>OY744475.1:132695247-133330362 GCA_963556175.1 Tipula confusa
ACAAAGATGAACAAGACGAAAAAATATTAATCATACATTGCAGATGTTAGAAAGATACTATTTCTCGAGAATGAGTAAAAAGTTTCGATTTTTGGTTAAAAGATGTTCTACCTGTCAAGAAAACATGTACGATAGGCATTTCTGCAGTCAGTGAGTCAGTTAATCAATAGAACACCTATTCCTAACTATCCGAGTCATACTCTTTATCGTTGATATCTATTCAACAGAAGCTAATCTAGTGTTAAAGGCCATCGATAAATTGACCGTTTAAATCAGAGGCAGTCGAAGATATAAAACAACCTTTGTGAGACATACTATTTTTCTTTAGTGTACCCGAAGTCATATTAAAAGATAATGAGAAATCAATTATCTCTATGGTGGAGGATAGCTTACAAATAGCAGTCTTGAAAACACCTCCCTATAAAATTATGGTAATGGAGGTCAAATAGAAAGATTCCACTCCACGTTATCAAAAATAATGAGAACGAATACAATCACTCAGTTCACTTATCAATAAAAAACAATCGACATATTCTACGGTAGAACTCCCCATATAGGTTCAGCCAAACTCAAAGAGGCTTGCCTAAACAATATAGAAAGACTAAAACCAGAACAGGGCTTAGCATACCACAATAACAAAAGGACACCTGCTAAAACATACCAAACTAATCATACCAAACAATCTATTTATGTCAAACGGAATATAAGATTATGATTAACAAGAAGTTAACAGCTTGATACAAACTTGAGACAGTTAGAGAGAACCGAAATATAACCATCAAACTCATAGTCAACACATACAAGATGGCGAAGAAATATCAGAAGGTATCATCTTACTAAACCACTACGACGAAGAAATTGGAATTAACAACAAGACACAAAAGCTGAATGGGACCTACTTAATAAAATTTTCCAACTTAAGTGTAACGATTGGCAATATTAAATTCTCCTTCCAGAAGGAATTTCTATCAAACACCATTCTTCTAAGAATTCAAATGGGACATTTGAATTTAAGAGAAGAAGAGTTAACGCATCAAATAACATGATTCTCACTTTTAGAAATGGAATCATATTTCTTTTTAATTGCAATAACAAACCTCGCACGTTGCATGACAAAGCCAATGGTTTCTATCAACTCAGAACATTTACGATCCAGATATAATAAGAAAAGATAGTTGTAATTTGTATGTAAAATAAATAAGTTACCCAGCAATTGGAGTAGTGGTTAAAGCTGCGGTGTATGGGACGGGAGGTACCGGGATTATGATCGATGATGACGAAGAACGCAACTATGACCGGTGTTGGAGTACGGAATCCATGGGCCGAACCAACGTCCATGTCAGTACAGGCTGACTGAAGCAATGCAATGTCCAGATAGATTTAAAATCGAACCTGTGCGTCCTCGATTTGGCTAATGGTGGCATAAGGTAGGACGTTAAAATTTAATCGCGAAAGAATTGGGAGGGCTTCGAACCCAGAAAAGATTGCAGGGTTCAAACACAAAAAAAAAAAGAAATAAGTTCAATAAAATAAAAAGAAATGATAAATTTGTTTATAGGTTTATAGCATTAAAAGTGGTTTGTGCTTTAGAAACATGCAGTAAAGTGCTAAGGATATTAGCGGCTAGAGTTAAATCGATAATAAGCCGACACTTTTGCAAAATTGTGATTAATTTATTTAATCAATGAATGTAATTTGGTATGAAGAGGTAAAGCATAAAGGGGAGCAATTAATAAAATTAAATAAACAAAATAGGCTTTCATTTGGCATTTAAACCTCTTAAATTTGCTTAAAACAATTTTACCTGTCTTACACAATACATCTTGACCATGTGCTTATTTAATAATTAAAAATAATAATATGGTAAAAATAGATGAAATAATAATATTTAAAAACAAAAAAGTAATTGATTCCCTTGATAAAACTTTTAGAAATTCCCTGCCTCTCCTAAAAAAACATTTGAACATACTTGAATAAACGGAAGGGTTTACTTTGGAAACATTAGCGGCATGGCCCATTTGCTCTGTTGATATGGCAAAAAGTTCACTAAGCAGATCTTTATAAAAGTACACAATTTTGTGAAGTCAACATTTTATTTTACTTTTTCAAAAATTTTGCTAATTTAAAGATACGACTGAACGCGCCGCATACCTAATCAAAAACAAAAATTATAAAAGTATGTTACTACCTTTATATAGTCCATCTTCATGAAGATGGCTACATTTTATTCTAGTACAAAAAAAAGAAGAATAAAATAGTATATGTATAGAAACAAACGTCATTAGGTTAGTTGAACATGAACATCGAGAGTGGTCGCATAATGTTGCATTTATATAAAAATATAAATTAATAAATTATAAAAAATAGATGATAAATTGTGATAAATTAAAATTGTGATAGTCACATCGAATTATTTATTTTGTTTTGTGTTTTTTTGTGAACCAGCTCTACTGAGCACGTCCATAAAATGGTCCTTCGAGCCGGATATTAGTGTTATTAAACTGATTGAATTTTGATCATACTCCATTTTGAGCATCATGTTTTTTGATTTCATCGATTTTCATTACTGAATATTGTGTTAGTGAATATCGTGTATCGTTGTGTTATATTTAGCCAGTTTAACAGATTTTCATTAAACTGTGCATAATTGTTGAGCACATACTGGTTTGACAGAATTTCATCAAACCACGTAATACAAGTAAATTCATCTAATATTTTATAGAAAGAATTTATATTCGTCCAAGTGTAAACATTTATATTAGTACACGCTTATCCGTGCAAACACAAATTACAACCTATCATTTATACACAAAAAAAAAAAAATTATTAAAAGATGGCGGAACAATTAAATCAAAAACGTGGTCGCATACTTGGTTCATTAACAAAGATGCTTACGTATACTACCACAGCTACTTTTGAAATGGAACCACTTGAAAAAATTGAAGCAAGATTAGAAAAATTAGAAGAATTTTGGGCGCAATTTGAAGATTTAGAAGATCGACTCGCATTAACACAAAATTATGAATCAAAGTTTGATAAATTCGAAGACGATTATTTCAATTGCAAAACCATGCTACTTCAGCAAATAAAGAAGAAATCACCACCAGTATTGAATCAAGGTCATAATCCTAATGTGGGTGCTCGTGATAAAACGGCTTTCGAATTATTATTTGATCAGCAGCGAACATTTTTTGAACATTTATCTGATCGCACAACTAATATGTCATTCGCTAATAACGAGGCAATCACCATTCCAAAACTTCAAATTGAGCCATTTGATGGTCAATATAGTAAATGGCAATCGTTCTGTGACTCATTCAAAAGTGGAGTTGATAACAATGTAAATCTATCTGACGCCCACAAATTTCAACTGTTAAAAGGTTATCTGCGTGGGGACGCATCAACATTGTTGAGGCATATACCTACAACTGAGGATAATTACCTCAGTGCATGGCGAAAGTTAGAAGAAAGGTATGCCAAAAGAAAAACAATCCTCAATGATTTTCTAGCCACATTTATGAATTTACCAAGTGCCGCAAGCAATTCAGTCAAGGGGCTTAGGACGCTTAGTGATACAACGGATTCGGTAATACGAGGTGTTAAAGCATTAGGGTCTGACGCTGAACGACGAGATGCTCTGATGATATACATTTTGCTAACCAAATTAGATGAAGCTACACAAGAATCATGGGCGAAGGAAACAAGTACAGTTGATTTTCCAACTATAGAAAATTTTCTAAAGTTTATTAATGCCATATGTGATGCTAAGGAAGGATGCATAACAACACAAAGGGTGAGACGTTCTTCAGCCCACATAAAAAGTTTGACAGTAGAAATTAACCATGATTGTCCAGTTTGTCATGGCGAACATTCCCTTAGTCGATGCATACAATTTAGACAATTCCATATCAATAAACGCCGCGAGTTGGCAAGACAATATAAAGTGTGCTATAATTGCCTAAGGCAGGACCACAACGTTCAAAAATGCACGACCAAAGAAAGCTGTAAGATTTGCAACAGGCGACATCATACCATGCTACATTACAGTGACAGCAATGATGTTTCCTTGAAGGTGCCAGAATCGCCAAGCCGAAAAACGAAAGAGTATTCAATGTTAACTCAAGAACATAACAATTCAACAGATGACATTATCACATCAGTTGATAATACGCCCATCGAATCTACAACAATATTAAGTACTAGTGTATCTACCAACCATTGTGTCTTACTTCCAACTGCACTAGTCTACATAAAAAATATTAATGGTCAGATAGTCATTGCACGTGCGTTATTAGATTCTGGCTCACAGGCGTCTCTGATCACAGAATCGTTGGCTCAAACTCTACGATTGCCACGTAAACATTCAAGGGTTCAAATCACTGGGTTGTCCGATGTTAATGCTACGACAACCAGAGGTTGTGCCAATGTTACAATTGTTTCAAGATTGAACCAAAAAACCGAATTAGATGTTAATGTTTTAATCGTTGGAAAAATAGCAAGCACCATTCCCACGCACCGTGTACTAAACAGTGATATTATTCATTCAATTCAACAATTAGAGCTTGCTGATCCAAACTTTACAGTACCAGCAAATATTGATATACTGCTGGGTGCTGACGTTTTTTTTAAATGTTTACAACCAAGTACAAAATCAATTAGCGATGGAATTACATTGCAATCATCAATATTTGGTTGGCTCATTACCGGTATTGCTCGAAACGATAAAAATATTAGATCATATTCGGCAAAAATAGAGGAAAAAGAAAATATATGGAACGTATTACAACAATTCTGGCAAGTTGAAGAACCACCAGTTAAAAATCAAATTCCGAAGCCCGAATGTGAATTATTTTATGAAAACACTGTAACACGTAGTAATGAGGGAAGGTATATCGTACGATTACCATTCAAAAAAGAAACTACACCACTTGGAGATTCTTATAAATCAGCTTATAAACGTTTAGTTGCTATGGAACGTAAATTTGGACGCAACCCTAAATTTAAAAGTGAATATTTCAAATTCATGGATGACTACGAAAATCTACACCATATGAAGAAATCTAACGATCATCTAGTTTATCCAACCGTGACACGCTTTTATTTACCACATCATGGGGTTATAAAAGAGACCAGTTCTACAACCAAACTGCGAGTAGTCTTCGACGGCTCTTGTAAAACGTCTACTGGCAAATCAGTTAATGACAATTTAGAAGCTGGTCCTATTTTACAAAACGATCTAATAGACGTTGTCACACGATTTCGTCGGTACAAAATTGCATTCGTTGGCGACATCGAGAAGATGTATCGTCAAGTCATGATAGCCGAAGAAGATAGAAATATGCAGATGATATTATGGCGAAAAAACCCAAATGAAAAACCGACACATTACAAGTTATGTACAGTAACATACGGAATGTCATCAGCTGCATTTTTGGCTGTTAAAACTCTACACCAGCTAGCTAATGATTATCAACATCAATTTCCAGCTGCATGTCAAGCCTTAAGAGAAAATTTTTATGTAGATGACATTTTATGTGGTGGTGAAAATCAGGAAGAAACAAAACAATTAATGGTCGAAGTTATTAATGTATTAAAATCCGGTGGTTTTCACTTACGAAAATTCAAATCAAATTGTGAAGAAATATTACAAATCTTAGATGAAAGTGATCGCGAAACTGTATTGCCAATTAAGGAAAGAGAGGGAGTACTCACGCTTGGATTACAATGGCATCCACAAATGGACAAATTTTCATACAATCCGTCACCACCGCCACATGGGCCTATAACAAAAAGAAAAGTGTTATCTTTTCTAGCGAAAGCTTTTGATCCGCTTGGCTGGATCTCACCAGTAATAATACGGTTCAAGATGTTTTTTCAAAAAATGTGGATTCATACCAAAGATTGGGATGAACTAATTACTGATACTTTATTAACCGATTGGAATAAATTGACAGAAGATATCACCAACGTATCAATGTGCAAAATCCCACGTTATATCCAATTACAATCCAAAATGAAATCTGCACAAATACATGGGTTTTGTGACGCCTCAGAGCTAGCATTTGGAGCAGTGGTATACTTACGAGTTATTGACGAATTCGGAGAAGCACATATTACTATGATAATATCAAAGTCTAAGGTTGCGCCGTTAAAACAAATCTCACTCCCAAAATTAGAATTATGCGGTGCAGTTTTATTATCGCGTCTCATTAAATATACAACAGAAATCCTTAAAGTTAAAGATGATGATATCAATGCTTGGTGTGACTCAAAGGTGGTATTGGCCTGGTTACAAGGTCATCCAAGACAATGGAAGTCATTTGTTGGTAATCGAACATCATTTATATCCGAACATGTGCCTACACGTTTCTGGAACTATGTCAAAAGTGCCGAAAATCCAGCAGATCTAATATCTCGTGGATTACCAGCTAAGGACCTAATACATAATTCATTATGGTGGAATGGCCCACCTTGGTTAAGCTTAAACAAATATAATTGTGCACGTGACATTACAGATTATAACACAGATGATGAAAGAAGACTACAACCACAATATTTATGCTTCAAACTACTGATTTCCGAGGAAAATGATACCATTGACGCACTTTTTAAATACTACTCTTCATTTGAAAAAGCCAAACGAGTAGTGGCCAGATGTCTCAGCTGGTATTATAGAGGTCGCCATCATGAACATTTGTTTAATTTAAACACTAAAGCCGAGCACGTATTTATTCGCCGTATGCAATTCATATCCTTTAAAGCTGAACTTAGTCACTTATTAAGTGACAAACCAATTGATAAAACTAGCAAATTATTAACATTATCGCCGTATTTAGATGAAAACGGTGTATTACGAGTTGGCGGTCGTTTAATCAATTCAAGCTTATCCGAACATTCAAAACATCCAATAATAATCTGTCATTCTCATATCATTGGACATCTTATTGCAAGAGATGTTCATACAAAAAACTTTCACGCCGGTCCAACATTAACTACAAATCTAATACGCCAGAAGTACTGGATAATAAACATAAGAAATATTGTCCGAAAAATATACCATGATTGTATGAGATGCGCCAGATTCAACGCAAAACCACTGAAACAACCCATGGGTAGTTTCAGTGGTTTTAAAGGTGGGATGGGAAGCGAGGGCTTCCCTCCCACCTTTATTCAGATAATGGAAGTAATTTTGTAGGTGCAAAAAACTCTCTTAATGAACTTTCAATATTTTTAGAGAAAAATCGAGACGTTATTACGAATGCTGAATTTCTGTTGCAACATCAAATTAAATTCAGTTTCATCCCACCACGAGCCCCAAATTTTGGTGGCCTATGGGAGGCCAATATAAAAGCAGTAAAGTTTCACTTACGGAGAGTTGTCAATGCACCACTTACATTCGAAGACATGTCAACTATCCTCACTCAAATCGAGGCTCTATTAAATAGTCGACCAATTTGTCCACTACGTGATGACCCAACGAATCTAGATGTATTGACACCAGGCCACTTTATCATCGGTGAACCATTAATACAATTACCTCAAGAAGATGTAACGCAGATTCCAGAATCCCGTCTCTCAAGATTTCAACATCTACAATTGAGAGTACAGCATTTTTGGCGTCGATGGTCACTCGATTATTTAAACCATTTAATCCAAAAATCAAAATGGAATGTCAAAGGAAGTACATTAAAACCAGATGAATTAGTTCTAATAAAGGATGATAATCTACCACCGTCCCTGTGGCTATTGGGACGCATTCAACAAGTGTTTTATGGTGATGATGGTCTCATCCGAGTAGCAAATATAAAGACCAAGGCAGGAGTTTTTAGAAGAGCTATTAACAAGATATGCAAATTACCACTCGATGATGAGGAAGAAATATCAAAATAACAAAAAAATTACATACCTATATACATATTTAGATTCCTAAATGAAAGGGAGTATGAACGCGCCGCATACCTAATCAAAAACAAAAATTATAAAAGTATGTTACTACCTTTATATAGTCCATCTTCATGAAGATGGCTACATTTTATTCTAGTACAAAAAAAAGAAGAATAAAATAGTATATGTATAGAAACAAACGTCATTAGGTTAGTTGAACATGAACATCGAGAGTGGTCGCATAATGTTGCATTTATATAAAAATATAAATTAATAAATTATAAAAAATAGATGATAAATTGTGATAAATTAAAATTGTGATAGTCACATCGAATTATTTATTTTGTTTTGTGTTTTTTTGTGAACCAGCTCTACTGAGCACGTCCAACGACCACCTTATTTGGCAATCGATTTATTATTTATTTATTTGGCAATCTATGATCTGTCCAGACCTAACTGTACTTTTAGCACGGTTGCGGATGAGGCAGTTTATGCTATCACATACAACTGCTACACAATTGTGTAAGGGAGGTAATCAAATTACCGACAACAAATTACTAATCTACGGAATAAACGAATTTTCATTTCAATCAAAACTATGATAAATGTTTTTAATAAGAAATCTTCCATAAATAGATTTAATTTGTTAGAGAATTTTGTTTTGGTTGACAAAATTTTAACAATAGATCATACCGCATTTTTTAGGTTATTATTTTACATCTTATACCACTGCCAACGAAGTATGTAATATTACAAAAAAGTATAACTACACATTATTCAAATGTCGCAACTATAAAAATAGTATGACTTCTTTGTCATATCACTTTACTGCCGTCATCTGATGGAAAATGAAGCAATACAATTTGTTGAGTTTCTATAGTCAAAAGTACCAACTACTGAAAAGTTAAATTAATAGCATTTGTTTAAGGTACAATACTTTAAGCAGTCACAAACGATGCTAGTTTGTTCACGTCATATATAATTGTATAACACTCAACTGTTATATATTTTTCACAAATTGCCATTTAACTTTTTCATTCACGTTACGTAATTTAAACTCTGTAAATCAATATGGCAGCGAAGTACATGTTTTTTCCCACATACTATTTTATGTTGATGGTCGATAGCCTTCAATACACGCCATACATCATAAAACCAATTAAAGAATATTCAATTTATTTTTTGAAAATGCAATCAATTAAATTGTACCATGGTTATTGCATAACATCCCACTCCCGCTCATAATTTATGCTATGTCAATTATAAGTAGCATCATTTTTGTTTGTATCTTTCTCTGTATACATGCATACAAACATAATTAACTTTATTTTGCGTCAAATATGATTATTTCCACCATAACGGTACATAAACTATATATTTAAAATAAATTTTGATAACTTTTCGTTTCCAACTTCTCCCGCCGCCGTCAATACCCCGCTATCCTCCCACATTTTAAATATCTTTAAACATTTATGTTTTGTGCACTGGAAGCTGTATAGTAGCATTACAATATAGGTACTATATATTATATTATATATCATAAATAACTTTTTGTGAAAATCTATTTTTCAAGTTTTGTTTTGCCGCACAGGCTTTTCAGAAATTTATTGATCCAAAAACAAAGTGGATGCTGTACTTTTTTTTTGTACTTTTCACTCGTCGTAATATAAAACAACAGTCGAAAAAAAAAATTGATTTTCAATTTGAAAAGAAAATTTATGAAAAACGCCAATGGAAAAAAAAATTTTAAATAAACAAAAAATGGTGATAGCGATATGAGGGAAGGAGTTTTGGTTCGGGTATATTTAATTGGTTGATGAAAATTGGCACGTGCTTTTAAAAATTTAAAATTAAAAATTTCTAGAGTTGGTTAGGATGTTTGTGGGCCAATCAAAAACCATCATAGGGCTATAATTAATACTGGTGGTTTAAAAATATTAATTTTTTTTATTTCAAGGCAACCTTAATGTTTGAAAAAAGATTTATCATTTACGATGAACGTAACTCATCGTAATGAGCGGGGACTTCGCTGACAGCAGAAAGAATTGTACTGTAAAATTAATTTTTTATTTTACTTTTTTATTTATTTAAAGAAGAAATTGATTTGGAAACAAAGTTCTAATAAATTTTTCAACACACACCAAGTGCAATTACACTTTTAACAATTCAATTAATAATATACATAAGTTAAAAATCAATATACAGCAATTTAAATTCAATCCAAACATTTAAATATTAATTGTTAGTTTGATTTCATATTTTGTCCTTTTAAAATCGCAATACGAGCATACATCATTAAAATAATTGGATATTAGATGCGATGGTTCAAAATATCCGTAATTAGTCCTATGAATTTTAATTTTATTAAAAATTCCTGAGATGAAAATTGCTCCGGAATGTTGATGGCGAAGTTTGAGTGACTCTAACATTAGTGTTAGATCTTTAACATTTTCCCATTACGTCTTGCCACCGTCAAACTGACATGTTTTACTGGCATAGAAAACTAAAAAAGTTCTCTAATACCTGACACACATGATACATATTCCAGCTGTGACCGGACCAAAGATTAACACAGGGTGATAATTGGTAGATTCTTTCAAAGTAGGTTTCAACAATGCAAGCATATGCAGTTAGCTCTAGTCGTAATGAAGTCAATATATCGATTAAACGATAGCGTCCGTGTAAACAAAATCCAGAGCCCTTAAATTTTTTTGATCGTGTCAAATCTTCATAACCTATAAAGTTATTAAACACAAGGTAGGATTGAGACATGTACAAATAATATTATCACAAAGCAGTTGGACATTGAAACCAAAATAATGAAACTAAAACAAAGATTGATTGGTCACACTCTAAGAAAGCCACCGAGTCATGTACCAAGTATGTCATTGAACTGGAATCCACTCGGGTAAAGGAAAGTTAGAAGACTATAAATGACATCAATGTAGCCTACATTAGAGTAAAATGGTCCAGCCTAATAGAAAACCTCTGATCATAATATTGGAGATAAAATAGATTGACATTTTTGAAGTTTTGGTTGTGACGTACAAAATTTAAGTAACAAAAGGGTATCCCCTCAAGGGAAACAGATCAGTAAATTTATGCATATTGGGTGTTAGGGCGTGTTCAAAAGGCCCACGATAACTTAATTTTTTTATAGTTTTGAAAACTAAAGTTGGATCATCCTATACTTTAAAAATGCGTTTGGCCAAAAAATTTAGCTTTATCTGCTGCTTGATAGTTCGACAAAAGTTCCAACGTAATAAGAAAGCTCTTCGATATTTCGGATAAAGCAACATGAGGGGTTAAAGGCATTGGGAACTGAAACTGAATTCAAAGGTTCATGGACATCTTTAGGTCTTGTTTAACAAATTGGACGAGGGATAAAAAAACACTTATGCATTTTCAAGCGTTACAGAAATTCTACGATTTCTTGGTGAACTAGTAGTCAACCTTCCAGACTGGTAGCTACTGTCAGACAGGGTATCAGAACAGTAGTTACTGTCAGACTCAGGGTCTTAAACATTGTTTGTAAGTGAATGCAATTTTTCAATTAACACAAACGAATATACGCATCAGTATTAAAGGATTTGGACTATCAACCGCAGGAGTTTAAGCAGTGGTTACCATTTGAGCATCGAACTTGGACAAACTGATTTTTTTTGACGAACTGATGCTTTATCATTTATCCTAACGGTTAAGGATCAACCAATCCAAATTAACGCTAAAGTGGTTTGAGTCAATGACGACCAACAACAAAATCATTGCAAAATTCAACATGTAAAAGCTAAAATGTTATTAGAGTTTTTAGAGTTAAAAATCAAAGTGCTGACCAATTAATGGATCTCAATTATACAAAATCAGGAAAAGATAATTGGCAAAGCAAGCCAAGAAGAGCTTGAAAACAAATATTTTAGCAGACGTTTGTATACGAGAATCTGCAGCAAGATTATGATTTTACCATCATATATCTTCAAGCCTATCTTGCAATGGCTGTAGCAAAACATTCTTAAAAACAAGAAGTAAAACGAACCTATTTCAACCTTCCCAAAATCGAAATACCTCATTTAAACGGAGATTATAAACAATGGACAAGCTTTCAAAGCCTAATTAAAGCCTATTTAGTAAAAAGAAGTTGGATTAACTGTTATTGGTAATTTTAGGAGATCCAACTAAGCATCGTGAACCACCTCAATATCACACAAGAGAACTATGGCACCGGTTTCTCATAAATATGTAAATAAACACGATTTTAGAACTTCCTAATAGCTGATCTACATTTAACGAATTTTGAAGAAGTTGTTCTTGAAATTAATTATATAAAATTGAAATAAAAACATAAATTGCAGTAACATTTGATTTGATTTGTGTGCGTGACCAAAGCCTAGTATACTAAACTAATTGTATACATGTATTGTTATCTTTTTATAATTTTTTGCTACAAAAAGATAAAATTTTTCATCTTGTAAAAATCAAGTTCATATTTTTATAACAGTTTTGTGGGTTTGGATCTCGGGTTTCGTCTTTCAATTTTACAAGAAGAATTTTTTTTTTGGTTTGGCTTGCATAATGGCCGATTTATATTCAACAAATTTTGAAGAAGAACTTAGTAAAATTGAAATAAAAACCAAAATTGCAATAACGTTTCGTTTTTATTTGTGTTGGTAACCAAAACATAGTATATTAAACTAATTTTATACATGTACTGTCATCATTTTATATGTCTTGCAAAAGATAAAATTTTTCATCTTGTAAAAAACAAGATTATCTTTTTTATAACAGTTTTTGGGTTTGGATCTCGGGTTTCACCTTTTTATTTTTACAAGAAGAAATTTTTTCTCGGTTTGGCTTGCATAATTTTTCAATCTAGTGTCTCGTTTTTTTTAAGATGACAAAATTCGTTGAATGTAAATTGGCTATAATTTATCATCAGAACCTAATGGTCTGCAATGCTAATTAATGGTCTGCAATTTAAAACCAAGGTATCAATACAGATTCTTGGGATGCTGTTTTAATGAATATATTCTAACAAGAAGGTTAGATGTGGAAACTCGCCGCTTATACGAGACGTATTTAAAGAACAGAAAACTGAAAACCGAGAAAGATTTCTTAGTCTTTCTACAAGAAACGTGCCAATCTCTGGAAGTACTACCTCGGATAAAACATATAAAAAAGAAGGCAAACCAACAACCTACTAAATCCAGTAAGGCTGCACATGAAAACCCGATAAATGCAGTCTTTGTTATGAGAGCACAACCTACCTGAATGTAAGACGTTCCAAAACCTATCACAAATCGAAAAAAGTAAGGCAGTATATTATAAACCACTATATCGAAGATGTTTGCTTCCGGAACACAAACTCCCATGTATTAAAAGTTGTGATTATGCAAAGGTTCACATCATAGTCTGCTGCTTATAGTGACAACCATTCGTGAACTAGGGCCCCAAAAAGCACAAAGCCCGCTAATCCAAACGTACAAGCAGCACAATATGTAGAGTATATGTGTAGAGTGCAGTGTATATGCAGAAATAACATAGGCATGGGAAAAAACGAAGCTGGGTAGTGAACTCAACCGTTGAATTTAACTTGAAGCCGAGATTTTCCTCCTATAATATAAGTTAGCCATAAAGACATTAGTATTCAAAAACTTAGCGAGGGATATGCCAGAATAGCCTTTTGACCCTAGAAAATGGAAACATGCCAGAAATCTGCTTTATGAGCTGATCCATCATTTTATATTCCTGGTCCAATCGACTTATTATTTTGTGCAAATATAATTATGGAGAAATTCTAGTGAATAGTATAGTGAAAGCCTTATCCAACGAACCAGTTGCTTAAGAAACCAAATTGAGCTGGATGATTCTAGGCCAAATTGAGCTAGATATTCGTTAGATTGTCACAATTCAACAGTAATGCAATCATTGGCAACAAGAACAGTTGATTTAGATACTCAATTGAAATAGAAGAGGTTCCTCATAAACGAAACATAAAAGAACTAGAATGTGCAAAAAATATTCGCAACTAGTCACAAGCGTCTTAAAAATGGCCGTTACGGAGTCAAAATACTTTTTGACATTGACTTGTATTGTGCTAAACCATTTGGATGCTCTAAAAATGTCGCAATGGCAAGCCTGTTACAACAGACGAATATATCGCTTTAGGGCCCATAGTGCTGATGTAACTAATAAATCTGGTTATACTATTATCCGCCACATAATGCAGTTTTAAATAATCGAGCACAACTAAAAAATTAAGAGTAGGTTTCGATGCGTCTGCCAAAACTACACCTTGAATATCGTTAAATAACCTGTTGTTAAATAGTCCTACTCTTTACCAGGATCTGTTATACTGTTAAAGTGGCGGAAACACAAATAAAGCTGACATTGAAAAGATATTTAGACAAATTATCGTTAATCAACGTGGTCAGAACTACCACCGCATTTTATGAAGAAAGTTTCCAGAAAAGGTTATTACGGGGTATAAGCTAACAACCGTCACGCATGGTATAGAAGCAGCTATTTATTTAGCGGTAAAGCCATTACAACAGCTTGCCATCGATGAACAAAAAAAAATATATCATGGCGCCTAAACTGGTGTTACGTGTCTGATTTCGATGTTCTTGGTCTATGATATGATTCTGATTCGCCCAGAAACATTCCATTAACTTACTAAACAGCGATGAATTTACCTTAAGAAAATCGGCAACAAACTATGCGGTTCTTTTGAAAGCGATACCAGAAAATCTAAGAAATCAAAACCGTTTAGAATTTAAGCTTGACGATACCATTAAAAATAATAGTTTACACAGGAATCGAACAAAGGATATATTTGGTTCAATATCATCCAGTCTAGACCTGATATCGGCCAGTCTACCAAACTTTCAGATAGCGTAAAAATTTTTGACCGGTTATGCTGGCTGGCACCAATAACAATTGTAGCCAAGCTTATCATTCAAGAACATTGGTTGGCAGGTCTATGTTGGGCCAAATATCTTCATATTAGGTAAATGGCAGGAATTTAAAAAAGCATTACCACTTCTAGAAGAAATTTCCCACGTTGGATACAATTTGAGAAGAACTATAAAACTTACCTCAAAAATGAAAGTTGCTACGACATAAAATTTACTTCCGCTATATTGACTTGAACTTTGTAGAGCGCTGCAACATACTAAACTAATTCATCAAGTTAGAGAAACAATGCAAATCCCGGAAATAACTTTGTTCTTTAGGACTGATTCGATGATCACATTATGTTGGATTCGAGGACGTCCTCATAAAATGAAACTTTTGTGGCCAATCGAATATCAGAAATTTAAACATATTCAAGTCTATCACAATGACATTACGATTCAATCAATAATCCAACGGACTTAATGCACAAGGGGTACCGTTTCAAAAAAACTTAAGTACAACGATTTTTACTTGACGGGTTCAAATTGGCAACAAATTTGTAAGAACGGCTATTGGGAAGACATGTCTTAATTCTCGGCCTCTCACAACAATTTTGTTTGATCCAAATGCGTTAATACTAGCCCCTGGACACTGTTTAATTGACGATTCAATAATTACAACCCCAGAATCAAATTTGCTAAACGAAAATATTTCTGTCAACCATCGGTGGATGCTATTCCAAAAGATGGTTCACAATTTCTGGAAACAGTGTTAAAATAACTGGATTACAACAAAGAAATAAATGTTCCTACAAACAATCAGAATTAGGGATGTACGTTCGATTAGAATCATCGATGTTAACATGGGTACCTCTACATCGATACGTGTAAAATATCGAATTTTAAACATCGATATCTTTGATACATCGAAGTTCAAACAAAAGTCATATTTAAATTGAAAAAAAAACAAAACTCCAGAATGATTTCTGTATTGTTCAGCAATTACCTTGTCTGCCTTACTCCAGGCATAATATAAATACATATAGTACTACCATCATAAGAAAAAAACGGTTTACCCATTGATGTTCCAGATGTCGGGTCGATAGAAATCCGTCTCATTTAGAATAAATATATGACATTTAGGCGATATAGTGACATATGTCACATCAATGGGCTAACATACCATGTTAGTACTATGTGTATTTATATTATGCTCCAGGACACTTTATAGTTGGTCTTTCCTAAAAGACACCATTGGTAATGTCACCATCAAAACATACAGCGGGAATTTCTAATTCACAAACTTTGAATCATCCAATTCAAGACGGCCGGATTGTTGGCATCACCATCAACCAAGAAATGTCAACGAAGTTCTTTTTGTTTCTATTAAAAATTATTAATTGATTGAGTTTTCTAGCTATCACTTTTAATCCGTCAATAAGGATGGATTTGAAATGTAAAGTTACTTTGCAACATATGATTTTTGAAATGATTTGCAGCTTTTGAAGTTTCGGCTATTTTGAGTTTTGCCTTGCACATACAAAATATAGGTAACACAAGGATATTCACTCAAGGGACACAATACAGTGAATTTATGCATATTGCGTAAATCTTGCATGCCCAAGACTTAATATTTGGACAAAAGTTAATATTTGAAAAATCAACTTTCTGCAATAAAAACTATTTGATGCAGCCAACTAAAATTGCAATACTTACGATTGGCAGCAGATAGGTATACTATCTTTTGTTACGACAGAAAGGGCATTATTGTTTCTTATAAAAAATGTGCGGGTAGAACTTTAGAAAGGTTTTGCCATCGAAAATCATTCTTGACGTAAAAGTACCACACATTTTGATTCTATTTACGGATTGTGAATCGATCTTTGAACAGAGCGCCTCCATTTCGTAGGCTCTCATATATAGGAAATAAATACTAAGTTTAATGTATGTTTATATAGGTTTTGCCTGGTCAATGACAATTCAAATCGTACATAAAGAAACATTCTAAAAATATTTTTCTATTCGTATACGTCATATCGACCAAAGGAATTTCATTCTATTATACACCAACGGCATGCAAGATTTTGATCGACACTAACCAATGTCTTATGTATACGAGTATTATTACACTTTTCATAACTATAACAAAATAAATTCACTTTTATTTTGAAGGCCACAAAACCGCACAGTATGTTATGTTAATTCAAATTGTTAACTCATTTGGTGGCAGGGACGTTAAAACTATTAACACAACATATTATAGTAAAAAAATACATCAGAATGGTAAAAAAAAACAAATGAAAGAAAAGAAATAAGAGGTGGGGTACTGGATCGTTGTATAATAAATCATGACATTATATGCGATCGATCGAGCGAGAGATAGATACCTGAAGTGAATTAATTAAATGTTAAATTTTGGTATTTGATTTTAAGAATGTGTGCGCTTTACATCGTTCACGGTTAAAGTGTTCCGGGATCGTACATTTTTACCGACCGACAACTGTTTGAACGGTCAACTTATATATGAGTGGCTCTAAGTAGATTTGAGCGAGATTTTTTTGTGCGTTGGTTGATTATTTATTATTCATTTTTTAAGTAATTGAGGCAGAGAATAAAACTAGTTTTTTTTTTTTTGTAATTTTGTTACCATGTTTCATATTTTTTGATTGATAATCTTATGAATATATCGTCACATGTATGACTGTAATTGTCTGTATAAGCGCCAGTTATGTTTGAAATGTTTGAGACCCTGGGTAACAAACTGATCGATGATATAGTGTCGAGCCACGTTCGATGCCAAAATTGATTATTTCACTTAACATTTTAGTACGAAAATTAATTTGATTGAGTTGTCTAAAGGAATACATCGGTAGTTGCGGCATGTACAAAGCTTATAATCTGGATTAAGAAAACCGAAACATTTTAACCGTTAAGTTGTTATTACGCTAATTATGTTTTCTAATAAACGTATATTGCTCACGTGTATTCACCAGCGTAACGACTTAAAAGTATGTCATAGTAACTATAGCGACGTTGGCAATTATGCCAATTGACAAATTGTGAATATTTACATTTAAGGTGGTCATATTAGGTAAATGTTTTAGTAAATTGGGAAATCAATTCACTACTTTAAAGTTTCCTAATCGTGTGATTCTCCGGCTAAGTATTGTGCCAGAAAATAATAGATGGCACTAGTGAAAGTAGAATAAGTTGTGCGATGAGTGTAAAGAAAATTAAAATCCTTTTAAACGTCAAAACTCAAAATTGTTATTTTGTGCTCGTTGATTAATTTAAATATTAAAATTTATTATTAAATAAATGGAAGGCGACATCAAATTGCTATTATTTGCTAATGTTCTTGTTACGTATAATATTTATTTAAAAAAAAATAAAGTAAAACGCTTACAGAAAAATTTGGTCAAATGATGACAAATATATTAGGAAACAAATTCTTGTTGCAGCAAAATCATTTCATGAAATGTTATGAAATCATCATGAAATGATGAATGCAATGTGATGAAATCAATTAATCGTCGCACGTGACAACACCAAATGCTTATATGTAGTGCCATCTGTGGTACAGTATTGATGATACTGTTCTATGTAATTAGTTTTGCATGTTATTTGTTTGTACTGCTGGACTAGGTTCGATGAAACGTGGTTTTAGTTTATTGATTGATACAATTTTCTGTCTACCCTTAACTACGATTGTAAAGAACTTTTCGTTGCGATCGTCGAGAAAGGGACCTTTATACGGTATTTGAAAAGAAGCCCGATGGAAATCGATGCATACGAAAACATGTGAACATTACTGGTGTGATGTTATAAAATGCTTTAATTTTAAGTTTAATTGGATTGCTCATTCTGATTGTGTGGTATGTTTGGTTGCAGTTTGTAAAAAATCACCGTAGATTTTTGCAGTAAATGCTGAGGTCGTTACTGATGGTTCCTGTTTTTGTTGCGACGAGCATATATCAACGATGTAAACAAACTAAAACTCTAGTACTCTAAATATTGAATCCATTAGCCTTTGAACAGCGTAGCGGAGGCCAAAAGTCATTCTCGTGAACTCGAATAATCCGAACGGTATTCGTATCGCAGTCTTTGGTAAGTCATACTCCTCTATAGGTGCTTGATAATATATGCGCGAACTAAATCTTGTTGATGACTAAAATCTGACAACTGCGGAATATTGTACATGTCAAGTTTTGTTTGAAATTTCAGGTTCGGACTAAATGTAGTGAACTCGCTTAATTGCTATTGCTTGGACATCCCAATCCCTTTCTAGGCGTCGTGCTCTGGGCTAACAAGGAGGACCCGTAGTCGTAATTTGACAAACTTGTCGTATTCGTGTGTTCTTCGACACATGGCGATTCTAACGGTTTTTTGAATTATTATCGTCATTTTTAAATTTTAAATTTCCTTTAATAATTCTTCATTGACGGCTCCCAGCGTTCCTCTTTTTGATTCAAGTTGGCAATGAAAAATGAATGATTTATCATTTCCGATTGTGACTATACGTGACAAAAGCTGTTTTAATCGTGACTCGGTGGATAACGAATTTTTCGAATTCCTTGTGGTGGATTTGCGATTATGTGCGCTACACTCGCCAAATGTCTTGTTTAATTTTTGACAATGTAATGCCATATTTTTTATCTTTGTACGAAATGATACATCAATGCATCTTTAATTTCAAGAATATTTGAATAGAAATATGTCAAATTACTACAATTATTTGTATAAATGACAACGATTAAGCAACGCTTGCTATTTTTATAACCGAAAACAACTAAGCAATGCTTGGTGTGTAGAAACCAATTCATAAGCAAAGTACAAACTTTGTATTAATTTCTACTAATTTCGCACCTTTTCGCACCTTTAATTGGCTTTTAACAGTATTTGTAGTATTACAAATAGTATTTTAACAGTATTATTTTTACAATCATTATTAGTGTTTCCATTTAGTGCCATCTGTGGTACAATATAATGTTACTTTTGTGTGTAATTAGTGTCGCTACAATAGTTTTCAAGATAAGATTAAAATTAGAAACGTATATAGTTGATAATAAATAGTTGATTAGTTCGTTATAATATTAGGGTACCACAGCATAATCCGCAAATTTTGTTTTGTTTTTTACATGGAAAGAGACACTCAGTGTAGGATTTGTTTCTGCTTGTTTCAATGTATTTGTCAGGTTAAGTACAGCTGTCAAAATTATGTTTTTTTGATTTAAAAGAAGACATCAGTTTAGGTAGTCCCATTTGTCACACAGAAATCTATCAGGTTGATTTGACAACCTACATATATTTTACCTAGTCTTTCGTCGTTCATAGATTTTCATAGTGGGTTTCCTTTAGGATACGTTATTGTTGCGCCCCATCGGGGACATTTAGAATTGTATTTTGTACTTCTGGTTTGTGTTGCTCTAGCCTGTTTGCATTGCAGAGTACTAATTTCGATATTATGGTTATATCAATTGGTTCTCTGCCGTTCGTACATTGTAAAACTGATTTTCTTATGTAGCGTTCTTCCACCGCAACTTTCTGTATAATAGGTATAGCATATTATAGGTTGAAAGTGATAATTATGGCTGCAACTTATCTTTAAAGAATGGTTGTTGTATGTTATATTGAAAAGCACTCTTCAACTCGAATCTGCAATACTACTTTGTATACTGGGCAATTTAAATTCTCATAAATTAGCAGATACGAATTTGATAATTTATAACTAAAGAATTAAAAATGGAACTGTCCCAGTATCAGAAATGTCCTACTGAACCAGATAGCTGAAAATAACATAAAATAAAAGAATCAATATACTTGATCCATATTTGCTTCCTAACTATAAGACCGTTAATGATCAATTTATTGATCACCCAATTTATTCAATTTCGGCATAACCACATTCAAAGAGTGACAAATTTGTTACAATAAAAAAGTTTTTTCAACAAAATTATTTAATCTAAGTAAAAATGCGGATAGCATAAAATTTCTTTCACTAATTGATTGATGTGTTTGGCCTCGATGATTTCGTATAACAAAAAAAAAAAAAAAAAAAAAAAATTGGTTATATTATGTGCTGAATGCCAAAGTCTAGGCGACAGTATACAATAGGTTGTATTATATAAAATGAAATATTTCTGTACAGTTATTCATATTTTGTCTTAATTGTAATAATATCAACAAAAAAAATTATTATGAAATTAAGACAATATTTTTGTGATACTTTTGAGATCATAAGCGTAGGTGATTCGAAATTACTCTTTGTTTAAGACATACACGAAATCATTCATCGACGAAAGAAATGTAAATTTGTGTGTGGTTGATCATCGTAGTATATAGTGGTGCTTTATTCTCTTTGTCGTCGTCAACAGTGTTTGATTTACCTATTAGAGGACGTAGGTAGTTATCGTTGTCGTTGTCAAAATACTATAAATGGTGGTGGTTCAAACCCATATATAGTCTGCATGGTAAATACGTATTGTTCTCGAACGCATAATGTCAATGACTTGGAATAAATTTTTTATCTAATAATTTTGCACGAATGTGTTATGTGTTTTATGAGACGATGAGTCGTACGTATTGGTTGATGGTTATATTTTTAGGTAGGTTGCTCGCACTTTATTGATGAAGTCAGTAATAAAAATAGTTTCAATGTCATCTGTTAATTTTGTCTTGTTTTATATTAAGTATCTACCTAATTGGTTTATGCTGCTATAGACTCAAATTTTGCATGGTCAAGAACTAAAGAGTTTTGTAGTGCGGTTATTTATTCAAAGCAATAAACGATTAAGTGTTTATAGGAAGAAAAACAAAGATTTTTCATTTGTTTAGAATTTTATAGTATTCAGAATGAAAATTTATCTAATTGGTTTCTTTACGAAATGTTTATTGGGTTATTACCGAGAAACTGCAATTTCCTAAATACAAAGCCTCCTCCCACCAAAATTTGTTTTATGAAATTGGAAATAATTTATTAAGGAATTCTACATAAATTATTTGACAGTTCTAGAAAATCATCTGGAAACTGTTGAATTTAGAAATATTCTGTTGTCATATGAAATTATAAATTTCATCGTATTATAACCTCAAAATCGAAATTTTTTTAAGTACTGATAATTATATCATAGTTGATAGTATAGAGAGCAACTTCATCTATTTACCAAACACAAATCCATCAAACTGAAAATTATGGAATCTATCAAATGAAATATTGCCGGACTATTTGTAAAAGAGTGAATATATTAGCAGGTCAAATAAAGATTATCAGTGTTAAACTTGATGTCGCCAGTCATCATAATAGTAAAATGTTTGGTTTAAATTTCCAATATGGTTTAGAACAATTTAATATGGTGGGATATATACGGCTAGTACAAAATTCACCAGAAGTCCACAATTTGTGCTCGAATTAACACAGCGCTGAAAAAAACATACTACTATACTGATTACTGAAAGCAAAATTGCAAGAGTAATCGTAAGTTTAGGCAATGTTTTAGGACAGTCAAAATGATGAAGTCCGCGTTTTTAATTCGATAAAAAAAAGATAGAAATTGAAAATAAAATTTCTATGAGCAAAATTGTAGTTACTCCTTGACAGTTAAAAGTGCTTCAAGCTAATAGAGGAAACAAATAATTTGCTTAATTTAAACTCGGACAGTGACTTAAGTTTATACATTCGCTAATTTAATTTTACACTAATCGTGTTTAAAAACATGAATACAACTAGCTTTTATAATTTTGATCGAAACTAACAATCACCGAGTAATGGTCGTAGTGGATAAAGTTGCAAAGTAAAGTACCTGGTTTGAATCGTAATGGGTAAAGGATACAAACTAAATTGATAGGATATGAACCACATATGACTTTCATTTGGACTGCAGAAAACTTAATCCGAACTACCTTCAACACTAGTAAATGATGTGTATAAGGCCTGATAGGTAATGAATGTAAACCTATAGTTACGAGTTTTTGATTTTGTTGGTGCCAGCTTATAATAGAACGTTGAAAGTTCAAAGGCTTATGACTTAACTCTGTATAAAACCATAGAAACATGGGAACACTTAAAAAAAGTGTTAACACAATTTGAACATTCACGGCCAGTCGAGCAATTGCAGGTTGAATTGCATAAATAGTTTCAGGGGCACAACGAAGTTCATTTGCTCCTAAAATTGAAAATTTGTCTAAATAGTGTATAATAAATCCGTATAGAGAAGAGGACAAATTTAAACAGCTGATCCATAACCCAAATCGAGCAACCGCATTGGGATCATTCCATGATGGCCATCTATAGTGAAAAATTGTCGATTCACAACACCAGTTTCAACTGGTTTAAATACTGTATAAAAAGTTAAAAAGTTAAAAATTGAGGTAATTAAAAATCTCAAAATTTTTATCTGCTTCAAGAGCTGATAAAAAGTTAAATTATGTGTATATACCGGGTGTTTAAGCTGAAACATTGAAATATCTCGAAAAATAAGCACTATACGAAAAAAATGTTTTAGCACAAAGTTTAAGCATTCCAAGGTGCGCATACATTAGTGGTAAAATTTGTACCCCTTTCCCCTTCTCGTAGGTCGGACAGGAGGTAACTTTGAAATTTAAATAGGAACCCCTATTTTTATTGCAAATTCAGATTCTACGGCTAAAAGTTCGTAGAAAAAAACCAGTTTGCGTTAGGCTATTACAATACAAAATGGAGTATTTAACTTTACAACATTGAAATGGTTCTGGTTTATGGAGAACCTGGCTGCGTAGTCTTGATAATGCGGTCAATCTCTACGCTTTGCGTTTTCCAGATAGGATTCGGTCACGTACTTCATTTTAGTGGACTTCTGATGGAAATGTTCGACCGAAGAGAAAGACTCGTCGAGCAACAGTCAATGAGGAAAATAATGAAACTACTGTATTGGTTCAGTTAAAACACGACCTACAGGAAGATAAAGCGATAGAGGAAGAAATTTCGTATATAAGCAAATCAAGAACTCCGTTAACTATAGTCTCTAATGTACTCTAAAACTTAACTAATCGATGCTAACTTGTCGAATTCTAGAAATTTGTTAAATCTCAAGATGTTAAAATTGATACTAAAGAGGTTAAAAAAGAAGTTTAACCATTTAGATATTTGTACTGTAAAAATCTGGATCATATGCTGAAAGATTGTAGAAAAAGAATGTAAATTCCTAATCAGTCTGCTGCTAATAACGTACATGTGGCGGAAAACTACAACTTTACTCGAACAGTACTCATTTCCAATTAAGCCTGAAAGTTTTTGGGAAAGGATTTTTGTAGGAAAATAAATGTGTCATAGACTATAGTATGACAATGTCAGTTACTACTTTGTATTTTACTTAAGTCTGGTGAAATTCTTGATTATTCACTATCCGAGCGAGTAGTAACAATTTTTCACATAAAATACAAGAGGAGTTCATTTGCCTGGCGCATGAAATTAGCACTAACGTTTACAAAGCTCACTAGTTAGTTTTGCTCATGATACAATACCAGTGAGTCCCGTAAATACTAACGACTAGCTCTTATGAAATATTTAAGATCGAAAAGTGGAAATCGAACACTATGAAGGAAGACTGACCAACCTTATAGCGAAAAATGAGAAAGTAAAAGCCTCGGTATTAGAAAATTTGTAGTGATTACAATGGTGCTTTTTATTTATTTTTCGATGGAGATACTCTGGCTACAACAAATGAGGGTGCTCACAAAATTCCAACTAGTCCCTGAAACTTTCCTTTTTTGATAGTACCCAAGAAGTCTTTGAATGATGAGCGGAAGTGACATTTAGTCGAGGATTTTAGGAGAATGAACAACATTACGGTTTACCAATTTAATCCCTTACCAAATATTACTGAAATGTTTTACCAGTTGGACAAAGCCACATATTTCACAACTCTCGTCTTATCAAATGGGTAATCACCAAGTTAAATTATACCCCCATTATAAGGAAAAAATGCATTTAGGACCCAAACCGACCATTTTCAATTCCATGGCGAATGCCATTTGGTTTGAAGGGAGCTCCAATTACTTTTCAGAGGCTACTATTTTATTAGGATTAAACGGTGTAAGATGTTTCTTGGCGATGTTGTTAGTTATGGATACAACCTTCAGGATCACAATTCTAAATTAATCGATGTTCTGAAACTATTACGTTGTTCTGATTTAAAGTTAATGCAGTAACAAAAAATGGTATTAAATCAGATCCAGTTAAGGTTAGTGCAATTATGAATTACCCTTTACCTACACTAACGTCATGAGATGAATAGACTCTATATGTGTTTTCCATATGTCAATTCTACTCCACATATGTCGACTGCCAATTGAACTCCTTTTCGGTTATAAACCAATAATTCAAAGCTCTATTCTTACTAATATTAATCCGGTATCAGAGTGTGGATTTTGGTTGCAAACTAAGAAATGAGGCATGTAAATTTTACTTACGCACTAAGTTCCAGTACTAAAAACTAAATACATCCCAGTACTAAATAGTGGATAATCGTTTAGTACAGAAAATTTAAATTTTGGTACAAATTAATTTTCAGTAGTGTCCGAATTCTTTGGTAAATATATTGGTCAAAATCGATATGAAGGGTAAAATATAAAGGAAAATATGAAGGGTTAATTTCATTGATATACTGTTAAATGTCAGATAATTTTTGGTATAAAAAGTTGTGTTTGATAATTCTTAACCAAAATAATTATCCCAAAATGGATAATATATTAAATAACCACATTATTAAGAAGCAATTAAACGTCAAACGCACAATAACTACCTAATTACCTTGCTTTTTATTACGTTATTTGAATTTACCATGTACACTGTTAAATAGGTAAAAGAACGATTTACCCAACTATTCGGCCGCACCCTATGTATGTATTTTTAGTATTTATGTACAGCTTATTTATATATACACATCATTTGTAATCGCCACTATGTACACAAAATATGAACGGTAATAGATTTACAAGATAGCAATTATTCTATTCTGTGGCAAAGTCGAGACAACATAAATTTTCAAGAATTAAAAACCTCACGTGAAACTTAAATTATTAATTTTTATTAAATAATAATAAAGGTAAGTATTATATTAACTTATAATTATTTCAATTATAAATGATATTGGCAAACATCCTCGATTAGTAAATATACGGTGTAAGCACGGCACCGACAATAACAGCATCACTTTAGCAATCCATCGAAACTCAATCAGGTAATTCTGGCTAACTTTTATTCTTTAATTTTAAACGTATGTGTTATTTTCAGAACGTTTTTTGTTACCAACATTTTTTCTTTTTCTTCTGTATATAGCTTTAGCTTTTCTTCTTTAATTTTTGCTACTTTTTTAGTTAGGGTCTTTGTGAATGTGTTAAAAAATTTGGTGAAAATAAATAATTGAGGTTAAATATTTTTAACAATAAATTTAAATTTGCTGAGTAAAATAGTTAAAATTTTGACAGCTACAAATTTACACAAAATAAACGCAGCAGTAAACAAAATACGCCAACTATGATTTTAATTTTATTATTTTATAACTAACCACAGTGATTTAGTCAAAAATGAGGTTATGCCTTTTAAAAATGACTTGTTAAAATTTATAGACGGTGTTAAATTTATTTTTTATGGTGAGTAAAAACAATATTTAGACTTTAGCTGTCAAAATTTTCTTTTTTAACATGTTTTAATACAGTTACAAAGAACCTTACAGGGACACTTTGTTTTTTTTGTTTTTAGGTTACAGTACATTTTTTAAAGTGAATGATAAATTCTCAAACAAATAATTTGTATGTAGTAACAAACCGTAGTAACAAGGTTATACTAAGTATATGAGTGGGGATCACAAAAATAGTAACATTCTTAAAAGTAAATCCTATAGAGGAAACAACATTGGTAATACATTTAGAGGTGCTGAACGGTGTTTTTTTTCTTTTAAAATTATATCAAATACAAGCTTTTACATTGTGCTCACCATAAGAGGTGTAGTTAACTAAGAGGGGTAGTTAAACCAACAAATGCATATAGCAACTGATTTAATAAAGTTTGGCTATATGGATTTATGGAGAATTGCCATTGTATGAAATAAATTTTTAATATTTGGAGTCATATACCTTAACACAATAGAGTTGTAGTTAGCTTTGATGACATCACTTGTTTCATATTTTCCTCATTTATCATTATCCTCAAATAAAATTCAGATTTAACTATTGCTCCATTTATATCACGAGCCTTTGTTATCAGACTTTCACTTAGATATCCTAAGTATGGTGTTTTTTCGATAAAAGTAACGTCTTAAATCTTAATCACCCACCATTCTCACAATGTGAATTAAAAAAAATACGGAATGTGTTATTTCTAAATAACGGTTACTATAAGTTACTGAAACCACATTAAATTAAACTCGAAAATTTGATCTTGAACTATTTTTGAACCCTTTCATTTTTTTATTATTGTTTTTGGCTTAACCTCAAAAACAAAAAGGTATAGAGAAAGAAATTAAACACCAACATTTCTTATCAGTTGAATTCCAAGAAGTCTGCACAGTATACAACAATGTGTATATAAAATCGAGAGAGAAACAAAAACAAAATACATTTTTGACAAAAACAAAAACAAAAATTAAAATTGTTTTGGTATTGTTTAAAGGGAAAAAGCTTTTTGCCCAAGTTTGACATTTTTTCCTGTTGTTTTTATGCTGAAAGGAACGAATGAATAAACTTTTCAATTTCTTCTTCTTTGTCGTGTACTTGATCTGTTTTTCTGTGTGCTTATTTCGAAATAAATAGAATGAAAATTATATTTATTTATTTATACATATTTACTTCATAATTTCTTCTTGTTACTTGTGAGCTTTTTCGAAAGAAACCAAAACCATGTAGATAGCAACAAGAAAAAAGTTTTCGTTCAGATTACATTTGTGATGGTAGAACGAATGAGGGGTTGCTCAAGCGGTTTTTTTTCTATATATGGTGTTTTAGGAAAGCTAAAATAACATTAACGCTAAAATTATATAATCCTGTATATATGCTGTAAAACATACATGTAAACCTATCAACCATCATATATTAAGGAGAACAGAATGTTATATGAAATGCGATGCGATGCGATGCGAAAGCGAACGAGAAAAACATTTTCTTGATCCAAGAAAATGTATAATAAATCATAATTTGACAAATTTGTTTATTTAACAGAACATTTTTCTGATGATTTTACCCTTAACACACCGCAAATATATTATGTACCATTCTCAATTTATTTTAAAAGGGTTTATATACAGTAATATGGACGTTGATTTGAAAACTTATATAAATTAAGATTTTACAATTCTGTTAAAATATTTTCAGATTTTTCTTTCGCCACTCGCACATGTCTATTAATTCTGGAAATTTTCTAGTCGATTTTATCCAATAATTGCAAATAAGGTTAGTGTATTTCATTTATTTTGTTTAGTCATCATTGGTAACTTTGTGATTGGCGAGCAATGATATAACGTTGGAATACCATTGGGGAAGGGAAGCAGACCAAAGACCAGATACAAATCGGATCTAATTTTTGTTGAAATATATCAAGTAATCCAACCATTTTAGAAAAGAATTTGTTTAACAAGTATTTAACTTTACTTCGAAAATGATCGTTCTTTAAAAGGTAAATTCCATAAAATATTACAAAACTATGTCCACTTCCCTTAAACGAAGAAAGGCAGTAAAATATTATGAATCACTACGAAATTCAAGCAAGAATACAACCAAGTACGAAGATATCAGACTATGCTTAAGAGATCCAATCTTTTTGGTTTACTACCAAATTTATAGGACGTGTTTTTTATCATACAAGTTGGAGATGGTCTTGTTTACTGTAAAAATCTGACAAAATCGAAAAAATTATAAATAATTAAGCCATCTTAATTGTGCCATGAATTTGCCATAAATGCGTAAGAATTGTGCTATAATTGTGCTACTATAGTGCCATAGCTGTGACATAGTTGCACTATTTAATAGTTGTGCCATAATCATGCAATAATTAAGCTATACTTGTGAAATAATTGTGCCATTTAATAATTGTACCAAAACTGTGCCATAATTGTCTATTTTTGTGCCATAATCATGCCATAATTAATTCATATTTGTGCCATACTTGTGGCCATAATTAATAGTGCAGTTCAATAACTGGGCAACAACTGTGCTATAATTGGGCCATAATTGAGCCATAATTATGCAATAATTGTGGATTAATTGGGCTATAATTGTGTTATAATCTTCAATAAATGTGTAATAATTGGCATAAATGTGCCATGATCATGGCATAATTGTGAAATAATTATGGTATAATTGTGGCATAATTTGCAATAAATGAGGCATAATTGTTCCATATTAGTGCCATAATTATACCATAACTGTGCCATAATTAAGCAATGACTGTGCCATAATTGTGTTAAAATTGTGCCATATTTATGCCGTAATTACGCCATAATTATGCCATAATTGTGTCATAATTGTGCCATAATTAAACCATAATTGTGCCATAATTATGCAATTATTATGCTATTTACGAGCCCAAATTTTACCTTAATTGTGTAATAATTGAACCATAATTGTGCTTTACTTTTGCCACAAATTATTGGTTCACCAGTATTGGTGCTAAAATAGTTCTATAAATGTGCCATTATTGTGGTATAGTTGTGCCATAATTGTGTCATAATAGTGCTATACTTATGTCATAATAGTGCTATACTTGTGCCATTATTTTGTCATATTTGTGGAATTTTTACGTTATAATTCTGCCATAAAAATCATCGTTGCTCCGATAATTTTATTACTTTAGCACTCACTCTAACTGACAGACCTAAAATAACTATAATATGACAGGAACATAACTAATACTTCTTTATGTTCTACACATGCAAGTAACATTTTCCATTACTCGTAATGAGTCGTTTCGGTTTAGTAACAGTTCTTAGATGACAATTTTAGATTTAGTAAATTATTGAAGAAAGCTTTTTTGTGTTTTAAGTTAATTTAACATAGCTATTAAAATAAATAATATCCATCTTATCTCAACGTACAAGTATTGGCATATTTGATTTTATAATAACCTTAAATATTTATTTTGAACCAACTTTTAAGGTTACACCACTAAGAGAATTGTTTAACTTTTCTAGCTAATTTATACTGGTTCCGGGGCCAGGGTAACTCATGAATGACTTGTTTTTATGATACCTAGAAAACTACCTAAAAACTTTGTTATTTCATTACTACAGGCCATTTTTGGCGATAATCTAGACCCATCTATGGTTATAAATATAAAGTGCAGAAAGCATCCCTATGAAAAATGATCTACGAACGCATTGATGGTTTCCTTAGAGAAAAACAATATGGTATTGTTTCGTAGAACTTTTTTAAGGAAATTTCATGGTCCGTTAATTTTTTTTCCAGTGGAAATAAATATTTTAAATTGCACAAACTTATCCTTAAAATATCATATCATTTTTAGCAAGCGTATTTTTCCAAAAGATTTATAGTTTTTGGTCTTCAAACGGCTGTTAGAAATATATTAAATCTTTAGTGAATCCAACCAGATTTTCTTGAAGCTTTCCCAATTTACAAAAGTGGAAACAAAAACAACTATTGGTTCCCTTTAGAACCAATCAATGTTTTCTTAGACTATTTCACATTTTAACAGTTTAAATTTGGAAAGCGTTTGTCAAATTATCGTCTCTTTAAATTACCAATGGGTAATTTATTGGAACCTGTTGGTCTTTACGCTTATTCCATTGTGTTTTGTGAGTTCCCCAAAGTTCACAGACCAATGTGTAAAAAATCATGAAATCCACGGATCTTTAAATTTTTTTAGATTACCAAGAGCTTTCTCGGCGATTCTATAATTTTCCTAACCAGCTTATTTTATAATAAAAATGGAGGATTTCTATTCTACCTCCGGAAACAACATAAAAATTTTTTCGTGATGTTGAGTAATAAAAATTTCCACGAAACTTGATACTTTTATTTTCCAATTTTCCGAGAATATATATAATTTAACAGTCAACAATTTGCTTTATTTAAATTTTCAAGTATTTCGTTTAATACAGTACATCAAGTATATATAATAATACACATCAGCAGACACTTTAGTTTTCTATGTATTTTCATTGATTTGGATTAGTGCGCAAATATCTCATCGCCTTTTGTCAAAAAAACATTCATCAATATCATTTTAAAGCCATAACTTTTCATGTTCACTCTTAAATCTTAGAAATTTGATGCTCACATAAACATTTTGCTGTTTTATTGTATAATCAAAGCTTTTACTTTTTAATCCGTACATAATATATGGGGCCCACAATACAAAAAAAAAACATAAAAATCATAACTCATAACACAGTGGCCATAAAGCGATCTAATGTCGCATAACATAAGAAACACCGCACAGTGATATTCTTTTGTGTCATTTCCCTATTCAACCATGAACGTCGTATACTATAAAATCATCTTAAAATTTAAATCTTAAAGTAAACACATCGAGTGAACGAAGTTTGTGTATGTGTAAACTTGTACGTGTATGTGTGTGTGCGACTGTTTATCTGCTGAATATGCCTTCAACAAAAACGATGCGGTGAATAGAATGTTTTTCGACTTTTTTCTTATCTCTTGAGTTTCATTATCTTAAATTGTTTTTTTTTGTGGTGTATCTTATGTATATTGTAGTTTAGAGATGTTTTATATAGAGTAACGGTTAGTAATAGCTGGTTAGCTAGGCTATTATGTATACATGTAGCGATGTTGGGTGTGTGTGTGTACGATTTTTTTTGTCTTTCAATTTTTATGCTGACACAAATAATCTTGGAATTAATATTAAATATTTTCTTCGGCATTGTTGTTGCGGTGTAAAAAAAAATTTAAATGAAGGGAAAATGTAAAATCACTAACTCCATATAGAAATATACCTGTCTCGCGATGTAATCTTATATCTAATCGACCCACAAATAATATATTTATTGAAATTTGTGAAGTGGTAATGAAAATTGAATTGGATAAAAAAAAAATGGAAAGTATTCGAAAAATTTGTATTTCATTTGTTTTTTTTTTGGTGAAATGGTACTTAACTTACTTAAGGCATATTAGAAGTAGGTGGGCTGCGAAGTGCTAGCGAATTTTAATAAAGATAGTACATTATATTTGTGAATTGTGGATAGATTTTTATTAAAAAAGTACGTGTGACCTATAAAACCATTAGTATAATTTTAATGATACAGAATTAACTAATGTGAAGTTTAAGCAATGAAAGAATGGATGAATATGTAGTATGTATGTATTTGACGTTAAGATGTCAAAATAATTGTCAAACATTCTCAAATATCAACGCGGCATAAAAGGCAGTCATTGAATAGTCATAATTGGTTTCCTTAAATCAGACGGACAAATTAAACAAAAAAATTAAAAATGCATCAGTCCTTAGAAATTGACTTTTTGGATTTTTGGAGGTAGCGGAAATGACAAAAAAATTAACAGCTGATCAATTTTGATTTAACAGCACCCGACGGAGTTTCGGTAATGAATGTCTGACCAAAGTAAAAGGGAGGCTTTTATATGCAGTCAAAGAAAGCAAAAATTGATAAAAACTATAATTATTTATGGTTGAAAGGAGAAAAGATTCAGATGAGGAAGTTGGCCATAATAATTAAAGATCCAACATTAATTTCGAGCTGCAATAAAAATAGGGATTCATTGCAAGGTAATAATTTCAAATAACAATAACTTGTTACAACTTAGATTTGAATAAAATTAATGCCATCTAACTTTGTACACTGAAACCAATGAATTTTATGTAGAATGTAGAGTTTGAAAATTTGTACGAGTTTGCATAGTTGCTCTGGAACAACAGACTGTTCCATTATTAGTGGGGCATTCATTTACAAAGCAGCCACTTATTAGAAGTGATGTCATGTTAAATGGGCTGTATATTCAGAGTGCTGAAAATCAACGATTAGGCGATGTGGAAGCAAAAAAGCAATATAAAACCAATCTGAAGATATCAAAGTCGTGTGTAGTACCGGATGGATATGTGGGTCATGTACATGTATCAACAGTTTGAAAAGTGAGACTTTGCAAATCGATTAGAAAATTAGATGGAACGGAACAATTATACCAAAATGCATTGTTACCACCCATGACGATACTACAGCGGTGGTATCAGTTGTGAATTTTACTAGAAGTAAAACTCATTGGGAAAAAGGGATACTTTTCTGACCAGAGCAGAGATATGTGAGCAAAATACGTATATTAATAATGATACTTGTAATTTTAGTGTAAATATTGAAAGTGTCGGCAAGACGAAATATAGTAACTGACGAGAATGAACATCGAATTAAAAAAATCAAACAAAGTCATATATTATACACCATATAGAATGAGCTACATTGAAAGAAAGTTGGTTGCTGAAATGGTATTAAAAATCGCTAGAATAGTCGATGATAGTCAGTCAGAGTATGCAAGTCCAGTTATTCTGGCCAAAAGAAAACTGATGACCTCCGGCTCAAGCTGGTCGCTTGTCGTTTTCAGTAACTTTACCGATTGTATGAATAGATAGGGTAACAGAAGAGGAAATGATTCATAATTCTGTGAATTTCACGAGTCAAAATTAAGTTGTGCATTGTAAACTAGTAGGTCATCAAGCAGATAAATGGTAATTTATTGCAGATAATTTAGGTTACCTAGAAACCAAAGAAACCGTTTATTAATGAAGGACATTTACAACAAAACACCTTTTCGAATGCTAGTCCTAATAGTTCTTTAACGCATAATTTGAATCCATGTTAATAATTACAATATGTACCAAAATTCCACTATGGCTGTTAAATCGCCAAAAATACAGTTAAAATAACATGCAATTACTGTAAAAATTCGGACATTATATTAAAGATTGCAGAAACCAAATGTTTAATGAAACGAAGAGTGATCCAGATAACTTAGTAAATAATCCAAATTCTAATGCGGGAAACTTTAACTTATTCGACTCGAAACGTAACACGTCATGTCGATTGAGCAATAATCCCATAACACCGTGTTCAATTGTTCAAGCCAATTCATTATATTCATAAAAATCTGAAAATTTAGATCGAAATTTTGGGAATTTTGGCAAAGATTTTATCCAATAATTTAATTGCAATATTAACTATAATCAAGAGGGAAATTCGCAACTTATGTTCGCCTAATGGTACTGGAATGGAAATTCAAGCTAGGACTGAGAGAGTGTTTAGCATAAGCGTTAACCGAAGGGATAAATTATTAATAAATTCAATAAAAATCCAACCTGTATTATTCATTGAAAATAACACGAATTTCTGACTCGAAAGCCCAAGTGAATTTAATGATATTTTTCACCTTCTTACACTGAAAAAAATTTGCTGCATTTTATTTACGAATCGCATTCATTAACTAGAATTCGTACTATTAATGTAATAATTATTGTATTAACGAAAACAGAAAAATAAAAAATAATTTCGTAAAAATTTGTGCGTTAATAGTAAGAATCTCGATTCATAAGTAAATTTATATTTTATTTTATTTTAACATACCTAGTATAAGTAATAATTTGTAAAAGTATTAGTAAAATTTGAACTATTTTAATAAAATGTAATATTTATGAACCATTCGTAATAGTAGATATTATAAGTTGTAACAATTATAAAAAAATACATAATATTGAGTTCGGCATATTTAAAAATACCTTAATTGCCATGTACACAATAATGTAGTGTAATATTTTAAAAATAATATATTGTCAAATTTTTAGAAAACCCAAATATTGGTTTAAACAAAATATATTGTAGACATCTCATAAAATTGGGTGAATAAGTATCAACCTTCTAATCAATTAACATCATAATGTATATAAAGTTTTATCCAGTGCCATAAGTATAAACTTTTAATTTTACATTTTATTCGTAATTTTTAACAAACAGCTGTCGTATGAGATGTTAAGATACTTGCTTACAACGCCCCGGTCCCGAGTTTGATACTTGCCGTACGCCAAAATTAACAAATAGAAATTAAATAATTACATATTGCTCTAAGCCTCGTCTTGTGTGTTAACATCCGATCGTTGAGCTATCCGCACCTACAACGATTACCTACAACGATTAGAACGCCTCTTTAGAGACTCGTAGTTTTTTTTAAAACACGAATTACAATTTTTATGCACAATTACGCAAATTATAACTTGTGTGTTTACTCTAAATGTGAAATTTAGAGTCAATGCTGACCAAACCCTTACCAATATTTTTCTAATCATAAACTTTTTTTTTTTTTTAATAATAATTAAAAACCGAGCATCCATTCATAATTTTGTATTTAAAGACAAATTCATAAATAACATGATTGTTTATGCCAAATTCACGAATTGTTCATATATATTATGATCAAATTCCTAACTTCATTAATATTACGAATAAAATAATACATATTGCACTTTGATTCGTACTCATTTCCTATTAACTACGAATTTTTTCGTATTATAGAAGAAAAGTGAAACATGTGCATAATACGTACGCAAAATGCGTTAAGTCCACATATGCATTCGTATTATTTATGAAGTGCCTAACGAAAAAAGCTAAAAGAAAGAAACAATCGAGCTGTAGCTATAGCTCATTAATACTATGCAGCTTATATCGAGAAGGTGGTCTGTGCATAAATCGTAATAAATAAAAATTAATTTTTGATTTAAATTGAACTAATAATTATAATCAATAGTAATAAATAAATAAATAGTATCCAATATTTTTAATATTAAAAATAAAATATTTAGCTAAAATAAAATTTTACTCGAGGATAAGAAATCAGGTAAATATGGTATTTTACAAGAAGTGTGCAGGTGTTTTTGATTTTCAATTTTACTTGTATTTTCATAATTTCATTAATAATCTGCGAGTACTACTGTATTAATAATATTAGAAGACACCAAAAGTAAATTCTCCAATAGAGCAAACCCCGAGAAATTATAAGTTAGGTGAGTTGTATTGTAAAGGTTGTATAGATTAAAAATCTGGTATAATATTAAATAGATTTTTTAATTTTTGTTTGCAGATGGAAATCGCAGATTTTGAATGGATACGAGACATATTATGAATAATTAGGAAAACCAATTGAAGGAAATTCTTAATTTATGATTTATGTGGATATTTGTTATAAATCGTTTTTTATTTTTAATTAAAATATTTACAATAATGACGTGGAATTTGTGTGGTATTTTATAGTCATATTTTTACAAAATCTTTAGCTGTGTTGTTAAACAAAAATAATCTAAAGTTAGTTTTATGTTGCCCGAGCTCAACAACTAGAGCTAGCCGTCAAATATACAATATATATTCGAGTATATATATATATATATATATATATATATATATATATATATATATATATATATATATATATATATATATATATATATTTATTTCAATATAAGTGTAATAAAATTATATTAAAATATTAAACTCAATAAATAGAAAATAAACAAAATTCATTCCGATTTATTATTTTTGAATCTATTCTTCGAATCCCACAACATTCCTATTTGCGAAAAAAGTCATTCACATTATGCATTCTGGTCATATCATATACAATTGGGTTCATAGATAAGAATACCTATATGCGTACATAACACGAATTTTTAAATTATATAAATGAATATATTCGTTCATGCGATTCTATATTTCGTTAATAGCATGAAAGTTTGGCTATATCTATGAAATAAATCATCAGCCATATACATTGTATTCGGTAATTTTATGTTTTCTTGCGTTAATAATAAGAATCCATTCGTTCAAAATGTTTTCATCGTGCATTAATAATATGAATTTTTCCATATCTTATATGAATCAATTCGTAAGTACCACACACTAATTCATTACTATTACGTACAATCAATTTATTGGTTATACAATATTAATGTATATAATTCGTACTATTAAAGAAGGCTTGCATTGGCTCAGTTTTTACGAATTTTTCTTACTATTAACGTAGTTTTTCACTCCAAAGATGAAAGATTTTTTTCTGTGTAGTGACAATTTAACAGTTACAAAATATGCCGGCGCATTCTCGATTCTACTGTTAAATAATTCAAGCAAGGTTAATATCGAGCCTTACCAAATACCATTTTCTACAAAAGAAGATGGATGCTATTATCTACGTATAAGACCTAGATGACCATAACAAAAAGTGTAAACCTGGAAAAATGCATTCTCCGACAAGCCATTTCAAACGCTAAAACGGAAACTAATAAGTTAACGAATTTTGCAAAACCCTGAATTTATTGTTCCAACCAATAAGTGATATTTCTTTGGTAGCAATCATACCAGAGGAAAATGATGATATAGTCGTGTTCTCAATATAGCGGAGCAAAACTACTCAACAAATAATTAATGTACCCCAACAGTTAACGATACGTTTTTAAATCACACGGAACAACAAAGCGGTTCTAGCTAGGAAAACAAGTTAATTACGGAAAAAGCATGAATCGTGGAAGGCTAAAGTTTTCAGAGTACAACAACTCAACAATGAACACAACTGACGTGACTTCTTTAAAGGAACCACTGGACTTCATCATACTTTCAGACATATATCTTTTTCCATTCGGGATCATGATGGAGACCTCCGTTTTAAATTGTTAACATAAGTGCAGTCCTTGATACTTGAAATAGTATTTTTCTGATTTACTAAATGTTCAAGAAGTACTAAATGCTGTACTTGAAAGTTATCAAATACAGACTGCAGGGACGAGCATAGAGGATCCATCTTACAAGGAATTCACACTGGCTAGGCAGATACTAAAAAGAACCCGCACCACTGAGGTTAATTCCAATAGCAAAAACTATCGCATCATAGCTCGCCTTTCAATCACTGATGGAGGAAATTGTTGGTACTAAGAAGGGTTTCATTCGAATCGGTTAGTCACTGATCTAGTTTGATCTAATTTTGCGCTGGGGATGATTCTTTCTTAATATTATGAAATATCTCGTGACGTACATCAGGTGTCTTATATAAAAGCGCGTCACATCACCGGCAAACGAAATACCTTGCAAATGTCAATAAGCTGAAGTTATACTAGGTGCTGATCAGACCCGTTGTCATGTATGGGTGGGAGAGTTGAACCCTGATGGATGAGTATGAGAGATGGTTAATGACTTTCGGAAGAAGAGTCATTCGCATGAAGTATACCCACAAACTCGACGATGATGACAATTATGAGTTCTATTTAACCACGACATCATAAGTTTGATGACAATTCATAATGTCGTTCAAGAAATAAAAGGACGACCAGCACACTGGCTCGGTCACGTTTTGCGATCCTAAACAAATGGTGCCACAAATTCTGAGAGGAGAGCAGTCATTTGGCAGTCGCAGAAGTTGCTATAGGTGACGATGGCCCTTTGAGGTAGAGAATGTGATTTATGATACGCTTTATATCAGCAATGGCCTATAAAAACGAATCGCTATTTTTTAAAGAGGAGTTTTGCAAAATAAATACACGGCTATATTATCTCCGACGGATCTTCTAAAGACAGTATAACAGTAAAGCTGTCGGTTAAAAATGTATGCCATACAACTTATTTAATTTTTTATATTCTTTACTATTATAGATCTGTGGCTGTACGTTAACTTAACCTTCCGTTGTTACCAGTAGACCAACTAGCTTATACTGACAATAATCACCCGTCGTCCGTAATTATTCTCAGCGCTATTAGGATTAGTTGGTAGTAGATATTTTTTTCAAATTTACCAATGGTCCAAAGAGTAACGACTTTTAACAGCTAAAATATTGCAAGATAAAGCAGTGAGAATTATGGACTAAATTAACCGGCTACTTATAGAAGGTATATAACAGTTTGTGGTTTAACTTTCAGCCTAAAATTATCACGTTATCAATAAAAGAAATTGATGTATAAAAGAAGCACACGGTTTAAATAATAATACCAGCTTTTAAAGCTGGTTTCTTCTTCATATAGTTAAAAGCATAGTATACATTGTTATATTTTCAAATGTACCAACTTGCAAGAAATCAAGTTTCTGTAAATAAAAGTACAATGATCAATTTAAAATGATCTTTTACAATGTTATCAACATCCGTGCGACAACCGGCTTAAATATCCGATTACATTTTTCCTAAATCATGCGATAATTATAGGTTCGAATTAATTACTTCCCATTTATGTATTATATGTATATCATCGTCATGACTTCATGAGATATCCATATAAGAAATTCGTAATTTCATTATCGAGTAGAAAATTGTAAAACTATTTTGTGTTACATAAAGAAACTACAATTACGTTCGTACGAGATATAAAGTACAGTAGTTTTTTTTTTGTATAATGGTAATGGCCGTAGGGTAAATTTTACTATTTTGTTGTAAAAAATGTGTTTTGCTGCTGTTTTATAATTAAATTTACATTATAATATATAAATGGTACATTGAGCACAGTCTAAATACCGAAACAGAAAATTTCACTTGTACAAAAAAAAAAAAAAAAAATCTTTAAAATTAGTCAAAATATTTTGTCTTTGATAGAAATAAATTCAAATACGCGAATCATAAATTACCGAGAATGACGGTAAAAAATTAAATGATAAATAATTGATGGAAATTCAATGAATTGAAAAATTAAATAAACATTTTCCACAAAATCGTGTAGAATTTCCACTAATTCATTAAATAAAAAAAAACAAAAATTTTATAAATTTGTTATCTCCTGGGATTTCTCGAAACGAGCGGTCCTCCCATCATCCATTCATAAAAAACGTCATCCCCCTCTGTCCAATCGAACGATCACAATTATTTTTCGTTCTTAAATCACATACATGAATTGTACCAAAAAAAGAAAAATGGATAGGAAATAATTAAATTGTATACCAGTTTAACTTGAACCTTTCCGCCATAATCTAAATAATTTGCTTGTCAATCTACTGCTATGTACTTATAGCGTAGATAGGAAAGAACATCGGAAATTATTATTTATTTTTTTTAAATTGTGGATGAGTAGCTATATACAGAGCAGTTGAATAAAACAAAACTTTAAAAGTCGAGAGCAAAAAAACGCTTATACCACTTTTCAACAGTTTTCAAAGAGTTTAAATTTTATATTTCAGCTTAATGCGGATAATTCAAATGTATATACGTTAAAGTACCTAGCTATTATCAGTGTTACAACAATTTAGCAAATTTTGCATAATTTTAAAGTGAATCTCCTGTTTTAAAAAACGAATATATTTTTGACGAATGACTGAATATTTCATATTTTGATAGGTCATCCTAATGTGTGAAACTTAACTTGAACTTTAGTATTTTTGCAGCACTATGATGCAGCATCAATCTGTGGGTAAACTTGTGTGTGCGACATCAAACAACTCCTTACTGCAAACTGACCACGTTTATTTTAGTGAGAAATACTGTATTTTTTGTCTAATATATCCATAAGCGGAATTCCGCATTAGAAATAATTTGTGCATTTTCCTGAGTTTACCTTCGTAGATTTGTGACTACGAATGGTCACCGTTGGTGATAAGATTGCATTGCAATATCTATCGTAAACATTTCCAGAAGAATCATTTTATGATGGAGAAATATGCTTGAGATTTTAAATTATGCGTGATCATTATACATTTACGTCTCCAATCATTCGAGATGCTCAGTTTTGGACCCAATTGAGTGCAGTTAAATAAATGTTGGTGCACCACCTTATATATGACAAATACACTTTAATATTATATATTGGGTATTATACAGGTCTTGATTATTGCAAGTGTTTGTGATGGAATATATAGTAAGGCTTACATCACCGTAAAAATCTAAGATATCCGGCAGTACAAACTGCCGCTTTGCTTATTTCTTCAGCCCAAGATATTCTCTTTGATATAGAAAACCGATAATTTCGAATGTATCAGCCAAGCTGGATTCACCAACCAGAAAAGATGGCGTATAGCATCAGTTCGGAAAAAAAAAACACAGGATTGATTCGTTGGTATTGATTTCAACCCTGTATGTATTGACGAATAATATTGACATCTCGCGTTAGGCGATTCTTCATATCATTGTCAAGAAGGTAATTCTTAAGCCATAAAATTAATGAACTGCGAAGGCCAACTGTCCTCAATTTGTATAGCAAACCCATGTGCTGATTCACTAGATTGATGAATACTCCTGCTTCATTATTCAGTGGCAACATTAATTAAGTCATCTGCTGAACGCTCTGCACGGAAACCATACTGACGATCGGATTTTGGAAGGTTATCTTCTGAATATTTCATCAACCGGACATTGATTTTTATCTCAAGTGCTTTGGCAAGAACCGAGACGATAGTGATTAGACACATGAAGGAACAGGATGTATGTTAGCAGTTTTCCAGATGGAACAGAAAATTCCAGAATATAAAGATCGGTGGAACAAACATGATAGTGGCTTTGATAACGTGTTGGGGTGTTAAGTTAGAATCAGCTAAATTAGAGTTTGTAGCAAATTTTCGAGTGAAAAGATCAGGCTTATCTTGGGCAGTAGAAAAAATATTGCCTCCACCTTTCAGAGGTGGTATATATGATTGTCTACTATCCAAGAAGTTTTCCTCGAATTCACAAGCAAACGACCGAAACGATTGTTTTGCCGTAACTTTTTTCCAACCTTCTTCTCGTGATCTTTTATAGCTTGCGGAACCTTTCGCGTTGTCAGGTTTCTAGCCGCCTTAATTTCAGCTAAATGTTATTTTGACGGTCTTTTTTGCATATATTTACGATGAGCGGCTTATTTTCTTAGGCAAAAGACTGCTTGATTTTGTTAGTTTAAAACTTTAAAGACACTGGAAAGAATGAATTGTTTCATTTTGTGAAAATGACAATCGAAACCAGAATATCTGGACCACCAGTAATATCGAAAGCAAAACAAGAGTGTTATTCGAACTCTGGAAAGAATTTGTTCATTCCTATACCCAGTCCGTATTTTTATAGTGCCATAATCGACGTTTAGTATGGAATTCCGCTGTAATTAGCTGATGGTCAGAATTTTTTAATTCAGTAGATGACCTGTATCGTTAGTTCGATCTACATAGGCTGACCTACAAGCTGTGCTAGTCAGTTTAAAGCTGTCACAATTTCAATCGCCTCGCCAGAACCTGATAGAGTATCAAATCTATAATAAGCGGCGCTGTTTGGTATATTTAGGCTTCGATAAAGAATACATAGGGAGAGCAGTTGTTTCGAGAAATGGATGGACCCACAAAAAGCTGAAATCATTATTCGTACATTGGCCTAAAAACTGGGAATAGAAAAAAATATGATTTCGGATGGTCAATAAACCGATGGATTACGGAGGAATCCTTAATACCGTTAAACCTTTAACAGTTAAATAAATAATAAGTCAAATGATTAGTTCATCGGGAAAAAGAAGAAAGGAAGTAGAATCCGGCAAGGTTTTCGGTGCAAGAATTTATGCATAAATATTGAATGATATTTTAAAACTGCCAGAAACAGAAAAGATATAACCCAATTGTTTCTAGGAAGCAAAGAGGGCCATTTAAATTTATCTAAATTTATCTAAATTTATCTAAATTTATCTAAATTTATCTAAATTTATCTAAATTTATCTAAATTTATTTCTGAAAATGAATGACATCGAATTTTTTAATAGGCATTACACAATACAGAAAGAAGCACATGTAGTTTTTTTTTTCATTTTAAATGGTTCGTTACTTCTGAAAACGTCTTTAGATGCATAAAATATCCACGTTATGGTTTCCATAACGTTTTCCGTGAGACTGGTTGTGTTGGAGTAAAAAAACCGTATTTATACTGTGCTTAATTTTACGTTAATAAGTAGACTTAAATATCTGCTCTTGGTATAGCTCATCCGGGTGGAATACTAAAAAAGGTTGAAGGTAATTCGTTTAGGAATAGTATAGAATCACGCAGTAGGTACGCTCCTTAATATTATACGAATATGTCATGAGGAAATTTGTGAAATCTTTTGCAAAATAAAAAATAATTCTTGTAAAAATTGAGGAGTTAATATATTTTTCTATAATTGAAGCAGCTTTAGATTGTTCATATATTTACACACAAAAAAAAAAAAAAAAAAAGACGATTAGATATTTAGAAGTTCTAATATTGGATATTTATTAGGTTTCAACGAATTTCTGATCTGCTAAACAAGTTGAGTTTGATTTTACAACAAACAGTGACAAAGGCCCGAAATGCAGCTTTGGGAGAAATTGCATTTTAAGGGAAAAAACCATTTTAAAATTTCCCGAAATTCTCGACTGAGTTCTAAACCACACGTAAGAACAAAAGGCAATACTGACGACCACTTTAGATTCAATGGTTTCTTCTGTATTATTAATTCTGTATAATATTTGTCATATTTAATATAAGATTGTTCGGACGATTTGAATCATTGCATCAAATTTTAATTTATTTCAAATTAATAAAGCATTAAGCAATTAATTGTTAGCAAAACATACAAATAAAATTTCAATTGAAATAAATGATAATTTTAAAGAACTTTTAGGGAACCAATTTTGACATAAATCCATTACCCATCTGAAACTTGATGAAAGCATATTTAAAACAAACTGCTTCCGTTGTAATAAGCCTTTATAGTACAATGAAAATAATAAACTATATAAGCCAATCGACGATGTTGACATTATAATGAGGCTACCCGCTACCGAATAACCTAAAAACGCTCTAAACGAAACGAAGTTTCTTTACGTTTGGCTTTATGAAGGAAAATTGTTGCTGTACATTATTTTTGATCTAATGAACGTTTTAAATATTATTTCAGCGACATTTAACTTTTTGTAATGTTCACTTGTATTTTTAAATACAGAACCTTGTTGTGCTTCATAAATCAAACACATTTTACATAGAGCATTTTTTCTGAAAAGTCAACTTGTGAAGATATTCACATAATATTTTATTTCAAATAATCATATTTTTACTATACTCAAAATTTTCATCAACCGTGCATTGATTATTGCAGTTGTTTTTTTTTGTTCGTAGTTTGCGTTAATTGTTTTGTCGTCAGAAAATTCAATTATTTTATTGTGTTCAACGTGAATAAGAAATTTACCATTAGTGAAAAAAATTAAAACGAGTTGTTGATTTATACGCAAGAACATTTTCTACCAGAAACATCCCGTTTCGAGCTTGCTTTAACAAATGGTAAGTAAAATTTTCGAATAAAACGTAAACCTTTAAGCTAAAAACAAAGAACAGTTATACAATCTTCACGTGAGCACTTGATCAATATTTCTGTGTCTAGTGCAATCTGTTAAGCAAGTGTGTGTAGTATACTCAAAAGAAATAAATTCCATCTTCGACACATCGAATGTCGAAACGTTTTATTTTCTTATGAATCATCGTTTATCAACCATGGCCAAGTCAACCGTCATAATAATAATTTTATTTTATCGTATTTTAATAACGAAACTGAAGGTTTCAGAGCACATCTTACATTAGGTGCTATTTTTTGGGTTGCATGGTTGTCTCGGTTGCTTATTTGTAATAACTCACCCTGTCTTGATATATGTATATATATATATATATATATATATATATATATATATATATATATATATATATATATATATATATATATATATATATATATATATATATATAAATATATATATTTATATATATATATTTATATATATATATATATATATATATATATATATATATATATATATATATATATATATATATATATATATATATATATATATATATATATATAAGTAATATATATTTATAAATTTGTTTCTTTAAATTTCTCTTCAACTATAAATTACAGTTTAATGATCAATCCCTATAAGATGACATTAAGACTTTTATCAAATCTAACAATTTTACTAATAATTAATATGCCATCTGATCGTTTTTTAATTTGTATAATTATCCGTGAAGGTAAAATAGATTATAATATTCAAGTTTGAAATCAAAGTAATACAAAAAAGAGTAGCACATTGCGTGATTATTAAGATACTGTTGGTGTATCAATTGTTACTGATTGGAAGTGCTCGATACATGGACATTACAATTATATCTCTTATGTTAAAGAATCTTCTAGCAGTGAAAGTGAGTGAATGCGTATATAAACTAAATCGTAGGTTATTTGATAAAAATGATTAGTAGATAGCAAGAATATCAAACATTTTAGCCGTAAAGTTGTCTATCCACAATGAAACATTTACGGTCAGTATTTTTTTACTGTGAAATCAGAAGGAGAAAAATAATTCTAAATTACATTAGAGTGACAAAGACAATCGTCTGCAGGAAGCCATTAAAAACAAATGGGACCTGCTGAAAATCAATAAATCTATCGTTTTACCGGAGGAGTGCCACAAGCGTCTAGCCTACGTTGTAGAACGCCATGTATATATGACTGTATTTTTAAACTGCCTATACCAGAAGAAGCAGAAGTTGTCAGCATTGCGGATAATGTGGCAATTGAGTTGGTGGCAAAAGAGAGCGATGATGTTGAAAAAATATGTACCTGGAGTGTGAGGGTCATTCGCAATTGGTTATCATCTATGGGTTTGCAGTTGGCGGAACAAAAAACAGAATTAGTTCTTATCTTCAGTAGGAAAAGGATGGAAAGCATAATGATGAAAGTGGGTTTCATAATGATGAAAGTGGGTATTAAGTACCTGGCAGTGATAATCGATGCTAGACTATTTGGAAGCTGTATGTGGGAAAGTTGGAAAAGTAAATAGAGCGGTATCCGGAATAATACCGAACTTATAAGGTGTTTGCCACAGGCGTCGATAATTACTAACGTGGTTACAAATATATTATTTTGTATGGGGTACCGATTTGGGAGAGTGCTATGGAAAAGTGCACACATATATGCAGCAAAGGCTTCTGTTTATAAGTTTAACGCATTAAGAATGGTTTGTGCAGTTAGGACGGTCTCGGTGAATCCGTGTGTCTCTTAGCAAAAATACAACCAGTGAATTTATTAGCTTAGGAGCGACTAACTATGTATTCTTCCCTGGGGATGGGAATCCAGAAGAAAAATCGTAATATGATCCGTACTGTATATTACTGAATAAGTACTGTGTACTGAGTAATATGATCAGTATTCTTTATACTGTTTTGAGTGTGAGGGTAAACTGGAGAATGTAAAACACGGGTCCTTTGAATGTCCTTGTTTTGGCAAAGATCTGACCTAATTAGAGAGTCAACCTGTAGCACCAGTAAATATTATTGACTGCATGCTAGAGTCCGAGAGAGCGTGGAGATTGGTAAGTAGTATGGGTGCAAAAATTATACGACAGATAGAGATGATTTGGCAGGATCACTAATAAATAAAAATGATGGCAGCTTGAGCTGAGCCGGGTGGATTAATACTAATAGGTAGTTTCACGAGGCCAAATGGCATGAAAATAAGGGGTTAGGGTTTAGTCGGTAAAAATCAGACATTCTTGCAAGATCATGATGGTCTCTTGTAAGGTTTTAGAAGATTCTGTTCTTCACCGGGAAAGATAGCCCGTGAGGTATCGCGTCCTTCTAGTCTATCTAGTATATCTAGTCTATCTAGTCTATCTAGTCTATCTAGTCTATCTAGTTTATCTAGTCTATCTAGTCTATCTAGTCTATCTAGTCTATCTAGTCTATCTAGCCTATCTAGTCTATCTAGTCTATCTAGTCTATCTAGTCTATCTAGTCTATCTAGTCTATCTAGTATATCTAGTATATCTAGTCTATCTAGTCTATCTAGTCTATCTAGTCTATCTAGTCTATCTAGTCTATCTAGTCTATCTAGTCTATCTAGTCTATCTAGTCTATCTAGTCTATCTAGTCTATCTAGTCTATCTAGTCTATCTAGTGTATCTAGTCTATCTAGTCTATTTAGTCTATGTAGTCTACCTAGTCTATCTAGTCTATCTAGTCTATCTAGTCTATCTAGTCTATCTAGTCTATCTAGTCTACCTAGTCTATCTAGTCTATCTAGTCTATCTAGTCTATCTAGCCTATCTAGTCTATCTAGTCTATCTAGTCCATCTAGTCTATCTAGTCTATTTAGTCTATCTAGTATATCTAGTCTATCTAGTCTATCTAGTCTATCTAGTCTATCTAGTCTATCTAGTCTATCTAGTCTATCTAGTCTATCTAGTCTAACTAGTCTATCTAGTCTATCTAGTCTATCTAGTCTATCTAGTCTATCTAGTCTATCTAATATATCTAGTCTATCTAGTCTATCTAGTCTATCTAGTCTATCTAGTCTATCTAGTCTATCTAGTCTATCTAGTCTATCTAGTCTATCTAGTCTATCTAATCTATCTAATCTATCTAATCTATCTAGTCTATCTAGTCTATCTAGTCTATCTAGTCTATCTAGTCTATCTAGTCTATCTAGTCTATCTAGTCTATCTAGTCTATCTAGTCTATCTAGTCTATCTAGTCTATCTAGCCTATCTAGTCTATCTAGTCTATCTAGTCTATCTAGTCTATCTAGTCTATCTAGTCTATCTAGTCTATCTAGTCTATCTAGTCTATCTAGTCTATCTAGTCTATCTAGTCTATCTAGTCTATCTAGTCTATCTAGTCTATCTAGTCTATCTAGTCTATCTAGTCTATCTAGTCTATCTAGTCTATCTAGTCTATCTAGTCTATCTAGTCTATCTAGTCTATCTAGTCTATCTAGTCTATCTAGTCTATCTAGTCTATTTAGTCGATCTAGCCTATCTAGTCTTTCTAGTCTATCTACTTTATCTTTTGTTTTACCTCCTGGAAGTTGAACGAGTTAATAGCATAGATCCTAGTAAAAATAGTATAAAGTGAATGAAGTCAACATTTCATGTTAAAACATCGACCAGTAGTTAGATGACTTTGCACGTTTGGTCCCAAATCACATGTAATAAATTAACTCCACTTTTATGAAATAAAAATCAAAAGACTAAGGCTAGGCGTGAGTGATCGATTATTCCCAATCCAATGATGGAGATAAATCTCAGTGGCTTGAAATTTATAGCAAAGATAAAATTGGTGTTTATAGGCTGTATTTATGGAAAATCTTAGAATAATTAAGATGCGATTTGTTTTGTTGTAATTTTTGATATTCATTCTCTATGTTTATTATGTAACGTAAGAAATAACACCCCACCTCCTAATACCTCTGTTGTCACATTCCTTGAGTACCAAACATAAAACAATTATTATTTTGTCATTTAAAATACTCAAAGTAAAAAACAAAAAATATTACGTTTTCTTAACTCTTTTTCACATCACCACCTCCCGCACCGGTTGTATTTGAACGTGTCACCCTCCTCTTCGAACATGTAGTTAGATACGTTCTTATAATTTCTTATCATCATTTATAATATTTCGCATTGAGTGACATAATGAAATCATATTTTAGGGAATAATAAGCGGGTGGGTTAGATATACAGGATGTATGGGTGGGTGGGCTTATTATAATGGGTATATGCCTGTTAGTCAAAAGAATTTTAATTTTATATAATGTACATAGAAGATTGTTATTGTTATAAATATATTTTTTTTGTTCTTATTTTATTCGTATACCTTGTATGTGATTAATAATTGAAATTCTGTAAAGTTTACGTATAAACGACAGGTTGTGTGAGAACACAAAGCTACGCGGCACATAACGAATTCATATTCTAATTGATTTTATAATGCCACATCAATATGTTACCCTATATACCAAAATGAATTCAATTTTGTTCGTTTTTCTTTATCGGTAAAAAAACATTTCCAAATAAATTCCTAATCGATAGAACTGAAAAGTTTGGCACACAATTAAATCTGTGCGCGGGGGTGGAATATTTTGATTCTCTTCTTTCATAAATAACAAATTCATTTTTCTTTATCTTCTAATATATGTAGGTATGTGTTTTTAAGAGATAATTTTGAAAAGTTGGCGTGGCAAAGTGATTCAATTGGAAAAGTATGGTAGGGGTCAGTTGGACAGGTTAATTTAGCTGAAATCTCAGTTTTTACAGAAATAAAATTACTTTCGTTCATTAGGTTCAATGTGAGTATTTTTTTCTTAATTTTGTTAGACAGGATTCAACTTAATAGGTAGATATGGAGGACGTCACATAAATTTCGTCACAAAAATAAAATATTTAACTCGTCTGTCTGTATAACATTTATAGATTAGGGTTTTTTGTGAAATATATTATCAAGACATAATTCTCAGAATGGTTTTCACACGGCAGTATGGTGGTAAACCGTTTAACAAATATTAATCTTAAGCCTGGAGGACTCTAAGTTACAATATTGAAAATGGCCTAAGAAAATTTAGTTTCTTAGCTTTAAAAAAATCACGTACAAAGCACGTGATTGGCAATAAAATTGGCTAACAATAAGGAACAAACCTAAGTGCTCCCTTAAAGACCAGGTTGGAGCTCCAGATAATTTGGTGACTCAACTCCACAATTTAATTCTATCCTCACCCTTAAATTGCGGGCCATTTACAGCCACATTTAAAAGCTTTGTAAAATTGATATTCATTCTACACCGTAAGATATTTACATAAGTCTGAAAGAATTAATGAATTAAAAATAATTTTTTATACTTAAAAGTCGTTTCAACCTTAAAAAATTGATTAACTGTAGGTTGACAAGTAGATACCGAAAATTTTTCAATTCAAGAATCTGTCATTGAATTTAATTGATTTTGGACATTTTAATTTATGTTTGAAGTGTTTGTTTTATGATGTGTTGGCTATATGATAATGATTTTGATTTGTTTTGCCAGGCAAGTTATTTTAAAAGTTATTCAAAAGGCTGCATGTTCACAGAAATTTTGAGTAAAAATGATCAATACAATTTTGTGATTTTATGCGTTTACACAGAATTCAGTGCCATAATTTTTAAGTCAAATATGATCTCCTCAATGACAACAAGTTGTTACTTATATCATGTGACCGAGTGAATTACAGTAAACAATTATTAGTACGATATTTTAAAATGTTGAAAAAGTTAAAGTATTATAGAAACTTGAATCAATAAACTTTACCTTATATATAAAGTGAAAATTTTAGTTGGATTTATATTCAACAACACTAAAGCGAAGTAAAATATGCCATATTTTTTAAAACAGCCAACGTCATTTCCTCGTCTTGTGGCTTTTAATGGTATTCACGTTAGTTATACGTTGAGGTGTAAAATTGAACGGGCACATTTTTTATTCAGAGACACCAGTTGGTTGCGGATTATTCGGAGTAAAATCAACGAATGATTTTCTAGCCTAAAGGTTAATGAAACAGAAAGAAAGATCTGCCTTCAGTGTACACATAGAATAACTTTTCTAAACTGAAATTAAGTTAACACTTTTTGAAAGGCAACAGGAAACTTTTTAAAATTACATTAGAGTCGACAAACCGGAGTCTATTTGAGGGGTATTAAGGTAGATGTGACATAGAAGGGTCTTCCATTTTTTTAGAGATGATTCCAATTTAAATAGTAAATGCCACCGATAGAATGTAATGGCTGTTTTGTTGTTGTTATTCCATATTATATATTACGCCACCGTTTCTCAAATTGGTGACACACAACTAAAATTCGTTCGATGGGTTTAGGTGCTACTAAAATTTAATTATTAATTGGTAAATTAAGGGGTTAAATAAATCACTTATAATGCAATACTTTTTAAGTTAACTTAACTGTTTGACTTAAACTATGTACCGTAACTCTCGTCAAGCACATAATTAAATTAATGTGATTGTGATCTACGTACACCAACTAAAATATATTACCGGAACAGGCCTAACGCGTAGCACATTGTATCTAGGTCGACGTGCCGAGTTTGAGCAGCAAAGATGGAAATAAAGTCGCCATATCACAAATATCAACGATAAAGGAGCATAGTTGTCCAACTGAGAAGGGTCAACCATTATTGAAGCTCGAGGAAGCAACAGTGGAAACACCTGCCACCATACAAGCCGAGGTAGTGACGAGTAAGGGACCAGTTCATATTGCCATATTGCTCCAAATGAACTAACTAAAAGCCGAAACAAGCGCAGGAACAAAATTAGAAGTTAGATCAAATGCGAGGAGGGGAAAATAGAAGGTTTTAAAAAATTCTTCTCAACTGATGTAACAGGAAAGATGCAAGGCGAAAGTATAGGGGAGGAGAAAATAATAAAATTCGAAACCGTATAGAAAAATTTTCCACGCACACCGATGGAACTGCCCAAGAGAGTTGTGTAAAAATCACTGGAAACGAATTAGGTTCTGAAGGACATTAAGGTTTCAAGCCGTGATACAGCATATTGGATGAACTGCTCAGGAACGGCTTAATGCAGATGAGCTGTAAATCGCATCCTCCACAGAAATGAGCTACAATCGAATATTGAGGGTTGAAATACGGACAATTTCATGTTAACAGACGCCAGCAGCAGGGAGTACACCTTCAACATGTGGAACGAGAAATAAAGAAATTTGCGCGGTAAGCCTGCTTTAAAGCTTCTGTCTATATCTTGAGTGAGTTAAACGTAGATGCTTTCAACAATGCTATAAGAGATGACCATAGATAAAACTTCCTCTTATAACGACGGCAAAGGAACATGTATGAACGAAGCATTCGAACGAATGGGAGATACCGAAGGTCCAATGTCTGGTAAAAATGTTTTAAATGTCAAAAACCTTACAGATTACAGTCAAATAGGATTGTTCTAATTGCCCAAAGCGGCAGAGACTCCAACAGATTGATTGTTAATGGCACGCTAGACTAGGAATCATGCACTTTTACATTGGAAACTAAAGCTTCCCAATTGGGAATACGTTATGATAGTTTACCTCAAGAGCGACTGGAGAATGTTGCCAATGCATCCTGAGCCTAGATTCTAAGGCAAAGCTCCTGATGTTTCTTGATTGATTTAAAGACCCAGTGGTGCACTATAGAGGTGCCGTTACAAATAATTAACAATGAACATATTGGATTACAGGTACTTACTAAAGAAAGGATAGAAATACCAGCAATGAGTTAGAAAATTATCTATGCCAGAATATACGGTGACTTTAAGGGAAAAACAATAGGAGTTGTGGAATCCACCAACATGATCAAATACTTTTGTCGACTATACATCGCAAATTGCGAGCATTGTGGGCAAAGTGGCACGCATGTTACTATACATCTTGAAAGGAAGCTATGCTCTAGAAGAGTTAGCCAAAATCTATGCCATCAAAGATGAAGGTATGTGACAAACTGGTATCGTTCTACACCGTGTCAACACAGGAAATTCTACTCCTATCCGACAAGCGCCAAGACGATTACCACTAGCGAAACAACACGAGGCCGAAGAGCTAATAAAAAATGGAACGTGGTGGAATTATCAAGCAGTCAAATAGACCTTGGAGTTCTCCAGTTGTATATCAAAAGAAGGATGTTTAGACTAATTTCTTTGTTGATTACTGCAAGCTCAACGAAGTGATTATAAAGGACAGTTATCCATTGCCACGAATTGATGACGCTATTAAAGGCTAATATTTTCAGCATGTTGGATCTTAAAAGCGAGAGTTTGAAGATAGCAATTCATATGGACGTTAAAGAGAAGACGGTTTACTGCAGTGAATGGGTTGTGCCAATTTAAGGTAATGCCCTTTGGATAATGTTAAATAGGACGCCCTTGCTACATTTGAACGATTAATGAAACATGTTCTGGATGACATTTAATACGTATATTTAATGGGCATGTAAGTAATCTTCAGCAAGTCCTAAAAAACAATAAAACAGATTAAACTTGAGCGCATCAAAATGTAGCCTTTGAACGAAGGATGCAAATTACCTAGATCACATAGTATCGAGTGAAGGAGTTTGAACTGATCCCAAGAAGCTAGCAGCCGTAGAAGAGGGGGCCGCACAGCGGAATGCCGATGAGTTGAGGATTTTTCTAGAACTATGCTCGTACTATCGACGATTTGAGGCCAGCTTTGAAAATGTCGCACGGAGCCTAAATCGACTAACTGAACAATTTCTAAAGTTCCACTGAGCGAAAGAGCATCAGAACGCGTTCGTATAATTAAAAGAAAATCTCTGCAGCTCTTCGGAGATCGGAGTTATATCACAAAACCAAGGAAGTATATATATATATATATATATATATATATATATATATATATATATATATATATATATATATATATATATATATATATATATATATATATATAGCATACTACAGGTGGGCACTATCTAAGCAAGAATTATTACATAGTCCGATAAGAGCTGCTAGTAGTAGCAGATAGCATCAAACACTTTCTTAGGTACCTGTATGGGTAAAACTTCCCTTTTCAAATGGATCATGCTAACTTAAATGACTAATGCAATTCAAGGAACTAGAAGAACAAACAGATACAGCCATTGCAGGCCTAATAATTTAAAATCGACTCAGAAGAGGATTATTGCACATCAACGCCGTGTGCTGTTGAGCACCAGAGTATAAGACGCAGAAGAAGAAGAGTTACCCTGCACGAAAATCAACATCAATAAAACATTGGATACAGTCAGTTCTATTGGGTCAATTGCCGAACGGAGGTCAACGAGTGGTATCGGGAGTGTGAGGTTAGCGCTGATAGTAAAGGGCTTAAAAGGTTCAAGTATTTGACAACTTAATTATTTGTAACAATTTACAAATTTATTTGCCAAATTTCACAATAACACTTTTTCACACTTTTACTGAATATAACTTTAGATCATTATTAGCACTATTTTACCGGTTGAATTAAAACTGATTTATGCAAAAAGCAGGGATTTGAAAGTATTAATAGAGCCCATCATTCGTAACATTATGAAAGATTGTTTTGGTTTTTTTTTATAAAGCACCAGCTTTCGACAAAGAATGACACAAAGGTGTTAGATTCCAAATCTTTTCGGCTAAAAATTTTCAGGCTTACAGAACTAATTGACCCAATAAATATTCCAATCTAAGCAAAACGCAGCCTACATTAATCTACATAAGCTTACTATGGGGGTGCAAACTGCTGTACTAGATCCTACATTAAATATGATTTAGATTATCGAATCCTTCAAAAATTTATTAAATTCTTGAATTTTAGTTAGAATATAGACTACCAGATTACTTTTTATTCTTACTCAAAGCCAGATCCTCTTCCTTTTGTGACATACATGTCAAAGTAATCTTCTTTAAACATAACTTAAACCAATTCACAATACTACAACTATATTATACCAATAAAAAATGATGCACAACTTGCTGCAAAATTTCCATTTGTTTTTTTCCCGTCTACATAGTGATAAAAAAAGCTTACCTTTACTATTTTTCCATCGGAAAAACTTTATTATATTTTTTTTGTTTAATTTAAAAGTTTTCCTTGACTAAATAAAATTATAATCGCCTTTTTTATACTTCTTTTTTGCCAGAGATTTACTTTGTGCTTACTTGTACGTGTTTCTCGTCTTCCTTCCTCCTTCTCCGCCCCCTCAAAAATAAAATACTGGTTTTCGTATTTTTTTGCATTTTGTTTGGTTTTAATTTCCTTTTTTCTATCTATCTCTTATCTAATATACGAGTACATATATAGTTGAATTGGGTACTGGTTATGATGTCAATAACTGACTCAATTCAAAATTATATGAGGAAGACATAGAAAAGGATATCCCTTTTTTTGGACGGGTGAAAAAAATGAGGAATTAAAATATTGCTATGGATAGTAGACTTCTTTATAAGACAACGTTTTAACGAATTGCAATTCAATTTAAATTCCTATTTTAAAGTTTTGACGTTGAACACCATTTCAAGGACATTTCCTGTTGCGCGCAAGTAAAACATCCATCGCTCAACATATGCGTTAAAATATATGTTAGAAAGCAATTCATATTTAACTCAAAAACATAAAAATTATTTTTATGATTTTAATGTTTCGAATGTTGCTAGAGGAGGCTATACATAATAATATGTATATCTACCTAAAATTTATATTAGTATCTAAAATGTAACAGCATGAAATCTTTTGCATATAACAATAAATATGAAATGAAATGAATCGATTTAGTAGTGTATATGAATTTCAATTCATGAGGATTCAAAATCGACACTGATTTATGAGGGAAATTAAATTATTTTGTTTTGTTTTCGAATGATATCATCCGCTTTCCCAGAATTGGTTTTTCGCTGAAAAAAAATCAATACATTTTTGTGAAATCACATCCGAAATAAACCTGACTATATATATATTGATACATTTCACAAAACGATGGTCGTTCGCATTCCTTTGAATGTTAGTACAACGTTTTCAATTTGCTTGTGATAAATTCATTAAATTGTTTCAATTATTTTGGTAATTTGTCAATTTTTATATGCTACACACATAAAATCATCACAGTTCAAATCAATTTTCCTAACTTTTATCTTTCGTTGCGGAGAGTAAAAAAAAACAAACGATAATCGAATTTTCACATTCAATTAAATTTTCATTCAATCAAACTAACAAAAATACATATTATGTTTAATGTATACACATAAAAATGAACTAAAGCCAATAAAATGAATGAAATCAATAAGAATCAATTTGATGGTTGGTACATTGTCTTAATAGAAATGAACAATAAAATGAGGATTACAGGGCATTGATGGCATGTACCGTATCAACTATTTCACTCAATCAAAAAAACAGAAGCAACAAAAGAGCTTTGAAATGGTTCTAAAGTTGAAATCTTCTATTAAATTGTATCGTCCATCTCTCATACAAACCGATCAGAGTTCTGAAGAAAAACTGTTAAAAAGGTTTCCCAGCTCAGCTTAAAGAGGCTAAAATCTTCCAAAACCGACACCAATTCAAGTCAGCAGCTGCAAGTAGAAATTTGATGAAGAAGGCCGCAGTCCGCTTATAGTGAACATTAGCTGAGGACCTATAACGTTCTATAAGGAAAATAAAGAATAACCACTGATACCAGCATACCATGTAAATTGTAGCAGTGCACATGTTTTTGTATTTCATGTTTGATTTGCTTTAAATGTTTTTTGTCACGAATTTAACTCACTATGAATCTTAGTGTTATGTTCAGTATATTTTTTAAATATCATAAAGGGGAAATCGCATTAAAAATCGTGTTAACATGATCTAGTACCATCTACTGCAATTAGTAGATGGTACTAGTAGTAATTGAACGAAATGTTTACATTTTTTTAACTAAAGATTTACATATTCGTTGAATATTGACGAAACAAAATTTTAAAACATTTCAGTTACAGGTAAAATTTTTACGTTTTAATAAATTTAGAACAGACTTTATAATTATATGTTTTATGTGATATTTTGGATCCAAAATGATGAATAATGAAATTCATCAGGCATTGATAAAACACATAATTCACTAAACCAGGCGCTTTGAAGAAAAAACATAATAACGGGTAATGGCAGCTGTATTGTTATATATTGTTGCGTGAGAATACCATTCTGTCACAGTATTTGTATACTTTTATCACAATATAAATTATTCCTTTTTTTTTAAATTTTAATAAAACGAAATAAGGAACCTTGTTTAAATAAAAACAAAAAATTCAATAGTTTTTGTTTTATATATAAAAATTAAAAATTATTTACAGAAAAGAAGTCAAACTTTTTTTAATGTGATAATAAAAAAAAATTATATTAATTCTCTATCCAAATTCTTTCTAACAAGAAAAAAATTTTCTAAAAAATTTTATAATATAAATTATTCTTTTTATTTTAACTAGGATTAATTTCGAGGAATACTATCCTCATCATCAGCCCTAATTTTTTATTATCACATTAAAGAAAGTTTTACTTCTTTTCTGCAAATAATTTTTAATTTTTATATATAAAACAAGAAGTATTGAATTCTTTGTTTTTATTAAAACAAGGTTCCTTATTTCGTTTTATTAAAATTAAAAAAAAAGAACAATCTGTATTGTTATGAAATTTAAAAAAAAAAAAAATTTAAAATACATTGATGGGCGCACCATCTATTGTTTTCATCTACAACGTTCGGAATGCCATCTAAAAATTTCATACCACACTAATATTTAATGAAATCATGTTGTCATTGGTATTTACTATGGAAATATACACAATTTCTCGTATATTATTATAAATGAATCTGAAAGAGCTTGTAAAACATCTCAGTAAAGGGTAAACTTTAATCTGTAATGCTGTTAATTGCTATTTTTGTGTCAGTTTTACTTCGTTGTTTTTTATTCTTAAATGGCTCGAAAATGCAACAAACCTACGATTGTAGTTATTTTTTTTGTTTACTTTTTTTTTCTAGCTGACACTGGTGGTGACATTTCTGTCATACATGCCTCACCACTAATCTAATACCAATACCTTCAGCTAGCAGCTGCAAGTGGTTGTTCGATAAAAACATACGGTTCTATGGATTACTACCATTAAATTTGGGTCTTCGTTCATTATATCATCAGTTAACAAACCGATTATTAGTGCTGATTTCTTAGGGAAATTTTAGGTTTAACGGTCTACTTCAAGAATAAGCCATAACAACTTGGTGGCCATCGTCAAGGTAAACCAAGATATGATTTGCCAGTGAAGCATAAAGCCGCAGCTAGACGATAGCAAATATACAAGGAATGTTCGTGATTTGTAAAATAATAAATCGTGTGGACACAAAATATGCAATCAAGGTTACATTCTTACTCTATTCGCTTTATAAGCGATTTTTTACGAATATTCGTCAAACATAAATGCGGCTTAACTTATAGTTCACAGAATTTTGACATAAGGCATAATATAAATACACATAGTAGTATCATTGTATGTTAGCCCATTGACGTGCTAGATGCCGCTGCTGGTATAGTTTTAAAATAATTAAAATATTTTTATATATATGATCGCCTAAATGTCATACATTTATTCTAAATTTTGTCGTGCTTATCATCAATATCACGAAAAGATCAATATGTAACTGCAATAACCACATAGCCTTTGAAATGTTGGATTTCCGTCATATGAATTTTGATTTGAGAAACGCAGGTCAAACATTTGAATAATTTTTGGCGAAGTGCAAAAGAATTTACTTGTTGCTTACGTCGATGATATTTGAGTTGCGAGTAAAACGTCTAAAGAGCACAGCGGACACTTACAAAGATTATTTATTTTTATTTGTATTTTGAAGTAGGATTTCACCTTTGAATGACAGAGTCATTACGATTGGGGAATTCTCACAAGCAATATTATTGCCAATTTATAAACAAATGCATTTTTTTCGTGTCAATCTGCTCTTGATACGATTAAAAGCTCTCTTGTTAAATTATGAACTTTTAGCTATCTTTATGTGAATTCCAAATTAACATTGATCATAAACTTTTGATAACCGCAGTTAATTCCAAAACAGAATAAAGTCTGAGAAAAATACGTCAGTTGAAATTTATCGCTCAATACATTACCAACAGTTGTTACGAGGGTGGTCCAGAAAACGTAGTGATCGATATAATGGATTCCGACACATAGGCAGATCAAAGATATATTATAGAGCTCATATATTAGAAAAACGGGTAAATTGAACGAGGTGGTTCAGTTGTATATCACGGAGGATGCAAGAAACGTTTCGAATGTTTCAGATAAATTTGCGAAGAAAGTGGGAGGTTCTGAATTTATCAATCAAGTCAAATAAAAGGAATGAAGTACAGAGAGCTTTGTGGCCTCCTTTTTATAAAGAGTTCAAATGGGATACTCGTATGTTGAGAATAATTGAGATAATCAGACTGAACCTTGGTAATTGGAAAGAATGCTTGTGGAAATGTTGGACTCAGCATCTTCAGGAATACAAGAAACCTAACCAGAGTAATGAATGAGGAAAGATTGTATCATAAGGAAATTTATGATTTTATAAGAATGAGTGGAGTAAACATTTAAAAAAATTAGGAATATTAATAGGGAATATTGGGTTCCGTTAATGGAAATGGATATTCGTAAAAGAATATAATTTTCGAAAGCTGACCTAATAAATAAGTAAAACAAACTCGCTTAGTACTTGAACTATCGTCATGCCCTCACCTAAAAGTTTACTGCACCCCAAAATCATTAAAGGATCAATGGCACGGGGAAGGTGCAGTCTCTACAAAAACAGTTTATCAATTGAAAGGCAAATAAGAGAACAGCTTATAAGAACAGCATTATAATTAAAGTGGACGTCACCCAGCTAATTATCAAGAATGTGAAGTAGCAAAACAGCAACAGAAAATAGGGAATCAAGCACATAAATTCCTGAAAACCGAATAATCCGGGCAAATAAGAATAGCGAAATAAACGAAGCTTCCCAACATATGCAAACGAAAGAACGAAAAATTAGACATGTCTTTCAAAATTCAAATTCTGGAAATGGAAAAACAAAAAACTTGAGAATTAGTATTGAAGATATTCTAAAAAGTAGCAAAGAGTTACTTTATTGGCTGAAGAAATAAAATGTGTCTTTCACTCAGGTACTAACCTAACACATTGGCCAACTGATACAAATTAAATACCAGATCTAATCGATTTTTTCGTTACCAAAGGTAACGATAGTTACATCCATTTAGAAATTTAGAAAATGATGAAAGACTAAAATCTGATCATTCAGCTATTATTAAAACGATTACTGAAAACGTAATAGCAAGAGGAAAAAGAGATATTGAAATAGAAGTTGAATTGGATAGATTTCTAGATATTATAGAAATGGCGGCTTGGGAAGGCACGCAAATAATAACATCCAGGGAAGAAAAATCTCTAATATACCCAATAGAAAACCGCGGGAAAATTAGCAAAGTATTCGTGATCCGCAAGACAAAACTACGCTAAACGGATTGTTTAACAAACTTAAGGCTCTCAGTAAGGAAGTAAAAAACGTAACAATAGGGAAATTGTTTAGTACTCTAACTGTGCGACTAAGGAACAGAATACTTCCTTTGGAAGGCGGGAAAGGAAATAAAACAACCAAAAACTATAATTCCTCCAAATAAAACAAATGATAGGAGATATGCTAGAAGTGTATATATAAAAAAAGGTTATATATTTGCTGTACACCTTTTTTTTAATGTTGCCAATGGCTTTATTTGGGAATCTTTATACAAAAGAAACTAACAAGAAGCATTCAACCACTAACAAGCCTTAACTCCTGTCAATACTTAATATTAGAGTTATTTAAATTAAAGATTCGTAAGAGCAAGAGGATCTACCCTTTTAAGTCCTCTGGCCAATTCGTTAGGATGCACTTGTAGTTTTAAGTAATAGTTCATACTAATAATAACCACTTAGTAATACCAAGGCCATCGTGTATGATGCTCTTTCGAATATACCATGGGCGTTTATAATATTTCGTAATATTTTTGCTTGTGTTCGTTGCAAGAGTTCTCTATTTCATGCGCTGCAGGGTAGATCTCCACAACTGAATTCCATAGGCCCATATGGGTATAATCATCACTTTGTAACACTTTATTGCATAAAGATAATTTTGATTTTCTTCCTATTACCCAGTACATTTTGCGAAAAAGTTATTTTTATTTGGTTGCGCTTCGCTTCTATGTGATTTTTCCAGGTTAGCCTTCGGTCAAGGTGTTAAACCTAAGTATTTAAGCCTTGTTTGTTGAGGGATATTTACACCATTTAATTTTACTGGTGTGCAAGTACATTTCAGAGTGAACGTGATATGATTTATTTTCGTTTAGTTTTTTAACCATTGCTTAATTCTGCGATTCTCTTGAGGCAGTGTGACAGTTTTTGTGTGATGATATCAAAATGGCCGTATCATCAGCAAATGTTAATATTATTATCTTTTTAGTAAAAGGTAGATCGGCTGTGTATAATAAGTACAATATTGGCCCAAGGACACTGATATTTAGGCAGTCAGTAAATTATCATTTAGGCCAATGATTGATTCATTTTGTTTTACGATATATTGTCTTTGCAGAAGATAGTTTCTCAGAACTAAGTGAAAATAGTTTGACAATAGCTTTTTAATTTTATAAATTAAGCCGTCATGCCACACTTTGTCAAATGCTTGTGCAACATTTGGAAAGACAGCAGAACAGTATTTCTTTTCCTCAAAGAAGTGTTTGAGTATATTTACAATCCTGAGTACTTACTCTATGGTTCCATGTTGACTTCGAAATTTAAATTGATGGTCTAGAATAACCTGACGGTCTTCCACTAGTGGTTTAAGTTTACTTAGTATAACTTTTTCGAAAAGTTTCGATAGTGTTGGAAGCATGCTTATTGGTCGATATGACGATATTTGTGTTTCAATTTTCCCGGGCTTTTGAATCATCGTAATAAGGGAAACTTTCTATTTCTGAGGTATACAACCATTTTGCATGATTGCGTTGATTTTGAAGATGAAAGTTATTAGTTTTAAACATTTATCAGGTAATTCTCTTATCATTTTTCCCGTAATAAGATCATATCCCGGTGCCTTTTTCGGGATTATATGATCTTTGATTGTATTCTTTTTAAATTTCCACTTAAACTTAATTGGCTTGGAAGACGAATCAATATCCGTTTGCTCAGGTAAAACAAACTTATTAGCATCTTGGTGAGGTGTAAAGGCAGCGAAAGCTAATGCTTTTTCTTCATCGATTCTTGCCGAATTTCCACTTGTTAGTCTAATCAATGAGTTAGAATTAACTGGTATTTTTAAATTTTTCGTTGCCTTCCACAAAGAGTAATCTGTTCCTTCAGTTCCCGAGAGATCACTAAAAATAATTCTGTAAAGTCTGGTTTTGTTCTTCCTTCAGTACAATTCTTAGAGTTTTAGCACGATTAAGCTTCCACTTTAATGAAGGAGGTTTGGATTGTTGCCATTTTCCCTCTCCCTTATTCTTCGTTTTTCTTCAACAAGGTTCTGAATATCTCGGGCAATTTATTTACTTACTCTTTTATATTGACGGCGGGTGTATCATATTTTACTGCCCTCTCTAAAATTTCGTTTAGCATTTCTGCAGTCTCATGGTGGTTGGTGGTGTAAGTGGGATACCTAAAGATTTACCTTTTTCGACTAGCCTTCTATTTTGGTCCCATTTATTTCGCTTGGTTGTGAGACGTTTCGACTTTTCTGCCTTTAGAACATCGGTGCTCAACAATACTATTACAGGTGAATGATCAGAGAACAGATCGAAGCAGTTGATTGCTTTAACATTTGTGCGTGCAATACTCTTTGTTACGCAAAAGTTAATAAGATCAGGGATCTTTTATTTTATCTGTTGGCTAGTAAATGGGTTGACTAGCTGATAACCAGCTGTATCGCTTCAAAAAGTTGTCTGCTTTTCGGCGGTGTTAGTCTTGACCCCTAGTGTATATGTTTAGCATTATATTCTTCCCCTGCAATGAATTTATTACCCAACTGGTTAAAATAATCCATAAAGTGTATTTTTTTACAGCGTGTTTTGGAGGGCAGTAACAGTGCTGATATTACACAGTTCCCATACCATTCCTGCAGGCAGATGTTCGTTGATGGAATATATTCTTTCTCGTATTTATTAAGTTCGTAGTGTTTTAACCTTCTTTTAATCAGAACAGCTGTGTCACCATGTGCTTTGCCATTCGGATGCTTAGTGTCATAAATTAAATACCCATTAATTTAGAAATAGTTCTTATTTGTAAAGCGTGTTTCAGATATTAACATTATGTCAATATTGTGCTCAATGAGGAATGCTTGAATCTCGGCTTTTGTTGTGAATATGTGTGCATTATGACTCAAAAAATGATTCTCTGGGATAAAGGCTGTAACACAGAAAGAACTAAAGACTAAAATCAACAATATAAAATCCAAAAAAGTTCCAGGATATGACCTGATAACAAGGAAAGTAATTAAAGCACTTTCCGTTTTGTATGCAAGCTACTACATAATATTATCAATGCGGCTTTTAGGATAAACTATATATCGAGATGTGGAAACTAGCGGCAGTAATAATTATAATAGATACAGAAACACTAGATAAACCGCCTTAACATAGAAAATAATACCGACCAATCTTGTTGCATTGACTTCAGAATTGTTCAAGAAACTAGTACTTAGATGATTAAACATCTATAGAGCATAGAAATCATATCCCACAACATCAGTTCGAATTAAGAGAGAAACATTAAAGCACTGCCAGAAAATTAAAAACACAGTCCAAATATTTTAAGTGGCAAATACTGGAAATTTATTAGTAATCTCTGTAACAATAGCGATCGATAGGCACATGATCAAGATGGACTACATAACATAGGTGAAATTGTTATATATTTTTGAAAGTTTTTATTCTATGCCATAGAATGGGTTCTGGGGCCGAAGATCTCCCAACACTTTTGAGGTTAACTTAACGTCCTATTTTACGCCACCACAGCCAAATCGAGGCCGCACGAATACAGGTTTGCTTTAAATGTCCATCTGCTCTATAACCAGTCTGTACCAGTCTGGACGATGGTTCGGCCCATGGATTCTGCACTCCAACAGGAGATCATAGTAGTGTTGATCTACAGCACCGATCGTAATCAAGTGATAAAAAATCTATTTGTCAATCCTTCTCTGTTGGTATTCGAACCTGGTACCTTTCCGACCCAAACACAGCAGTTTTAACAAACGTGCCAATTGCTCGGTTATATATAGTTACATATTAACAAATAATAAATAAACATTCAAGCAGGATTTGTCAAGCAAGAGTTTTACAAGAAAGAGAATTACCTCACATATGGAAGATGTTACTATAGCAATATTGTGCTGATTATACTGCGATTCTGCCTATTGGATTCCTTACGCATATACAACTAAGTACTTGGAAGACATTAGATACTCGGTTTCGGAAAGAACATGTTTTGGTTACTGTAGAAAAACTCCGGATTGCCAGTGCAAAACAAATTGTTACTGTACCAAAAGGTGCAAAAGCCCATATGAACCATATGGAATATAGTTGTGAGGCTGTACGAAGAACACTAACATTAAAATGATAAAAAATTTTCAACACAAAGTGCTATACGTTGTATAGTTACAGCTCCATGGTAAATAAGGAATGATGATGGTTCAAGAAAAAATTAAGAAACTTCCAGTGCTGCATGAGAAGCGTCTTGCTCAATATTGTATAAATGCCGAGATATGCAGTATGCTAAACATCACGCGAATTAGAGTAACTTCCTTAGGTAAACGATCATTGAAAGAAGTAGAAAAGTTTCATAGCCAATCGCTCTCCCAAAATCTTGTATTATTATACCAGAAAAAAATGGCTAAACATGATAAAGCTATTTCAAACGCTAAAACAAGCTTACTCTGTTTTTACTGAGCTTACATAATGTCAAAATAAGAGACAACACTGTGCTTTTAAAATCTAAACATGTTTTATGGCATAAAAAAGTTTTCTAGAAATTCCACACTACATCTAAACATGTTGATTATAAAATTACCACGAATTTTCTTTTCCTTATCGCGCAACCAACAAATAAACCGGCGGCAACCGCACAACAACTTGTATACAAATATTTTTGAAAAACATAAAGGTAAACAGCGCAATACAAAGAAGGTAGTAGGGGTACCTTTCTCTTTTATTGTTGTTGTTGTTGCTGTTGTTTTTGTTGCCACACATGTGTATAAAACTAATAATTTTCATCTTAACATTCACAATTACCAATTTGATCATGAAAAACTTTTAGATCTCGAAAAGAATTTCAAATAGGTATTATTATATACATGAACCAACTCTATAGTCGGACTTGTATTCAAGTTATTTGTGTTAATGATCATTTTCAATTTGTAGTGATTTCACTTTGCATTTGTTTTTTTTTAACTAAGATATTTTTTGCTCCAGTATCACAACACCCTGTTCGTATAAACGACAACTATTATATGTTGATTTTATGTGGTTTGATGATTACATAAATTTAATGTTGATTATTATAAATAGAAATTGCGCGATATAAACTTGTTGTACCAAAATTGGATGTAAAACTGTAGTATAGACAATTTAGATCAAGTTTTCTATTTCGTACATTGATTTTCTCACCTAACGCATCGATGCGTATACCGTAGAAATGTTTGTTTTTACCCTATATATACGAGTAGGTATGTGCCCGCGGTTGCCATAAACGCATTACAAATACATAAATATCAAAATAATAAATTTTCCAGTTCATCGATTTTCAAAAAATTTTCATGGATGGGAAAATTGTTGTTGTGTTTTATCGTTTTAAATATCTATACAACCAAGAGATAGATACAACAGATAAAATTAAAATACATAACCCAATTTATCAAAATCCCATTAAATTAAAATACAATTTATTCACACACACACACGCGTATACACACTCACACACACATATATATATATATATATATATATATATATATATATATATATATTTATATATATGTATATATATATATATATATATATATATATATATATATATATATATATATATATATATATATATATATATATATATATATATATATATATATATTTGTTGGGTTTGTGCCTTTTTGAACTTTTTTGCATATATTGTTTACGGATCCGTATACCATTCTCCTTATGTACGAGATAAGAAATAATCGCTTTATTATATTTTTATGTCTTTCAACAGGTCAGATGCCATATACATGTTCGTCGTGCAAAGTAGCTTTTTGTGTAAATTGAAATGTATTAATTTAGTTTTGAATAAGGGAATGCTGTAATCGAATTTCTGCAACAGGTATAGGTGGGAAATACCACCATTGGAGTTCCAGGGGGTTAAAGTATTAAATTGGTAGACTTGGGCTAACAGAGCTAGCGACAAATGGGGAGGTTGTCATAAAAGTGTTATGGATGCATTATAGATGTGTCCATTTGTTCAAAAGGATCGATATAAAAAGTTCTAAAGAATTGAGGCATGTATCGGTGGAATGCAATATACGATGGAATATTTAAGGTGACATTACTAGAAGAAGCTTATATTACTCACTGTTGCTTTTGCCGATGATTTAGCTTTTGTCATTGTTAAGATATGCAGATAGAGCATCGTTTATGATTGGTAACCTTCTGTGGGTCAACAAACCATAAAAAAATTCAACTCGCTAGTAGAATATGACTAAGCAACATAACAATCACAATTAAAGAGCAACATATTACCAAATAATGCCAAATGAAAAAGAGGTTACCAAAATCGAAAATTGTTTTTAAGGTGAAAACGATTACCAGTTTCTGTGAACTTCACACAAGAGAATTCTACTTCAAAAAGCACAAAATGGTTTGCAGTAACTTAGGAATTAGAAGAGTTAGAATAACTTCTCATCGCATATTTTTACAAGATTTACAAATTTAACATAATAACATTTAAAGTTTAAACTAAACATTTTACACATACATATCACGACACAACTTTTGTATTCACAATTAATCACTAATGTCTAATTTTTACTCAATTAATTATAGTTTTCTTGACCAAAAAGCAAAAAAAAAAAAAAAAAAAAAAAATTGGTAATAGAACAATTTTTTCAGTTTTGTTATAGAACATGTTTCCCCACAGAGTCGCCACGATCAAAGTATTTAGTATCCCATGGTATTCGCAAGAGGTAGCATGATCAAAGTATGTAGTATGCTATGTTTTCCGAAAGAGGCATAGCACAAAATATATAGATCAAAGTATAAAGTACCAATCACTGCCAAACACTTTTTGTTTTATAAGGATCTTCAAAATATTTTGTGTCAAACATAAAATATTATAAATTAACAATAATTACAAAATAGCTCAAAATAAGAAAGACAAAAAAAACAACCTAACATAAAAAATGTAATATTTTAAAGCAACAGATTTTTTGAATGAAAATAATAGTCGGCCATGATTTTTTGTTTGTTGTTGTTCGAATTCCAACAGGAATGTTGTTCGCTGTTTAGTATATTTATGTACTGTTCATGGTATTCACAAAATATTTTGTTTATATTTTTGCCACTTTCACAGACAACTAGCGACATAATTAATGTACTAGGGCATATGTGTTTAAAACATACCACTTTCCATAAGATGGTGGCATTTTCTTTTGTAGACCAACCATTAGATGTTGCCAATGCAATGGATTCGTGTTTTGTATGTGACTTACAATAGCCACCTTTAACATACAAATTGATACATACAAATATAAACATACAAATTGAGAGCGGCAGGTATTAATGTCAAATTAAATATGAGCTGTATAATCGAAGAAGGGGCGGCATTTACTAATGGAAACATAACAACAACCGCAGCTTCAAGACGGGATGGGATTTCAATTTCTATACTTTATGCAATACCCAAAGTATAAGAAAAGATTGTCAGTTTCAAATTCGCCGAATTTTTAAGTATTAATAATATTTTAGCACAAAATCAATATGGCTTTACTAAATCATCCAGTACATAAGCTGCTTACAAAAAAATTGTAACTTGTCTGTTTCTGGATCTAATAAAAGCCTTTGATGTGGTTGACCATGTTATATTACTCGCCAAACTGCAGTTAGCCCTGAAGTTAAATACGACTCAAATGTTAAAGTTTCAGTCCTATTTCTATTCTCATTCTCAAGTTGTAGTTGTGAATCAGACAGCAAGTGACCATAGGGATCCATACTAGGAGCTGAATTCAACTATAAAATTCATTTATAAAATTGATTGAGGATTATTCAACTATATGCTGATGACGCGGTTCTCAAATATAACAATGACAATCTTACAGTACTTTTTCATGATATTCAGATGAATTTCAACATGGCCAATCTTTGGCTATTTAGGTCTTATTTGTCGTCCACATTGAAGCAGAAAGTTTCTGTCAACCAATTTCATAATTTAATGTTAAATCATAAAGTTATTTTATAACTGTCTCAAATTTATTTCCGCTAACAATCGTTGGGTGTATGATTGATGCAGAGGGAACTTAAAGAAGGAACATATGGCAATTTTTGGCACACTTGACTATATCTATAGTCATATCTATAACAGAGGAACAGCTTAAAGTTTGTGCACTGATTATCTGTTCTGAAACTCTGCGAAGGTTCGATTGCAGTTTACGAGTATTTTGGGGGCATGTTTGAGAATATGTATTAATATCATTTATCCCCGAATAAACTGTTTATCTCATTGGTTTGTCATGAAATGACAATGGCCTCTGTCTATCATAAGTTTACCTAAACCTGTTACATAAAATTAAAACAAAAAACTATGAATAATATTTAATCCTACATTTTCATATCGAAACGTCACATGTGGCTAAATGGAATTTGTGTTTAATTTGTGGAGGTGGATGTGGATACTAATGATAGTATTTTTATTTTACTTCGAATAAGTAAGTAAGAAAATTAATTTTGTTACTTTAATTTTAATTAATCTTCTTCGAAATGTTGGTGCACGCCCATTAACCCTTTTCTTAGTAGTATAAGATTTTGAAATAAATTAGAACGAGATTGCAACTATGTTGAAATCTATGGAATCTGTATATCAAAATTTGAACAAAGCAAACCATAGTTATTTTCCTATAAAAACGGCAAACACTGATTTTTTATATCTATCCTGGTTAATTATTCTAATTCCTGAGTCTAAGCAGACGGTTTAGTATATCTATATCCTAATTGAAACATCGAATTTTTTAATAAGATCTTTTGAAAATTCCCATGGGAATTGTAGCATGACGCACATTTTATTTTGTCGTTATGCAAGTCGTTATGCAAATCAGAGTTACAAAATCACAAGGTTATATGTTGTTTGGTAAAAGCTTAATGAAGGAACGATATACGTAAATCGATTTAAAATTTGATAATTTTTAGTTTCATTCGTTAGGAGAAGTCGTCATATCTAAATGTGTGGAACATATTTTTATACATGTGTTTAACATAGTTTTCCGAGTGCTCTTTGTGCTTATTGTGGATCATTACTATATGTAATTTGATTCAATTAAACAAATTTTATATTCTAACTAGCTTACTTTCAGGTAAACTGTGGAACATAATTAATTTCTTCGACATTTTCTCATTATAATTTTAGTCGATAGAATTATACTGTTTTAAAAATAAATTTAGAGTATTGACGTCATATAACTTAATTCGATTGTGGAATGTAAATTCAACGGTCAAATTTTAAAGTTACGCCAAATATATAATTCTTTCATAATGTTGCGTAATCACTAGTCAAGAACCATAAGATGAACTGGTTCTTCATAGTCAGCATACTATATCACCGCTCAAATTTTGTGTACTCTTTCCTTGTGTTCGAGTTTAATAATTTTTTAGCTATGTTTGTGGAACTTATTTTTACTGTTTTGTTTTGTTTATTATTTGATTTTTTGATATTTGATTGGTTTGATATAGTTTTTCTTTTTAAGTGACTTGCAACTAAGCTCGCAGCCAGTCGAAGGTTCTATGCTTAGTGTGGAACCCATTAGTTGATATTAAAAAGATAATAAACGTGATTTAAAGTTAACTATGAAACATAATCTTGTTCTTCAATATGTCCAAGGATAAATGTACAATTTATTACCTATTAATTAATACTAAAATTCATCGGCAGGGTGTTTCTGAGTGTGGAACTTATGTTTTAAAACAAAACGGTTAAAATTTTTTAGGCAAGATGATTAAAAGTACTACAAATGTATATATTAATTGTCGAATACATTTTGTAAAATTTAATTTTAATATTAAAATTACTTGTGGAACAAGTATTTTCTCATTGAAAATTTCTGATTGCGAAAAGAACTATGCCATGAGTTAATCCATACGTTAATATTAATTTCATTTATTTTTGCAATTTAATACATTGACCAACCAGAATTAGGATAAGCTGTGGAACATAAATTATTGTCTATAAATTACTACTCAAAATCATCAGGTAATATAATTAGTGTTTCTGAATGTATAACTTATATGTATAAACAAAAAGTTATATAATTTTATAAATGATCAATTTGTGGGACACATTATGTAAAAAAAATAATTTTTATATTAATCTGTGGGGCATATCAAATGACTTTTTATACTTTTTAATTATTACCCAGGACTACCATATTTGTGGAACATATTTTGTAAAAAAATAAATCGGAGTAATTATACTTAACGAATAATCTGAATAAAAATAGATCGTGGAGTTATTTAATCCCCTAGAAAAATACTATGTTGTTGACGTTTGTAGTCTACAGAAGAGTGAAACGGTTTTCTAATTATTTACCTACTAATTTACCACAACAATTCAATTCCAACAAAATTAAATTTTATTTAAATGTCAACATTCATAAACCTGCGTAAATTTTACAGTTACGCCCAAAACATCATCATGCGATGAATCCTACATAAAATTATGTTGTCAAGAGCCACCAACGAAAGTAAACAAAAAATGTGCAATTCGGAGAATTAACAAAAAAAATTAAAAGCTTTTCTCTCGGTACGTATCTTGCATTGTTCATTTAATTTTGAAATGGTATTTACTAGTAAAAACATAATCTGCCATTTTCTTTATATACATTTTTTGTTTCGGTTTGGTAAATAAAGTCCTCATCGGTTCTGTTGTATATAGAAAAAAAAAACATTCGAAAAGAATTTTTCATATGAAAAGCCCAATTTTTTTTTGTATAAAAGTAACAAAAATAAAATTCCTCCCTATTTTTCCACCCACACACGACACTACAAATATATCTATGCATAAGTGTATTTGTGTACGTTTGTATATCCTAAATTATAAAAATTTTAAACCGCAAATAGGCAAACATCTCCGCCGAGTTGGGGTACATTTGCGTATACATATCTGTGTATGTAGATCAAATTATTTATGCGGAAAAAGCTCGGTGATATCTTCCTGGAACCGAGCTCCAAATTTATAAATATATATACGTCGAGCATTATTCAGTCCAATTGATTTTTGGTCTGACATTTAACCAAAAAGTTAGCAACAATAAAATAAAATTCTGTTACCCAAAAAAAAAAAAAAAACAAAAAAAATGTATTTACCTTTAAGGCAATTTGAAGAAAAACACAAGCAACAAGCAGAAAAGTAACCAAAAAAATCCACTGTGTTATCTCCTATAGTATGTATGTGCGTATATACAGGGAGAGCTTTTTATGTTTACAGTTTTCGTCGTCGTCTCCTAACGAGCGTTTTTCATGCATGCGTGTGTATCGAATTCAAATCCCAAAATCGAATTCAAATCACAAAATCGAATTCCAAAACCAAAATATATTTCACAAACACTAAACGCACTGTGCACGAAACATAATTTTTTTGCGCTTTTCACTTTTATTTTTATTTTACAAATATACACTTTTCCTCACAAAACACTTTGGTACACACCAAAAACACTAAACGACCGAAAACAAAAAAAAAATTTCCCGGGTAATTAAGCACCGAAAAGAGAATAAAAAAGCATTTAAAGCACACATAAAAAAAATAATTAAGAAAAAACAACAACAACAACAATTAAGTATTTTAACTAATCAAAAATTATTTTTTTTAAAAGCTTCGCGTACCTGTTCGATGTATCACCTGGCACATCTGTAGCGCAACTAAATTCATTCGGTTGTTGGGAAAATTTTGTTTGAGGCGAATGAATTTTATGCTCGTGGTTCTCTGCTTTCTCTCTTGTTTTCGTTAATTCATCAACAATTTTACCATTACCACCGTCACCAATACCATTACCGATAGCAACAATACCATGTTGGCCTACGACGTTATTATTATTCGTTGTCGTTTGCTTTTTCTCTGTTTTGGTTTCTTCGTTTGATTTTGAGCTTGATTTTCGTCGTTTTTTATTATTCTTATCACGATCGTCGCGAAGAAAGACAGAATCATCATCTTCGGTGATTGTATCACAATCGTCATTGTTTGTGTTTGCATTCGCGCCGCTTACATTCGTTACGTCATTATTTGTATTATGACCATGCTGTTGTTCATTCATTTGTTGCTCATTTTTATGATTTTTGTTGTTGCCGTTATTTGTGCCATTACTGTTTGTGCTTGTACCATCATCCTCGTCAGCAACATTGTTTGGCGTTGTCATGCGCACTACAGTATTCGATGAATTACTCTGACCATCATCATTGATAGCAGAAGAAGGGGCAACAATTACCGCATCTGACTGATGCACATCATGATGATGGTCATTTTTATTTGATGGCACTGTTATACAACTCTCGTTGTTAATATTATTATTTTGTATAACAGTTATGTGGCTATTGTGTGGTACAGTCGGCGAATCGGCTTTAATCACAACAGTTGTGTCGATTACGGTGTTGGCCGTCGACGGTGATGTTGTTGTTGCGGATGATGTTGATATTGTGCTGGACGTTGTGATCGGTGTGATTGGTGGTAACGGAGAGTTTGAATTGATTGCAAGGCCGCTTGCCTGAAAGAATAAATAAAATTATGGTTTGAAAAATAAAATTAATTATGACAGATTTAACTTTAAGCTGTAAAACAATTTTTTTTTGCTTTTGAATTTTGAAAGACAACTTATTTCGTCATTAATCATTACTGACGCATGGAATGAGATATTAATCACTTTTGATGCTGCGATGAAAATAATTTTTTTTTACGAAAAGTTTCATAAAGAAAATAAAATTTTCTTTATGTTTTCAAGTAAATCGACTCGCTACTGTTTGTTCGACTATTAACCGCTCGAAAATGTTTGGCGTGGCGCACATGAAAAAGATACGAATTTGTGGTATACGGTTAGCAAAGACACAGTATAACACTTAGTAAATTTTCGTAATTTTTTTTTTAAATTCGAAAAGTTATTAGGAATTTTTGAACTATCGAAACATTTTAACACCAAAACTTTATTAAAAGCTTGTATTTTCAAATAAAATTGTTGGTTTAGATGTAAATTCTGCATGCGAAGTCGTTTAAATCGACAACACTAGCTCGGAATGATGTCGTACGAATTGAACTAAAAACTTGACAAAATTTTCAAAAAATATAATGGGTAGAACAATGTACAATCTTTTCGACAAAACACGATTCACTTGTAATTTGTTTGTATCTTTGGCATCAATTTGAATTGGTTGGTTTTGATAATGTGAAGGTTTCTTAGACCACCCATGGTTTTATGAAGCCTATTGTTATCATTCATATGTTCTTCAGAGTATTACACTGATAGTGTTTCTTATTGTGGATTAACACCCAAATTTTTAACTGGCTTGAAGGTCTGATAAACAAAAGCGATCACAAAGTGAAATTGTAAACCAAAAGCGTGAGTGTTGGCAGACTGCAGTGCTTAAATTACTACCTCTCAGCAATGGCCACATTTTAAATAATTTCTTTATTAGAGTTTCGAAATTGCTCATTTAGCACTAGATCTATTTTCAGTCGGGACACCATTAAAAAACATCAACATCTTCTTATCGATGCGGTATTTGACACGTAGAAAAAACATTTATTGGTTTCACTCAATAAGAGGATCCAGCTTTTGGCCGATCACCTAGCTTTTGGTAATCTTAAACCCCCTCGATGGATATGGTACTTACTAGTGAAACCAAAATAACGATCAAATAGTGTAAAGTTGATATTCCAAAAGTTATAGATAGATCCGAATCGTTTGACGATAGTTTAACAATTTGTATGTACTGTTAATCTACTAATTTTGTAGTCATTCAAAGTCTAGAGCTGGGGAAGAGGCAAACTACACTGTTGACGACGTGGCTTTTTATGCGTAGATAATGATTAGGTTTCTTATATAGCTTATCAGAACGAAAATCTCACACTTCCAAATATGTTGTTGATGGGTTGATGATACACTGCCGCCCGTGATGTTTAAATGGTACCGAAATAATACGGTAGATGTTGTATGATGCATTCGAATAAATTAAGGGTATCTGAAAGTTGAATATGACCATCTGTGTCACAACTTTTGCCATTACGATTACTATTTTGTAAACTTCAGCTAGATGATGACCAGCTATAGAGAGACTGGATGCTTTCAAGGTTTGGCTTCGTGATAAGTTAAGTAATGTTGTGCTTCTATCCTACACATTAGATATCAGTTGTTTGTAATGTTTTGCATCACTCTCATTTTAAAACATAGAATAAGTCGCCTATGAGATGTCCAACAATTTCACCAAATCCACGCATTATGGCCCTCGCTCCTTGTTACAATTCTGAATGGCTGAGCTTGTCTTTCTATAATGTTTTTCAATTGGTATGCAAACTCTTGGATAAAGGCCATGCACAAACATCGGCTTTGTCAATGCTGAGTAACCACACTAGGAAACTAATGTCCTTGGTTCGTTTCTATCACTCTTGGCCTTATCCAATTAGTGCGTGGTATATTTTCATCCCTTATGAGAACTTACTGGTTCCTTTTTATATTTGATTGTTATGCTATGAAGCGTTCGAAGGTTGAGCAAAATCCTTCTGCTATAACAAATAACAAACTAGTTCTATATGAGTATCGCTTTTCTCGTTGAACAAATGAAAATAACGATGTACCCTTTCTGGATTTCCGATCCTCTGCCCTTAGACATTCGAAAATGTATGGAGCCGGCATAATCTACCCTCGTACGATTAAATGTTCTTAATAACTTCACCCTTGGTGATAATAGGCTGAACATTAGATTGATATCAGTAAGTAATAAAAACAAGAGTTAAAGCTCACGAGCTTGATCATCGGCCAATCGATGATCAAGCTCGTGAGATGGCATTTAGATGATAGTGTCATGTCACTTTTGTTTTTCCCTGTGACGAAGCATAATATAAATATATATAGTACTACCATGGTATGTTAGCCCATTGACGTGCTAGATGCCGCTACTGGTATCGTTTTAAAATAATCAAAATATCTTTATTTGTGTAATTGCCTAAATGTCATATATTTATTCTAAATTTTGACGATATTCTATCGACCCAACATCTGGATCATCAATGGGTAAACTGTTTTTTTCCTATGATGGTAGTACTACATGTATTTATATTATGGACGAAGTGACAGTAGTTTTTTCTGTTTTTGTAACCTCTTAATAAAGCTGCGTACGCTAAAAACATCGAAAAATTCATCAAGCTCCAAATATTGGTCCTTATATACTGTGTTTACCCAAGCTTGGAATTTTGAGGAAGTTTGTAGAATATTGGATTGTATATCTTCAGGTAGCTCTTTGTCCAATTATATTCTCGTTATCCATTATTTTTATAGATTCATATTCCTTACTTATGATCGTTGGTTTCGCTTCCCGTTGTTGGTCTGGTATATCTTACATAATAGCGTTTGTTTTTGACGTTTTATTTTATAATCCGCGGTATCTGGACCAGAAAAAACGTCATCAACAAAAAAGTCTTTAGAAGAATTTCTGAAGTAATTGGAAATGTTTTTTTGCTTATTTAAAGCGAGCTGTCTGAGGGTTTTTATGGCAAGGTCTGGGAAAGGAGATGTACCGAATGTTATTTTTCGTATCACAAGAATCTGTCTTTAAATTTTTGCGATGCCTGCAAAAAAAACACAAATTTGCATTTTCTCCACCTTGTTATGTTCGAAATCGAATCTGTTGCAGTGGTCCGACTAATCTTTCGCAGATTTCTTCGTCCTCGGAGGTTGGTTTTTATTTATTGCGGGAGCATTCTTGGCAGTGTGGAGTGAAGTTGTAACTTATTTTATGTAGAAGTAACTTATTTTGTGCTGAAGTACTATAATTTTTATAATTTCTTGTTGAGGCCCGGTACATTGGTTAACAGGCTTTCACTGTTCTTATTGTACTAAAATAATGACTTATAATGAGCCAGTAATTGAAATAGCCTTAAATACGGTTATTATAGAATAGACCTAAGGTAGCCCATTTTTAAAGAAACCGGACAACAAATTGAACGGAGATCGACACACGGAAAAATAAATAAAAAACAGTAACCGCACCATTTACGCCTCAAGGTTAAAAGGTGGTGCTGCATAGAAATTCTAATTAAATTAAATTATGTTCGAATCATTTTATGTATATGCCAACCACAAATTGCCATTTTCGAAAGCAATACATTACAGGCTAACCATAAAAAGGATATTAACAATTAATAAATGCCGCTTATAGACATCATCATCATGACGATAGAAAATAAGCCATTAAAGCCATTGGTTATAAAATTGCTGGTATTAAGATAAGCAATAATTAATATTACGACGAGTTAATGGCATCGAACATAATTTGGCAATTTGAGTCGTAATTTTTTAACGTTCTTTAAAAATAATTTAAATGTTTTTGTTTAAGACTACGAAATATTTAGGTTACATATCAGCAAGAAGACTTTAATCACCACAAGTATTCTAGTATCAATTGCGCTGCTGAGTGAAAAAAGTGACAATTTTGAGATTTACGGGGTTTTAGTTAGCCGGAGTTCGCTTGTCTCGTAAAGCTAACATAAACGATCATTAAATCGTTAGAATTCCACCAAAACATCCTTAGTTTGCCTTTTAGGAAATACGGAGCACCGCTCACGTATAAATGTAGGATTAGCACATGAAAAGTGTGTTCTCTAAAAAAAGTAGGTGTGCAATTGACGATGCAATACCAGTTTTCTAAGCTTTAAATTTTACCTAATCGTCAGTGAACGAAATGGTAATTCATTCCTCACATATTGTGGACCGCAGTTATATAACCTGTTAACCTCGTTGAATTTATATTAATCATATTGTTAAGTTTTGAGGCCTTGCGGTGAACTGCAATTTCAGAATCACTAGACCTAATTCTAAAATAATGAAGTATGTAGACTCTGTGACGAAAGGATTACTGTCTGATAGCAATCTAACCTTTCAAAAGATTATCGATAGTGCTACATCAGTGGAAACCGCAACTTAAGATCTTTGAAAGATTCATTTAGATGACTTTCATCATCTTATAAAGGTATTCCTCAGCTACTAAAAACAAGAAAGCTGTTTCCATGAAATCAAAAATGTAATGGCTCCGGAAGTAATGGGCTCAAACTATACTTGTTAAGTTTGAGGCGAAATGTTCAAATCGATTTGGCATCCGATCGAATTGCGTACCATTTAAGATGTCACTCATCGTTAACATCAACTTTGTTCGGGTGGACTGTGTCATTTTAATGGACCCCTATTGTTTTTCCACATAGGGAATATTATGGAATTTCTTGATCGGGTTATTACGTAAAACTGATGGGTCAATCCAAAAATATTCGATTATAAATCAACTTTAAATAAAGGCGCATTGATTCAAGATACTCGCTATATTTACGCTATTATAATCACTATAGCAGATGGCAGAACCTTCGCAAAATCGAATTTTGCTCAGGCCTATCAACTCGATGGACCAATTAAAAAAAATACTATCATCCGAAACTGTACTTGTTCGGTGCACCCGGGTTCTATCGTTACTTATCGTGAATTCCGATTGTCTAAGCTGCCTACCAGTTATGTCATTAAGAACCCTAACCTCTTCTACGTCCCTATAGCTGGGCGTTACGGGGATGGCCAGATAAGTTAAATTGCTCTGAGTGTTTATAGCAGTACTATGCTTGTCAGCACGAAATTTTTTCAATTCGTGATTATTTTTTTGGGTAACCAAACGATAATTCCAATAGCGGGACAACATATCATTCTCAAAACTTTACATGTAGGTCATCCAGGAATTGTTTAGATGAAAGCTTTGGCTAGCGCCAAGTAGTAACCTGCGTTCAGTGCCAAGAAACTCCACATGAACACAGTTATCGTTGAGAATCCACGAAATATTTATAGTCTTGTCTGCATATGGATTCTGCTGGACCTTACCTTTCACATATTTTCTTCATCATAGTGGATGTTAACTACAAATGCCTGTGTGGGGTTTGCCGGTTCCCCGACCAGGCGCCTTCTCAGGTGGCGGATAGAGGGAAGCTTGCCCGAGCCGGCAGTCACCGGGGAAGTCCATTACTCATATAGTCCTATAGTCTTCATATGATAACGCTTAGCTCTGCCATGGGTGATTGTTACTTCTCGTGCCAGTCGTGGGCATTATAATGATTAAAAATAATAACCTAACAAAATTAGAAAATGAGACGGATGTGTCTCTCGCGGCACCAAATCAATCATGATATGGTTGCCGATACCATGGATACCATGGTGGGACCAACTATTGCCAAATAAAGGGAACAATTTTTGTAACAGCACAATAATGTTGAGATCACCAACTCTTAAGGTACCAATTGTAAGTAGTGGTACACTACAATTAAAGACATCCCAATCTGAGGAAGTGATCAAAGCTCTAGACAAGTTTAGAGAAGAAAACAGAGAATTAAATGAAGCCATTCAAAGGATGCAGCACCATATACAACTTCTTGGAGCTGAAGTTAAAAACCTTAAAAAGATCCCACCCTGCTAGCTATAGATAGTGTGAAGTAGCCAAAACACTGCAAAACATGCGAAATACCATAAACAAAAACCAGCCAATGAGAGCAACGAAAGAAAATGAAATCTCGACCACAACTGTTACTACGTTCCATAGTGCGAAAGTGACAGAGGAATTTTCATACTCACAAGCAGTCCGAGAAGAAATAAATGGGCCTTCAAATAAAAATGTTGGAATTCAACAAGCTATAACAACAATGCAAAATACCCTAAATGCTTTTGTTAATCACCAGATTTATATTATATTTACCCTAAATGCTATAACCAGATTTATGGCAAACAAGTTGTTTTATCTGACCCTTCACCACACAAAAAAAAGAACAAAACACTAAAAATACTACCCTGGAATGCTAATGGACTTCTACAACAACTTCCAAGCGCTAGAAATCTTTTTGAATATAGATATTTTTGCTTAATAGCATAGAGCCATTTTACTAGAAAGTCTTATGCAAAAATAAGAGGTTACTCTTGTTACCGTTCTATACATGCACTAGAAAGAGCCAGCGATGGAGCAACTATCTTCGAAGTGTTTGATGTAAGAAACATCAAACACTTCGAAGATGTCAAACTCGAAATAGAGACAATGCAAATTGCATCACTTAAATAATCACAAGAAGCTGTGGGTTGCTGCGATATATTGTCCACCAAGGCATCAACTTAAAAATGATGATTACCTCTCAATTCTCAAAATTTTGGGCTCAAATTTCATCATAGCAGGATACTTCAATGCCAAATATACGTATTAGAAGCTGGAAATCAAATAATCTGCGAGTTTCATTCAAGTGGTATTCTTACTTATTGGCTAATGGACACAAACAACGCTAAAACTATTTTCAATCAGGTCAAAAACAAGCTGCGGAAGTTAATACAAGAAACCAAAGCGGCAAGCTTCAACAAATGTTAATTAAGTCTCTCTGGCCCCAAAGAACGTGATTTCTCTTTACGCGGAAAGCTACAAAAAGACTGAAAAGACCAAAAGAGCAGATGCCTGGTATTTGAGCCACAAGCCCCAAAGATAAAGCTAATCATTTTACAGAACATCTGAAAAAAAATTTAAACCTTTCACTAGATAAACAGCAGATGACAATACATTTCTAATGCAAAAGGGGAACGAGTTAGACATACGACCAGTTACAATGAACTCAAAAATGAAATCAAACATAGCCTTAATGTAAAAAAAACTCCTGGATACGGTCTTATTATAGGAAAAATTATTAAAAAGTTGCCAGAAAAATGTCTTAAGAAGTTGCTACTCATAATTAATGCAGCATTTAGAATGAAATATGTTCCTCAGCAGTGGAAAAAAGCAAAAGTTATTATGATACCCAAGCCTAATAAGACACCTGTTACAATCTCACCGATTCGGATTCAGAGCGAAACACTCCACAATAGAGCAGATACACAGAGTCACTAACGTGATTGAGAAGACGCTTGAAAACAAAAAGGTATGTTCTGGAGCTTTCCTTGATGTTGTCCAGACCTTTCATCGAGTCTGCCAATACTATTACAGATGGTCCATGTTGATACACGAAATATTCATAAAATAGTAACCAATTTGCTTCCAGATACATCAGTTCCTTGTTCAGCTCGCTCAAAGAAACCAACGGAATTTATCGCACTTGGGCGTTTAAGGTGCGTTTCTATACTAGAACAGTATAACGTTATCGTTCTCTCTCTATGTTGTACGACTGTTTCGAAAGTACGTGTCAAAAAACTCTAGAAAAACCTTCGACTACATAGGCTATGTATATACATCAAGCAGTCAATTTAGTTTGTTCGAAATATGCAAATTTCTACACGAACGTGAAACTTTGTTATTTTACTTCCAAGAATAAACTCGCACAGTATAACTTTTTAATTTGAATGGTGTTATTGAGTATTGGCACTACAACCCACAAAAAATTCATAAACTATATAACAAAATTGACTTCATTAAAATAACATTCGGCCAACGTTTCTAGAATACAATGAAAAAAAAATCATGAACATCATCACATCATCGGCATGTAATGTATTACAAAATTTTAACATTTTAACCATAAACCTTAAAAAAAGCTTTGTAACCACTAGAATATTGTATGGTACACTATACAATGTACCCACCGCTCTTACAATTCATTCCGATAGCAATCAATCAATTGATTTTCTAATAAATTTTAATTCTTTCCAAGCGAAACATCGAAATAAATTTTAAACTTTTATTACAAAAATTTTGTTGTTTTCTTTTGGTTGAAATTTTGTATAAATGGTAAAATGATGCTTTTCAGTGAGATGAGGAGCCACCCACCATCTCGAAACGAATATTTTTAAAGGTTATTTCATTTTTAAATTCGATTGGAATTTTTACAACATCGGTTTTGGTTATATATAGGCTATCTGAATTTGTTCTCGTCCATTTCATTTGTTTAGTCCTGTTTTAGACAATATGTTGACTTTACATGTTTCTAATGAGATTTGAACTAGATTAATGTCTTGAAATAAAGTTTTGAAAGCTAATAGACAGATTGGTAACCACTTGTAGATGATCATCGGGATCATCCTTCAATAACGTTTAGTTATTGTCAATATAGTTTCTTGTGAGGTGGAACTTAAATCCTCCATCGGCCGCGTCCTGGATGTGGCAGATAGGGGATGATCACCAGCTACACCAGTAGGGAAGCAGATAAATAAAATTATATGCAGACCAACAAGACCATATGCAATGCACTCAACAAAAAAAATTAATACGCCAAGTCAATCGGTAAGTTATTCCTCTGCGGGGAATATAACATAATATATAATATATAATATAGAATATAGAATATAGAATATAGAATATAGAATATAGAATATAGAATATAGAATATAGAATATAGAATATAGAATATAGAATATAGAATATAGAATATAGAATATAGAATATAGAATATAGAATATAGAATATAGAATATAGAATATAGAATATAGAATATAGAATATAGAATATAGAATATAGAATATAGAATATAGAATATAGAATATAGAATATAGAATATAGAATATAGAATATAGAATATAGAATATAGAATATAGAATATAGAATATAGAATATAGAATATAGAATATAGAATATAGAATATAGAATATAGAATATAGAATATAGAATATAGAATATAGAATATAGAATATAGAATATAGAATATAGAATATAGAATATAGAATATAGAATATAGAATATAGAATATAGAATATAGAATATAGAATATAGAATATAGAATATAGAATATAGAATATAGAATATAGAATATAGAATATAGAATATAGAATATAGAATATAGAATATAGAATATAGAATATAGAATATAGAATATAGAATATAGAATATAGAATATAGAATATAGAATATAGAATATAGAATATAGAATATAGAATATAGAATATAGAATATAGAATATAGAATATAGAATATAGAATATAGAATATAGAATATAGAATATAGAATATAGAATATAGAATATAGAATATAGAATACAGAATTAAGAATATAGAATATAGAATATAGAATATAGAATATAGAATATAGAATATAGAATATAGAATATAGAATATAGAATATAGAATATAGAATATAGAATATAGAATATAGAATATAGAATATAGAATATAGAATATAGAATATAGAATATAGAATATAGAATATAGAATATAGAATATAGAATATAGAATATAGAATATAGAATATAGAATATAGAATATAGAATATAGAATATAGAATATAGAATATAGAATATAGAATATAGAATATAGAATATAGAATATAGAATATAGAATATAGAATATAGAATATAGAATATAGAATATAGAATATAGAATATAGAATATAGAATATAGAATATAGAATATAGAATATAGAATATAGAATATAGAATATAGAATATAGAATATAGAATATAGAATATAGAATATAGAATATAGAATATAGAATATAGAATATAGAATATAGAATATAGAATATAGAATATAGAATATAGAATATAGAATATAGAATATAGAATATAGAATATAGAATATAGAATATAGAATATAGAATATAGAATATAGAATATAGAATATAGAATATAGAATATAGAATATAGAATATAGAATATAGAATATAGAATATAGAATATAGAATATAGAATATAGAATATAGAATATAGAATATAGAATATAGAATATAGAATATAGAATATAGAATATAGAATATAGAATATAGAATATAGAATATAGAATATAGAATATAGAATATAGAATATAGAATATAGAATATAGAATATAGAATATAGAATATAGAATATAGAATATAGAATATAGAATATAGAATATAGAATATAGAATATAGAATATAGAATATAGAATATAGAATATAGAATATAGAATATAGAATATAGAATATAGAATATAGAATATAGAATATAGAATATAGAATATAGAATATAGAATATAGAATATAGAATATAGAATATAATATATATATATGTCCCTATATATATGGTTTCTGGGAAAGGTCAAACATTTCAATGATAAAAGTAAAGCCAGCGAAAATTTTATATTGCAAGCACCTGGACCAATCGAAAGAACTATACAACTAAACAAAAGTATTGGTCTTTAGGGTAGGTTACAGCAAATGGTGCAATTTAACCCGAGAAAATGAATCAAGATATTCGTACAAAAGAGTCACGATTCATTTTGGGATGAGTATGGAATGATTGTTAGTAAAACAGTAAAATCCATTTCACTGATTATAGGATGAATTAGATAAGCAGACGGATTGCACTGTAAAAAATAATAAAAAAAACTGTCAGGACAAGTATAACCAATTTGAACTTTCTATATACGTCTAGATCTGGAATTTAACCGTTTCAAATGCACATCTGACAAAAGCATATAATCTTTAATCGAAAAAAATTGAAATGCTACCTTTGTGCTATTCAAATGACGGCTCAGCTAATATAAAATGATCGAACCGAATCATAAATAATCATAATAATCAGGTTTTTTGGTTATTGCTTCCCAGTACCAACTACTGTGAGCTAGCTCTTTGTATTGTTCTTAACCGGTAAGAAGTCGATTTGTTTTCTATTCCGAGAAACCATAATCACCATAGACACCTGTTCCTGCCAAATTTATGACTCTTCTCTTAGAGCTAGCTGCGTACTATTTAATTGCCATCAACTCGTGAAATTTTGCCGAGCCAGTGTACTCATTGTCTTTTACTTCATGAACGACATTATGAAATTTTCATTAAACTCTTGATGGTTTTACTCGTGGTTGAACAAAACACTTTCAGAGAGGGTAAAAACCGAAGTATCAAGCTCACCAAAGCAAATAAAATATAAATACATTTCAGAAAAGGGATGCTGAATGACATGCAATCGACACAAATGGACCTGCCCGGAAAATTAGTATACCCAGGAAAAGGTCAGTCTCCGCAATATGCCCAAATTTACGTTGACGACCTTTCACAAGCTACAAAAATTCGAATGCAACATCCAAGATGGTATTGTGAAAGTTAACTAAGAGCTCAGGCCAATCGAGCAAGGATGAATGTAATGTTACTACAGTGCTTCGTTTTGCAAACTAAGAAAGCAAACAGATCCGGAAATTAGTGAAGGAAGACTCTCGCAACATTGGATTGTCGATGCTTAGCTGCAAATGGATACAAGCTGCAAATGCGGAAAAACCCCTGTAAAACTTTCTGGAGTTACCCCAAGTTGATGTTCCCGTAGTTCTGCCATTATCGTTTATTAACGAATTATAAAAGAGCGATGCGCGAATGTAATATTTTTTTTTGCCAAACAGTGCTCTCAAAGGAAACTTTTCAACCTAGTGAACAACGTGCGGCATCTTAGGCCAATCCATAGCTTTTGGTTCCTTCATTAAATTCCAAACGCGTATAACCTAATAACGTTACGAGAAAATGATCAATTTACAAGTAAAGGGCGTATCGCTCAAATTGTGTCGGCGGAGATTCTCGATGCTAATGGAATACTTCATTGCATAGAATCAGCATACGATGAATCGTGTATGGACCAAGCGGAATAGCGAATCCTTGCGCATCCTGAATGCAAGACGGAAAATGTAAAAATGCCTTTTTAAACAGTTTCGTGCGACGAAGGATCTCAATTTGAATGGATACCCACAATGTCGACGACAACAAGGGATAATGTTCTGATGTTCGCAGTACAAAGATGTTCAGCAGCCAAATGTTCAGCAGTTGCTGTGCGCTGTAAAATATATTTATAAATATATTTCAAGGGATCAGAGGTTGATCATTGATCGTTGAATAGATCGGTCGTGTTTTTGTCGATCTCTTCATTTAAATTTTTTTTTTCATTTTATTTTGTTTAAAATATGTGCGTACAAATTTGTGAAATAGTGAAATGGAACTAAAACTCGGTCGCTTTCCCAGAGAACTAGTATCAATGCATCATTTAATGTGCATTTTTTCATTTTTTTATTGTATTTATTGTACATCCTGTTGCCATTTATTTTATTTATATTTTCGTATATTTAGATGTGTGTGTGCCAAAATGAATAAATCTTATTTTAAATTAATAATCGGATCGTAAAACGATTGAATTAATGATAAATATTGTGTTCTAAAATTTATATACATTTTTATATTTACATTTTTATAGTGTTTGAGCCATATTACATAAATTACAATGTGCATCTCTGTCTAATCGTTCTGAGTTTATCGAAACAAAACGATATTAACAGTTTATAGTGGCACATTGTTGTGCAATTCCCATGTTTAATTGTAAATAAGAAATGTGAAACAACCATGACTAGCAGAGATCCAAACCATTTAAATTTTATTCACTACCATAATCTTATATCCATTTTATTATTATTTCTTACGCACACATCGAAATATTTATTTAAATATTCAAATATTTTTATTATTATAGGATGTTAACAATAATTGACATCTATGGGTATGCCATAACTAAATGGTTTGTTTGCAGACTTTAAAAACGATTCTACTTTATTTGTTGTGATTGAGTAATACGGATAGATTTAAGACATAGACAGATAAAACATTTTTTAGGCTTTAAATTCGGGTTCTGGCATACTCATGATACTAATATTATATTATGTTATAACTTATTTTGTATAAAGTAATTTGGTGGATAGTGATGTGTATCGAGATGGATTTGTATGTGATGGAGTTTCTAGTAATTGTATCAGTGTGTTTAGTCATAGGGTGTTCTGATTTGCATATTGTCCAAACGCAGATATATATGAAGGTGCACCAAATATGAAGACTGAGTTTGACTTTTATTTGTCCGCTGCATAAAATATAAAATAATGGTTTGTTGTTGTAGGATGAGTGGAGACACTAAATATAAATACATATTTAAATATAGGTGACAGTGTAGTCAATAAGAGGAATGATTTTGCAGAGTGTATTATCAATGGCAGACTTGTAAGGGCCCGGTTCACGCGCTGACATTTGGTTTATGAGGACGTTTGGGTTGTGGGTGGGACGGTTTGGGTTTTGGGTGATGTTTATTTTGATTTTCAGTAGTCTGTAGACTTGTAGAATTTCAGAGAGTTCTGTTTCCAACCTGTTGGATAATATATGGATTCCATCTTTGCTGATTACGCCGGTATCATCAGTGGACCAAGTGGTTTGTTTGATTTGTGTATGAATGGGTGGTAGGCGAGAAGATTTTAATGAATACACTTACAATTTTTGTGGATTTCCGATTGGGAAGGTGGATGAAGGTTGTTTGGCCTTCAAAATAGTTCATTAAGAGATTTATTTTCAGGGAACCTTTGCAGATTACAGATGAATGGTGGCACACTGGATTTGCTGATAAGAGATGACAAAATGCAGAGCAATTCAGTAAAATTTTGAATATCTTGTGCTAATAATAGTTAAACATTGACCACCGGGAAACCGGACCAATTCTGTCATTTCTAACTTACCTTTCCTTTCATGAAACCACAAAAAAACATACTAATTATCGCTCACTTAGCTGTCAGTAACCGGGTCGAGTCTCTCATATAACTAACATCCCTTCCACTCCTTTGGTTTTTTATATGTAACACGGGTGAACGGTGGTGCCCAGCATTCCGGGAGATCCTGGTTCGTCCTTGGCCGTACATTTGAATCAATTCAAATCAAATCAAAAATATATTTCAAAGGATGGGACTGTGCGACTATATGACAATCACGACTGGTGAGAATCCTCAACTTAGACACGATGAACCAACCAATTTCATCAATGACAGATTCATAAATGCATTAAAAGCTATGTGGAGTTTTCTATAGAATCACCAATGAATGATCGCTCGAATTTCTGGGAATCATTGTATATTTTAGTTTATTAACTAAACGATCTGGCCAGTACACCGTATATTGTCACAGTTCTCTTTTGATATTCAAACCGTTGCTATAGTTTAGAACATTTCCGTTGGAAAGACTTTTATAATTAAAGCAATATAAAAGAACAAGTTTAAATAAGTTGACGTTTTAGGTGGAAAAGTCTTTCATAGTGTCCTATCCTCTGCATGTTACAACGTCATTAGAAAATATTTAAAGTGACACGAAAATTGTGTAATTTGGCAGAAACATCTACAGACATACACACACACGTATACATAATCACAATGAAAAAGAAAATACAGATAATCAAAAGGACAAAAATTAGTCCTTATTTCTTCATAATTTACTATAGCATCAAATATAATTGACCGAATAGGAGTCGTAACCTTTTTCTTGTGTGTGTGTATTGTATATTTCCAGTTTGATTATTTTCAAGAGTTTTCTTAAAAGTTGTACCTTCTTTTAATCCATTTTTTGTGCTTAGTTTTAGCACTCGTTTCCACCCATTTAGCTCTTATCGTTTTCAGGAAAATGAAAATTTTTTGTTACGTAACTGAAAATTATAATTAGTGACATTTGAGAACCGACATATATACACATACATACGTACAGTTTACTAACTGTTGTGAACTATTTACCATTTATGCATTTCAATTGTTAAATTATGCAAGAGAAAAATTGAAAATTAAATTTAATTTAATTGGGTAAAATGACATTTTTTCATTTTGTATTTTGTCCATCAGTTTTGTTTTGGAAAATTCAATTCAATTTGGATAATATTAAAATTCATTGGCATTGTATAGAAATGTTAAACTTTTCATATTTATGGGAGGAGGGGTAACTAATAACCCAATATTGATTTAAATTAAAAATTGTCGTAAAAAAGCATTGAAACCCAAATAGGGTATTTTTAGATAATGGCCTAAAAGTTAGGGAGATACTAGCATATCTGGGAAAGTAAATGTAACAATGAGTTTAGCCTTAGCATTCCATCGCAATTACCTATTAGTTTAACAATTATCTTTTAGTAAAAATTCAATTATCAAACTAAAGATTCACGCTCATGGACATGAGTCATGAACATGAGGAATAATTTTCTTTAAAATGTTGAGCCTTTCATGCATTCCCAACAAGAAATTGACTGACAGTGTCAAAATGACATCATCTCATTAACGGCATCAATTATCTTACCAATTCAACTTTATAATGGTGTCTCGAAATAAAGTGCCCAGTGAACATGTTGGCATCTATGCACCTTGGTTTTAAGATGTAGTGTTATAGCTACATCCGTCAACAAGAGTTGCTTTGCTACCGCTAGATGAATAAGCGAGTTTTGTATTTTAACGTTATTAAGTTGGCTGATACATCACGAATTTAAACTATTTTACCGATTGCGTCAAAGCACATTTTGAAATAGTTGTTTTAAGCCCACCTCAACTATACATTGCAACGAGTGGAAATAGTGGAAGAACTAATAAGATAAAGTGGGTAAGATAATATGTCCTATACAACGGCACTGAAAAACACAGTTTTGGTAGTTCAGTCAAGTGTTCCCAGCAAGAAAAAAATAAGGAAACTAAGTGGAAGCCAATTCGGGTTGTCAGAGTATCACCCATTGTTGATATTATAGTCGAGATCTCTGAGGCCAAAGACATTGAGTTTTTTTTACTAACAAGGATTTGGATCAGTCTGTACTTATAGCTCCGCTACCTTAAAGGAGATTACCCAGAATTATTGTCTATGATGTGGACAGAGTAATATATGTGTAATACAGAGTATATATCGGGTGGTCGTGGTGCCGAGTTTCTGACCATGTCAGATTATCAAGGTGTTTTTAATGCCATGTCCTGCAAAGTAAACATCCAATTTGCGGACAATGCCCTGAAGTCGGACATGATCACAAATTATTATCACTTGTAAAGATGAGATGACCACCCGAAGGCTACCATTTAGGCGTCTTTAATAATGACCTAAGAGTCTTACAATTCTGCGACTCAATATGTGTTGAAGTATGATCAATTCTGGGTAATTCTAATTGAAACAGTATCTACTTTTAATTCTCCAATGAACCAGTGGATAACATCGATAGACTTGATCAAATTATGGATGGCCTAAAAAACCTTTATACTATCATAACTGCGACGACTGCAATGCTAAGTCTAAACTATGGCATAATAGCTGTGGCACAATAGTGAATCAAATTTTGATGTTACAGTTGTCAGTATTTTTGAGAAAAGTTACCAATTGGAAAGTAAAAGAAGACTGGGTTTTTAGAAATCACCGAGCTTAAAGAAGCTATATGCTATTTAACGTATACCGATATGCACCGATATGCTATTTAACGTATTTTAAGGGGTGTGAACAAGTTCATTCAGCTTAATCTGGAGAGATCTATTATAGAGCATTGCGGTAATTTAAAAGTTTTAAACGATAAAATCGAGGTCGAAGTGATGGCTCAGTATTACGCGCTTCCTGAATGAGTCTCTTAAAAGAAGAGTTTTTCCGAATTCATGGAAAAATGGCAAAGTAATTATCATTAGGGCCGAAGGTTAACAAGATCCCTCCAATCCAAAATCGTATAGGCTAATCTTGATACTACCAGACTTGGATAAATTGTGAGCTTGAGGTACGTGCTCTTGAGCATCGCCTTCAATAATAGTGTGAATTCTAATGTCAAATAAGAAGCATTAGCGAGCAATAAAGTAATGCTCTTTGATAGAAATTCTAGACAAAGCATTCAAGAGTTAGTCTATAGCGCTGTAAATAAAATCACTGATTGGTGTTGAAGCTATAAGATGGATTATTTATTTATGATCCAGCAAAGGAACGCTCGATACCAAAAGACCGCCTTTCATGTCTGTGAATGGATTGAACATTAAGATGGGCAACACAGTAAAACGACTTGATGTAGATTTGGACGAACCGCTGGGCACTTGTCAAAATGATTGAAGAAATTATCAAAAAAACTTTATCATGTTGATATGAGTGCCAAAAGAAACTTGAGGCTCTAATCAAAGAACCATCAAAACGAAAACCTAGTGAATGCATTACTTATATAAGATCATGCTGGGTGAGAGTACACAATGAATTGTCACCACCAAAGAACATTAGTACGCTCTTTCTTGGTATTACAAAAGCTTAAAAAAATTTATCAAGCCAACTCTATTGGTTAGTTCCAGCCAACAAACTAACTTTTTTGATGCTCAAAAACTACATGATTTTTAAAAGATTCTGTGACAATGTTCTAAACAAAAGATAAAATCAAGTTCCTGCAGACCAGTGATACTAGAGTGTGCATTAAACATGCATAATATGTCTATAGACAATATTAACAAAGGGGCTAGATAGTAAAAAGTATGCGCCTTTACGTGGTAGGAATGGTAACAAGTTAATCAATCAGGCTTAACATACAAATACAGTAAGACAGACCAAGCAAAATGGCGCGAGAAAATATAAAGGAGACATTCTCAACCACGAAAACCGTCAAATGATAAAAGCAGCTGGTAAAAAGGTACCAGATATTTTGAGAATTATTGTTTTTTTGTATGCAATGGTTGACTGGAACATGTTTAGTGTGCTCTAACTGTCAGACATACACATGTATTTGCCACTATTTGGCTAACATTGTGGGCCACCAACAAAATAAGTTGTACAATTTAAAAATGTCCAAATGTAGTATTCGTGCGTGGTCAATTTTATATTATCCTAACATGTAACAAAAGGAACGCAACCCATCATCGGCCACTTTATGTAACTTTATAATTACAAAACCATTTATATGACATTTTTTACAACACGTCCGGAATTATCGCGGAATTGATCGCATCGATGATGTTACACCTGACACCGACAAATTTAGACAAAAGTTTGCCAATACATGTGTAACCCAAATTCGAATTATTTTGGGCAAATTCGCCTAAATGTAGGCATTATTGTATAAACTACTAACATTCGAATTAGAGCAAAAGTCCTCACAAATCTATTTCACTTTAGAGATTTATCAGTTAAAAGTCATCTAATTTTAGTGCAAATGGAATAGTTTTACACGTATAACTGCTGAGACAGATATCTGAAACACTGGCTTACTGCAATCTCATTCCGAAGTAATACAGTTACAACAGATATAATTGACTCACCCTTTTACGGCTATTTGGATGTGTCTTCTCAGTGTCTAGAACGAACACCTCATCATCGCCTTCGTCCACTTCATCCCAGTCAATGTCTTTTAGACTAGGTCTCCGCTTTGGTTGAGGAACTTCTATTTTATCTTTATTATTGTCCTTGGGTGACTTAATTGGATCAGCACCATCCGATCCAGACACCTTTTTAGTTTCGTCACTAATATTCGATCCATTAACCTCGTTCGAGTCGATTGATAGTTCGGGAATAATCGGTTTTGATTTAATCGGAGTAGTCGCCTCAGGTGGTTGAGTACTCGTTATTTTCGGTATGGTTCCAGTTATCGAGGATGTTGATCGTTTTGGAGTCGACTGTGTCGTCTCGACCAACCTTTTCTCTTTTTCGGGAGTTGTCAACTTGGGTAGCTTAAGACTGAAAAATTTCGATTCGGCCAGTTTTTCAGTCGAACGAACTTTGGTATCACTTTTACTACTCGATGTTGTTTTCGGAAGACTGCCAAACTTTTTCTCTTTTCTATCCCCTTTTTTCGACACTTTTGAATAGTTCACAGGCGGCGGAGTTCTTTGATCGGACAATTTTCTTGGCGATGCCAATTTTTGGAACAATTTCGCTTCTTGTTTAACCTTGTCGATTTCTTCGTAGTGTCGCTCCCGATGACACGGAATAGTTTGATACAAATTATTTTTTTTCACATTATTCAAATGCTTAATAAAATCGTCAGCGTAGAAATTCGCCTTTTTGCCCGGATTATAATTTTTCGTATTGATATTCGTGTGAATATGCGGAACGTAATTATTGTAGTTGTTCGTGTTATTATCGTCGAAATCCGATGAAAAATACGACGATGAACAATCACAATTACGATTACACTCCTCGTATCGGCATGTGTCCGAAAAACTACATTTCTCACCATCGTAACTACACCGGCGACAATTATCGAACGTGAATCGACAACTTTCGGCCGAACCAAAATATCGTTTATGATTGTTCGAGTACGAGAACATTGAGTCGCCCAAGCTGGAATCACTCATGTCGCTCGGTCTTTGGTACCGCTGGTTTGAGTTTTCACTTCGCATCGAATAGTCGCTCGTCAGTGACACATGCGAATCGGTTTTATAAATTTCTTTTGGACACGATATATATCCGCCATCATTACTCGTCGACGATTTTTTTGTTGAGGACGAAACTGATTTCTTTTTATTCAACGAATCGTTTGACGATGATGATTTGCCACGAATTTTTTCATAAATACCAGGACTCTGATTATAAATTCCCGCCGAGTTGTAGTGCTGAATTTGCTGTATCGGATTATAATCGCTGGTGAATGCGACCGGGGTTGTTTCAATTTTAAATACTCCAGGATTATTGGGATTGTACGATTGGAATTGTAAAACATTCTGTTGGTGGATGGCAACTTCTTCGATGGTCGCATGTGGATGTGGTGTAGGCGGTGGATGATGATTTGACAATTTCATATTAGCACCATTGTCGTCGAGCAATGATTGCGGATGATGATATTTACTGATTGAGTCTCGTCGCTCACGAAACGAACGATTACTTCGGCTACTGCCGTAACTACTGTACTTACACATATCACAATTATCGGAATTACAATTTTGCTGTTGGTTCAAGCACAGCTCACAGTCGGGATAGTGTGGTACGGGCGATGTGGTTAAGGGTGGCGGTCCATAATGTCGGTTGATCGATTGGACCGAGGTTGAGGATTTCAATTGATTGTGAGAAAGTGACGTAGCATTACGGATTGGTTTATCGTTCGAGAAAAATATCTCTTCGTAAATATTTTCGTCCGATTTCGATTTCTCATTTATTTGTGTCGTCATCATAGGGATGGGGTCAGATTTTTGTTTAAGCAGATTCTTTTTCGATGACCGAAGCCCCTCCTTTATCAAATAGTAATTAAAACTTTTGATTCCGATTTCACCTTTCAAAAATCGCTTCCCAATCTGGAATTTACTATCTTTGATCGGTTTTACGGTGGTTGAGTTTAATGTGTTGTCACTTTTGTATAAATTGGCGGGAGGTTCAATTTGTGCTGGTTTTTGAGGCTGGCCTCCATCCATACTAAAATTTTGTTTGTGCACCGTTTTATTTTTGGAACGTGAATTTCGTGACGTTTCATGATATTCATGCTGCTGCGGTTGCGGTTGCTGCTCACCACTATTGCGCGTCTTACTCTTATCTCGTTTGCTCGTACTACTCGAATCCCGTTGAAACCAATTGGTTCGTTTTAACACCTCAATTTGTTCGCCGTACCGATCAAGGCTTTGGCCACGTCGTGATCTTCGTAACATTTCTAAATTTTCCGAACTACTCGACTCTTCAACATTAATTTTTTTGCGTAACGATGATTTTGATTTACCGCCACTTGATCCGCCGACAGTTTCGTTACTAGGATTCGATGTCTGTTGTTTTCGTTTCAGCGATGCATTTTGTTGCATTTCGATTTTAGAACTATAAATTTTATAGCTTAATTCATTTTCAGGTCCACTATTGCGTCGCATTGGTAATGCTAAATGTCGTATGTCCTTGGTATACGCGGGGTCATTATAAAATGTATCACGGACTGAAGATGCTGATCGTTCTTTAAACTAAAATAAAAACAAATGAAATCGGATTAGAAACTTGTTCTACACAATACACACACACACATGATACTTACTTTAAAACGATTTTTTTTGCGTCCTCGTGAATTTGATTGTGAGGGGTTTGCAACATCTACCGATTTATTATGTCTTAAATGGGCTGGTTGATGGTCTGTGGTTGTATCATAAATAGGTTCTAGTTTTGGATCATGCGTTGTTTCTGATGTCATTATTTACATTTGATATAGTTGGACAATGGTTAATCTGGCTTATTTCAATTATTATCCAATCCGACATGTAAATCTGAAATGAAAGAGAAACAGTTTGGTTTTAACTTTAAAGTGACTCTCGTTAAAAGTTATATGATTCAAAGTTGATTTTTTTTCCTCGATGTGGTGGAATCGAGAGTTGGGTGTGAGTTATGGAGGCGCTAAATATACAGACTAAATAAAACTTTTTTTTTGATTCATCATTCTCGCAAGCTTATGGCAAAAATGGGAATGGAGCAGCCGCCCTGAATAAACAAAAATTAAGATAAAAATCTTGGTTCAATTGTTTGAGATCCTTACATTTATTTTTCATCATCATGAATCTTAAGAAATTCAAACACATAGACACAAAGCATATACGTATATGTATTGTAATGTATATTTGTATTACATTTTTTTTGTTATAAGTAGAATAAATAAATATTATATAATCCGATTATATTTTAAGAAGTTATGAAGACATCTTATGAAAATGCTGTTCACTACATACTCACTCCAAACGTATTTCAATTCGATTCGACAAACAGTTCTCTAGTCTTCAAACGACGTGAGAATTGCTTTTGTACATGAATGTTTATTTTGGATGTGTAAGGCTGTGTGTATTCATCGAATTTGATAGAAATATCGCTACGTGCTCGAATGAAAATTGTGGAAATATGGAAAAGATTCATTGTGTTGAATTTTGTTGCCATAGGGAATTAGTTCTATCGCATGAAGCGTGTGCTGTATCGTATTGGGTGTTTCTTTGTTTGTAACTTGTATTGGCAATTTTGACCAACGATAAAATAATAATTCTGGAATTGGGAAAAGTCACGTTACAAGATTGATTAATTCTTGTTTGAACAGTCGCTTGGATGTGGAAATTTTTTTTTATCTGATAAATGGAAATGATTTTTAATTGTGTGATTTAATTGATGAAGCGCGTCACATTGTTTAGATATGTGTCGCCACAAAAAAATTTAGGAGGTTATATACCAAAAATCATTTTGTTTATTTCTAAAGTTCAACATGTTTCAACCATACCTACATGTATTGAAGAAGCAATGTAAACACTGTCAATAGGGTAACTAACTGTTGAAAACACACTTAATAACATTAAACCATTAAAACATCAATATATACGTAATATGGAATTATGGATAGTCTGAATTGCTAAAAAACACACTGAACCTATTCCAAAAGTCGCGGGTTTGAGCTTGTAGGCTAACACTTTATAAGATGGCCACTACATCTGACGAGTATCTTAAACATACTGTTTTGCACTATAGGACCAATAAGCAGGATAATGTTCAAAGAATAACGATTATCGGTCTTAGCCGAGGCGTCGAACACCGCCTTCAACTTCAAACTCAAAAGTTTTGTGACTCCTTGATGTGGTAGAAAGTACTGATTTGGCTCGTTCATAATAACTGCTTCTTCTATGTGTCCTATGGATTTGAGCTACAATATTGATCATAAAAGCCTTATTGTTGGACTTATTTCCTCTCCATTGCCATTAATCACTGGAATGCCATTGTGTATTATTTCCCAAGTAGATTTGGTGAAGCTTTTAATGGTAAATTTACCATCTGTAATTCTTTTGTTAGTTTGTACAAAGTGGCGTTTACATTCTGCTTCGTTTTGTGTAAAGTGTTTTTGCTCTGGTAGTTCTTATATTTCTCATAACCTTCGAAGGGAGTAATCAATATTTGCTTCTCCTTGAGGAGATATCGATTCATAGAAATAATTAGCTGTGCGATCTCCGGTGTTGCCAGCAACAACCCATTCAAAAATCATTTTGCTAGCTATTGGCTGATGGCTAGAAGCTGCGATCTTCACATCGTTAATTATTTGAAAAAATTACCGGCTCCTATCAGAAGATCAGCACCAACGGGAACATTAAATTTAGGATCCACAAATTACACATTTTAAAGGGGATGCCACTGCTCCAGATCTATCTTTGAAGTTGGTGATATTGTTACGGTGATATTTCCTCTGGAGGTACTTGTATCGACTTGCCCAAGTCCAGTAATAATTAAACGCACATTACCCCTTGGTAATTGTCTGGACACATGATTCAGTTAAGAATTATGTTTCAGACTCGGAGTCCAAAAGAATGTGACATCTCACCGACTAGCTCATATTATTCTCCACCAAATGCCTAGCTCATAACATCTTTATTTCAGCATCTAGCTTGTCCTCTAGAGTTTGAAATAGCCAGGAATCTTTGGCAACTACGCCTAACACCAACATTCTTCTTATCACTTCGCATTGTTAACTACAACTTCAAGCCATACATTTGCTTGACCTGCTTATTTAACTGGTTTTATATGGTCAATAACATATCGATAAACTTTCAACAGTGTATCTTTTGGTCGTAAACTACTAGCGAAGTTCTGTATGGCCTCGATATAATTATGGAGTCTACGGGTGAAAAATACTTAGAAAACGAGTGTTTGATACTTTGAACCGCATGAACGGTTTTTATTTTGAATATGACTTAGCAAACTGCTGTAGAGGAAATTGAACCTTGAATGACGTTATGCAGGATTTTCGTCGTAAAATTGATGAAGACCACATTTTTGGAGACCATAAACTCTAAATCACCTTTATACTTTATCATTGAAGCTTTTGTAGCAATTGAGTATATTCTACCGCACAACACTTACACAACACACAACCAATTCATGGTTTCAATTTTACAACCAATTCATGGTTTTAGTGACCACCACCAGATAGTGCTATCAAAGTTTACAAATAAAATACGTAAACACGTTACATTCTAAGTTTTGACATCACCCGAGATACATTTCGACAACTTGTGATCATCACCGTTATCTTGGAAAAAGTGTTCAGGCCTATCATCTATAAATAGTTGGTGGCAAGCTAATGTAAATACGTTCAAATATGTTGAATTGCGGTTAGATTTTATTCAATTCGTGCATGCAATTTCTGATGTCATGAGCCACACACTGCAAATGTACATTCCAAAGGACGACAGAAATGGACGGGAACTATAATTAACTGCTTTCTTCTGCTTACAAAAATCACAGGCTCTCATGTAGCCACCTACGTCTAATGTTAGTGTAGGATATTATCATTCGTTTTAGTGATACCCAGATGACCAGAAGTGAGTGAATAGAGCAACATTTTAATCAATTCTAAACGCAATCCTTTGGGAACAATCAATTAACTAACTGTATGATATGAGACTAAATTTTTCGGTTGACTGTAAATATATGTGAAGCTTTACCATCCACTATCTTGACATTGCTATGTTTGTGAATAGTTACAATTAGTCAAGGACAACATTTTGGCTACCTTTCCTATACTCTATTAGAAAATAAAACGCTGGTAGTTTAAGGCTCCAGCGTGCTTGTGTACCTGTTGTCGTGTAATAACATTAACCAAGTCATACTAGCATGGTCCGTAATCACCGTAAAAGGTAGCCCGTCAACATGTAACCAAAATTTCCTAATAGCCATTACTGTAGTGAGATATTCCTCCTCCGTCACACTATAGTTTCTCTAGTTGAGCGCAGGTTCATTTTTGGGACATGAAAGGCATTTTCTTGAATGTTAATGAGGCTAAAGTTGACGTTCTTTTCAAGTGATCTCTAACCATCAAGTAATCCGGTTGGTGGGTTAAATTTCCAAACTGACTACTATTAGGTTAAAAAGTTGAAATTTTAGAATCATTGACAGTTTTGAAAAGTTCATTGAGGTCGTTTATAAAATGGCGAAAGGCTGCAATGAATAAATAGGTAATTTGTCTTGATGCTATAAGATCGGTCCAGTATAATATAGTTCCTTTAAAAGGCTTCACTATAGGTTATAGGTTATTACTCTTATCTTATCCATTTGAAACATCTTTTTATAACCCGTCTTACAACTGACTTGCACTAGGTTTTCCGGTTGTTTCGCACCAAAGTAGTAACCAGTAAGGTATGGCTGTCACAATAGTTCGTCCTTTGTGTGAACTAAGATTTCGGTAACGTCGTCTTCGGCTGGTAATAGTTAAAGATGCTTCAAGTCAAATGAAATATTTGCCTTCGTGTTATATGACACAGGTCGTATAGTGATAGTTAAGGCTTAAACACATCGCGGTCTTCAGTTTGATTCCCGCTGCTGACCACAACGCCGTGACCATAATTGTGTGTAAAATCGTTCGTTGGACTGACCACCTACAATGATTCACCAATTGTTATAAGGGATGGTCAGAAAGGTCTTGCAAAAGATCTCAGTAAAGGGTCAACTTTGGCCTGTAATGCTGTTAAATTTTTTTATACGCCTACCAACTCTAAGTATATCATTTCGGTCTAGGAACGGCTTAAGATTTGAAAAAAATGTTAATAGATAAAGTTGCTCATTCAACGTTTCTGAAATTATCCAGATCAGAGTAGTTTCTTGCGCTAACCTGTCATGATTAATGCTAAATATAGGGATCACAAATAATCAAAATATCGATGTTACCAAGCTAGATAAAAATGTCGGATCTTCTAGGTTCAGGTATTTAAATTCTTGCCAGTGGTGTTGATTTATGATGGTTTGTGGTTATTGCGATATGATTGATGGTCAAATTAAACCCTCTATTTTAAATGAACAGCAAAATTCTATCGTCAAATAGCCATTTTCTGTCGGTAGATTCTGTTGCACCAGAATGTTAAATTATGTTGTTGATTCTGTTTCTGTTGCAAATGTACTGAAATCTGTTTCTGTTTCTGGTTCTTGTCACTCTGAGGCTTTTTGTTGCGATGTACGCCTAATTTTTGGGGGCACGCTTTAGTGATCAGCAACGCTAGACTAACCAGCATCTATCACCGCTATGCGTAGGCATACAAATGGTTCTTTGTCCCACGAATGTTGAACAACGCAGTCGGAGGTTGTTTTGCTCAACCTTGATTGGTATTGAATCGAGATGAAGTAAAGGTGTGATGGCACTTTAAACACGATGTTATGGACGTGTAACTGGATATGGTGTGGGAATGACACAAACAATCATAACATCGAGTAATTCTCGTCGTGCTGTGATGTGCATTGCTCTAGATTTCGGGCATTCGTAAAGATTATGGCTTATACTGCATAAAGCACAATATTTGGACTCCGATAGTGAGTATGTCGTATTGGTGATGGTTTCAGTGTTGGTTGACAATGCTTTAATGCATCAGTATGTTGCTTAAAAATTCATTTAATAAATGTCATGTTGAAAAGTCGATGTATATCACCACTATGTACGCTCTTTCATATCATAATGAAGGTTTTCCAGCACTAAATAAATGAGCCATGTGGGTCGCGAATTTCTGCTGGAAATCCTAGTGCCCTTATCCACGTACCACTTTATCTGAAGTAACGCACATTTTCGAAAAGATTTTTCTGTTGCTAAGAGATTTTGCAATCTAGGTTGTTATCTATTCTTGGTAAACTGGTTTCACGTTGCCTGTTTGCATGTTGTTTATTTCTAGTGAGCCATTAAGTATTTTTTGGTGATTCTCGTGGAGTCATCAGATTAACTTGACAATTGCCTTATTTTTATCACATTTAGGCACCTGTAATATGGTTATAAAACCGTGGATGCGAGCTCCTGAAGCTTATTTAGGTATACTTTTACACCGCTATTGCATCCAACGTGTCGACTAGTTGTTTGGCGTATAACAAATCAGCATCTTAAGTTTTATTGTAACGGATTATTTAAAAACTTTGAGTGCCCAAATTTATTTAACCCTACCACAATGAAGTGAGGTAAATAGGACTAAAGAGAGAAAGCGCCACGCACACTGGTTGTCTTAAATTGAATTTGTGCTATTTTTCTAACTAATGGGTTAGACCTCCTTTGTTTACTCATTAAATGCGCTCCAGAGATGAACCATAGTACGTATTGATCCTATGGAATTTATTCATAGCTTTTTCAATCTGTAAAATTGATTTATTGAACCTGCACATTCGAAAACTATCAACGAATTTGTTAATCCGACATGGACAATTTACATATTTTGATGTACATTATCCGGATCAAAAACATGTCTCGCAACTTGAATTTCATTACATCCAATTTGTCGTAATGTTCGCACCGTCCTTAAGCCTAAATCACTTAATGTAAATTTAATGTGTTTTGTGATTTTATTTTTTAAATTACAGAACAATGAACAATCATTATGAATATTTTTGTACCCAAACTCGTCGGCATGGGTCAATACTTACGCCCGAACAAGGATACGCATTTTTTGCAACTCATAGTAAATTACAAAATTTTTCAAATTTTTATTTTCATAACACAAAACGTTATCATCTCATAAAATTTCTTGAGTAATTTTTGTGTACGAGTTGAGTATGGTAAAGCGAGAATGAAAAATCACAGTGGAAAACATCCTTATTTATAACAACAGAAGCACCAACAACAAATTACAAATATGAGGAAAAGGGAAATAAACAATGAAATTTTCATTATCAACCATCAACATCATCATTGTTATGATTATAGTTATATTTTCCATCATCATTATTATGAAAATCATCGCCATCAAAACACGCATACACACACACACACACCACCTATATTAACTTCATTGCCGCCGATGACGACGACGACGACTTCTACTATTCTGCTGCTGCTACTACTACTACTACTACTACCACCACTCAGCGCGCAGTCAGTCTATTCGATTCAATTTATTCATTCATGCATCAATTCTTTAGTCTTATGGTATAACATAATATACAGAACATTTCTTGTAGAAAAGATAAATATTAAAAAAAAAAAAAAAACACACACAAAAAAAAAAAAAAAACGGAAAATTATCAAGCAAAGTGGGAAAACATACAAATGGGCGATAAATTTAATCTAGGGGTTGGCTGGAATATATACGAGAGTAGATGGATATAGAAGATAAAATACATTTCCCTAAACATAATTTTGGTTGAGATGAAAAATGAGATTTATGTTTCTGTTACTACTGTAGTATTACTCCTGTTTTTGTATGTTTTCAGTGTTGCCGTATTTAGATCAGCCATCCTCATCGAACCAAACCAACAGTGAAAGAGTGATGGGGATTACTTTTTTATGATTTATACGTCTTTTACTATTTATTATGATGCTGTGCTTTGTTTGTGGATTTGGATGGATATGATTTACTTCGTTGCTGCTGTTAATGATGGTGGATTTTGGCAATTTTATTTTTTTCAAAAAGGAAAATTAATAAAATCCAAAAGAAAATATATTTTTGATTACATTTGCAATTAGATAAGAAAACAAGATATATTTTGGTTGTGGACGGGGCTCAACAAGATTTAATTATGAAAATATATTATATTTTATGGTATGCTATATGTAATATACCATCGTGCAATACCAACATTATTATCTATAGAATATAATTGATTGCCGTTGGCAACAAATATAAAATTAAGTTGAATATTAAAAATAAAATAGGTTCCACAACAGAAAAATCGAATTTGGCCTTTTATTTACTGAAACGTTTTCAGTTTATTAAGATTGATGAGCTCTATGGTATAAAGAAAATTTTCAAAGAACGATCGTTTAAGGAATGAAAACCCAAAGAATGTTAGTTTTGGAATAGCATTGACTATACGTTCGTGAATCTAATATGATATTTTAGGGTAAATTAGATAACTAACCATAACGCTTAACATGAAGAATAAAGAATTTAAGCTTTCACTGATTCTGTTTTGGAATATCTAGTTTCATATTTTTTCATAAATTAGGTTCCACGTCAGAAAATTTGCATTTTATGTCTCCTTTCAGTTACTGAAAAGCATAAATTACGTACGTTTCATAACAAAAAATTATATGCGACCTTTTTTAGAAATTAGGTTCCACAGCGAAACATATCCATTTTATGGAACAGTTACGGAAATATTTTATGCTATTTGGAGAGCAAGACCATCACGTTCAAACATGAAAAATAATAGTTTTCTGCTATCACAATGACTGTATGTCCATGAAAAGTGTTCAAGTATATCTTTGAATACACTACTTTGCTAACATAAATAAAGAATACACATATATTTTACGAATTATTTTCTTTAAAACCAAAACTCAATTTGTTAAATTAACATTTGTACGCGCAGCTAATGGAATGGAGAAACATATATGAGGAAGCAAAATGTTATTAACAACTTTAGTCTAGTTTATACAACAGTGGCGGCCAACTGCCTTCATAAACTAGTGAATATAACAAGAATGCTTATTTAAGATGCCAGATATTCAGTAATCTTTGGATACCAACATGAACCAGAGCGCGAACTTCAAACTAAAACTGAATCAATTGAATAAAGAAATTGAGGAGATTGATTCATTTAACATATAGCTATCCTTGTGGAAACGGAAGAAGATAAGTAGACATTAGTTTCCTTCTCCAAATATTACTGTTGAACCTTTCAGGCTAAGATGGAATCTATGCGGCTAAAAGAAAGCGAAACCGAATCAACTGAAGCTGCCCAAAGTCAAACTTCCAACATTTTATGGAGATTATGAGCAGTAAATCTCCTTCAACGATATTTTTACGGAGCTCATCCATAAAAACTATCAACTATCCAATACGGTGAAATTGTCATATCCTAAATCGCACTTAAAGAAAAGTGAAACCCAACTAATCAGCCACCTGTCAACAATAGCTGATAGTAACGAAATGGCGTGGAGCTTGCTGCAGTAAAAATGTTATAATCCAAGACTACTAGCAGGCAAGTATTTCAATTCTCTGCTGACATTACCATCTATACGATCTACATACCATCTACAATTCTCTGCTGACATTACCATCTATAAGTTGCAACTGCTGGATCATTACAAAATCTACATGACATCGCAATAAAAATGATACTTAACATAAAACGGCTGTAGATGAGCTCCCTGTTTCAATCTTTGATAACGTTTATGCTAATCAAGAAACTGGTTGCAGAATCAACTAGCCTATACGAAACTAAATTAGCTAATCCTAGAGAGGCCCCGAAAATTACAGAATATTTCACTTCCATAGAGCGAAGGTTTCTATCGTTAAAGGCAGTGGTGAGCACAAAAACAACTGTGCCAATAGCTCTAATCATTTCCTCAATGCCATCATTGAGGCGTGTACATATCAGCATAGTCACCTCAGCTTGTATCGTAAATAATTGTAATGCGAGCAGTTTAGAAGGATAATGATAATATCAAAGCCATGTGCAACACCACACATCAGTAATGTATTTCAACGAAGTCACCAAAGTAGAACTACTAGCCATCCAATGGATGCTGATAATTCGGTACAACTTGTTCAGCTACTGGCAAGAGATGCAGAACGTTGAAAGAGCGATTTCATCAACAGCATTTTCATACTGCAACACAATCTTATGGAATATGTTCGGAATATTATCACAACGAGAAGCCGAACAATAGGAAAACCCGTTCCAGCTAATACAATTAAATGTAAAATATGCTTGACGGCTGTTGCAGAATCAAACCTCAATCCTCGACAACATGCTAAATTTTTTCAAGTATAGTTACAACATAACAACCCAGTATTTGAAGTAATTAATGAAAGCCCAACGGCAGTTTGAAATGGAGCTGGCACAGTTAAACGAGTACCGCACCTATCAAAATAGGACATTTGTACGCTACCCCTTTCTCTACAATTAGGACTTATCATCAAATACCTTGAAGGCACCCAAAGAGGACTGGTCGACGTATTCCTCGGTATTTACTAATTAAACGAGGTTGTGCAACGCTCTAATTGTGAAATTAGCAGAAAGTTTAAGGTATATATTAGGTTCCACATAAGGAAATTAGAATTTTATACGGATTTTTATTCACTTAATTGTTCCATCTTAATCAGCTGGACGAGTGACTTGATATAGCTTCATTTAAAATTAATTGGCGACAAATTTATGCTGATGAACCACGGTCTGACGATGAACCTATTAAATTTTATGGATGTTAATTTGAAAAATCAAAATCAGCAAACATTAAGAATGATACATACTACATAAATAATAACTTGCTTTCCTTGACTAGCTTTGTGTAAAACCCTTAATCTTAAAGTATTTAGTTTTATATTTTAGCATAAATTACGTTCCACTTCAAAACATTTGCATTTATTATGGAATAAGTGAATTGGTTATAATTTCTTTAAATTACTTAGTGACTAAAACCATACTGATACAAAAAAAAATCCTCTTTAAAGAAATTTGCCACCAGCCCTGGTCAATGTTTCGTTAAATATAGATATGCAATAAAGTGATAGGGACTATTAACTTAATCCGTGTCAAATAGAATATTGAAAAGTATGGTACACCTTGTTCTATCTTTTAGTAGACATTAGGTCCCACACCTGAAAATTTGCATTTAATATTGCAGTTAATGAATCGTTTTCCGCTTCAGGAATTTGACCAACGTTGACCGTTTTTCGTTTATATTACATCGTTTAGTCTGTTTAATAATGACAAAAAATGTTCACAAAAAACAAGATACATAATAGCCAAGAAACCAAAATTCTTATAAAGCCTAAATGTAAAGTTTTTTACAGTTTACAGACTGACAAATACTTTGGGTAACATTTTTTCCATAGACAATTACCAATTCCACCAAATTCTCCTATCGTTGGCATATGGGTACATAAAAATACAATGTACTAAAGTTTATAGAAAATCACCCTAACATATTTGGTAAACAATGCGTAACCTTGGAAAATATAAAAGCTTTTCATTGTTATATGCTAATAAGAAAATGAACGAATTGGTTAACAATAAATAAACCATCGCCGCACATCCAATAATCACAAATACTCCAGTGATGTCACAATGGGGTCGGGGCATAATGTAAAAATATTTTTTCATAAAACCTTGATTTTCTTTTATTTTTTTTTGGTTTAAATGTTTTTGTTGGTATAATTTGATGGTACAGAGAAACGATGTTTCAAAACTCATTTAAAATTTTACAGCACAGAGTATCACGTTTTTAGCCAACCGTTTTTGGAACGAGAACTTTTTTTTTTGTTTATGCTTTGTTATGATTTCATGAGATAAGATGTCGTATTGGTTGCAAAGTTTTAGAATACTAAGTATTGGCTTTGAAAATGTTTCGTAGAAAAACCGATTCACCTGGTCGTTTTTAGCACAAAGGCTGTTATTCTTTGATGTATCATTTGCATTGTTAAACTGTTAAAGGATACCGCGTTCCTCATAAAAAACAATATTCAGGTTAAATTTATTAATTTTTCAAGATGGCTGCATCGGTGTGATTTTTTAACATTTGTTTGATAATAACGAATACACCCAAAATATCACGGTCATTGCTATGATAATTTTTGTCAAATAACGAAACTTTCTATAATAAAAGGCAAACTCATCTCATAGCACACTGAGATATAATACAATAAAACATAAAATTCACTACTTAGTTTTGTAATAGTACCATTCAAAAACCATATAAGAAAAAATTTGAAATTTTTCGTTGCTATGATAATTTCAAGAAATATTGCACACAATTATAAATGTAATTTTTCTTCATAGTTTTTATACCTCACAAAAAGTAGATTTATAAACATATGAGACGGGGAATATTTCAATCGCTTATATACTTTTAAGACAACGTAATAAAAAATTGGAAATGTAGGGGAATATTTTTTTAAATAAATGTCAAAAATTTGAATTCACAAATATTTTCATGGGTTTCTATAACTATTATTTAGTGAATTTTAAAAGTATAACTAACTAATGTAATCGCGAAATATAGTTGGCGAAAGTTATTATTTGTCTTATTGATAATATCTTTGTCATTCTGTTATATATAAATTTCTAGGAACTACTTTCATAATATAACAGACATCCAAAGGTTATTTGTGTTTTGTCCAGTAGCTATCAAATGATAACTGTAACTATAACTATAACTATAACTAAAACTAAAACTAAAACTAAAACTAAAACTAAAACTAAAACTAAAACTAAAACTAAAACTAAAACTAAAACTAAAACTAAAACTAAAACTAAAACTAAAACTAAAACTAAAACTAAAACTAAAACTAAAACTAAAACTAAAACTAAAACTAAAACTAAAACTAAAACTAAAACTATAACTCTAACTATAACTATAACTATAACTATAACTATAACTATAACTATAACTATAACTATAACTATAACTATAACTATAACTATAACTATAACTATAACTATAACTATAACTATAACTATAACTATAACTATAACTATAACTATAACTATAACTATAACTATAACTATAACTATAACTATAACTATAACTATAACTATAACTATAACTATAACTATAACTATAACTATAACTATAACTATAACTATAACTATAACTATAACTATAACTATAACTATAACTATAACTATAACTATAACTATAACTATAACTATAACTATAACTATAACTATAACTATAACTATAACTATAACTATAACTATAACTATAACTATAACTATAACTATAACTATAACTATAACTATAACTATAACTATAACTATAACTATAACTATAACTATAACTATAACTATAACTATAACTATAACTATAACTATTACTATAACTATAACTATAACTATAACTATAACTATAACTATAACTATAACTATAACTATAACTATAACTATAACTATAACTATAACTATAACTATAACTATAACTATAACTATAACTATAACTATAACTATAACTATAACTATAACTATAACTATAACTATAACTATAACTATAACTATAACTATAACTATAACTATAACTATAACTATAACTATAACTATAACTATAACTATAACTATAACTATAACTATAACTATAACTATAACTATAACTATAACTATAACTATAACTATAACTATAACTATAACTATAACTATAACTATAACTATAACTATAACTATAACTATAACTATAACTATAACTATAACTATAACTATAACTATAACTATAACTATAAATATAAATATAACTATAACTATAACTATAACTATAACTATAACTATAACTATAACTATAACTATAACTATAACTATAACTATAACTATAACTATAACTATAACTATAACTATAACTATAACTATAACTATAACTATAACTATAACTATAACTATAACTATAACTATAACTATAACTATAACTATAACTATAACTATAACTATAACTATAACTATAACTATAACTATAACTATAACTATAACTATAACTATAACTATAACTATAACTATAACTATAACTATAACTATAACTATAACTATAACTATAACTATAACTATAACTATAACTATAACTATAACTATAACTATAACTATAACTATAACTATAACTATAACTATAACTATAACTATAACTATAACTATAACTATAACTATAACTATAACTATAATCAAAACTATAACTATAACTATAACTATAACTATAACTAACAAGGTTTTGATCAAGCCAATAGTAACGAAAAATTAATTCAGTTCTTAATTTTCAATTGAATGTGATTTTGTTGCAAGTTCATCGCAATTGTTTCATGAAATGAATTAAGTTTCGTCGAATTATCTTAAACAAATTTAAAAGTTTTTCCTACGAAGTATGGTGAGTTTGAACGGTCATACAGTAACATTACTAAGTGAATCAATTCTCCATTTTTAGTTGAATTGTGATTTTCAACATTGATTTTTCACACATTGTGCCGTAAACGACATAATTGCAATAAGTGATACAATTTAATCTCATTGAAATGCAGCCATAACATGGAGAAATTTTGGTTGCAGAATATATAAACAAAGATGATAATATTTATCGAATGATGTCTCATCAGTCAGTAGAAATCAATCGGGTGACAATAAATTTGAATAAGCGTGCAAGAAGACAAACAAATGTTGCATTGCATACTTATACAGCTGCTTTCTGGTATACAACATGGTAACTGATTGTTACAGACCAATCCGTTGCTATTGGCTCGACGAGCATTGTGTACCCATATTGTAAAACATTGAAATACCGATATTAAACTACTGGATTGTGTTGTACAATTGGAAAAAAAACGTCATTGTTCCCACCACCGCAGAGCTAACTTTATTTGGCACAACAAATGTGGTTCGGAAATGTGATTTCATGTCCATTTTCAAGTTAGTTGCAAAACAGTTATCTTTGACACCATTCGACCATTCCATTATTATTATATGCGTAACATTTACAAAATCAAGCTCAAATATTTATCATACAGCAGGTTTGCTATTGATACCACCGGATAATGACTATAAATTTCTGCAGATTTATTCCCTGGCCAATCACTAAATATCGCCATGACTTCATCGGGAGAGTCTAACAAAAATGGAAATCACTGGTAGATTTCATTGTGAAGCATCGTGTGCTCGGCGAGATACGCTGCTCGATGTATTACGTTGATTACCACACGCACGTATTATCGTTAAGTTGATTGAGATCATAGGACCAAATCAAATCGATGATGTGATATCTACCAAAAATTCTCGATAAAGAAGAAAATACAGGTTTGCATGAGGTTGTTACTAAGACCATAGTTCATGGCCCTGTAAAATATTAAATAACAATTTTCCATGTATGGTCGACGGAAAATGTTCAAAGCATTATCAACAGGAATTAGTAACAGAAACATATAGAAATGACGGTTAACTACTGAATCATCACAGATCGAATGCGGACAATGGAAACTCAATAATAGTCAAAGTGAATCAACAAGACATTAAAGTTAATAATCGTTGGATTGTATACTGCACTGTTGTTTGCTTGGCTGAATATCTCTATAATGGTCAAAGAGTATACTTTACTGTGGAAGATGCATAACCAGCAGTTCGATAGCCATCTACAGCATTGACCAGTTTTTGTTAAATTTTAACAGTGGAAATAAGAAAATTCTTTCCACTGATAGAAGTTGCATTTACATAGTCTATTTTAGTAAAGACGAGTGTTTGTATTTGTCAACGTTCGAGGCCCAACAGCACTCCAACATCTACAAACTGTATAAATGGTGAACTGTGTGGCAAATAGAGAAGCCGGTCGGTGTTTGTGAATCCTGGAGAATGACACTCTATAGGAATCCACCCTCGGATATGCTGTGATTTTGTCAAATGCTTTTCAAATACGAACATTGCTTCTGATAATTATTTCAACACGCTTCTCATCGAAACCGATTGTATTGTAGACCAAACTGAAATTTGATATTTCTGATGATATTTATCACTTAACTGGAGATATTTATAACTTTTCTTCTTGAACGTTCCAAGAAACGTTGTTGGTTGTATTTATTTTGGGAACGATTCCCGTATACAATGAAATTCGACTTTAAATGCTTGCAGTTTCCGGTGCAGCTTGCATTAGTAATTACAATAAACAAATCACAAGGGCTCAAGCCATAGCGTGATTGGTCATAAACTTGAAAATCTATGATTTTCGCATGATATTTGTAAGTCATCGGTTCTCGTATCGAAAAACATCCGCTTTGTTTGTATTCGCGTCAGACAACAAAACAAAAGCAATGCATTATAAATTATTGCGATGAACAATATGGTGATGTTAGAGTAAAACATTCGAAACAAAACATTTCTTTGACGCCATCGATCGCAAAATTTTGGAAATAATTGGCAAGGAGTGAAAATGGCTGTTCGAACAGTACATTTTTAACATGGCGTCGAATTTAATACACAAAAGCAGTCGCTGCTTGCCATCATTAACCGTCATTTGAAGATAATTGTCCACTGTGTTATTGAATTACGCTTAAATAAACTTAAAGATTTGTGGAAGGTGTTTCAAGACATCGAAACGCAATTAGCTGTTGTGGTCGAAGTAAAGCCTATTCCAATTATCGAACTAATGTAATCACTACTCAAACTAATCGTAACTTCCTGTTATAATAGATGTTTAGGATTGAAAGCCATCATCAATTAGTTTTATCGTTCAAATTAAAAACAAAACAGTTGATTCACAACCTGTCAACCTTGAAGCATATCCGAAACAACACTAGCGTCCAATACCCACAGGTCGCGTCTCCCTCTATTATCAATAGCGATAGTGTTCGTCATTTTTAGTTTCGTGATTCTGCAGGGAACCACTTCGAGCATTATTGGATTCAAGGTCTCAGTTGGTATTTGTCAGCGAAACAAACGTTCAACTGCTACAACTACCATGATCGCTTACACAAATATGCGGATCCTGATTAACAAATACAATCGATATTTTGCTTGGAATGGAAATATTCTTCGAAAAATCATGCTCATGCCTGACAAATGTATCACCAAAAATAGGCTTATTGCGCAACTAACCAAATTTGTACAATTGAAGAAGAAGACATACCTTCATTATTAGAAAGGCTCTGGATTTGGAAAAACTTCTAACAGCATCAATTATTTCCGAGGAAGAACCACAATGTGAAAATCATTTTGTTAAAATTAGTTCACGGAACTCTAAAAGCAGGTACATTCTTAGACTACGGTTTAAAATGGATTCTGATAAATTGAAAGATGCCAAGTCGGCTTCGACTAACAGATTAATGGATTATGGATCATAAGTTCAGGAACCACTCAGACCTCCATATTCAATGTTATAACTTCATGACTGAATATTGGAGGTTATGACATATACAGGAGGTAGAATATATCGATTAAAGATGCCCAACCAACAAATGTTTCGATCTATCGAAAGTTTGTGATTAAACATTACAGTTACACCACAAAAAAAGAAAGTCGTTTTCGATGGATCCTGTAAATCATCATCCAGAACTTCATTAAATGATAAATTATTATATAGTTGGTCCCATAATACAGAAGGATTTGGTTTCCATTCTAATCATGTTCAGGAGACATGCCGTTGCATTTTTGGCAGACGTAGCGAAATGTATCGACAGATTGAAGTCAACCATAGACATACAAAAATTATCAACGCATCTTAAGAAGGCCATCTTCTTCAGAGTTAATTTGTATTTTCAGTTAAACACTGTCACATAAGAAGCTGCACGCTTGAAGATAGATTTAAAAAAGTTGAGTTTTATTTAAACTATAGCGAAGGTACTACGATAGAAAATATTATACTGAAACCTGGGTGCAATTGACATATTAAAAAATATAGAAACCATACGTTTGAAATAAACTCAAGCTAGCGAATTTTAGGAGAACACCCATTCCTCAAACCATAACGGAAAAGGTGGCTCTATAATAGTATAATACCACTAACCCCATTCCTCGACACAAAAGGCGTTTTAAGAGTTGAAGGAAGACTAAATACATTTGCGTCGTTTAGCACTTATCATCCCGTATTTTTACTCGGAAATCATATTTTAAGTGAACCAATAATCCAACAAACACATACACTCAGTATTTATTTCCAAGGCCTAATCTCCTTAGTAGTATTCTTAAACAGAAATATTGGATAATAAATTGTTGAAATAAGGTAACAAACATCGAGAATAACGCCGTGTCGTTCATTCCTGTATACTGTGGTAGACTTTTCAGAGCCTCTAAACCTTAAGCCACGAACCAAAAGAGGTCATGTTTCCCTTCGCATTAAAATTATAATACCCAAATTATCATACCACATATGATAAACATCGAATGATGAGTAAATTTGAGAAACACGCCACCCAAGTGTTCCATCGATGAATAATCTTAGCTGTTTTTAATCACAAAGATCTATCGCACCCCATTGTTCGTTTAAATAATTTACATCCTCTATACTAGACTAATCCAGCTTCTATATGTTTTATAAATAAAATAATCAACAATCTCACAATAATCAGTGATAATCTTTAAGTCTAAATAAGATGAAAACAAAAGAAAAAACAAACAAATCTTCTTTCATCTTATCAAAATAAGATGAAGAAAAACAAATTTAAATCCTACATAACATCTTTAAGAAAAATTCACGATATCGAGATAATCAATAAAATGCTAAATCTGTCTTTTTAATTTTACGACTTCTTCTCGTTCGTCGTATTATTTGGTGAAAGCCAACATTTCTTCATTCGAATTAATTTAGCAATCATGATGTGCCACACACATATACATACTTCGTTTGTATTTAGTTGCCCCTTGCCTATTGGCTGCCGCCGCACCAATTCTAAAAATTAAGTAATTTTTAAGAATCTCAATCGTCTTTTACTTTGTGCCTTTATTCGACTCCTAACGCGTTTTCCGTCTAATTAATTTCGAATTAGAGGAAATTAAAAAAAAAAAAATGACTTACGGGTCACTAAGTCTATTCAAAACATTATCGTAAACTCGTAACTCGGAAAAATTCCATTGAGAGGACGAAAAGAAAATGAAAATTATTCAACTTGTCTACGGCGGTGACGTATACAGTATGCAAGTAAATCACAGTAAACACGCACACAAAGCAAAGTTCAATTCCAATTCGAAATACACATTGAATCGATTTGTTTGTCTTAATGATGAAGAACGGAATAAAATGAAAAAAAGTGCCTCCCGTGTACCATAATGAGGATGATACGAAAAAGGAGAATCGTCGGTATGGTTAATCCGTGTATATACATAGGAACAACGAAAATGTAATAAAATTATTTCTTAGGATTTTCTCAAAACGAAAATAATTTTTCATGTCAAATTCGGGAATTGTTGTTGGTGTTTTCGTATATACACGCAAACTGGTTTCTTTTTTTTACCCATTTAATGCCTGATTATTACGATATCCTTATTGCTTGTAGTTGATCCATATTGTCTTGTTGTTGTAGCTGCTGCTATTGTTTTACCATGAATACTATGTAAACTACAACAATAAATTGCTACCATTTTGAACTCCTTTATTTACAAGTACAGAAGTGAATATCGCCTGCCGCCGTTTTCCATAAGATTGTTTTTGTGTTTGAGACACGAAATTTTTTCGTTTTTTTTTCGTTTTGTCCTTTCCAACCCAAACATAGATTTATGTTAAGACTGCGAAATTATAATAGAAAAGAAAATTCATTTCGAGTGGATCAAAATGTAAAGCTTTCGGTGCTATGCGGGCTGATACATATTTTACGTAGTTGTGCATTTATTAAAATTATCCACAGTGATGGGATAGCACGTGTTGCATGTTTCGGAATGCATAAACAACCAAGCATGATATGTTAAGGATTCTATCACATATTCACACATAGGTTGTGTGAATAGAGTTTTGGAAAAGGCTTACCGGAGTATCGTATAGGAAATTACTAGGATTTGTCTTTAAACTTATCGGCGTTACTTGTCATAGAAGGTGACCAAAATAATCAGAAATGCGAGTATATTTCTTGATTTTAAAAAGCGCAAGTGTTCGGAGAATAGCTGGTATAGATCTAATAGTACTACAAACACATGTAATGCACGAGTATCGACGATAATTAGATTGCCGCCATTTTGGTTTTGATTCCAGTTGTTTGCTATAGCATTAATTTGGTAAGGTTTTCCCAGAAGTGGAAAAATAAAAGATTAGTTCTAATCAACAACAAAACAGTTTTTTTTTTGCTTTATTGTTATATAATTTTAACATACATTTATTATATAAATTACCGAGTATTAGTGTTATTAAACTTTGCTTCGGTTGAGTGAATGTAAATATTAAAGAATTAGAAATTATAATATTAAAATTTGATTTAGTGCCTTTATATACGATATAATATTTACAAGAAGGACGATCTAGCAATTCCTTGATACCTACTTAAATACTATTTAATCAAACTAGCTATAATAATAAAATAATAATAAATATAAAATTGATGTTGAAATATTTACAATAGTTTGAATTATTGTCAGTTTAGATTTTGAATTAAATTATTATCTATTAATGGTAATTTATTTTTATACCGGTTATAATGTTGGAAAACTAGATCATTTAATTAATTTTGGTTTTTAAATGTAACCAAATGTGTTTTAAATGTAGTTCGATATCTTTTTGGTACTTTTAAAATAAGTTTTTGGTATTTGTTTTGGACGATTTGTACTTTTTTTTATGTGTATTTGCCGAATTCCCCCATAAAGGAGCTCCATACAAGATTATACTCAAAACAGCCGCTTTGTAAACAAGAAGTTTGTTTTTAAAAGATAGGCTACATTTTTTGTTTAAAATTGGATATAATACAAAAAATAATTTGGAGACTTTATTTAGAATTGAGAATTTATTTAGGATCCAGGAGAATACCTAGGTATTTAAACTGTTTTTCCCAATAAATATTTTGACCGTTTAAATTTATATTTGATTGAGAAGTTTTTCTGCATCGTGTAAAATAAATGGCCTGATTTTTTTCAGTATTCAGTTTAAGTCCCCAATCTTGAAAGTATTTAGCTAAAATATTTATATAGTCATTCAATCTCTCTATGATATCCTGGGAAAGTACATCAGAAGTGTAAATTGATGTGTCATCAGCAAACAGTGCAAATTTGTATTGGTCAGTCTGAGGTATATCGTTTAGAAAAATACAAAATAATACAGGACTAATTACTGATCCTTGTGGGACACAGGAAGAAACATGCATTAGGCTTGATTTAGAGTTTAGTACCTGCACATAAAAGTGACGATTTCTAAAATATGATTGCAATAGTTTTATTAAATACATAGGGAAGTTGTACTTAACCAATTTGTGCAAGAGACCATTTATCTAAACTGAATCAAAAGCCTTTTCTAAGTCGAGTAGGACCATCCCTGTGGATTTGTATAGTTTCTTTGGGTTTTAATATGCTGAATTACACGATGTACTTGATGATTGGAGGAGTGTTGGTATCGAAAACCTAATTGCTGCGGGATCAACAATTTATTTAGCTCAAGGTAATCGTTTATTCTATTTTTTGTTATACATTCAAAGATTTTACTTATCGAACTAAGCAGACTAATGGGTCGGTAACTATTAACTTAACTGGGATTTTTTCCTGGTTTAGCTATTGTTATAATTTTGGATGTTTTCCAGGGTGAGGGAAATTAACCAAGTCTGAGACAATTATGGAAAATAAATGTAAGTAGCAAAACGCCTGATTCCGGAAGTTGTTTTAAAGCAATATTAAGAAAGGTGTCTGGACCTGGAGCTTTAAATGGACGACTGGTATATATAATATTTCTAACTTCTTCAGCAGATACAATAAATTTTGAAATGTCGTCTTCAACATAATCATTAATAGATTGGATGCTAGATTTTATGTCATCAGATTCTATAACATTTGAAAGTATTGCGAACGATTTTTGAAACGTCGATGCAAGAATCTCACATTTTTCAGATGCACAGCTAATCAAATTATATTTTTGTGGGTTATTAAGCGGTGGCATGGTGACGTAATTTTTTTGGACACATCTTATTGTTTGCCAATATGGTTTAGATCCTTTAACAAGATCCTTTAATTTATTTTGCCATTCGCAATTAATTATATCGTAGATTTTCTGTTTGATTACGTTATTTAGAAGTTTTATTTTTTGGTAAGTATATCAATCTGCATTTTTGAAGTCATTAATTTCGTTTTTTGTTTCAACTCGGGATACTGGAACTAAACTGCTTGATAAAAAGAAGTCTATTGTGCTATTAGATCTATTGTTTTGATAGTAGGTAGGTGTATCTGGAAAGTGCACAGCACAGTCTAATCTACTATTAAGGAAATTTAAAAGAATACTTCCCCCTTTATTTGTTCTACTGCGGTTCCAATATATATGACGGCATTTAAAATCGCCCCAATAATGTAGCTGTAATTGCTAGCAGTCAACCGGTTAAGATCATGTCTCAAATTCTTGTGGTTTGAATTGGCAATGTAACAGCAAGTAACCTTTAGCGTACCATGGGGAGACATTAAGAGTATGCTTTGCAATGCGATAACTGGAAGAAGAGAATATTTGATCGTTTTCTTAATAAAATTAGCAACATCTCCACAAGCTAAACCAATGCAGTCGTTTCTATAAATCAGGTGGTGTGTGATATGAAAAGATAGAGCTGGTTTAAGATGAGTTTCTGTAATTACCATTATATCGATATTAAATTTGTTCAAAAAGTAAATTAAGTGGAAGCAATGCAACCTAGAATTGGACCCTTGCAACCTAGAATTTGTTATGATGGCTATTCGAAATGACATTCAATATGACTGCAACAGAATAGAAGTGTTTAAACTTTCTCTTTAATATTTTGTTTTTCCTCCTAATAATAATTGGTAGTGAGTGACAATAACGATAAAAGAATAATAATAATAGTAATATTAAAATCCAGCGTAATATAATAGTAGTTAATAATGGAATTTTTTGAATTTAACTCTCTCTGTATCACAGTTTTTACTTCTAAGATAGAAAACTTCGTGATTCTATGATCCATTTGTAATGGCAATTCCAAATACATTTGAATGTTGTTGTCCTTTTCGTCCGTAGCTTCTGATGAGCATATAGTTGAAATACTCTTTCGAAATGGTCTGCAAATACCTCACTCTGTTCTTCATAATTTCTCACCCAGTGACTGTTACTTTGACGTATTGGCGGAATATACTGTTATGGTTGTTTCAGCTTCTTAGTCGCTTTCTACATTAAAAAATATGTGTTTTTTATCGGTGAGAGTTGCGACAAATATTCTTGGTTTGGCCGTTTTTATTGAGCCTGCAGCAGTTCTTTTAACTGTTTGGCTACTTTGTTTAATTTACGTTTATCTTCTGTTAGAGTCTATATTGGTGTCATCCGGTGCCATTAGATTAAGATTATTTTTTTGAATTGATTAAAATAACGATCGGCCGGCCTCTCGTTTAAGCAAATCTTTATCTACACTCTTGGTGTTTTGTTTTATAATCACTCACTCGTATAAAGCGATGACCCAAAGAATAATAAAAATTATCAAATTGTTCCATTTCTATTGCATGTTTTGGTGAGCAGGATAGGGCCGAAATTGTTATAGGACCTAGCCTATAACAAAAACTGTCGTTCCACCATGTGCTGTTCCATCAAGATGGTTTGTGTCGTAAACGTTTTATGGTACATTTAAGCATAATATAAATACACATAGTACTACCATCGTATGTTAGCCCATTGTCTTTCTAGAAGTCGCTACTGATACTGTTTTTCTTATGCTACTGTACTAATATCTAATACTAATACTAATATCATTGAATTTGAAAACATCATTATTACTACCTCATATACATCTGCCGAGGCCCACATTACGAAAATTACGTCAGAAAAACTTGGGGGAAAGAGCGGGACTCGTTTGAAAACAAAAACTTATAAAAACTTTAAAAACTTTAAACGTTGTAGATCTCAAATTTCTAATTAAAAACTAAAAATAAAATTTGAGAAAATGATATATCTGAATACAAAAGAAGTCTAGACGTTTTCTATTACAATAAACAATAATATCGCTCGTTGCCAATAAATAAGAATGTGAAATTGAAAAAGTTACACGGATGGGAAATATGACGATGGATGATGGAGTTAATTTATTTGTTGTATTGTATAGTTAGTGTTTTCTAGGTATAATGAAACCTCCCTTTAGGCAGTTCAATTTAAAATATTTTAACTAACTTTTTTCATTAAATATCAAATAAATCGAAGTAAATTCTTAAGATATTTTGTTGGATTTATTTTGTTATATTCGACTACATATGCGGCATTCCCTTGGGGCTTATTGTTGTCTGTGTATAGACATTGAGATTCCATCAATCAATGTTTGTACAAAAATAAATCGAAATTTTGTTTATCTTAATTTTAATATCCTTATATGGTGAATGCTTCCTATATTTATCATTCTGTATACAATTCAAGAAAATATTTGTAAAGTCCTTTCCGATATTGCGGTCAAATCGTATTACTATTCAGTCACCATTAAATTTAAAAGTTTCCTAGAAATAAATTAGAAATGTCGAACTTTTTTAAAAAATCGAACAGGTCAAAAATAGAAAAAAATGTTGATGCCATTCAGAAGTGAACCAATATAAGTAATTTCTACTGGCAAAATGCCAAAAACATTATTCAGTGACTCAGATCACGATGCCCGTATATACTAATTTGGACGAATTTACGGCTATAAATATTTATTATTGTAATATTATTACAATAATATTATTAATATTATTGTAATTTATAGAATAATATAAATTTTAGCCCGTCAGCACATTTTAACCATGCGGGTCTCAATGTTTTATGATACAGCGAATCTCAGCCTTTTTTGTGTTGAGTGTCAAATTGGCCAGGAGATAAACTATAAAGTTATGAATTTCAGAGAACTCAGAGCACTAAAACGAAAAGGTTTAGAGATGGAAAAATAATTTCTTCGACATGTTTAAAAATGTATCAATACATTCTTATGTTCATATGATTAGAATTAGTATGTGCTTGTATTAGAGAGGGCTTTGGTCCCAATACTGCGCTCACAGGAGTGAAAATGATTCCATGTGGTGTTATTAAATAAGTTTCCCTGATTAGTAATCTTGATCGCCTGTCACTTTTGTACATTATTATTGGTAATTTTTCTTTAAACGAAAGGTAAGAAATTTAGTATCATCCGACGTTTAGTAGATGAGTTCTGTCGAAGAATGAGGTTAATCGCCCTTACCTAATTCCCTTACATAATGGTAAATCTTGATTTTTTTATTTGAGTTTTATTTCAAAATCTTTCTTCTGTGCAATGTCTGGTAAATACAGCGGGTGGTGTAAAACTTCCCAATTGTGTGATTCCAAAGCAGGGTTTGAGTAGTGCCACTACATGTGGATGAGTATTATCATAAGCAGGATAATTGTATTCGATAGAGAGCCCCAGTAATGGTTTCATTTGGATTGAGCTATTTATAATGCTCAACACCAAGCTGATGGCAGAAATACACAACATGAGTTTTTTTCCATAAATATTCGGCATGGCTGTTGAAGCGAGGCAAGGTGGTCCTAATGATTTCTTCTTTAAGTTATTGCAATGGATCCATATGTGTAATACTAATTTAGAGGTGTTTTCATGAGCTAGATCAGAAATATCATTTTACGTTGAATGCCCTGTTAACATCAAACTAGTAGCAATAACCGTAGGTTACCATAGGCTAGTACCGTTGAGAATAATTGAAACATCTTGTTCAATAATCCTGAAGCCATCGATATTATGATTGGGTGTAACCATTACGTGTCATTGATTCTCGCAGGCTTCATCAAGGCTATACTAACACTAACCTAATAGCACGAGAAACAGTTCTTGGTTGGCCCATATCAGGAACAGGGAGTGATTGGAGGGCTATTGAAGGTAACAAACCTGTGTACCGCCATCAATATAAATATAAATCTCTTCTTCGATTTTGGAAAATTAAGCAAATCAAAATTACTACCCCCCAAACCCAGCAAGAAATTGTGAAAATATTTTTACGACCGCAGTTATCAACTGATGCTGAACATATCTAACTCTGTTAAATATCCAAATCACACAAACGACTTCAATCCGTAGAATGTAGGCTGGCAAGCAGGATCATTGCTTTGCAAGCAAAATTCATCAAATGAAAGAGTATCATCAATTGGGGTACTTGGATCGTATACCGGTTGCTAAAATAGACATACCATGGAACCATTTTTATTACTAACCACATCACTTGGTCTACAAAAAGGCCAGTACCACAATCAAGCTTCGAAAAAATGTATAGACAAATAATGCTCACATCAGACCATACCGAATTGTATCAAATTGTAACAAGTATATTAATGCCTTTATATTTACATGCAGTTAAAAAAAACAAGTCGTCGAATAAAGTTGAAATTGGTTTAAAAAAAGAATATGCCACAATTATCGTTAAAGTACCTGAATCCCTTTGTGGACAACTGCTACACTGTGGTTTTAGGGATCAATTCGAGTATCAGAAAAAAACGAAGTAAAAAGATCTTTGAACCACTTAGACGTCAAGCTCATAAAATAAATGTTCCTATCTTCAGTGAGGAATTTGAAGAAAATTCAAACTCCTCACTGTGCGTATTGAATAAAATGTTTCTTGTTCCTCAAACAATTTTAAGGTCATGATGGTATCTTAAGTTGTATTGCCGACAGCAACCGTACGAATCAAATGCAACGACAGGAATTTAATAAACAGATCATTATTGGACTCCATGAGCCCTTTATTACACCAAACAGTGTGAGCTAAGGCTGCGGAAATGGAAATGTCAATGTTTATGAAGAGTCTTGGATACGCAAAGCTTGGACAGTCAAGAGGAAAAAAGTATGTATCGTTGCATACAGATCCAGAATTTTCGACTTCCTAGAGTGGCTGTCTCCTACGATTCTACGAATAAAAATATTATTTCAAAGCACTTGTTTGCAATATGGCATGATGAACTGCCAACACCGACGCTGAACCGTTGGAAAGAATTACGTCAAGAATTAGAGAACCTCCAGCATAAAAAAACCACGATAGACAAGATCTTATAGCAGTTAAGACAAATGTAGCATCAATTGATCAGCTACGTATTCCTAGATTGGATCTAAATGGTACTTTCTAGCTCACAATGATGTTGGTTGTTCAAAACTCGATGCGCTTAAGTATTGAAAGTATGACGGTGTAGACAAAATCAAAGATCGTTCTCGATGGGCTATTTGTGCATCTCCGAAAATGGCTAGCTTTCGTTGGCAATCGCACATTGGCAGTTTTGAACCATTTCAAATGAGATCTTTGGAAGCGTGTAAATTCCGCTAATAATCCTGCATACTCGTTTAATAAATTCATTCAAGTTAATTGGAAATAAGTAATGTTGACAAGAGCTTTCGTTGTTGCCAAAGCATACGGTACTAATGGAGAAGCAAAAGTGGAGACGTTGGCGTTCAAAGTAGTTATGGAAAACTTCATAATCCAATATATCATTGAAAAGTTTTGCAGATTTTATAAAACGTCAAAAGTTTTAGCATTGCTGGTACAATTGTCGTGAAATTTTCGAGTTTCTAAGACATAGCGAAGCATTGGTTTGGTACTACCGTCAGACTTCAATGAATCTGCTGGAAGAATAATTCGTTTTGACATGCTACATCATTTAGTGAAAACCTGAAAAATCTGACGAAGCAACTATCAATACAAAACGTTAAATTTCTTTAAAACGAGTACCTTTCACTATAGTTGGTGGCAGAATCAGCAATAGCATATAATACAAAACACCCAATCTGCATTATAAATCTTTCATCACCCAAGCAATCGTACTAGATTAATACATAAAATGTTATCTCGGCATCAATCAAACCTGCAATTTATTACGCAGCAAATTCTGGGTTTACAAAATGAAAATGTGGTTTGTAGAATTATACACAAATGTGTGAATCAATAATGAACACAAGAGTCGCAACTCATGGGTTATCTCCAGACAGAAAGAGTTTCGTATGCAGACGCGTTCTTAAATGTAGGGGTCGATGCTGGTCAGTTTGACATAACTCATGCCAGTAAAGTCATTTATATATATATATATATATATATATATATATATATATATATATATATATATATTTATATATATATATATATATATATATATATGTATACATATATATATATATATATATATATATATATATATATATATATATATATATATATATATATATATATATATATATATATATGTATACATATATATATATATATATATATATATATATATATATATATATATATATATATATATATATATATATATATATATATATATATATATATATATATATATATATATATATATATGCATATTTGCCTATACCTATAAGCACCAACTCAGTGCATATAGAAATTATAGGCGATTTAACTTAAAGGTCGAACACTTCACACATTGCAATTTTTTATTTGATCATAGTAGGCGATGATCATCAATTCCTTTGTTTAAATGTTAAAAACCTTTCATTCGTTTTGAAAAATTGTCAATGTTATATCAGTATTGTAAATCAAAAATTCGTAATAATTAAAGAAAATTAATATTCTGAAGGCACAGTTTTCAGATGAGGAGTATTGTACATTAATATCTGTTTTGATTACGGATTTTGTAATGATAACGCATCACGAGCTCACAATGAATAACAACGCAGATTTCCGGGTCACGATCCTGACGCAAGAAAATTTAAAAATATTCATAGAAAACTGAAAGATATCCAAACAACAATAAATATTTAGTCTCACGTAATCAAATGGGTGTTAACGAATAAATAATTGGAAATGTACCAGCAGATTCATCTAATATTATAAGGAGGCTCACTTTTCAATTTGTATGTATTGAGATTAAACAATTCTAAAATTTTTTTTGAAATTAAAACCAAAAAAGACTAATAAACGAATACAAACAGCAGCTCAACATAATAAGGAAAAAATTATAAAATATAAGGGAAAAATTACCAAGAATATCCAAAGGCATACTTAAACCTTGAAAGTCTCGAGTCAAACATTAAATTGGTGGATTTTAGAGAATAATAAGGAAAATTAAAATTAAGTAAAAGAAATTATAACGGTTTTTTTAAAAAAAATTAATTTTAAAATTGTTTTTTTCTATATAGCATCATCGCTTCCAAACGGATGCAGATGCAAGATAATCATTTGGATCTTACATATACAATTACCAGTTAAATTCAGAGGTCATTAGTTCAAATCCGGCTCAAAGGACCATGAACAATTTCAATCGGTATTTGGAATTGGGTAATATAAGTGAAGTTTCGTATTGGTTTAAGAAACTGTATTGGTTTAAAAGCCTTGCAGCGTTCCAAATCAACATTAACATGATGAAATGTTCCCTTTAGTCATTATGGCAAGATATTTGTCGGTTGTAGGTAATATAGTGTCCTGAGACTATCACAAAAGCTAGCACATGTTCTCGAACAAATTTTAGCTCTTCATCTAACTGGGTTGTTGAAAATATAGATTGGTGTATGATTCCACAAAGTGTATCGAAGGGTATGTCAAGAAGACTGCGTATCTTCCAGGCTATTTAGTACTAGTATTAATACGACTGTTAATTGATTTTGCTCCTTTATTAAATTATTAATTGATGAAGTTGTGAGGGTTGTGCTCGTTACTGTTGACCTTCTCAACAAAGGGAAGAGTGATCCTTCTAGCTTTTCCTTGATTAAGGATTTCGGACATGTCTCCCAGTACATTTCCGAGTGAATCTTTAAAGCTTCATTTCACGAATGCTTCATGCTTTTCTAACAGTAATTTATTATCAGCAATTGGATTGTTGAATTTCCATTGCAGCTGTTGTAGGATGTTGCAGTTCAGATTGGCAATGATTCAGAGTACTTATGCAGCTCGTTGTGAACAATTTGAAAGTTGTTGACTTCTTGCCAATAGCTAGCTACTCATTTTCTCTATAATTTACCTAACCTTTCTAAATATATTCATTTCGACTAATTAAATGGCTTTATTTCCAGGTTGATACCCACGAGCCCAAAAAGGCAGCAAACTGATATCAAGGGTAGGACAAAGAGGTTTATTCTTCTATAGTTTGAGTTCAACGATGTTGTCTAGGAGTTATGGCTGGTACTATAATGATTGGTTGTTGCGGATTTTGTCAACAGAGTTGTCTGTACTAGTGATTCATCATTAATAGGAAGTTCACGAAGCGAACATTTGCATGTTGAGTCCTTACACTCCGTAACCTTACACCATATATTCCTTTCTGGCGTGAGTTTATTTATTTCGCATACAAAATTAACAGTTATAAAAAATAATTTGCTACAATGAAACAAAGAATTATTGATTTATGGTAAAAACAATAAAAAAGTAGCTGGATTATAATTTAAAATTAAAATTCAAAGAAATATAAGAAAAATATGAAAATAAAAATTAAAATTAACTTCGGGTTTAATAACTAATAACAAACAAATGAACGAAATGTTTTCACTAAGCATCGAAAGCCATTTCAGAGAATTACATAAAGTTCTCACAGCCAGTCTAAACAAATACACAGTGTTAATTTGTTTTAGGATGGAATGAAAAATGTCCAATGTGTAATGGCATGACTAAAGAATCCACGGTTATAAAAGTCAGACGAGGATTTCGGTACAACCAGATTTACTGGTCTACTCGATCTAGGAACTACGATATGCGAGTAAAGGAAGGCTGGACATCTTGTATTTTGAATTTTGAACAAAAATATCATTATTTTAACTCTAAACGGTAATATTTCAATTTTCCTAAGACCATAGATAAATCTTATACGCAGGTGTTAAACATCATATCTAATTTGTGTTCATTGATGATTGTGTAACGAGTGACTTGTTGTGCTCGTTCCCCTGTGTTAAATTTATTTATGTGTCAACCCCAGAATTTTTTTTCTTGTTTAAATTATTTTAAAATTTTTTTTTTTTTATGTTGCATACCTGCTCATTGCCCCTACATTGTTTGTTTACAAAATAAATAACAGGTAATGAGTGGGTATATAAAGCGTGTTTTTATGTAATTCGAAAGAGTGATAGTATATATTTTGAGAAAAATTAATATTTAAAATAAAAATGTAATAAAAATAAAAATAAAAATATAAATTTGTGAATTGATTGTCAAACTGTGATTTGTTGAAAGAAAAAATTATCAATTAATAAAAAAATGTGGTTGCTCCGAATCTTATTGGAATCATCATGATCGCCGACGATCCATTGGAAATTGCATTCGGCTATAAATGATAACCAGAACAATTTAAATATCTATACATCGTCAATTTACAATTTTACTAAGTATACATCGCCAACCTAGCTTGATGAGCTCGAATTTACAAAGCATCACCACAACGAAACGCGTGATAAAGCATCTAAAATATAAAAATACAACGTTGATGGTTTCCATGTTTGTATCAACGTACAATATTTTCAACCAAGCGAATTAAGGTTAAAATTAAGAATAATTCCGTGGTGGTTGAAAACCAACATGCGGAGAAAAAGACAATCATGGCCATATTTTTTCGTCATATTTTTGTGGACAACTACGATAATGGACGAGACAAAAAGGGCGAAATTTTAGTTAAGTTTTTTTTTATTATTTATATATTATTATTTCTTTTGTGTGTGTAATTAGAATTAAAGATTGTGTTTTGTCGTTTTAAGTGTGTTTATTTAATTAAGATTTTTTTGTTTCTTTTGTTCATTTATTTAAGTTTTAATATTTTATTTATTGGTTGTTTTTTTTTCTCAAAATCGTTGCTATTGTTTTCTGTTAATTTATTTTTATCGTAATTAAAATTACTGTTAAAATTTATTTGGTGATTCTTTTTTTTTCATTTTTTCGTGATGTGATGGTTACAAGTCTGGTTACGTGCCGACTTGGTCAAGTGACCCCGCCTTCCCGTCTTATCCTTTCCTACGGTAATTCAAGCTTCGAAGCATGCCTTGCAAACCTCACGCCCCACCCTGAGCTCTAGCCGGCTAAAATACCGCAGCAAGGCCTCTGCTAGAAGATTTCTGTTAACGCCATCGGGGTGCGGATCTCAATGGTGTCGATTTAATGACATCAAGTGGGACTCGCACCTTGATCCGTTACAATTGGTAAATTAGATCCAGCAGCACAATCGTAGATGAAATGGGCATAGTAAGAGGGATAACCAGCTCATGACAGGTATATATATAAAGGTAGGCAGTTTCAAAATTTTCACAACTGCCCAAGTATAGAATATGTATTTGAGACTATCCCAAAAAAGATTTTTGTAAAATTGAGACCTAGATTATTGTTCATCAAATCCACTAATCGAATTACCACATCATTCAGCAATACCGGATGGCCTGCGATAAGGTCACCTTTCCTATAAACAAGCATGGCTTGTTCTGAATATATATAGCTTGTTCTATTTCTAATTATACAAGTACAACAACTTTTTTATTATTAAGTTTTTTCAATAAACCGAAGTATACACTAGTTGAATGACATTTATGAAAACCCTATTGGTGTACGTAGAATTTTGAATTAATTTTCCAAGCGCCTTTGACTAAAATGGAAGGACACTAATTGGTCTACGATCCTCTAGATAGCAATAGATATAATACAGGGTTACTCAATAAGAAGTTTCATTTTGAATAGCCTGCTATTTGGGCAGCTGTAAATTTTGTAGCTGTCATCTTTTGTCACTTGACAAGTAAAAATTACGCCTTTACTAAAAATGGTCCGATACACGCTTCAGCAACGCATGGAATTTGTTAAAATTCACTTCGAAAATGAGGCTGGTACAACTGTTACGGTGAATGGATTGCGCTACCGAGCTATGAATTTTTTAATGGCCGAAATTGGAAGATATTCCTACACACGCAACGAAACAACCGCAATTTTGCAAGAAAAGTTTCCTGACCGTGTTATTTCTCGAGGAGGTGATCACAATTGGTTACCAAGATCTTGTAGTTTAACACCTTTAGAGTTTTTTCTTTGAGGCCACGTGAAAGATAAGGTCTCTGCTAATGCTCAACAATCGATTCAATACCTTAAAGATGGGATTCTGATTGAAAGTTATCGAGGACATACAGCCGCAAATGTGCGAATTGGTCATGCAAAATTAGTTGAAAAATATATGGTGCCGCAAGCGTAGCCGTGGCGGCCATTTCGCTGATATCATTTTCAAATGTTAATGGCATACCTTCTTCTTTACAATGAAATAAAAATTCAATTATTTCTCTTAAAAAATACTCGTTTTTTAAAATATCAAAATAAAACTTCTTATTGGAAAAGCCGATATAATAAATTGCATGACATATACTTAATTCGCATCAACAGCCAATTTAGTCCAATATCAGTATTAAAACCTGTTTAGTTATACTTAGTGAAAAGTTCATTAATTCCTGCAGACTCTAGAGTTGCTAGAGTACGCAGCCAACGATATATTAGTTTAACTTGCAAAGATTTACCCGAGTTCTAATGTAGAAACGCTTCCCCAAGTTAAATGAGTGTTCTTGTTACCTCAGAGTTAAACCAAACTTGATAATTTTTAACTGTTGATTTTTATTAGTGGCACATGGTAGTTGTACAAATTGCCAATGAAATCGACATGATTGTAGGGGTGACATTAATGTATATTCTAGGATGTGGGGGTGTGAAAGAAATGAAGAATGTACTTACTTGATTATAGTTTCGCAGAAACTATAATCAAGTAAGTTATAGAATGATTGCAAATTTCGATTTTGCAACATGGGTAACTTTGCTTAGAATTCGAAAAAAGACAAAGTAGTACCCATACCCGAAAGAGATCACGATAGAAATCTAGCAAACAATTTACTCAAAAAAAATTCTCAATGCGAGTAATTCATCGCCAAAAAGTACTTTTAGGTTCCGTTGCAACCACTCCGCTACTGAATGTGTGGAAAAGTTCGTGTGGGAAGTTCCAAAGAAAAATAACAAAATTATGTATGATTTTGTGGTTCCAGAGAAACTATATCAGATGCTTTTGCACCTGAGGTTTCCACAAAGTGTGAGTGAAACGGATTACAGGCTGGAGGGAGAGGTGAACATTGGTCTTCTGTGAGGAAGTAAAATTAAAATTAGAAACCAAGTCATTTTGCAGTATGCAGATGACTTTATCATAAAAGGTATAAGAGACCAAACATAGAAACGGCATATGATCGAGCTCAGGAATGTGTAGCTCAGGTAATTAACTGTTTAACTGATCTAAATCTGCGTGTAAATAGGAGAAACTGTTATTGTATGGTTTTAATTGTTGTTGTTGTTGTATCGCATAGAAAAATTGATGTGCAAACGGTGGGTGTTGAAATTATTATTCCAGCACTAAAAACAGAGAAAATGTTAAGAGTAAATGATAGCATCTGTATAATGATTGCATTATGTATTGATTGGAATTATGGAAGGAGTCAAGCTGGCAATAAATGAAGTAAGAATTAAATTTGATAAATAGGGAAGGAGGTACTCAAGGTAATGTATATGTGAAAAGTTGTTTGAATACTTTCGGTCTTGTGAGTGTAAAGTGGTTCTTCAATGAATATAGTCTTACCTATAGATCAAAGGTAATAAATGAGCTGATATTATTGTAAAAAGGAGTTGCTTTGTGAGACTGAATCATGGAAATAGAAAGGAATTTCTGCATCAACGTCATTTGAGTGAAGTAAATATGTATGATACTTGTATGATTCTAGAGGACATTGAACAGTTGCTCCTACAGTTCCCCAAATTTGGGAAAAGTAGAGCAGACACCAATATTCAATTTTACAAATAGGTATAAGTGAGTAGAAAACTATTTACGAGCTTATTAGAATAACTGGTATTACAGTATAAAAGCAGATCGTTGCGTGAAAGATGAGTAATTGAAATTAATAAAAAAAAGTATATACCGCGGTGATCTATCGTGTGGTGGTCAGTTGCTCTACGATAAATATTTTGAAAGTGGCAGTTTAATATTTGTATCATGTGCGCAATTTCTTGATAAACCAAATTTTTCAAACACCCTGTATCACAAAGGATATCATAAATTGGCCACTCTCATCTTATACTATTTTTTTCTCGCAGAATGAACCAAAGAATCAACTCTTAACGGATAAGCTTCCTGAACGCAGACAACCTATATATCGCCATTTTATTTCATTCCGTTTTGGTTACTTCAATTTAATATCTATGGCCTTTAAGAATAAACGCAACTGGGACTTACTTATCCCGATATTCCTGATCAGTGTTAGATGTTGCATCGGAACCTACTAAACAATGCTAACGGTTTATTTTATTAGATACAAAATGTTCATTGACAAACCAAAAGTGGTTGGCTCCTTATATTGACACGCGCCATCTCAATACACATAGTTGTGTGGTTTTACCAGATACTTTAAAAATCATTTGACCTTGGTATAAATAAATTAGGTCCATTAATAAATTAAGGAAAAATTAAAATTTCACAAACGAAATACTTTTAAAAAATGTAATCTTTATTATCGATATTCTTCTAAGAATATACATCACAATCCTTTGAATATCAAATTTTTTATTGATGATTTACTTCAAAGATGCTGTACGGTTCAATAATTAATTGAAATTTATTGACTCAATATAAAAAGATGGTGTCGAAAGAAATTTTTTCTTTACATTTCCTTTTTTATCTTCACTATCACCAAATTCAATCATCAACGTTTCTATTTATTATTCGTAGAAAAATGTAACTCCGTATACGCACAATACGCATTTCCCTCGCAATCCATCTTCATTTTTCGTCTTCATTTTATCATCATCATGCATAAGTAATTTATTCAAAATGGTAATGGTGGTTGTTCATTAAAGATGAATTGTGGAACTATGTATATAGGATAAGGATATAATTTTTTGTAGAAATTTTCCTAAAAAAAAAAAATTTGTAAGACGAGGCAGAATATAAAAAATAAATTAATTATACGAAAGATAGAATCACAACACACATCATGACATTTCAGAGTACAGTTTATCCACAATACACCTACAACAAAATAAATATTTCATTTATCTTTCCTACATCCGAAGTACATCATGAGGCAAATCTTTCGACCGACATCCCGAACAGCAAACCAAAACAAAATATAATTTACATCTTCCATTTCTCTTAAATGTCTTAATTCGTATATAAGCTGAATCAAATCCTTATTTTTGGTGTAGTTTTTGTTACGTTAAACATCCTCCTATTAGTGTTACGTATGAATCACCGTAAATCATTCGTCCAAAATTGAGAAACAACATAAGACTTGTGTGTGTGTGTGACCTTTTCTTATATTCACGTCATCATCCATATATAAAGGGAAAAAAATCCTTATATCAAAGGACGGTCGCGTGTATAAAATAAATTTTTTTTGCTAGAATTATATTTTACGGAAGATGAAGTCACGCTTTTCGATTTAGTCCGATGTTTTATATGTTAAAAAGTGTGGGGCAGAAGGACAAGGAACTCAAAATCATCTATCATTCATTTTTCATTTCGAAATAATTTCTAAATTGTCAGTTTCTTGGAAACGTTTAGCTTTATTGTTGTACATACGAAAATAAAATCTCTTTGAAATGTTGATTTGTTGTTGCAGTGGTATATACGTACGACAAACAGAGCTTTTCTTCGGCAGTGTCATTTCGTAATATTTTTTTTTTTTTAAATGATAAAAAATTAAATTTAAAGTCTTGTAACCAACCAAACCAACAACAATTCACAAAAAATCTTCTATATAGTTTCTTAGGTAATATGGGCTTTGAATGTTGTGTGCTCTTTGTCTTTACTTCTAGATACGAAACCAAAATCAAGAAGGTGGTGGATAGAATTAGACGAAAACAACATAAGCAAATCGGAGTGAAAATTTTATTACCGCAATTTAATTAAAACGATACGAAATTTTCTATATAGGGGAAAAGAGTAGATTTTAGTATGAGTGAGTTGAGTACTGTAGGGTGAATTCGGGTGGATAATAAACAAATATATAGGAACGAAAAGAAAATGTAAAGCTCTAAATTACTAATTACGTTTTATTATTATTAATGATTTTTTTGTTGTTGCTTTTTTTTGAAAAGCTGTGCGCCATTATATTCCTATCATAATTGAGAATTGTGATTTATAATTTTGTTTAAGAGAAAATTAGATGTGAAATTGTGGGCAATGGGGAGGAATTATTAAATTAATTGAATACCATGGAAAAGTTTTTTGAAAATGTGAGTATTATATTCAAATGTTTTGTGAATGTTTTATACAGTGTTTAAAATATCCTATTGACTTTTGGCCACCAATATTGTTTTGAAAATGTAATGAAAAATTGGCGTGAGCGAGCTCTAGCTTGGATGCAACAATTTGTTAACATTATATGAAAGAAATGGCAGAGACTTTTTGAACCACTTGTTATATATTTGACGTGCTCTTTGCGGTGGCAAATCCAAAGCGGGTATGTTAACATACCATAACAATTGATAAGCTCAAGGGTTTTGTACTAATTCAACGAGTTCACTTTCTTTTACTTTATGAAGGACATCATTCAATTTTATCATATTTTTTTGTAATTGAACATAGCTCAGTAGATGTTTTAATCATTTGTTGGACATCTTCTTTTGATTAGAAACCAAAAGCTATTCCGATGGATTGTGTTATAGGCTTGTTGTAAATCCAACAACACCTAATGTACGTCACAAGATATCTCGTAATATTTAGAAGGAATCTTCCCCATCGGATCAGTGACTGACCTATTCGGATAAATTCCTCCTTGTTAGTCACCTACAATTTTTGATTTTCTTCAATACTATATGTAAGACAGTAATTTTTGAATGCTGTGCAAAGGAGAGCTATGGCCACGATAGTTTTCACATTTTGAGCTATTTCTTTTTTAAGGATAGAGCACAGCGCGGTCACTTTCGATTCACTTTCGTCACTTTGCCATACTAATCAAATAAAGTCGAAAAGATAGTCCTATAAAGTATCCCTTCCGAATATGAAAAGCTGGGAATTACTGTAATCCCAGCGGAACGGGTTCTTTTTAGTCTCTTCATAGTCGGTGTGAATTCTTCGATGATGGGTCATCTATGTACATTTCCGCAGTCTGTATTTGATTACTTTCAAACATAGTATTTGACACTTGTTGAATATTAAGTAAATCAGAGAAATGCTCCTTATAAGTGACGAGCACTGCATTGATGTTAACACGGAGGTTTCCATCCTGGTCCCGAATGGCAGTCCGGTTACCCTTTTAAAGAAGCCACAAGAACTGAACCCATTGCTGAGTTGTTATACTCTTAAGACTTTAGCCTTACACCATTCACGCTTTTTCCGTTTAAATAATTTTTTGGCGGTTTTCCTCATAAGGATCGCTTGATTCTTCCGTGTGATTATAAAATGCATTTGACCTTCCTTATACAGGCTAAATTTTGTTACTCGGCAGCAAGACGACACCTATCATCAAACAAATTATTTTTGGGTTTTACTTTTACCGTACCTAGAGTCGCCTGTGTAGCACTGACCCACCGAAGTTTTCAACTTTTCATAGAGCGTTCACATCATCAGAACAGGGGTTGATTTCTATAATGCTACTGCTAACAAGATTCTGATATTGCGCTTTCTTATCTTCGTTTAGCAGACCTTTACAGTTGAAACATAAGTTACGTTTTCCTGTGATCCTTGACTTGTACGAAAACTGTCATCTTAGCTTTGCAGTGACTGATTGATGATCACTGCCTACAAATTTAGTAGCCGACCGATAAAATCTCACATCTTGGATGACCGAGACGTTCTCTTAGTATAATTAACACATGGTTTTTTACGAATCCTGGTGGTCAGACCAGCGATCCAACCCAGGATGCTGTGGAGAAATTATAAAGACAGATTGCTCGTTTAGAAATCTTTTACGAGGCATGAGAGTGTTCCCTAACTACAAGGAGCATTAATTAGTTTTTAGACAGTTACTGTTTGACTTATCTTTTACTTTTTAAATTTCTCTTCTTAACTGTTGAGTATAAGATTATTTAACTTTGTTTATATTGAGGGGCTCTTGTTTTCTGTCATATTCTATTCTTTTTTTAGGGTAGTTATTTCCTCTTATTTCATATTTAATTTTTAGGGCACTTTCCCAGGCTGATTGCTGTGTTATTTACAAATTGTTAACTTCGTTTTCTATTTGCACTTCGTTTATTAATGGAACCTTTAAGTTAATTTTATCTTCTAAAGTATTCCCAACAAGTGTGTTTATTTATTAGGCTTGGATTTATTTCTTTTTGAATAATTTTTTTACCTAAAAATGTCAAAAGTATTGGAAAATGGTCCGAGTTTCGTCTAACATGTATAAAGTTCATTGATATATTTTTGATTATGAAGAACTCAATTAAGTCTTGATCTGTAGGCATGTAAGTTGCTTTTCCAGTTGACAAGGTTTCACAACCGCCTTTTCTGACAGTTTTAAGGATTTATTTACTTATAATCGTTGTTAGCCAATGGCCATTTTTTGCATTTAAATATTCTCCAATTATGTATCCTTTTCCTAATTTAATGAAGAATTCGAGATAATCTTTTTCTTTTAATGCGTGTTTCCGAGGGCAGTAAACAACACTATCATAATTATTTTTCGTTTTAACATTAACAGCAAAACAAAATAAAACAACTTAAAGGAACGACAATTACTTTATATGAAACACCACCAAAAAAAAAATGTGTACAACATGACTAATATTAACTTTAACAACATTGAGCTATCAGCCCTTGAGAAAGGTTTTAAACACAACATCCTGCCAAAACAAAACGCAATAAAAACCAAAACTCATGTTTTAAACATCGAAAACGCCATTCTTAAAACGGACATAACCCATCAAATGTAAATCAGAACTCTCTTCATTAATGAACTACAAAAACCAAAACGGTCACAAAAACCAAAACATGACACTTCCATAGTAAAAACATTAACGGAAATAAACAAGAAACTATCTGATAATGAAGCTATCATCACAAAAGCGGATAAAGGAATTATCACAATCGTGATAATTAACAAACAAGAATACGATATCAAAATAAACGAGTATATTACAGACAATAATATAGAAATCATCCATAATGATCCCTCAACACTATATTCCAAAATCATCAATAGAACAATAAGCCAATCCACCAATCTACTAAACAAGTACACATACCGAAGTAAAATGATAAAACCAATGGCCCCAATATTAACCGGATTACCAAAACTTCACAAACCACACATACCAATCACGCCACTCATAAACTTCACTACATCACCAACTTACAAAATTGCAAAATTTATGAACAAATGGATATTAGACAACATCGAATTAGAAGACAATCGATCCATAAAAGGAAATCTAGAATTGATAAGTTATATATATATATATATATATATATATATATATATATATATATATATAAAGTGATAAAAGCCACAGTAAAATGGGAGTGCACTACCTATTCGGCATTAACAGCAGTTGCTTGTATTTCAACTATTTCATATTTCAGCTCTTCGTAATGGGGGATGTTAAATCTAATTATAACAACGTTTTCTCCTTTAGAAGTGTTTTCAGTGTGATTAGTTTAAAATTATATTTGATCATTTTTAAATTTAATATTTTATTCTCTAGTAAAGTGTATTTCCGTGATATAAGATATATGTCTATTTTTGATGAAAAACTATTTTTCGCGGCAGGAGTAACTAAAAAAATTATAAAGTAATGTAACGGAAATGATGATATGTAACGAAAATGACGCAACATAATAAAATTACGTTTAGCTTAAACGAACGATCATTAATCATATGAAAGATGTAAGTTGATGAATATGTAAAAAAAATTATATGAAACCAATCAACGCAGAATACCAAAATATTCTATCTAAAAAAAATAACAGTAATTGTCAACAGAATGTCATATCAATTAAATTTACGTAGGTTGAAAAACTATTTTAGTTTTTGCTTAATTATAATAATCAATTAGAGATGTCGCAATGAGGCATGCAAAATGAAGTTATTTCTATTTCCATTCACTAGATGTCAATAGCATATGTCAAGGATAGATTAAAATTTGACATGATCGAATAATACTGAGTTGTATTGTAAATTAAAATGCACTATTAAAATATTTACATTTTAAATTAAAAACATGCTTAGTAGATTCGACCACTTGGCCGAAATTTGAGATACTAAAAGAAATGATGATAACTTGCTGTCTGTTGGATAGTCAAAATATGTATACATGTGTGCCACTTAAAAACATGCATGTTTCATTCATAATCTATCGTTATATATTTTTTAAAGTATATAATAACATTTGTAAGGTTAATACAAATCACAAATCACAAATTTAAAATGATTTTTATTAAAAGAAACATTTGTTTAACTATTTAAAATAACCAATCACATCATGGATTCCTTGATTACCATTTCTGTTTTTACTTACACAACTTTAAAAATATTTTAGCATATTAAAATATTTTTATCTTATACATTTTGATACAAAACACAACAATCTATTCTTGACATATGGTGCTGCCGCAAACACAGCGGCAAACACTTGAACAATAAGCATGCACATAGTCTTTTGTCGATTGAATTTAAAAGCATGGCACGAGTTTCTTTTTGAAAATGTGAAAATATCTTTTGCCGTATTTTATTTTAAGTATTTAGATATTTAGAACAAAGTTCTAATAAAATTGATAATTTTTTTCTAAAAAAAATTAAAAAACTATGCTTAAAAAGTAAAACACACATGGAGTACCTATTTTCTGACACTCTAACTAAAAATTAGTATAAGAATTTCAATACCATAAAAAATAGAAGGGATCCTTCCAACAAAGAATTCCATTTATTGCAATTTTGTTGCAATTTTTAAATAAAATTCTACAATATTATAAATCAATTATAAAGTGTAAGTTTCGATGATCCGACCGAGTTTCCGAGTGCTGGTTGATTTTCGTCGACGAGAATTACAAGGTCACCGACAATGATATTTCTTGATGTTTGATCCATTTGTGTTTTTGCTGTAGGGACATAATAACACAAATATTCTGTTGACCACCGGTTCCAAAATATGAGATGGTAGTATTTTATTTACTTCCAGGTATCAAGAGGTTTTCCTTCACTTAGCTCAGGCATCGGTACTGCATTGAACGGTCGTCCAATTAACAAATATCCATGAGTAAGACAATCCAAATCATCAATGGTGAATGGTCCGAGTGGTCGAGAATTGAGAACTGCTTTTACTTGTTTAACTAACGTTAAAAATTTATCATAGGTAAATTTGGCGATCATGCGTCGGACAATTTGGCAAGCTTCACACCCACTTCATGGAGACAACCAAAGTGGGTGATGGCAGGGGTGTGAACTTTTATTCAATTACGCAGCTATGAATTGGCACCTATAAAAAGATAAATTTGCACAGTCCTTGAGTGGACTGAGATCAGTTGCTCATTCAAGATCAACCGCATTCGAGACGAAAGAAATAAACAAGCACATATACGTCTACGACGGTGGCTTACCGTGAATGTGATAATGCACAAAAAACGGGCCAGCAAAGTCTATACAGGTCTATACAGAATGGAGGCGCCACAATTACTTGTTGTGTCATTGTACTTGGCCGAGCTCGAAAGCAAATCTTACATTCTCAACAAACTCGTTTGCATACAGTCATTCCGTAGAGCGGCCAGCAGTACTGGTGAATGGCGGTGGCCAGTAATGCTCGTGGACCGGCGTGTAGTGGTTTCCTATGATAAAACCTGAGTAATTTTAGCGTAATTTGATGTGAGTTGTATAAAAGAATGGAGTGTTTCGAGATGTCTGGTTAGGTGGTATGTTGAAGGTGGCCACCAACTCGAATATTGTAATTTTTGTCCAGGAACAGCGATAATGAACGAAGGAACGGTTGCTTTTACGATAAACTTTGAACTTTTCAGTATCGTTTACTCTAGAGGAAAATATTCTCTCTGCCCGATTTGAAGAATAGTGTACCATAGCCTCAATCCATATCTTCAAGTTTTAGCGATCCGCTAAATTTAAAATTTGGTTAAAGCTTGAAATGGAGAATGTAAGACACGACACATCTCAGTTTCTTGAAATTGGTGTAAAACTTAATGCTAGTTAGAATGTTCGTGTACTCTGTTGATACGATGGTCATAGCTTTAATCTTCTTGAGCTTTTAGATATTTTCTCAGGTATGGGAAATTCATTACGGAGTGCTGGCCACAGTGCGGCATCTTGCTGCAAGAAAGTAGAACCATGACTCCTTAGGACACACTGAACGAACTGATGAGATACCATTCCTCGGGAAATTAGATCAGCTGGATTACTCTCAGTCAGTACGTGTAGCCAACATTCCTTTGGCGTGCTTGCTTGTACAGCAGCGACTCGATCAGATATAAATGTTTTCCATCGGGATTAACAAGTTTTATCTAATGTAGTGTTATTGTAGAATCAGACCAATAAAACAATTTGTCTACCTTGAAATTCATTTTTTCGAGAATTCTATGTGCTAGTCGGGCGAGAAGCTTTGTTGCACATAATTCTAGTCGAGACAAAGTTGTATTTTGTAGCAGAGCTACTCGAGATTTTGAGCATAGTAGTTTGAACGAGGTATAGCCTTCGACTGCAGTGAACTTTGCCTCGACCACGAGCAATTTTCCCAACACAACTGCAGGTGCTAGTAATCCGAGTAGATCGTAAATTCTTGAAAAGATGGCCCATTTCGAGACAATTGACGTTTCGTTGAAATTCAATTCAAAAGTGTGAATTTATCTGATATCGGATACCCAAAATATGCCTAGTGTTTTGACTATCTCATTTTTATCGATTTTTAGAAATGGCTCTACGAATTATGATGGAACGTATTCGATAATTTCAGAAGAGTTGGAACATCACTTTCTCAATTCCATGCCAGCGGAATGTAAAATGTTCGAAATTAGGTTTTTCAGCATTTTCGCAGATACAATTGAATATGTTCCAGTGAGCAAGTCATCCACGTAAACATCTTTCTCGATTGAATTGCCAGCAGCAAGTAGTGTAGCTTTATGATCATTGATTACTTGCTTGAGGCATCTCGTGGCGAGGGAGTGGTGCTACTGACGTTCCGTAGGCCACCGTCTTCAATTTGAATGGTAAGAGCGGTTTTACCGAATATCTTCGCCACAACATAATTCGGTATTTTTAATCATCCTCATGGACTAGTATTTGCCGATACATTTTGTCATCGGCACTGAATATGCATGTACGTGTGCTCGAAACCGAATCAATATAGTGAACAGGTCGCTCTGTACGACTGAACCAACAATTAATATTCAGCTGAGTGAGTGTCCGTTAGTTGTCCTAAACGACTTTTAGTTTAGTTGACGAACTTTCTTGCTTTATCACACAGTGATGTAGAAGGCAAAAGTTTGGTGACGTAATGGGGTTTTTATCGGCAAGCTCCATGTGATACATATTTTTATATTCGTCAATAAATTTGGAATAACTGACTGACAACTCATGGTGATTTATGAAGCTGATTCTCCAAATTATGAAACCGACGAGTAGTTATAGATTTTTCAAATCACCGAGTGCCGATGGCTCTGATAAAAATGGTAACTTCAAGATAAATCTTCCATTATTAACGCGAGTAGTGCAATCTGTGAAATGCCTTTCACAATCAGCTTCTTCAGGTGTCAGTGACTTCAACGAATGTGGCAGATTTTCCATGGTCCATAATTTCTCGATCTGATCGCTTAATGTTATCGGGTTTTCAACCGTTAAATATTGGTTGTTAGGCGATCTTGATTAATATTGTCCAGAAACGATCCAACCCAGCACTGTGTTCTGAAGAATGAGCAAATGATCGGCCAGTTTGAGTTGGCTTACAGAGAGTAATTGCAGACAACTCTCTACACCCAGCAACAACTCTATATTTTGAAACTGAAAGAAAACCAAATCAGCAAGTTTAATGTTTAAAGGAATTGCCCTAGATTCGATATTATCAATGGAAATGATTGGCTGGTAGTTAGTTATTTTCTGCAGATCTTGAACGTCTAAGTTGGTGAAAAAATTGGTAGTCTGTGATTTCAATGTTATTGTTTGTTGAACGGCGGGAACATTTGTCAAAATTGGATCCGATTTCACGTATCGTTAAGAAACGGTTGTGATGTGCAAGTTTCAGTACCGAAGCAAAATATGCAGTCATGAAGTTCAGCTGCGATTCGAAATCCAAAAATTTGCAACACAGATGAGAATTTGAGTCAAATCTTGATGTTCGAAAAACAATTGTGTATAGATGCCGGTGATGGAGATGAAGCTACATCAAATCACTGGTGCATCAGCTTTGTTTGGAGCCAAAGATATTATTTTAGTTGGAGGTCTGCGACAACTACCGCCAGTGTGCGCAACACCGATTTCTCGTCAACTCGAAAACAATTTAGCTGGTCTGACGTCGTGGCAGGGATTAAAATTATGCGAGCTAACGGATGTTATGAGACAATCCGATTAACAATTTTCTTCACTTTTAATGCAAATTGGGAACGGAGATATGCTGGATCAAGCTGGATCATGATATGCAGGATCAGTGCTTGATTGAGTCTAGCTTTGTAACTATAGGATTTGCTCAACGGGAGTGCCCAAATGCAATCAGATTGTGTTTTCGGAATGCTTTGGTCAACCAGTATAATATGTCCGTGTTTATAAATATCCTTTTAAAGTCATTTCGATAGCTGCCGATATTTTTGTAGGTTGCAGTGGATCCGTACAAATTGCTCAAGCATGACAGTTACTACACAAGAAGTCTGTGCTCAATACTGACGGGCTACCTTTCGATTTGGCGCTTTTGATTGGCAAGCCATACATTATCACCAACATTATAGATGTAGTAAATGATTTAGCTAACGGTCCCCTTGATTACATCGGACATATTCAATATGATGACGATATTATGAACATTAAACGGTTTTGGATAAGATTCCCCAAAACCAAATGCAAGCAGTTAGGAAACTTTAGGGAGTTGATTTAAAATCTACCGGAGATATCTGCGCGGCCAAATGTTTAGTGCCAAATAGACAATATATATTTGCTAACATTCTATACATTTTGCCAAATCGAAAAATATTGATATAATCAATTTTATTTTCATCGTTTTGCTGCCGTATAAAGAAGATGTTTCTAAGCCAGCCTTATCATCTAATCTAAATGATAGTATTCGGTGACTTCAAAGTGGAATTCACTACTCAACATGGTACCACAATCGATGTAGTATTCCAACGGTAGCTTTATTACTTTGAGCCCCACGTTTGCGTCTCTTATTTTAGTTAAGATTGAAATTTTTATTGATCATTTTTTATTTTGTAACTATCTAACTAAATAATAATATATCGGTAAGTTATCGCCTATTACCGGTTCGTATCACTGTATTGTGAATAACTTTAACTGATTACCACTGCCCACAAACAAGTAGAAAACATTTAACAAACAAACACAACATAGCAGTTTCCACTTCAAATACTGTTTAATATCACACACATTAATTTCCACAATAATTACCCAGTTATTCTTTAATTTAATCACAATAACAAATTCTTTATTTTAACAACAATAATTCACTTCTTATTTAACATCTTAATTTCACTAGATAAGCTGTTTGTCACTGGTGAGTGCTATTTCACTAATCTTTACCTGAACATCGATTCTGTACCAAAAAACGTGAGTGCGAGTTAAATAACCGGAGATAGAGTATTGGTAAATGTTCACGTATAGGTGCGCCTGCGCATTTTATTATTCGTCATATTTTATATTTCTCACTTGATATTTTGATGGTGAGTTGATCATCGCCATATTGTATTGTATTTAATTTTAAAACGTTTGTGATTTGTCGTGTGATTTTTAACCCTAATCAGCATGGGTCTTTTTGGTATGCGATGAGTCTTTCGGAGTAATATGTAAATTTTTGGTAATAAACTAAAATTCAATCTAAAATAATTTTTTTATTTATTGATGCAGTTCTTGCAGATAACCGTAATTTATCTGTGTATTTAGTACACACGTTGTTCTGGCAGATGTTACATAACTATTAGTTCATTCGTCCAAGCATTGGATTGCACATGTAGCATCTTCCCTTTTTTGTAGCATTTTAACTGGTTTCTTTTTAAAGTTGAACTTGTTGCTGCTGTGAACAGGACGATATAATTTCTGCCATTAATCGTATTATATGGTGAATAGACGTGATGTACTACGTTTTTGAATATTTGGGCCCACTAAATTATGTCTTTTTTTTTCTTGTACTAAATCTTGTAAAAATAATTTGCGACAAGTATTTGGCTTATTAGCATTTTAACCAGGATATATGATACTCCAGGCACTTCTAAAAGATAAAAAAATTGTAGTAATGGCCACTTGTTAGTTTTACTTTTGGCATGACATACTTGGTCAAGAGTGTCTTCTTTTCTTGATTGGTCAAATTGTAGTATCAGTTAGCATCCGATTGGCTGTAGTTTTCAATATTTACTTTATCGCTAGAATGCATAGACAATAGTAAAATTACAGCTCAATTTTTATTTGGAATATAGCTGACAAAAGTTTTTTTTTGAAAATCGAATACATTTGCTTCTATTTGGTGTTGAGGTTTCGGTCAAAAAATTTGGAGGAATACAAAGTTTATTCTTTCGTATGGTATCAACACACGTCAGTTCAACACTATTCAATCTTTGTGCTAATTCGGAACAAGTAAAAAAGTTGTCAAATGCCACGTTCACGAACGTATAAGATTTACCAAATTTGTGTTTACTTGGTCAACTTTTTCACGAAATGGGACAAATTTGTCGCGATCATCGTGATTGCGTGATCTTGTTGATTTATCAACAAATCACAATTTCACAATGAAAAAGAGTATGCTCAGGTATAGAAAAAGAATTCTTGGCAATAATTTATGCATGCGTGAAGTTTCATAATTATATTTTTGGAAGAAGTGTTGGAATTCACACAGATCATAAACCACTCGTGGGTGTAATGAAAAACGAAATTCAAAAAAGTAAACTCGTCAAGGCTCCAACGAATGACATTAAAACTGCTTAAATATGAACTAATAGTAAAATATAAACCAGGGAAGAAACTACACATTGCGGACCATTTATCGCGTAGTTTTTTGATGGATGAACCGGCAAATGAATTTCAAGAATTTGAGAAGATCATTCATACAATTAATATTTCGGATGAGAAAAAACAGAAAATGATTAGAGAAACGGCAAAAGATGAATCATTATCAAATTTATTAAAAGTATACAAAGATGGCTGGCCTAACACAAAAGATAAACTTAAAGACATAAAACCATTTAGGAAATTCAAGGAATTAATTTTTTGCGAAGAAAGTCTCGTCTTTTTTGGATGAGAGGTTGATGGTGCCATGTAGTTTAAGATCGGAAATGCTGAAGGCTCTACATGAATCGTATATAGGGATAACAAAAACTAAGCAAAACTAAGCATGTGAAAAATTTCAAAATATGAGTGTCAAAGAACCACTGATTTCTCATGAAATTCCAGAGGTGCCGTTTAACAAGATAGGTTGCGACATTATGCAAGTTGGAGGAGATGACTATTTAGTTGAAGGTGACTATTATTCAAAATGGATTGGGGCACTAGCATTGCAAAATAAACAAGCGTCAGAAGTTATTATCAACCTGAAAAAGATATTTGCAACTCATGGGATACCCAAAGTTATGGTGTGTGATGACATGCCATTTGCGTCGCATGAAATGGAAGATTTCAGCAAAAACTGAGAAAAACTGTCGTAAAAGCACAATAATCGTCGATCATTTATTATAAAAAATGAGAACGAAATCCTATTAAGGCGCAACTCCTTTCATTTGAGAAAGTCTTACAGCTACCCTCAATTCAAAAGAGAATTTAATGATACAAGCAAAGATAATGAGTCGATAAGAAATTGTGGTCAACGTCTGAATTCATCAGGTGGGTAGGGATGGTACTTTGGAAACTTTGCCTAATACCAATACGAGTGATACAATCAGGTCAGGATGGATAGTACAGACGCCTGTTAGATTTAAGGATTTTGTAAGATATTGAAAATAATAAGTAAATTAAGATTATTCTTTTTTTAAATTTTAATAAAACGAAATAAGGAAACCTTGTTTTAATAAAAACAAAGAATTCAATACTTTAGTTTTATATATAAAAATTAAAAATTATTTACAGCAAAGAAGTAAAACTTTCTTTAATGTGATAATATAAAATTTTTATATTAATTTTTATTTTTTATCTAAATTCTTTCTAAAAAGAAAAAAATTTTCTAAAAAATTTTTTTATAATATAATTATTTTTTTATTTTTAACGGGATTAATTTCGAGGATTACTATCCTCTTCATCAGCCTGTACTACTTTGAACCCGAATTTACCTTACCCATGCTCTTATATACCTTTTTCAGGTATGATTTTGGCTCCGCCCCCTTGTGCTATTTTCATTTTCCATTATTTTTTTGAACAGGTGGTTGATTTTAGTTTGTACCTGAATATTTATTATGTCCTTGTTATGTCTGTTTTTGTAAATTTCGTAATCTTCCAGTGTTGTCATCATGCTACCTTTTTTACATTTATGCAACACTTTCAGATTTTCGTTAATGCCTGTGTATTTATGGTTATTGTCAGTCATGTGTTGTGCGTAATTTGAGTCTATTTTGGGTTTGCCGATTTCTTTCACATGTTGGTTAAACCGAGTTGCGAAAGATTTACCGGTTTGGCCTATGTAGAACCCATCATAGTCGTCACATGATAGTCTATAAACTCCCGTATCTTGAGAAGTCATTCTTGGTGGGTTTAGTCTTTGTCCTATTTTGTTGCTAGTTTTAAATGCTGCCTGTATACCATGATTTTTCAGTACTTTCCTGATGATGTTCGCTGTATTTGTGTCGTAGTCAAACGTAACGTATTTGATGTCTTTGTCGTCTTTGGCTATCAGGGAAGTATACTGTTCGTTAAGTTTCTTGTTTTTATGTTTTTTGTTCAATAGGTCTATCCTTGCCGGTTGAAACCCGTTGGCCCTAGCGATCTGTTTAATAGTATTCAGTTCCTCTATGTAGTCTTCTTGGTTCATTGGTATCGTATTCAGTCTGTTAAAGTGTTGCATAAATGTAAAAAAGGTAGCATGATGACAACACTGGAAGATTACGAAATTTACAAAAACAGACATAACAAGGACATAATAAATATTCAGGTACAAACTAAAATCAACCACCTGTTCAAAAAAATAATGGAAAATGAAAATAGCACAAGGGGGCGGAGCCAAAATCATACCTGAAAAAGGTATATAAGAGCATGGGTAAGGTAAATTCGGGTTCAAAGTAGTACAGGCTGATGAAGAGGATAGTAATCCTCGAAATTAATCCCGTTAAAAATAAAAAAATAATTATATTATAAAAAAAAATTTTAGAAAATTTTTTTCTTTTTAGAAAGAATTTAGATAAAAAATAAAAATTAATATAAAAATTTTATATTATCACATTAAAGAAAGTTTTACTTCTTTGCTGTAAATAATTTTTAATTTTTATATATAAAACTAAAGTATTGAATTCTTTGTTTTTATTAAAACAAGGTTTCCTTATTTCGTTTTATTAAAATTTAAAAAAAGAATAATTTATATTGTGATAAAAGTATACAAATACAGTGACAGAATGGTATTCTCACGCAACAATAAATTAAGATTGTTAAGTTTTGTTTGTATTTCAAGTACAGTGTAAATTAAGAAAATTTGGATATTCACTATAGTCACTAACACAAAAGAAAAGTGAATCCGGACAAGGTGAGTACCACCAACGTATTTTGTGTAGCTTCGAGAGGATTACAGACACCCCTAAGATTGTAGATTGATCCGATTATGAAATAAATAAATCTGTAGAAGAAAACGTAACTTTTTGACTTTTCGCAATTAACACGAATATCCGCGTACAGTAGTCAATCGCAAAAACTAGGATCATCAACCGATCATTCGAGATTTACGCCGTTATTCTCGCAAGGTATAACAAAAATTGAAAATTAGTAATTAAAAGAAAGCCGTAAAGTAGGTAGTAGAGTTAGCTCAGCTTTAGCGATATTTGGGCAATTTGAACAAATACAGTTTCATATTAATGTAAGCAGCTTATTAATTTCCGAGTCAAAAGACTCCTCATAAAGTAGAAACAATAATTGTTTATATTTTTTGATTAATAAGTACATGTGTAATAAATAAATTTCATAAACGAATAAATGAACAAATTCGTTAATGAGATTTTTATTATTCACCATTTAAAATTAATTGTTCCAGTAACAAGTTTCTAAAACTAACCCCTTTACTACTGTCATTTGGGATTCCATGAATAATTTCAAAATCATTTGGACCATGGTGGGACTCAAACAAATTAACGTTCATATCGTCCCCCAGAAGAATGCATATATTGTGTAATATTTTGCTCTAACGTTTTGAAAAAAAAATGTTTCGCCACCGACTTTTAATTATGCCGAAAAAAAATTCCACTACGTTCCTGGCTTTGCTGTGCACCGTGTTAATTTTTTTTAATTGAGGTTTTTGTATGGTGTTATTATAGCACACGTTTTTAATATAATACACACAATCGAGTGATAATACGCAAACAGTTATAAAGTTAGAATCCATTTTCCTCTTACAAACTTAATTTGACTTAATTATACATTTTCACAACCGCGTTAAATAAACCAGTATAGCAAACTTGTAAACGTCAAAATATTAACCATGCTCCAATTCGCACAACAAAACTGTAAAAAATATTGTATTTTTTGCTTTCTACCTCAGTTAAAATATTTTACTTTTTAACCGATTCGCACACGGCCTTAATTATTCCCATTTCACTAAAATCAATTTCACTTTTTATTTTGTTTAAGTCAACTTCGACAACATTATGTTTTCATTCCACAACATTTTCCTTAATCTGATAAAATGTGTCATTAATTTTAATCTGTTAATAGACGAACCCGTTTACTATGGCACATTTCGTTACGGAATGTATACCAAAACAGCACAATACAAAATTGTACATGATACACTTAAGTTCATGGTATGGGACCTGTGGCGGTCATTTACATTTACCACCACAAATTGATAAAAAAGAAATATATGTCACACTCAACAAATGTCTAAATAAATAAAATTATTTTCAGCTACTCGTCATCAATCAAAAACAAATATATTTCGCAATCGTCACACAACCTTAACCATACAATTTATCCATGACACATTTACTCAGCATTACAAATTGTATCAATCAGTTACAGATGTCACTCCGCCAAATCGCTGGATATCATTATATGATAACGACCATATATTGACGTAGTCGAAAAATATACCTAGAGTTCGGTCGGGTACAATCTGATAAAAATTATCATGATAATTTGTATCACGTTTTGCATAAAACGCACTCATTTATCACTGAAAAAATCAAGATATTTTTTGGTTGTGGCTGTCAAAATTTTTTCGTTTTGTTTACTTTATGAATAGAATATACAAATTATGTAAACTCGGTTTATGGTCGCATTATTTATAAACTTAAGGATACGAGGAGTATTAGTATGTAGAAAATACCAAACCAAACAGCAAATGTGAAAAATTATAAATGATAATTAATTGTAATATATTTCCTGGATAATCTAAATTCGCATCGAAATGGTTCGTCCGTGAAATTTTCAGTTACATTTGCGGAATTCACGACCTTTTATCTTCTACAATAAGTAATTAGATCTATCAACAATTTCACTATCCCTATATAATCACTAAAATTTATAATCACTAAAATTTATGTGCCATACATACAGGTCAAGCTAATAATAGAAGCGTGTTTAAAAATGTAATTTCACGGTTATGTTACAAAGAATCTAACAAAATATATCCATAGAAAATTAATCCATAGAAAATGGAACTACGAAATAAATTATTTTTTGCTGTAACGCTTGGCAGTAATTACATTAAATGTGCATCTGGATAATTTAATTTCACGTGCATTATTTCAGGTCTTTACAAATTGCACTATATAAAGATTGTAATATTGTTTTATGAAGATAGTACAACTATTATTTTGCATACGAATATGCACTTCAAAATCATTTACATAATACCACTATTACTTTTGGTTCAGTGTTCACTACAACATGAATCACTAATTGAAAATGATGAACATATTTATGATAAAAATGAACCATATGAAGTTGGTTTACGGGTAAAATGGCAAAACTCTACAATTTTGTGTGGTGGTTCGTTAATAAAACCTAAATTTGTGTTAACATCGAGTCATTGTTTCCCTGAGTAAGTAAAACATTTACGATATTTACCTAATTTGTTCCTGTTCTAATCGAAGCATAATTTCAGTGATAGAAATTCACTTATATCGGTAAAAATTTACATTGGTACAAAGTTATTACATCAAAGAGACCCTGGTAAAGGTGTATCGACGCCTAAAAGGATTATATTGTTTAATAAGCCTGTAAGCAATGGGCATAGCAGCGATGTTGCTGTCATAGAATTACGTAAAAAGGTTATATTAAGTGATAAAGTAGCACTTGTCAAATTATCAACGATAGCTGATACACATTTGCTAGCGGGTAAGGTTGCGAGAACGCTTGGTACGGACTCTATAAATAAAACAGATACGTTAAAGCAAGCCTTAACAAAAGTAAGCGTTCGTATTGGTAGTTTGGCTAGTTCCAAAAGTATAAACATAACAGATCCAACTCGAATAGAAGGAGTCACAGCAATAAAATCGGGACAACGTTGTTTTTTTACACGTTTACTTTTGGGAAGTCCACTCATGAGACCTAACAACGTACAAGTGGCAGTTACTCAAATATCTAATTCGCAAATTTATTACGGGAACAACTTTTATGGAGGGCGCTATCGAAGTGTTTTTACAAATGTTGGGTCATATTCAGAATTGATATCCAAAGCAACAAACTAATTTGAAATAAGTAAAAAGTTAAGTCCTATAGTTTTATTGACAGTTCTTAAAATACAAATAGAAAGTGATTTTGTTAAATATTATTATAGTTATTCTTTATTTCCACAAAGTTATTTCAATCCTTTTTCGTTTCATCAACAATATATATATATATATATATATATATATATATATATATATATATATATATATATATATATATATATATATATATTTATATATATATATATATATATATATATATATATATATATATATATATATATATAAATTAATATATATATATATATATATATATATATATATATATATATATTTGATTGATTGATTGATTAGAGTGTACGGCCAAGGACGAACCAGATATATATATATATATATATATATATATATATATATAAATATATATTTATATATATATATATATATATATATATATATATATATATATAAATATATATATATATATATATATATATATATATATATATAAATATATATTTATATATATATATATATATATATATATATATATATATATAAATTAATATATATATATATATATATATATATATATATATATATATATATATATATATATTTGATTGATTGATTGATTGATTAGAGTGTACGGCCAAGGACGAACCAGGAACTCCCGGAATGCCGGGCACCACCGTACACCCGTGTTACATATAACAAAACCGAAGGAATGGAAGGAATGTTAGTTGTAACAGACTCGACCCGGTTGCAGACACCTAAGCGATCGATAGTTAGTGTTTTTTTTTTTGTGGTGTAAGGAAAGGAATGGCATGTTAGTAATGACAGATTTGACCCGGTTTTCCGGAAGCCAATTTTCAACTAATCTTAGCACAAGACAATCACAATTTTGACGAGCTGCTCTGCATTATTTCATTTTTTATCATCAACTGCAGTGTGCCCCCATTTGAGTGTATCAGCAAATGTTTCCTAAAAGCAAAATCTATTAATGAAATAACCGCTCTTAGCCTAGTCTGTAATAAATTGAATTAGTTTTCATCTGAAATGATAAATTAATTAATTTGTAATATAATAAACTAATAATATCATAATATAATTTCTGCAAGCCGTAGACTGTAATAAACTGGATTAGTTTTCCCTGAAAATACAAATATATTAATTTGTCTCATACTAATAATATATTAATGTAATATAAATATATAAATACCTAAATACATAAATATTAAAATATATAAATGCATAAACATATAAATACATAATAGCAATTACACAAAGCATTAAAATCCACTTTATATTTACTTTAAAACCAAAAACACTACAAATCGAAATTTATTAAAATAATTAAACAATTGAATTCGATCGAATCCACCGTTTTTTAGCAATTACACCATCTTTGCAACTTTATCTTTATGAAACTAAACTTTCATACTTAATTCCACCAGTGTGTCGGTTTTGGTTTTCGTTCGGAATAGGAATTGATTTTCCTATATACAAATTATTTTTTCCTGCAGTTTTTTCCAATCCTTTGTCTTTCCCAGGGTTGGGCGTTTTACATGTAAAAAACGTTTTCTCCATTTTACATGTAAATAACGTAAATTACAAAAAAATGTGTATTTTACAAAAATATGTAAATTATATTTAAAAAACGAGAATCCGTCCAGAAATAATTTAAAATATTGAATAAATGATACAAATATTTGTTTATAAGAATAACTTGCATTAGAAAATCCAATTAAACATTTTATTTAAATGGTTAATTATAATTATTTTCAACTTTTAGTTATCTACATTGAGACTATAAAAATCACCTATCCTTCTACAATGCCATCTGTTTACGTCTTAAACTAGTTCTTATATTCGACAAAATAAACAACTAGTGACATAGTGCCATCTAGCTACATTTGAATAAACTAAAATAAAATATTTTTAACAGTGCATATTTCTTTCGATATGTAGCGGAAAACTAATTGCAATTTGACGTTTAATCATAAATAAAATAATTCTCTGCAGTGAAATGAATGAAGTGAATCTTTACTCGTTTGACTGGCTTTTAAATTTAAATCCTTATTAATTTCAAACAGGACAAAATCAACCAAATTATCACTACCCGACACACCCTCATCAAATAAATGTATGCCTGAAATTACTAGCCCTATTCTATCCATTCGATAAAATGCCTATGCATTATGCCTTTGATGTCCAGTGTAGTAAAGAGGTAGCGAATATGATTATCGAATTTAAGCGTGGAACTGTAGTGAATTTTATTAATTCAATTTAATTTTTCTTACTCTAATTACAATTAATAATTTTTCATAACCTAAGTTTGCAGCAATACCATAATACTAACCTTACCATAGAATTAATACTAGATAAATTGATTAATACATTAATAATTAAATTTGGGAAAAATATTATTTTTGAAACTTAGCAGTTACCATTCAAGGAATTCCATATGCTAACTCCTCTCACGAAAAACGAAGTTCATCAAATTACATTTATTGATAGCAGGTGTCAAGATTTCATTGTCAACATATTTCTTATCATAGGAAAGTTGCACTTTATTTTACATTTATACATATGTACAAATATCACAATAAATAAACACAAATACATTACACTGTAGTATATAGTCAATTTTTCTTCAATTAAGAGATTTGGTAACAGATGGCGATAATTGTAATGAAAACGTTGATTTATATTTTACAGTATGTATAAAATAATCGTTTACATTTTACATACATTTTACATGTAAAAAACCCAGGAAATTACATTGTGTAATTTACACGCCCAACTGTGGTCTTTCCCAAGATTTATTCTAGCATACTTAAGTATAAATTTGTATACTACTTATTTATTCTAGAAGCTAAATACATAATTATTTTAAATTTTAATACTTCAAAACAAACAAAAAAATGGTAATTGATTTTATTAGTCAATTGCCCGACTAATAAAATCAATTGCAATGTGTAAGAAAATGAGATGAAGACGAAAATGGAGACAAAAAAGAACAATACAGAAATCAGAAGTTATTTTCAAAAATACATTTTTTAAAATTAAAAAAAATATAACATTTTTCAAATGCAGGATGAGTGATAGTGTAAATGAGGAAAGCTTGGTGATATGTGGATGTCAAGAATAAATAGCGCTTAATGTATATAATACATAGACATTAAGTCATTAGAGTTGGGAAATTCTCTAGCCACTTTTGTTGTTTAAATGTTGTTAAAATTTCAATATTTATTTAATTTAATCCAAAAATAAATTAGATCAAGTTTTTTAATTATAGGAAAACTATACCATTCCGGAATCGGAAATACTGCAGAAATAGAAAAAATGTGTTCCTAAATTGCAATATTCCTACAGAAAACATACTAAAAAAATATTTAAATGTTTCAAAACTGTTGTATAAACTCTCTTTTCCTATATATTCTAATATTATCAGCCTTGTCCTGTAATAAATATATATTACTTCCATTTTACAAAATTTTATTTTATTTTATTAAATTAGTTAAATCTGTAATCTGCAATGTTTCTCTGAAAAAAATAATTATTAATGCACCAATTTCTCCAAGCCTTCTTATCACGCTGTGATAAATTGTATTAGTTCTCACTTGAAAATTATAAATTAATTAATTCTGATTCATCCCATATAATCTAAAGAAAATGTGCAATGTGTACAAAAATATAAGCATACATAATTTGTTTTCAGAATAGTTTTTTTGACTCAAAGGAAGCATTGACAACAGACAAATTGGAATTGGGATCGATTAAATTGAGCCAATAGAACCAACGAAAAATGGAGATAAGGCCCAGTCCTTAAATAGTTCAACCACTATTCAACCACTTTCTTGTGAGAACGTGATTAAACATTTACTGAATTTGTAGATTAAGTTTTTATGACAGAATGAATAAAACATTTAATACTATTTGAAATGAATGAATAAAACGCTCTAAGCTCAACAATTTCAACTCTGGTAAGAAACTAGTAGGTGGGATTTATGCAACTTTAAAAGGTATGAAACACCATTTTAAATGAGGTATGAAACCCAAACAGCTATTGAAGGATATCGGAATCAATTAGGTTTGTAATTTGAGGGTCCTCTTTTATTACGATGCTACCAAACTTAAGAGAGCCGATGCCAGAATATTTTTTTGTAAAAAGTAGGATAGAAATCGGTCTAGATACAGACATCTAAGTAAAGTCGATAACTACTAACACAATGACAACATATTCCTAATTATGTAAATTATTATATAACTAATATATGGAAATAACGATATTTACGAAATAACGGATAACGCGGTGGTCCCAAGAATCCATCTACCATTGTTCCTACCATAGTATAGTCGTAGGTAAGGTTTTCATTCCCGGTTTTACCGTTACCGGTATTATTGTACTTTTTCTGGTCATCGGTACAACCGGTAAATCAAATTTCATAACCGGTTTTTCTGTAAAAACTTATACTACCGGTTTTACGGTACAAAATTATACTACATACAAATGTAATTATTTGCTAATTATACATTGGATAACCTGAATCTCATATAACTCAGTTTTATGGTGCATGTATTTTTATTTGTCCCAAATCAAAACCTGATTTTTACTTAAGGCCGATGTTGTGGCTATAACAGATGGCGGGTATGTCTTAAAGAAAGCTAGGAAATTAATTGCTGTACCAAACATCAAATTTGTTTGGCAGATGGATGGCAATTGGAAAGTTTACCGAAGTTCTAACGAAGAGTTTGAGCTTCAATACGCTTTCGAAAATACAGCGAATAATACAGAATATTTCAGAAATTCAGTTAAGCAACCCAATTAATCCAATAATTGTAAAATTAAGGACCGTCGTTAGAATATTTCGCCGACTAAGAACGACGTTATTCTCCAAGAAAAGGTTCTACAGGAATTTGTGATTAAAATTGTACTAATATTAGAACCAACAATTACATGGAATAGCCTTTCTCTATGCTGAAACGAATTTACAAACTTCGGAACAGTGATGTAAAAGCGTTAATCGGTACAAACGGAAATACTTATTATAAGCAAGACGAGTTGATGTGAATAGAAATATTATACCTGTGTTAACTCATAAAAATCGGAGTGAATCAACGACTATAACACTAATCAAAATCTCAATCTTCTTTAAAAATCTAAATATGAGTTGCTTGAAATAAAGTACTATGGCAGTAAATCTATTCGAGGGAAATATTTGGAAGTCCTGTATTCGGATTTAATGACAACCAACCAGTGTGGACCGAGCAGGCATTCTCTGCTGTAGTTTGTAACAATGTACATTTTTAACAGTTTTATTTTATTTGCAAAATTAAGTTAGTTTGAAATTAAATTTCTAAACTATAGTTACCAGGTCTAAAAATAAAAGAAATTTTGAAAACATTTTGTTTGAAAAATAATATTTTATGATTGAGGCGTTCTGTTTTTGATTTTGAAGATTACGGCCAAATTCTTTTAAGGAGTTCGAGTTTTGAGCGAACATAACGTATTTATATTAAGAAAAATGAATTGTGTGAATGTAAATAAAGTATTGGTTAAGTTAGCATTTAAGGAACTTTCAATTCACTGGTTGATCAATACTTTATTTAAAAAAATAAAAAAATTAAAACTATTGTGAATTATCATATATTATGCTTGTATATATTTAAAATTAAATATATTATCGTATATTTAAAGGTTTTTTTTCATAATTAAATTTTACAAATTAAACAAAGAAAAAAGGAAAAGTTAATTTCTTTTGCGGATATTTTTTGTGTTGTATTTTGTTGTTTGCTGTGGTGCATGGTGGTTGCGGTTACTGAATTTGCGGTTACAGTTGAGTTTGTGTTTGCGGTTGAAACTTGTTGTTCAATTTGTGTTTGCGGTTGCAGCTTGTTTTTTTTTAAACGCATGATGGCGTAATTTTGTTTTAGTTAAGTAGGCATAGTGAAGTTACAGATTTCCCTAAAAAATGTAAAATTCCCAGCCAGAGCCAACAATTAATCCACGACCAATTTGCTCACCGAACTTATTAGCCGGTCTCGAGGCTGCCAGTACCAGGTTTATTTATAAAATTAGATAACTGCTCTAGGATGAAAGTATTGACGCTTTATATTTTTTGATAGGGATTTTTTTTTAAACAAAACATATGAAGTTCGTCGAGCCATTTTAAGAAAACTGGGCCTATGTGTTTGAATTGATGTCTGAAATATTTATTAATATGTTTTAAATATGTTTATGGTATTTTTGGTATACAAACAAACCACAAAATGTTTGATTAAACAAAATGTTTGATTTAGAATTATTGAAAGAATCATAAATTTATTAAAATCATATAACCGATATTTCCCGGTATTACCAGTTTCGGTAAAAGCGTATTACCGAAATACCGGTAATATCAAAAGTGATCCGATAGTAGAAAACCTAGCCGTAGACATAGCTACTTTCTATTTCTAACATGATTATCAAGAATTTGGAAATTTTACATTTAACGTAAGCTTGAATGTTAAATGACGACTTCTACTAAACAATTCTCTAAATAAAATCAATGGTTTAAAAATAACCACTAGATATCGATTGGCAACACTAGTATCCGACAAAATTTAATTAACCCGTTTTAAAGTTTGTAGAATAAGCAATATTCGACATGGAAATTTATAAAAAAATCACATTAGTATAAATAACTAACAAAAAATGGATTTCTAATGCATATTGTATTAAATGCGTGTAAGAAACTATAAAAACTTCCAAGTTTAAAGCATTAGTTTAAATAAAAAATACTTTAATATAATAGAACATATTTAATTTAATAGAATTCTAAATAGTTACATAAAGTTAAAATTTATAATTAACACTAAAAATTTAAAAAACTATAAATTAAAATGTTGCGTAAAAATAATTCCTGATAATGACGTTCAGTACTACATCTTGGCACCAATTTTAAAATGTTCCATTTAACTAAACTCTCAACTCACTGATTTTAAAGAGACTTTTACACCATTTGTTACAACTCTATATATATATATATATATATATATATATATATATATATATATATATATATATATATATATATATATATATAATATATATATATATATATATATATATATATATATATATATATATATATATATATATATATATATATATATATATATATATATATATAAAGTTAAAAGCGAACGACTTAATTACATTCCTTATAATCTTAAAAAATTTGAAATGAAATAATTATGTGATTTTGATTTGATTAATTTTTGAATTTCGGCAAATGTATTTTTTGCACTAACAAAGTTAGTGTCGTTATCGCTGAAAATTTCGACGCTCACAGCTCTTTGGGACATAAAACGTTTAAGGCTGGCAATGAATGCGTCTGTGGTTAAATCGCTAACCAACTCAATGAGGTCGCCTTTGCTACTAAGACACACGAATATGGCAATATAGCCTTTACGTGGAATGATCATTCGGCCAGTGCTCGATTTTAACCAGATAAGTCCGCAGCGTAATCTACTCCGGTTTGGTAAAATACATATTTAAAGTTAACCCGCTCTGGCGGTAGATCGCTCTACAGTTGGTTATTTTTAGCCGCTCGAAGTCTTGTACAAGGAATGCATTTTTGAATACGTTGGCGGATGATCCTTGGCGGAATACGTTGGCGAATGATTGTTGTTATTTGCGTAAGAACGTGTTCGGCTGGGAGGATGATGTGAATTTGGTGTTGTATTGGATATTTGCGTTACGAATCCTGCTTCCCACCCTCAAAAGCCTTGCTTTTTCAAGAAAAGGATTCAATGAGATTATTTTACTCGAGGTAGGTATGAGTTTTTTGGTTATTAGACCTTGGATTTCGACTGCAAACGATTCGGTTTGAACCCACTTAAACATGAGTTCTGATGCAGTTTTAAAATCTGTTGGTGACAAACAGTCACTGCGAGCTTCCTTGTTCTTACTCATTTTTAGGTTATTGATGAATTGCAGCAGACGAGCAACGATTCTTACCAATTTGGAGAACTGTGAATACTTGTCAGTGAGCTCAGTAAAAAGGTCATTTCTAACACCTGCGATATATTGGTTCAAGGTAGAGACTCTTCTTTCCGATTTATTAGGGACAGGCTGTAGATTTTTATGATCGGGCCATTTTTCTTTATCTTCAACAAGCCAAGTGGGTCCCTTCCACCAAAGCTGAAAATCGACTAAAACGGAAGGCAAAATACCACGGCTAGCGCAGTCAGTCGGATTTTCCATGGTTGGTACGTAACGCCAATTTGATCTGGTAGTGGTGTCCAAAATCTCAGCGGTTCGGTTGGCTACATACGTCTTCCAAGACCGAGGAGAGGATGAAAGCCGCCATAATACGTTGGCTGAGTCTGTCCACAAATATATTAGAATCTTTGGACACTGGAGCGATTCTAAAACAGTTTTCGTCATTTTTGTCAGGAGAAGAGCAGCACACAACTCTAAACGAGGGATTGATAAGGGTTTGATCGGTGCGACCTTAGTTTTGGCGGTAACAAGATTGGTTACTAAGTTTCCATTCACTCCTCTGCATCTAATGTAAATCACTGCTGAATTTGCTGCCTCCGAATCGTCTGAAAAGCCATGTAACTGATAATCTAAAGTGTGAATCTGCAGCGATCGTGGTATTGAAATTTGTTCTATATGTTTAAATTCAGTTCTTAGAGCAGTTCACCTTTTGGAGATGTTGCAAATTTAATAACCACAACGATTGAAATAGAGTTTTAACCATGATCGTGGATGGTGCCAGCCAACCAATGGGATCAAAAATCTTTGAGGCTTCAGATAACATTGCTTTCTTTGTTGAAGGGGTTGAATCAATCAAGACCTTGAAATAAAAACAGTCCGCTTTCGGATTCCATTCTAGTCCTAGAAATTTTACTGATTGTTTCCTCTCGTAGATTTCAAATGATAGTGGTTCTTGGAGGACAATTTGGGGTCCATTTTCGAAGAAGAAATCCCGCAGACAATAATATTTCAGTGATTTGGTCTTTCAACTTGTTTGCTTCTCGTTCTGTGTTTGATCCGGATATTACATCATCGATATACATATCTTCTCGCAAAACCTTTGAGGCGATGGAAACAATTCGCTGGTAGTCAGTATCGTTTTGGTTAACACAGATTTGGCGGTACATTTTTTCTATATCCGCTGCGAATACAATGTGATGTTTCCTAAATCGCAATAAAATTGAGTACAAGGTATTTTGAATCGTTGGTCCCACCAGTAAAGTGTCGTTTAAGGAATGTTTGCTCTTTGATTTTGAGGAGGCATCAAACACCACTCGTAGTTTTGTAGTAGTCCTTGACTGTTTTAGTACGGTGTGGTGTGGTGTGGTAGATATAATGGTTTTTATCATAGAGAGGGATTTTCTCAATTGGTATGAGTTCCATATGACCCAGCGAAATGTATTCCCGCATGAATGATATGTCTTTCATTGTAAGGTCTCTATTCAATTTGTTTTAAATATTGAGGAACCGTCGTATAACCGTATTTACTGAGTTTCTAAGCTCTCTTCTAGTTGGGTTGAAGGGGAGACTATAAATATGCCGTTTGATGAACGCTGATGGGTTTGCTCATAATGGTTTTCAGAGAGTTGTTCTTCACCAGTCACATGCTTGACAAATGGAAGTTCTTCGCTCTCCCAGAATTTTTGAAATGATGAATTAATATCTATATCGGAGAGCAGGGTAACAGTGGAACAAGTAGCGTGATTATTTTCGGTTATATTGCCAACTACGACCCATCCGAATATACTATTTTGCGCTATCGGTGCTCCGAGACTCCCGGAGATCTTGCCTTCGATGATCACCTCGAAGAAGTGATCTGCGCCGATTAATAGGTCAATAGTTCTGGTTTGGTTATAATTGGGGTTCGCTAGATTTAGCGTCGTTAAATGATTCAAATCCTTTTGAGGAAATCTTGTTGATGATAGTGTCCCAAGTCGTTTGATGCATGCTTCGGTCACAAATGAAGCCTGGTAACTTGAGTCCAACAACACTCGGCAGGTTGCATTTTTTATATAAACGAGAGCCGTAGGTAAGAGTGCTTGACTATATCTGGAATTTGATTCAATTGATAAACTTACTTCGTATAGGGTTGTACTTTGTTGGGGTGTGTAATGGTTACCAGGTCGACCTTGGCCAGAGAATTTGAGGTGATGTTGATTGGTTTGGTGGTACTGGATGAATTGCGCTTGACGGTATGTTGAAAGACGGGCTGGGTGATATGTTGAGTGAAGATTCTTGTTTGATTTGTAATGTGTTGATTAAAGACCCGATTGCGGGAGATGGTGAAGTGGTAAAAGGCGTTGTGATCGGTGTTAAATTGGTAGTATTAATTGAATGAACGGGAGTGCATTGATCAAGAGTACTCGGTAAATGAAGAAGGGTATTATGACGTTTTCTACAAATTTGGCAAGACTTTTTTGAACGACATGATCGTACCCCATGATTGTCGCTTCAACAATTAGCCGCGTGAATTTTGTTGAACGTAGGAAAGTCTTTCTGCTATACTCATAGTTTTAAATTTAAGACACTGGAATAAAATGTGTTTAACCTTACACAACGGACAATTTACAGTGTAAGTTGGTGTCGCAGTATGTGGTCGCCTGACACTGGGAGCTTGACTCGCCCTTAGGTCCGATCGCTTTGAGTCCTCTAATGATTTCATCGGTGATGTTGACTAACTTTCGTAAATTTAATGTGTTGCCACGGGTAATAGCTGGAATATGAAAAAAGGTGTCGATGTAATTATTTATAGTAATCTTCTTTTGGTCGTATCTTTTGCTCAGTATCTGTTAAGCCTCAATATAGTTAGCATCTGTTATGCTCAAATGCCGAAATATACTCAGTGGTTCTCCTTTCAATAAACTTTTTAAATGTTGTAGTTTTTGAGCTGCAGAAAGCGATGTTTTCTAATGTACAGAACTATTATACAAATCAAAGAAACTTTGCCAATCTTGGGATATGTAGTTTTGGTAATTTTGTTTCCATTACACCTGATTGGAACGAACTGTCACCGTTAAGCGCCGATGTACTGTGGTTGGACTGGAATAACCATAAAGCTCCGTTTAGCAACGCAACCGCATGGTAGTACGATTCTTCAAACATGTCGCTTTGCGATTCGAGTGCCGGACTAAGCTTGAACATTTGATCCTCGGTGGTTGAAAACTCAATCCATAGGTGGTTTGTTCTGTCTAAACGTACTCTAATGTCCTCATGTTTGGTAGTGGGTTGAATACTTTGCGCAAAGGTGAAAATTCTTGTCATTTGGCCTTTAATAGTAGCAAGCCGCTTTTTAAGCGCCTCCATATTATGCAGAGAAATATAAATTAAAATACTAGCCGCTGGTACGTAGTACTAATGGTACAATTTGATCTCACTTTTTACTTTACCGTTACACTTAACACGTGTAGAATTATCAAAGAAAAAATAAAAATTTTATATTTACCGCACATTTAATTTGACCGTGATAAATAAAAATGTTGACCGTGAATAATAAAATTATAAAATAAATCCGGCTCGAAGGACCAAAATTATGTCGTGGACTGTAAGTTTGAATACAATAATGAAACACTTCAATCGAAATATTAAACGCACAAAATTAGTGTTAGTCTAAATGTAAATTATATTGTAATAAATTAAAATAATATTTTTAGTTTAGCCTGTAGGTTTTTATTTAATAATGAAACGATTCCCTCAAGATGATACTCGTAACTAACCAACTAATTCACAAAATAGCCGCCCAAGTTACAAACCACAATAAAGCGTCTATTCGCACTTGCGGTGACCTTTTATTATTGGTTGATATATTTTTTAGTATACGAATTGAACTCGCGGTAAATTTAAACTTATATTTTTAAATGGTATAAATTAGTCTTAACCATAATAACTGATTTTGCTGTGGCTTGTCATCAATAGATGGCGACACATGCAAAGTATTTTATAATAAAGTTTGGTCCATGGTTTCTTACTGTAATGAATATAAACAAATATCATCATATTGACGTCACTGGAAATGTTTGAAATACAATAACTTAAAAGATAAGTTTAAACTATAAGTAATATAGTGATATAAGTGTCTAATGAATTTATTCTTTTTCGGACGATCGATGCTGCCTTAAATTCCCGTGGTCTGTACGAAACAGTAGATTTAATTAAAGAGCAACCACACAAAATTTTACATTTCTCCCGTTTTATCCGTAAACCTACTTCAAGTTATGATGATTTGCCCTCATAGACTTTATGTTGATTCAAATAAAGCATTTTTTAACCAACAAAAGAAACCTACCACTACTTTCGGCAAAGGTAAAATATTTTAACAAAGCTACTTGCAAAATAATTTCAAAGAGAAAAGCAAACACGGAACTAATATCCATGTTCGATTCAACTATTAGACCAATATAGGCATAATTTTCACAATAAAGGACTGGTCCCCCGATCAAACGACAATTTTTTAACAGTATTTGCCATTACAAAACCAATCGTCAAATCTTGCTGAAATAACTTTGTGAAAAAAAAAAGAATAACTTTAATAATATTTTACGAAGTTACTTTCTATTTGTATTTTAAGAACTGTCAATAAAATTATAGGACTTAAATTTTTACTGATTTCAAATTAGTATTGCTTTTGATATCAATTCTGAAAATGACCCAACATTTGTAAAAACACTTCGATAGCGCCCGTCATGAATGTTGCTCCTGTAATGAATTTGTGGATTTGTAATTTCAGTAACTCCAACTTGTATATTCAAAGATCTAAGCACAAGTGCACTTCCCAATAGTAATGGTAAAACATGGCTTCCCGGTTTTGTTTCAGTGACTCCTTCTATTCGAGTTGGATCTGTTATGTTTATATTTTCGGTATGATTAAAAATACCAATACGAAACTTTACTCTTGTTAAGTGTTGCTTTGACGTATCTGTTTCATTTATAGAGTCCGAGCCAAGCGCTGTCGCAATCTTACCCGCTAGAAAATGTGTATCAGCTATAGTTGATAATTTGACAAGTGCTACTTTATCACTTAATATAACCTTTTTACGTAATTCTATGATAGCAACTTCGTCGATATGTCCCTTGCCATCAGGCTTTTTTAGAAATATAAGCCTTTTAGGCTTCGATAAAACTTTACCAGGGTCTTTTTGATGTAATAGCCTTGTACCAATGTAAATTCTTACCGATACAATTGAATCTTCATCCCTGGAATTTTGCTTCAATTAGAAAAGGAATCAATTAGGTAAATATCGTAAAGGTTTTACTTACTCAGGGAAACAATGTCTCGATGTTAACACAAATGTAGGTTTTATTAACGAACCACCACACAAAATTGTAGAGTTTTTCAATTTTACCCGTAAACCTACTTCATATGGTTCATTTTTTACATAATTATGTCCATCATGGTCAATTAGTGATTCATGTTGTAGCGAACACTGAACCAAAAGTAATAGTGGTATTATGTTAATGATTTTGAAGTGCATATTTGTCTTCAAAATAATAGTTGTACTATCTTCATAAAACAATATTATAATCTTTATATAGTGCAATTTGTAAAGACCTGAAATAATGCACGTGAAATTAGATTATCTAGGTGCACGTTTAAGGTAATTACTGTCAAGCGTTACAGCAAAAAATAATTTATTTCTTAGTTCCATTTTCTATGGATATATTTTGTTAGATTCTTTGTAACATAACCGTGAAATTTCATTTTTAAATACGCTTCTATTATTAGCTTGACCTGTATGTATATCATAATCAGGAATTTTTCACACTGGATGTCATGGAACAGCACATCACAAAACTATGTACAAAGTTAATTTCTAAATAGATTAATTAAGTTTAAGTACTGTTTGAATCGGTCTTGTTCGTGTTGTGCTGTTTCGGTACATTCCGGTTTGAAATGTGCCGTAGTGAACGACTTCGTCTATTAAGAACCGCTGACAATACCTGAACAGTATCATCAGAATATAAATAATAATTTTACAGTTCGTCGTGTGTATACGACGACAAATTAAAATTCACGACAAATTTAATCAGAAAAAAGTAAAACCCTCTCTTTTAGTCAAGCCGTGTTCAATTTCTCATGCACGCAGACTACTACTCATTTTACACCCTGCATCAGTATGATGAGTTTCACACATCCGTACAGAAAAGGCAAACATATAATTTACTCAATTATATGTTTGCCATAACACCGAGTACCAACAGGCGCGCTTATGGTACCGGCTTATGGTCCGGTGTTCTCCACGAGATGGAGCGCCATATCAAAAAAAAGACGAGATGACAAACGAAAAACGTAAACTCGTCCATTCCATTTTAGACGTTGAACGAGCAACATCTCGACTAAATAAAAAAATGAAGATCATCACCGTCATCATAATCATTATCCAACAACAACAACAATAATAAATTAATTTTAATGTGAGTAAAATTATCAATTCCAAATAAGTGCGTGTTTGAAAAATAAAAATTTAAAAACTATACAATAATTATATTGTTAAATTTAATAGTGAGTTTTTATTCTTTAAATCTGAGAAGTTTTTATCCTATATTTGGTGACCCTGACGTCCGTTTTTACGGGAAATCAGTGTAAACCACGTGGTTTACAATCGCATGTTACGCGCAACCTGGTTGTAATTTTGCTACAGTTTTCTTTGTTGTTGTGTTTAAAAAAAAAATAGTGTTACGCAATAGACCACATGTCTAATAGTGATGATGATACTAAAAAAGGGAGTGGCTACATCTCTCCCACCGACATACGTCTCCTAGTCTAATCCGGAATCCTGGTTCAGGACGATTGAGATAATGTTCGATGCGAACAAGGTCACGGGCGACAAACAAAAGTTCGCACAAGCGATCAGTTGTTTGTCACCAACTCAAGCAGTGATGATCGACAACGTTCTGCAGGAACCTCCTGCAAACTATAGGTACATCTACCTAAAATATGTACTGATCGAGCGAACAACGCCCTCAGATGTAAAGAAATTAGAGGCGCTGCTAGAAAAGACAGAGACGGGCGACCAACGCCCATCCGTAGTCTTACGGCATTTGTTCAGCACCAGAAATTTTTCATAGAATTATGTGTGAAATATTTAGGGATCTACCTGATACTATCATATACATAGCTGATATTTTGGTTTTTGGCGAGGTTCGTATTGAACACTACAATAATTTAGTAAGGGTATATGATAAAGCTAAATCCGTAGGTTTGAAATTTAACAAAATGAAATGTAAATTTGGTCAGTCAGAAATTTCATACCTAGGACACATTTTTAATAATAAAGGAATGTCAGTTGATCCTTCGTACTTTGACTCAAATAAACTTATAGTTCTCTTAGTCGATGCTTCTCAGTTTGCATTAGGGGCAGTTATATTACAGGATGACAAACCACTCGCTTCCTCTTCTAAATCGTTAACTGAGATGATATATTGGCCAAATATGGCTAGCGGTTTAAAAATATCTTGTTAAACAATGTGATATTTGCATAAAATATTCTTCGAATAATATGAAGCAACCACTTTTACCCCATGACGTACCAAATTAACCTTTTCCAAAAGTAGTGATTTGTTTTCATTTAATTTTAATAGATTGTTTTCTAAGTATGTTAAAATTGCACAATTAATGTCAGGGTATTCTGCCAATCAAGTTGAAATTCAACTGAAGCCAATTTTGCACGTAATTGTATTCCACAGAAATTAATATTCGATAATGGACCACCATTTAATTCGGAACAGTTCGAGTTAATTTTTCGTAGTTGGAGAATTAAACAGATAACGTCTAGTCCACATCATTCTAAATCGAATGGGTTAGTCAAAAACTCCGTAAAAACCATAAAAAAATTTATTTAAAGGCTTCCTAGCCTTAAGGTTACATTTTTGAACTACACCTAAAAATTCACCTGCAGAACTTTTAATGTCCAGGCGATTGAGAACAAAACTTCCTGTGCTTTCCGATAAATTGAAACCCAAATTGGTTGATTTGAATAAGTTAGAACAATCAATTTTAAATAGACAAAATAGAATGAAGCATTACTATGATAAGACCGTTTACACATTGCCAGATTTGAATAAAGATCAATTAATCTTTTTTAAAAAAGACCTCAAATCATTTTGGTTGAAAGGAAAAATAATTGGAGTCTTGAATGATTTACCTAGATCTTATAAAATACTTTTGGAAGCTAACGTGATTTATAGACGTAATAGATTTCTGATTAAGGCACGATTTGAAGGAAGAAGTGCAGATAGAGCTTGTAGTATTTTTAAAAAATTTTAAAATGAAGCAAAAATTTACGCTAATCAGGGTTCTATTAATAAGAAAATCAAATCGAATTATAAGAAAGCCCACTTAACTTGATTTGTAATTTGTTTTAGATAAATAACAGAATAGAATGTAAAAAAAAGTGCTTATTACATAATTATTAGTTTTAATGTATTAATGTTTGATAAAAGATGGCGTTACTGATAAGCTTATAATAAAAATTAAGAATATTGTAATGCGACAGCATAATTAAAAAATAAAGAAAAATACCACATCGCAAGACATGAAGATTCCGGTTAGAGGCGTGAAACATCAAACATGTGTCTTTCTTATTAAATATAATAATCTAAAATAATATAAAGCATCGGAATAATTAACAAGTACAACAAATTTGTTGTACAACAATTTTTCATAATAGAATAGAGACTTTAGGAAAATGTTGTGGAAGGAAATCATAATGTTGTCGAAGTTAATAAAATTTGAAATTGGTTATAGTGAGATGAAATTTTTAATATCCAGTTTATAAAATGTTAACAAGATGATGGATAAATTAAATGATCACAATGATTTTCTCGAGAGAGATAGAGTGCCTTGTGGTATGATTATTAGTGGAATTCCAAATTCCAGAATATCAAAAATTTCGCCAGAACAACACCTTACTGACATTTGTAAAGCAATTGACTGTGAATTTCCAGTGATTACAAATACTTTCTATGTCGCGAGAAAAAATAATACAGCGCGAAATCAACCAAATTTTGTTGCTGCACCTCAAATTGTTGTGAAATTTGGAAATACGTTCGCAAAGTTTATGTTTGTTAAAAAGTGCAAATTATTTAATAAGTTAAATCTAAGAGTTAGGTTGGTATATGTATATAGGTATGTAGGTACTAGGTATTTATATTTATATAGGTAACATTATTTAGGGGACGTTAATTGGGCAACACGAAACGAACTTGCTAGTAGAGGTAACGTTGTTAAATGAAAGGGAGAGAGAAAGGAAGGAGCCCGTGAAGAATAAAACGTGTAATAAGTATGGACGAAGAAATAGAAATAATAAAAATAATATTATAGTGAGGTCTACAGACCTCGTGAAAAATAACGGCGATAATTATGGTACACAATTTTTAAAAATATATTCAGCAACAAGTGAAAGAAAAAAGGGGGAAAAAATCAATGAAGTGAAATAAATTAGAGAAGCGGATCAGAGGAGGAGATGACGGAAACAAAAGAAGTGATGCAGATAGTGCAAGTAACAGCGATTAAAATGCTAATCTTTCGGATTTTACAAGACAGGAAAGAGCAACCCAGGGTCATGCGATTGTATACAAAAATGTAAACGTTAGAAAAACAAAAGAAGGAATACGAAAAATTATGGATTAAATTGGCAGATTAGGGAAAGGGGCAGATTAAAGAGCTTGCAATAAGCAAAATTATAATTAAAGATTTAAAGCGGTAATCAGGGAAATTGGAAGAAGAAAATTATAAGTTTAAAGGTCAGCTGAGAGAGTGGAATACGTGAAAAGAAGATAAAGATCGAGCAGTGATTAAGTAGACGGCAGAAGAATGAAGGACTAAATAGGGGCAGTGGAGGACCTACAAAGTGGACATACAAAGTGGACGAACCAATGCCAACCAAGATTGAGATGGAAGGGGAGCGATTTGAAGTGGTTTTAGGAGCGACAAGAGGTAAAGGCATCGTGATGTCATGTTAAAGAAGAATAATAAATTGGGACTTCACGGTCTAGAAAATAATGTAGGACATAATAATGTACATGACTGAGTTCATAAGAAGTATCAGTCATTTGTAAATTACTTCTTGGCAGTTGAATACATGACAATGAAAATCTTGATTTAACAAGAGCAATCGTCAAAGGAAGCAATGGCGAGTTATTACAATCGGGAATAAATCCAGGGAAGTAGTAACAAGAAATTAGCCTTTTGAAAGTGTGCGGTTGTTAGACCAAGCGAGAATATCAGAGGCTAAGATGGATGGGTAAATAAAAGGTACACCAGCTATGAGCCGTGCAATGCTAAAATGCTATGTATGTGGAAATGTAGGTCATTTGGCCGGGTAGTTCCACAGGGCGAACCAAAGAATCGTTAGTTTGTTACAGATGTCACTAAGGGGACCACTAATTTGCTCCAGAAGTCAGGGAGTAGGACAAGTACAAGTGGACTGCATGACAAGTAGTCATTGAACAGCACTATGATAGGTAGTAATCGCACTATGATAGGACGGTTGGTCGTGGAAGGAGTACAGACATGAGGAATCAAGACCAGAATGGGCGCGCAAATTGCGCAGGTGGATGAGAGGGGCGAAGTAATAGCGGAAGTAGAAATATGGAGAAATGATTATCAACAGACTTGTAGATACTGGTAGTGCGGTAAGTCCGTTCAAAACCAACAAATTGGGTAATGGAAATATATTAGAAAAATGGAGGGATAAACGATAATTTAGGAGAACAATTGGGCTTAGACTTAATATAATAGGCAAGTAAAAGCTAAAGTATTTATAAGAGGAAATAAATATGAGGCTGATTTATAGAATAAGTCGGACCATTTGTGAGGTACAAAGTGGGAATTAGATTAAAGGAGAATAATGTAGCGTATTCGAAACCTAGATGAATGAGCATGATGGAACAAGAAGCAATTAAAAAAAATGAGAAAGAATTATTATGTGAGGGGATAATTAGGAGAAGTGAGTCAGAGTTTTCCAGTAGGATAGTGTTAGTAACAAAAAAGGACAGACGACTTAGGATGTGCATTGATTATCGTAGGTTAAGCGAGCTAGTGAAAAAAAAATACTACCCAATGCCATAGTAATAGAAGACATTATGCAGAAGTTGCAGGGAAAACGATATTTCGCATCAATTCTACAGGATAAAATTTATTCTCTTAGATTTAGAGAATAAATTTTATCCTGTAGAATTAGAAAACATCACGAAAAAATATACTGCTTTCATTACGCCACAAGGACATTTTGAGTATAACAAGCTACCTTTTGGATTTACTGCATAGGGTATTACCAGTTTTCGCAGCTTGTAAGGATGTAGTATGTTTTATGGATGACATAGTAGCAACGAAAATAATAGATGAGCTTAAGGTCGTATTGGATAGACTTTTGAGCGTGTTGGCAGATAATAAGGTGCAATTGCATTTAACAAAATGTATTTGAATGCGGACACAAGTTGATTTTTTGGGGTATTAATTAAATGGGGAGGGTATTGAATACCGCATGAATACCACGTTGAAGCGGTGAAAGAATATAAATGAGGTTTGTAGGATTAGTAAAGTACTTTAGAAATTTATTTTTAGTTTTAAGGATTGGGAAGCGCCCCTTTGGTGGTAATAAAAAATAATAATTTTGTGTGGGAAAAGAACAAGTCATTGTTTGTATGCAACTCTGTTTCTGCTTTATGCGAAAATATTCTCAACGATGGCTTCTCTACTAATTTGTCTCTCAGTGTACAAAACGTTTTTTATTTTGTACACTGAGAGATAAATTAATAGAGAAACTATTGCTGAGAATATTTTCGCATCAAGCGGAAACAGTGTTTCATACAGACGTATCAGTAGGAGGGTTTGGGGTGGTTTTATTTCAGAAAAAAGGGAAAAATAAGAAAATGTACCCTTTATCGTATACTATAATAAGAAAACTACGGTGTCAGTCTATATAGACCACTTAGGTCCGTTAGAGAAGACTGGAAAAGGGCATCAGCATATATTATTCATGGTAGATGCGCTTATTAAATATGTAAGAATATTTCCCGCCAGGTCAACAGGTACTAGGTAAGCGATAAAGGCAATGGAAGAGTGTAGTAGGGCGAATGGGTATCTCAGAAGAGTAGTTTCAGATAGGGCTACAATTATTTTCTCGGATGATTTTAAAAAGTGGGGAGAAAAAATGGCGTAAACCATGTAGAAGTAGCGGTATAGCATGTCCCAGAGGAAATGGGCAGGTGGAAGATTCAATAGGACAATGGTACTAATATTAGCAAAATTAGTGGATAAGAAGGGAGTAGACTGGCGTAAATGATGAAAACAGACATAATTTGTGGTAAACAATATGGTGAGTAGTGCGATGTGAAGCACAGCTATTAGATTGCTATATGTGGAGTACAACAAATATTTGCACAAAAAATCGAGGCAGAGGTGGATGAACAAGATAAATAGATAAGATATAGCACTAGAAGAAACAAAGAAAGAGGCAAAAGGCATAGATTCGATGTTAGACAGAGTTATAATAAAGAGTACTATAATAATAGAGTTGTTAATGAATGCAAATTTAAGGAAGGAGAGATCTAGTACTATTAAAGGGACTTAAAGTGGTAGGTAAATGGAGTAAGTTGTACAGAAAGCTTAACCGTATAGCTTATAACGAAGTATATGGTTAAGAAAGTTTTAGAAAAGGATATAGGTATCTAGTATCACAAATAGAGAGCAAGCACGTAGGGTGACTACTGTATTCAGGAAGTCAGTACAGAGAGAATGAAGTTATATGGGAGAAATGAGGGAGATAGGCGTAATAATGATAATGCGGATAATTATTGCAGTGAAGAAGCCGTGTTTTAAGTGTGTACAAAGATATAGAATCTTTTTTTTTAATGTTTTAATCTATGGCATTTGTTCTGTGGCCAAAGCTCTCCTAACTCTTTCACGGTTATTTTAACGTCATACTTTAAATATTAAGAAAATATTATAGTGAGCCCTACATAAGGCATATTGGATTTGACATTGATGTCAAGACTTACTGTAATGATGGGTTTACTAAGCATGATTATTTGTCAAAGCCTATACTAGAAAGAAATTGGTATATACTTTGCATAAACATGATTCTTTGCACACAATTATTGAAGAAATTGATCAACTAACTGAAATACAACAACAAATTGATAATGTACCGTTCATGACCCAAATTGCAACAAAGAAATTGGAGATCGTTATACATCAAATTGATGTTGTATTTCTAATAACGGTATTGACGGAACGCTTTCCCATTTACTTTCCAAAAAACTCGTGTTTTGGTAACTTTTTAAATTCTTTTTCCCACACTGCAGTCCCTCCTTTACCATCAACTGCACCTTTCCCATGTGAGGTTGATAAAAAGGACCAACTTATTTGAAAATTATTTTTAGACTGCAGATATGCCAAACTCGTCAAAATAAATCGAAATTCGAATATCTTTCAAAATTCAGTAGAATATTTTTGAGAATACCGTTCCTTAGATTACGCTTGATTAAAAAAATTCTTGATCAAAAAAATACATTTACAATAACTTAACATTTTTAAGGAACAGGATTTGCAATAAGTGGTATAATTTTTTTTGTGTAATCTTTAAAACGTTTTCCGAACTCAACCAACATTTTTGACGTTTTTTAAGGCGTTGCCATATGCGTCATATAACATCTATTCACAGATGTTTTTTCTGTAATTAGGTTTTTAATGCCACATGAGTTATCAAAATACCGCCGTTTTTTTACAAAAACTATTTTTTTATTTTTTTTTGTTATTTTTTTTGCTATGTGTCATGACTATAAAGCAAAAAAAAAAAATATAAAATATTGAGACAATGGTTGTGCCAAAAAATTTGAAAACAAAGCTAAAGGCATTGCCTCATGCACACCTTGCATAACCGACAGAGCAAAACTACAAATTTAATTTCAGACTAAATTATTCTATGTACATTAACTAAATTAATAAAAACTGGTTTAGATTTACAAAACCTATTTTATTAGTTAAAAATTTTATCAATATTATTATAATTTCCTTCAAAATTATGCATTTTAATGTTTCGTCGACCGAAAAAATAAACTTCGGTCGCCAAAATCTAAAATGGTATAATTTTTGTCGTTTTACGAACATATTTTTGTCGAAAACTTTAAATGGTATAATTTTTTTCGGTTTCCGAACACATCAAAATGAAACGATTTTTTTTGTCGGGTATAACAAAACCTCACTTTGGTGTGATTTTAGCTTAAATTTTGTTTTTTCTGTTTTTTACATACACATAAATGCTGATGTAAAATGAAAAAACCTATAATATGTATGTAATTTTTAAATATTAATATGCATTAATTTAATTATATTTATATTTATTTGCATAAATATGTATCTATATATGTATATAAAATAAATATTTAAGGAATAATTTGAGACCAAATTAATAATTTAGGTCGAAACGCAATCTTGACATAAGAATTATTTTTCCAAGCCAAATGTCACTTTTAATAATTTTTATTTTACTGTGACGTCATTTGTCGATCGACATTTTCGGTTTCCATGTGGCACCAAAATCGACAGTCCGATCGAATTGTTCGGTTTTGCATCTTCATGTGGCAATGCCTTAAAACACTAAATGAAAAAACAGATTATCGATGTAAAATAATCGCGTCGGAAATTTTTGGTGAGTTCGGAAAACGTTTTAAGATTATAAACAGAAAAAATTATACCATTCAATGAAAAAACGGTTTATAGGAACGGCAAAACAGAAAATTGAAATTATTAACTGAAAATTGTTAAATTATTAAAAATTTATTGTTTTAATAATTAAAAATGATTATTTCTTATAGTTTTTCATCAATAGAAGAAAATAGATAAATAGAAAATGTGGAATTGTGATCTGTAAATTAAAAATCTGTTGTTAGAAAAACGTCGGTATTTTTGTCATCTGGCAACGCCTTTACTTTTGACACAAATATACCTGTATTTTAGCTTTCAATTGCTTAAAAATAAATGTTATAAAATGTTAGCAAATTATTGTATTAACGGTTGTATTAATACAAAAGACAGTGTCAATAACAAAACAAAACAAAAACAAAAAAAAATGTTGTCAAAAAAAACGCCTGTAATTAGTTTTACTCATGTGGCCTCAAAAACTTAACTACGGAAAAGTCTGCAAAAAAAGTGTGCAAAAAAGTCTGTAATTAGATGTCTATGTGGCAACGCCTTAACGGATGCTAAATATTTTGTTACATATTCCTCACAAAGAACGAAGAATTTATTTTATTTTATTTATTTTATTAATTGTATTAATTATGCGTAGACGAAAACGAAACCAACTTGAAACAAATGAATTAAATATACGTGAAAACATACTAATTCGTCCAATTATTATATAGATGAAACGAAGTGAACACGAACTGATAAATCGATTCAATTCAATTTACTTTCGTTCCGTTTTTTCGGTAATTTACTATCGAATTTACTAATCAATTTTAATCTTGTCGTCAAACCGAATTTACTTGATGTGATATAAAAATGTAAAAAAAATTATCAGTTCGTCTATATAAACATGTTCAGGGCTGCGTTTACAGACAGGTAAACTAGTCGCGTTCCTAGGGCCCGTACATTTAAATGGCCCGAATGTCGTTACATTTTTAATACTTAGTATTGTTCAATTCCAAATTAGAATTATTTACATTATTTCCATACTAATAATTTGCATTTTTTCCATATTTTCCATATTGACAAAGTGAAAATAAATATTGTCAATCCAGTTTTTGGTTAGTTGGGGTAATAAGTAAAACTAAAAAGTTTTCTTGTTCATTGGTTATATTTTTTGATTGTTCAAAGAAAAAGAAAAAATAAAATCTAGTAGTTCAATGAAAAATAAAGGAAGAACGCGATAGACTAGAGAAAAAAAATGAAAATTTTGTTACCGGCGCATGTCATTAAAACAAAAGAAGTGGATGTTACTTCATTGTAAATATTAGACAAAGATCAAGCTTATTTAAATGAAAATTTAACCGACGTAAATTGTGTTTTGATGCTTGAAACTGAATTATTAGCCAAAACACAATCTAACCTTCATTTGGTGGACAGAAAATATAACCAGCAATGCAGGATTACTTTATTAAAATCACACCATTGCATATTTTTGGTGATCTTACTTCATCTAAGATGATGTCTATCGAGGGATCCAGACAAATAAATAGGAGCTTAAACAAACGTGCATTTACAAATGAAAACAGTGAACATTGCAACATGATTTGTTTGTGTAAACAAAACTAATCAAAAAGCATACTGCTATATATAGAAACTCTATGAAAAAAAGTTACATGACCCAAGGAAACTTGCGATTGGAAAAATATTATGCAGAATCTGTCGGAACATGAGAACTCAGCTTAACGTATGTCAGCAATTAAGCTCTAATTATAAATAGTGACAGTGCGTAACAGTATGCTGGAGAGAAGTTCTAAAAATGATCGTAGCAACCAAAAATGGCATATATATATAAAATTTCCGTGGACAAAGCTATGATAATACTTCCAATATGTCAACATAGTTCTTCAGCCGAATTTATTCCATGTTCGAGTCAATCCCTCAACTTAATCGATGTTGACGCTGCTGAAAGTTCATTTGAAAAAACGCTTGTAAAGTATAAGGTAACTTATTATACTTATACATATGATTATAAAATAAATTATCAAAAATATAGTTGTTAATGAATTTAGACAAAGAATTTAGTTAATATTACGTATATTGGGAGGGGCCGAAATTGATGGTGGGCCTAGGGCATAAACACTTCTTAATGCAACCGTGACCAAGCGTTTTTCATGTTTTGTTTCATTTTCATTCTAATTGGCTTCGTTTTCGTCTAAACAGGGTGACCCAGAATTGGTGCCACTAACAAAATAGTGATAGCAAAAGTCATTTTCAATGAAAATAGCCAAATAAAGTTTAATTACTCCACAAAAATTATTCCACTTTTAGTATTTTTTGGTAAAGTTGCATGCCAAGCCACTAAAAAATTAATTTAAAAAAACTAACAGTTCTTTTGTTCATGTTTCTTTTTTAATACGATCTTGAAGAGTATGTTATTCTAATTAAGTCATTTTTCTAAACTTTATTATCTTCTGTCAAATTAAAACAATTGTTTTGTTTCCCAACAATTTGGGATTCCCAATAACTATCAGAAAAAATTGCGGCATTATTGCAGATTCTTAAATGGTATCACGCATAAGAATATACAAAACAGATTGGTTTTATTAATTGTTTTACAAAGTCGTGTTTATTAAAGAATAAACTTAACCAAATTTCGAGTGTTAAATAGCTGCTTAAAGAAAAATGTACGGCCCGATGTTATTACAGAAAAAATCAAAGTACTAACTGAAAATTGTCATCTGTAAAGATGTTACCAAACAACCTGCAACTACTGCACTGTTCGAAAGGCACATCATCCCTGCCTACCTATTTAAAATTAGATTCCGACTTGGCAGTGTAGCACAAGTTTTATAGTGTTGTAAATACGACTTAGCTTGCTAAATAACATAATTAAAACTCTTCTGCTACGGAACTGCCATTTGGTCGTTGAAAAGTATAATATACTAATCCACATTTGGATATAAAAGAGTATAATGATCGACTTTGGGTTTAAACAAATTTTGATATTTTTTAACGAATACCGATTCGCTGATACCAAAAATGAAAGGGTTAAGGCGAATATCGCAAGAATCCTATGAATTGCATATACGATTTTCACTTGATGATATAACCACAGACAAAGTCGAGCAAATGAATATTTTCTATACCACCAAACTACTAATTTTGTAATTCTCATCAATCATATGACATACCTGCGCCTGTCTCCTGATAAAATGAACATAATTTTCCAATTAAATTTATTTTCTAACTAATCACATAAGTCTTACGTATAAGCAATTTAAAACATATATCTCGCATCAACTAAAGCTTTCATGAAAATTACCATATCTATGTATGGTGCGTACCCCATCGGCAACATTATTTAAATTTTAACGAAAAAATATTTGTATGCAAATTTTATTGGTGGTAGTGTAGGTGGCGGTTTAGGTAAAATCGTAACAACAACAACACAAAAACATTTTGATTCGACAGCGAAAATAAAAGACGACATTAAACTTAAAAGCTCATTGTTATTTTTTTTTAAATCTCTCTTCATTCAAGAAACCTATACTTGTCGAATTTTCTTTCTTTCAATATTTTTTGTATATTACATATATATGTATATATATACATGAAAAGCCTAAAAGCTCTATATATATAAATAAACATACGAAATCTACTTATTTCAATTTTTTAATAATGTATACATATGTGGCTGTATGCGACTTATTGTTCGACGACCCCTGCAATCGCAGGGATCTCATAAAATTAAAACGGTTTTTACAGGCCATTGCTGGCCCATAGCGTATCAACATTCTGGCTCCGTCGGAGTCACTTTTATGTCTTGGTCTCTAAAACCAGTGATCATATATTTTGTTTGGAAGTCATTGATTTTGAGACGGCAGTAGAGACTTGTACAAGTGCGGATTAAGTAATCTTAGCACCGTTGCCATTCTGTCTAATTATACTCAAATATCATCTGCATTTGCTGAAACCTGGTTTAACTGACGATACCAGGTAAGCTCTGGGTAGTATCGCTTTTACGAAAGATGAATTCTAACATGAGATTAAAGAGTATCAGCGATATAGGATCCCCTTGCCGTACACCAGAGCTATAATTGCAAAAATTCCAGATGCTATTTCTAACAAGATTTTAATATTATGCTTTCTCATCTTCGTTTATCATACTTTCACAGTTGAAAGTTAAAGTTAGTTTTCCTGTGATCTCTAATGTGTTTAACAAAAATTCTATAGTAAATCTTCTGGGTCGGTCATCGAGAATAGTGATTTTCATTTAAGTTGATCGCGTCCGGTTCAGGAACCAATTTATAAGCACCACCTAATAGGAAATGACCTTTTGTCAGAACAGTGAGGTCATTGGGATCATTTCTGATGGGGCATAATGGTCTAAAATTTAGTGCATCCTCAATTTGTGTAAGTAAATTTGTTATAATGCTGCTCTGACAAATGAAGTAACTACAAATACCAGTGATTTTGTCACTCTAAGATGTGAACCTTTTAAATGCTGCAATAAAAGCAAATGTGGTTAATAAGTTACGAATTTTAAATAGGCAGCTTTGTTGCTTCTTCTTGGCTATATTCACAATAAAATCAGACCAGCATAGACGACTCCAGAACGTTGAAATGGGTGACTCGAAGAGAAAGCAGATTCCCCAAAAACTGAATTCTGACGTTGGTTGAACACCGAAAAAATGTAAGATATTTGTGGATAATTGTTGCCGTTAATGATCTCATAGTTCTAATGTGTACATCCAAGCGTCTGGATAGAATCACCATACAATGTATTGATATGTGTTTGATCAATGACTTTCGTAGTAACGGCACTGCTATGAGGTTTGATGCTAATTTCTAAAAGACCCCCAACTTTTAACACACCAGCGTCAAAGAAGGGTTTAGGTGATGTCAACTTATCTTTAATATAGGTAAAGTACTGGTGCAGGTAGTGCATCATTTATTCTCTTCTTGAAGTTTATATGTTGCTCATGATTCAACTAAAACACTAGCACTGTAATGAGTTCATCCATTGATAGAAACACAAGTATTTTATTTGATCTGGTAAGCTTACTGACATTATGATAAAATCGTAGTAAATATGCCGTTATACTAACCAACTTCGGTATGGACCTATGAATTAATTTCCATGAATTATTCCTGATCAACGTTTAATTCACCAGCTTAATGAGTTCTTTGAGGTCAATATAAGAACATCGGAATGGTTTGATGACCATTTTTGAAACTCAAAACCACCAGATTTAAGAAGCACAATTAATTTTGCCTGTAACAATCTTCATCAGACAAGATGTCACCAACATACATCTCTTGCTGAACACGTTTTGTGACAAAACGTTCTCTACCCCGAAAAGCCATCGTCGATGACAGCAACCTCTGCGCCTGCCAAATGGCAGCTTCACTCTCAGAAATCGCTGCACCATCCGCTTATAGAATCAGCTCGCAGAACGAGACCGAGCCAGCGTAATCGCTGTGCTTTTATTTCATGAACGAGACCATGAATTTTCATTAAATTCCTGATCTCCTGGTTGAATAAATTCGGTGAGTGTCTTCACCGTCGCGTTTGGGACTATATTTCATGCGCATGGTCCTTCTCTCAAATGTCATTAACCATCTCTTATACTCATTTCTCAGGGACCAACTATCACACTCATACTAAAATCAGTAATCATAGATTTTGTTTAGGACTGCATGATTTTGAGTGAATCCAGTTCTTCCCTGTCACTATTGCCATTCAATATAATTACACAAATATCATCTGCATATGCCAGAACCTGGTTGAACTGACGGTAAAAGATGTTGTCTTGAGGTGTTTCACTTTTACGAAAGAACGATTTTAACATGAAATTAAAGAATATCGGGCCAGAGCATCTCCTTGCCGTGCCCCCGAGCTATTCCTGATAGTTTTTTCTATGTCACAACATAGTGACTATATTACTATCCTTTTACAGAAACGCACGAATTTGTTATAGGTATTCCCAGACATCGCAGAGCAAACCATAAGCTATCTCGATTAATTGAGTGAAAAGCTTGTTGCAAATCCTAGAACACAACGCGGCCACTTACCATTCATTAGGCATAACTTCACAAATGTCATTTTAATCGAATAAGGTCAAACAGACAGTTCCACAAAGTGTCGCCTCCGAATATCAAGAGCTTGGAACTAATGCAATCAACCTTAGAGGAACGGTTTCTTTTTAGTCTTTGCATGGCCAGTGTGAATTCCTCGCAAGAAGGGTCCTGCAATAGGTCCTTTCGATAATTTTCAAACACTGTATTTGACACTTGTTGAACATTGAGTAAATCAGAGAAATGTTTCTTCGAATGGCGATAGACCTAAGTCTAAGGTATATGGTGCACTCTCTTTAACGAAATTTTAAGAACTGCACTCTTTGCCGAATTATTGTTCTCTTAAGACTTCAGCCTACCACCTTTCACGCTGTTTATGTCTACAAATTTGCTAGGTGTTTCTCTTTGCAAGGACCGTTTTGTTCTTCCGTGCGATTGTAAAACGCAATCACGCTTCTTTAGAAGATTTATTCAGTTGCTTGAAAGAATGATGACACTCCTTATCAAACCAATCAATTTTAGGTTTAACTTTTAGAATACCTAAAGTTGCCTGAACAGCATTGACAACTGAAGTTTTCAATGGTTGGATTCCACAATGCTACTGCTAACAAGATTCTGAAATGTTGCTTTCTTATCTTCGTTTAGCGGATCTTCAGATTGAAACGTACATTTCGTTTTTCGGTGATCCCTGACTTGTACGAAAACTGCCATCTTGGCTTTGCAGTGACTAATTGATGATCACTGCTTACAAATTTGGCAGCCGACCGATAATATCTCTTATAATGGATGACCCGAAACATTTTCTTAGTAATTAAGACATGGTCAATTTGACTGCGGACGTGACTGCGGAAAGAATGTGCTAGCCACAGAGACGTGAGCGATTGCAAAGTACATGTAGTTTTCCCCGCTATCGGTCGCTAGATCGTTTTGGGAATATGAACAAATGTTTTCACATAAATCATTCTGATCTTTCTGAAAGTCAACAATCATTATTCTGACGTCGTGCTCCCGTATAGATCCCATCAGATCATCCTAATTGTTGTCAAATGAGTCTTTATCTTTGGGTTGGCTTACATTAGCGGTCATGAATTTTGCCGAAACGTAGCTTACACATACGATTATCAACTGCTTACAAATCTAAAACTGCCCTTTCAACTGGAGCCCAAGAAAAAATTCAACACCAAGATTGCCCAGGTTATCTCCACTCTTCAGTAACATATAGCTTTGATCACAAGGGATCTACTTTTTGGGGATTGAGTTTTTTGATATAGTGCCATTGTTCATGCTTTGCTATTTTAGCGACTACGATGTAGCGGTGGAATTTTAGAAGTGACATGCTGGTTTAGATGTTTTTTACGAGGCATGGGAGTGCCTTTAACCAAAGGACCACCCATATTACGTTATTGAAATACGTTTTTCCAGATTTTCCATTTCTTTTTTGAATTACTCACAACTGCCACCAAGGTTTCTTTTTCAGCTATTTGGAGCTTGAGCATTAAACACGTAAGTCGAAATAAGAGGAAAATCACACAACCCACTTTCGATTAGATGAACTCTTTGGGATAATAAATAAATTTGGACTTATAAGATGGACTTAGACCAGCAGTGGCGTGTATCACTCTTATCTTTATTATTATGAGACGTAACGTATCTTAGTTTAAACATGTAAATCAAATATTATTTAAAATAAAACTTTAAAGCTCATTCATAGTTTATGTGCATCCGGTACCTGACGGAAGATATGCTATACAAAACCAAATTTTCTATTGCAATTTTTTTTTTCATTTTCCTATATCGTTTCGGGACATTATTGACGCCGTTCATCAATTTCTATAATTCGTATTATTGCCAATATTATTTTAAACCGTATGGTTGAAGTTTTTTTTTTATCTGCACATGAGATAATCTAGAAATAACAAAATACGTTTTCTTGTTATTGCTATTTATTTCGGTTTCCTATTTCAATATGCGGAAGGATTTGATTCCATTTTCCTGCTCATACAATTTCTGTTTTTTCCAATTTAATAAAAATAAAAATAAAAAAAAACGAAAAATCTCGAAAGCTTTCTTACAATGGATGGTATATAATTTACAAGTGCACAGTCGTTTTATACTGTTCTGTTTTGGTAATGGTAACCGAACATTATTGATGGAAATTCGGGTGTGTATATCGTCTCGTATATACATGTACGATAGTATGTATGTTGCGGGATTAAAAAAGGGTATGAATAAATTTATTGATTCGATGTGAAATGGATGCTTGATGGTGGTATGGAATGTATACACCCGAATATTACCGGTAAAAAGGATTTGCGTTTATTTTCATTCTTTTTCTTAAATAAGAACATACATACATACACATAGGCACAAAGTGTTATTTAGTTTATCGATCGGGAAATTCTATAGTTTGTTTTTGTGTTGTAGTTCTCAGGTTTATTTTTTATATATTTTTTTCTTGATAATATTTAACCACAAAATATTAGTTATGGATTACCTGTCGGTTTGGGGATGGAAAAATTAATCAATCGAAAAATAAAATTGTTTCGAATTATCTATGGTCTGTGGTACATATTATGCCGTACATCGGGTTAAATTAAATTGTGAACATAAAACAAGTGAAAATATTTCTCTCGACTATTTGAATTGCTTCAAAGCAATTTGAGCTTCAATTTGAATTGCAATTTTATCTGAGGCAAAGTGTTTTTTTTTTTGGATAAAACTAAATATTTGCCAAACCCATTTTAAAATCGTTCTCCCTCGCCGGGGAATTACGATATATAAAAACACCAGTCAATTATTGAATTTAATGTCAGTTACTATATATATACAATAAATCAAGTGGAAATGAAATATTATGTTTAATTTAATTGTTTGACTTAAGGACTCACTTGGGGAATCAAGTTTTTAAATTTTTTATTCTATTGTATGTTATTTATGTGTTTTGTCATCTTCTGTGCTTTGAAAATAAATATATTTATATATACCTATATATTATATAAGTTAAGATGACAAAAGGACTCAATTAGCTAAACGTGACATTGCAACACGTTATGCAGTTTTTGGATAAATTGGCAATTTAGCAAAATATAGTGAAACAGGGACATGAACCAAATATCAAATATTATATGCATACGAGGTACAGCAGACTCAGCTCTGATTTATTATAACATATTTGATGAAAACTATGGAGTGCTATAAAATCATGCTTATCTCTAGACTACGCCGATAAGCGAGATCAGAGAACCTTAGAACATCAATTAAATAATCTCATGAATTTTATACCAACGTTAATCATAAAATAAAGACCCGAAATTACAGTACTCAGCGAAACATATCACAATCGCGCTTTAGACGTATTTATACGAGAACTGAAAGGGGAAATTTAAAATGCTTACCATACAGCGATTCCTAAACCTTCCAGAGGCATATTCATAATGCTTAGAAAATCAAAATCTGAATTTCAGAAATATGTCTATTCACAACTGAAGTTTTGGTAACTCGATCACCGTTCCGATTAACCAAACTATATGGGATATAACTGACAGCCATTCAGTTATAACTGACAGCCATTCTCCCAAAGAATATGGGATATAACTGACAGCATTAACGAGATCATATAGGATATTACTTATAATGGCAGCAGGATTATAGACCGCCAATAATGCCACTACAATCTAAACCATCAACCCCCATTGAAGTAGATGAGTCTATACAAACGAAAAGAGTAAATTACATGAATCGGCCCAGCTATAAAAGAGACCGTAATTCAGATATAATCATTAACCCAAAACAACAAAGAGTATTCCATATGGAGCTACAGGATGAGGAAAAATCGTACGAAGAATGTATAGAGGAAAATGGTGAATTTGAAGATGAATGCGAAGTTGAGGAAGAATTTGAGATAAATTTTACGAGGGAAGCTTCTTAGGCATACCTTACCTATAGTACATTTGCCAAAACAAAAAAAAATCTAAAATTCTTCATCGACACATATACAAATTTTATAAGAAAAGAACTAGCGAAAGGCGCAAAGCCTGTAACAAAACTATTCTTTATAAAATCAGCGGGAGGTTATATACTAATCAAACAAAAAATTACATCAGCTATTTTTAAGAAATTTGGTAATGACATTGCAACCTATTTCTTTTTTTTTGCCTGAATTAACAACATTTGACGCTACATAATTGGTGATGATATCTTAAGGAAGGTATAGGCTTTAATAGACGAAAAGAAAATCATGATCACAATATCACCAGGAATAGATATCCCTTTATAAAATAAAACATCAAAACAAGTGAATAACATCGAAGTACGAGACCAACATTTGGATGAAGCAAGTTAGGTCAACGCACTATTAATCATCAACAGCTGAATACCAATATTCGGCCCACTTGATGATATCCAAACCATCGAAACCAGCGTATGGGCAGAGATTAAAACAACAACGGAAGAACCAATATATACAAAAACCTACCCATACCCCATCAAAATGAAAAAGAAGTAGAGACTCAACTTCTGGTGGAAAAACTTCTACACAATAGCATCATAAGACTATCTAAAAACCCCTTCCATTCTCCAATTTGGTTTATCCCGGATATTACAAATACCATTGCAAGCCTTGGTAACTCGAAGTACTTCACTACCATAGATTTGACTTCGGGGTTTCACAACATTAGAATGAAGGAAAGCGAAATCCCGCAAACAGCATTTCCTACAATGAATGGAAAATTTGAGTTCACCAGACTACTATTTGGCTTAAAGAACGCACCAGCAATTTACCAAAGAATGATTGACGATGTTTTGAAATCATACATAGGGAAAATATGCTATGTATTTATCGACGATATTAAATTTTTTGGTAGCACCACGAAGTAAGAACACCAATATTCAACAAATTGGCCAAAGCAAATCTACGCATCAAACTTGACTTTTTGAAGGAAGAAACAGAGTTATTAGGATACATAATAACAGTTGAGGGAATAAAAATGGATCCCAGGAAAGTAACTGCCATCCAAAAAATGATACCACCAGAAAGTCTTAAGGAGCTAAAGAGATTCCTTGGTCTAACTTCTTACTACAAGAGATATGTCAATAGCTTTGCAAAAATCGCAAATCCGCTGACAAACTTGACACGAGGTGAAAATGCACAACAATTGAAAGACTTACTTTCTTTAGCGGAGCTACTAGTATTTCCTGATTTTGAGAGACCTTATATATTGACAACAGATGTATCAAATCACAGTATTGGCACAGTACTCTCGCAAGGAGAGATAGGCAAAAATCGGTCTATAACGTACATCTCGCGTTCTTTAAACAAAACTGAAGACAACTACGCTACCAACGAGAAAGAGATGCTGGCAATTGTTATGGGCTTTGGATAACCTTCAAAATTATCTCTACGGAGCGAAAAAAATTAAAATAGTTACAAATCACTAACCACTGACGTTTGCTCTCAGCAATAGAAACCATAATAGCAACAAAGTTGCAATTGCCTTATCAAAGCTAAAGCTCGAGGTTAATAATCCCTCTTCTTCCAGTAGTGGAACGGTACATAGAGCAGAAGAAGATAATACACAATTGATCCGATACTGCGAAGCACCAATAAATGTATTCAAATATCAGTTGGTTTTTACCAAAGGCGAGCAGCTATTATAGACAATGCATTTCACTTACGGAGATGAGTAAAGAACAACTATTGTATCATCTGAAGAAAAGATAACATCCAACATTAATCAATGATATAAAAATTCCCAAAACACATACCTGAAACCTTGAGGAGGTTTACCAAATACATCTGAACAACTACAAAATAAGGATAATACAAAGAATGATGGAAGACATCAGTAATGAAACTAATAAATTTAGAATTATCGAAACGGAGGCTTTAGGAAACACCAATTCCAAATTTTCCATCGGAAATCCTCCATAAAGATTTTGGATAAGTTCTCTAAATTCACAAAGTTCTTCAAGGATCGATTTGTATTATACCTAAGGGGCATAGTAATTAAAATACTACATTATTTTTCTGCACCACGAATGATAGTTATGGACAATGAATCTAGCTTTATCAGTCCCATTATAACGGACTATTTAAAAACGCTTGAAATACAAATTTATTTAATACCATCCCATAAAAGTGAGGTAAATGAAACTATAAAGAGAGTCTATTCAACTATAGTTGATATAACGAGATGCCTACAGAGCGAATATAAAGACCTTTTTAATTATATCACCTATAAATATTTATGAATACAATACTCCAATTGTTTCTGTTAAGCAAGGTAACGGCAATATAATAAATAAAAAGCAACTACAAAAATAAAAGTGCGAACGTGCTAATCATAAAATAGTTATTAAAACACATTACCCGTGAGGACAAAGTGATAAGTTGCTGAATACTATTCCCATGAGAACATAGTGACAACTTTAACTAAGTGAAAGCAATATTATTAACACACAGTGCAGTGTAGACGTCATACCACGAGCAGGCCGTTTACAAAGTATCAACGTCTACAGCCAAAAGGGATTTTTTTGAGTCATCCTAATCATATACGGCGGTTACAAGTGCACAAGTCCCGGAGTGCACTCATAATAAAAATACCAAGGATAAAACTCCTCCAAGGATGAAACTTCCATTATTGTAAGTGGAAAGTTAACTTTTCCATATTAAAAAATTGAACACATCGAAGGTGTAATAAACGAAATTTGCATTGTTTCTTATAATTCACTAGAAGAACGTGATCATACGAAGTATAAAAAACCTAGCATGAACCATGGCATTACTTAAGATAATAGATGATAAAGTTTAGGCTAAGAATCTTGGTTAAGGAAATTTATGTAAGTATTGTCAAAATAATTTTTTTTTAATTTAAAAAGAAAACATCACATTACTGTAGTTTGGTCTCTGCAGCCTGATGAGAGCGCGAATTTTTTAATTTGTATATCAAATTTAATTCTCATATTATTCTCATGAGTTCGATCGAAACCGAATTGTTACAAATTTCAATGAAACCAAGCAAGTTTCGTCTTTTTTCATTGTAAATAATGTTTATATTTCTTTTTTTAGTCAATTAGGCAACACACGAAATTTAATGGTGGAGGTGGAAATTGGAATACTGCTGGAACAGTGATGGAAAATGAATTTTTTAAATTATACTGAAAACTGAAACGATATTGTACTTTATTGAGTTTAATTGTACTTATTTTTTTTTTAACTTTTTTATTTAAAAATAAGCCTGCAAAAATAAAGCGTTCAGTTAAAAATGTGTAAAATAATCATTAAAGTGTAGAATTAAAATACATAAAATATAGATATATACAAAATATACTTGTAGCAGGGTTTCGAACCGAACCATAACCTGTTCTGGTTCAGTGATTTTTTCATAATTTTTTTAACCTGAATCTGAACCTAAACCAAATGAAAATTCGAGTTCGAGTTCAAGTTCATTTTTCTTTTCAAAAACAAAAACCACAATAAATATAAAATCAATACAAATGATGTTTCTAGAAAATTCTTTAGTTCATCGGATGATAATATGAGCGCGAGGTGTTGGAAGATATCTTGAAGACCAAAAATAATAGTTTGATCACAGCAAAAAAAAATGGATGAAATGATAACACCAACTGTATATCAAATTTTTCCCAGGGTTCTAAAGGAAAAAAATGTTTTGGAGTTCTGGGAAAACCATAAATTGGATATCCCATTATACGAAGTTATTCAGATTGTGCTTGCTATTCCAGCAACACAGGTTAGTGTGAAGCGGGCTTTTTCTGCCCTAAAATTCAATCTAGCGTCACAACATGTCCAATTGAATGAACATTTCTTAAAAAACATTTTATTCGCCTTTTTAAATGAATTCTTTTATAATAATAAATAAAAAAAAAATTGATGTTTTTTTCAACCCGAACTCGAACCCGAACCTGATCCGAAACCCAATATTTTCTTGTACAAAAACCTGAATCCGAACGCGAAATTGTCAGGGTTTAAGACCCTGATTTGTAGATGTATGCATTATAAACAATTTATTTTATCTAAAATAAAAATAAATATGTAAATGTATATTTAAATAAAAATAAATATGTAAAAGTATATAAATTATACAAAAATAAATATTTCAGGCCAAGGACCTGGAAATATTATTAAAAGGTACAAATAAACTCAAATGGCTGCAGCCGAATAGTCAGGTAAATCGTACTTTTAACTATTTTTAACAGTGTAAAGGGTAAATTCAAATACTGTACTAAATAGTTGGGTAAATGAGTTCTTGTTGTTGTGCGTTTGACGTTTAATTATTCTTATACATAAGCTGAATTTCTCTACACATTATTACTCGTATCATTATTAGTTTTCCATTTTTTAACAAACACAAAATGTTGATAACAAAACTATTTCACGTTTACCAGTGAAATTAACTCTTTTTTAATCCAATATATTTTACCCTATCAGCCGATTTTGACAAATTTATTTATCAAAGAATTCGGACACTACAGGAGGTAAAAGTGTACTAAAATTTCAATTTACTGTACTAAACGATTTACCCGACTATCCGGCTACAGCAATATCAGATTTGTTATGTATTTATCACAACTATTCTAACAGTTCGTCGGGTTCGTAGGACAATCTGTAAATTTGTTTTACTTTCATTGTAAGTATTTTTAAAAAGAAAAGCTACCAAAATAACCTACTATTTGTTCAGCAATCAAATTCAGCTGAAAACGAATAAGAAAAATTGTTTAATGTTTAAAGGGATGAAGTAAAAAAGAAATACTTATACAATTTTTGCACTCCAAATTCAACTTTTTACAAATCAAATTCATCCTTCTCCAAATCAAATTCAACCGTACACGATATAAAACCAAAATTTAGTTTTTGAAAATATTTTTATGATTAGATTGAGCATGGAAAATCTAAATGGAAAAAATATGAGCATTTATACCGTTTATATGTTGGTTTAATTGGTGTTATATCGTCTACGGTTGAATTTGGAGTGCAAAACCTATAAAATTTGTCAGATTTTACTGAATTCCATTGTAATGTACTATTCTACGTTTGAAAATCAATTGTACCGAAAAAAGTACAATTGTACCGTAAATTCCATCACTGTGCTGGAATGATAAATCTGTTCAACAAAAACCAATACCTAACTGATCGATCAGGAAATTACTGACTTTTTATTTATTAATAAAAAAAAAAGAAAAAAGAAATTCGCTTCATGCGTTTCGATTATCATCGAACTAGCACGGAACGATTGCAAATTGACAATCTATGCAACATTGCAATCGATTGCAAATTGACAATTTATGCAGTTGTGCTCTTACCGAGGATATGATTCGTCAAAAAACAATAATCAAAATAAACCATTCAAAATAAACCCGATTTACCAGTCGAATTGGCAGCACATAAGGCACAAAACAAAAAAAAAATATATCAAAAATCGAGAAGTTGGTACATCACGCTTTTGTTTTGATGTCTATCACTTTAGTGAGTTGCATACCAAATCAAATAAAAATGTTCTATTATTATCGACTCTTCATAATAACGATGGCATCGATGAAACTTTCGGCAAGCCGAATATAATTTTAGACTACAATTCCAGTAAGGGAGGAGCAGTTACTATGGATAAGTTGGCCAAGAGTTATACATGTGAACATATCACTCATAGATGGTCAATGGTGTTGTTTTTCAACATGATAGATATGGCAGCTATTGCTGCCTTTAACACACATATACTAGTTCACCCAGATACATATGTATAAAAGAAAAGCAACACCTGTAAAGTTATTCTAGAGATCTTTGCAAAACAGCTTATTGATAAACATATTCGAAAGCGGCTAACAAATCCAAACGCATTGAAAACGAAATGTAAAAATTGCGATGCATTTGATATATTTATATATATATATATATATATATATATATATATATTTATATATATATATATATATATATATATATATATATATATATATATATATATATAAATTTATATATATTTATATATATATATATATATATATATATATATATATATATATATATATATATATATATATATATATATATATATATATATATATATATATATATATATATATATATAACAAATTCAGGAACCATTAAAGGCTTATCGAGAAATCTATATAAAGAATAATGACATCAATCAAATCAATATTATTATGAAATTAAAAATTCCTGTTGCCGTTACAATAAACAATTTACTGACCCAGTTAAAGAAGAAGATCAAGCTGTTAATTATTCAGAAGAATTTTTCAATACGCACATATTACCGTTGTAAGTTGGCTCACCAATACTGCTCTTTTGGAATCTCAAAACGCCAAAGTTGTGCAAAGGAAACCGATAATCCTTGGAAAAACTAATGCCAAATGTGATTGAAACAACAATTATTAACGGCAAATATAGACAAATAGATGTGCTGATTCCGCACATGCCAAGGAACCCCGCTGATTTGCATTTCACATTCAAACGAGTACAGTTTCCTGGCTTGCTGTTTAGATAACAAAAAACAAAGCTTAAGTGTAGTAACCGCTCGTTCCGTCGTACTAAACTTCAAAAACCCATGTTTTAAGCATGGTCAACTATATATGTTGCTAGTTCCAAAGTAGGAAGTTAAACAACTTTGTACATCTATACCTCAAATCATAAAACCTAAAATATTGTACAATAATCGAGTATTTGTGGCATCAACTTTAAAAAATCCATGCTTTTCGCATCGACATATAATTGCCTGTTCCCGGGTCGGAAAACATCAGCATTGTTTGTTTACGCGTCAAACAACAAAATAGTTTTTCTACAGGACATATTTTAACATGACCTATATAAAAACGTGTCGACTATACACGTTTTCGTGATGGAAGCAATATTATAAAGGCCTCATTTGGTTAAATGTTTAGAACTAAATTGAATTTATGCTTTTGAGTGACACATTTAAATATAGAATCGAAATTAATTATTTATGTATACATATTGTGTCACCGTTATCATCGTGTGTGCGACACACATAAAATTGTCCGTTCAATATTCCCAGCTTGACACAACAAAGCAATTCCCATATATAGATATACACATGTCAATTTAACATTAGTAAAGAAGTTGGAAAAAAATCCCTAAGAGCATTTCTAAAATGTAAAAGTTTTCTTTTAGTTTGGCAAAAGCACAAAAACACAAAAAAAAAAAGAAAATGCTTTGAATATTTGAAAGCTTATTTCTTTTCAAAAGTTTTAAAGTAATTTACGAAACCAAACCCGTAACAAAATGTGTATCTCTATAAAAGTTTTTATTTGTTGTATATGTGTGTGTTGGTGTATGTTTCTCTATGTGTATGTTTGTGTATTCGCAAAATACGTAAAAAGGATTATTTATCCTGTCCAACCATAACACGTTTTAATTATGTGCTAACAACTATAAGTGATAAATTGTCCACTATAAATTGTATTTAATCAACAATTGTTCTTACCCCATCCGTATACCTAAACACTTTTCTAATTTTCACACAGATGATTATGGTAATAATAAATTTCGACCCCAATTAAAATACCAAAAATACATAAATTTAAGTAAACCACCGATTAGATCCTTGTTGTTCTTTTTAAATGTCTTTAAGGGATTTCGTACATAAATTTTTTTTATTTTTATTTTTTTGATTGTGGATAATCCTTGTTACTTCCATAAGAGACAAAAACCGAAACAAACGTCATACACAAAGTATTTTCCGAACGGTACAAAAAAAGGAAATTAGTTGGTTACGTATGGGAATATGGAGACACACATTTACACACTTGTACATAAAATGAAAAATTTGATTCTACCATGAAATGCTACGACAGCATATTGAACGTTATGTGTATATATGGCATAGAAAATCAAAAAATTTTACAATTTTAGAGAATTTGCTTCAGGATGTTTTTGCCACCTGAATGCCTTTTGGGTATCATAATAATATGCTGTTATTGAAAATTGGAGGTTATCAATGCAAATCTTTCAAAGGTATTGATGTACAGTATGGTCTATAAAATAGTTGACCAGTTGAAAGTTTGATCTCCATTTTTACGTGAAATTCTGTTATTTGTTAATTGTAGGGACGTATGAAAAATGAAGAAATTAAAATTAAAAAATTACAACTACAAAATAAATCAATGAACTAGAGCAGTTTCTCTTACAAGTTTCTTTAAATTGGAAATGGCGTTGGCAATCCATAACCTAAATAGGTTGTTGTAATTATGGTAAATTTGAAAAAATACAGTCCTAACTATGTGAAAAATAAGATTGTCATGTGATATACCATAAGAGTGACGCAAATTTATGCCTCAATATCGTACATAAGTTGTACGATGATATCATACATAAGTTGTCACCAATTTTGGTTTGTTTCAAAAAGAAAATTTGCGTGAACAACGATTTCCATTGCCTGAAATTAAACCGTTTTAGTTCAAACTTTGGAACGGTCAATTTTTGACCCGGCCAAGAGCTTATAAAGAAGTTTGTGAGTCTGTTTGTGACATCGGGTGGATTGTTAGACAAAGAACTTAAAGTTGAAGTAATTGATATCTCGTTTTAAAATATACTTTCTCATTAATGCGCATAATACAACGACAATTACTGTACCTTGAAAACATTCTTTGAATATACTCAATTCGGTCTGAACGATTACTTGAGACAGCACATCATGCGGGTGAACAGTATCTCAACTGGGATCTAACTTACAAAAAATAATGTAAATTGAATGAAGAAATGTCACGAAACGTTTTACGCAGGATTGAATAGTAAAGGCAAGCATTGCATTTGTCTTATCAAGAACATTTCCAAACTATGAAAGACAAGCATTTATCAAAAATAACATCTAAATTTTTAAATTCAATTATTCTTGTTAATAAGTTAAGGTCAAGTTCAACCTTTTCTAAAATAAAATCAATCATGTAAAAGCATTTGCCCACGTTGAGTTCCAAATTAATTTAACAACATATTTTCAAATATGTAAAGTAAGCACTGGAAGTACCTGAATCTACCAAGTTATTTATAAATATTAAGAAAAGCAGTGGTCCTAAATGACTTTCTTGAAGAACACCAGAAATTACCAAAGAATAATCAGAAAACAGTCACCAACTTTGACAAATTGTATATACGACCGCACAAATATGTTTTGCAACCTAGATTAAAGAATCTCGTGAGAGATCCTATCAAATACTTTTTTAAAATCAGTGAAAACGGTCGTCAACCTGCAACTTATTCTCAATCCAACGAGGTATTTCAATTCAACGAGGTTATTTGCAGTTGACCTACCTGGAATGAAACCATGCTGAAGAGGCAAAATTATCTTTCCAAAGATACCGAACAAAACATGCCACAGAATACATTCAAACAACTTAGGAGTTGCTGATAAAATGGAACTAGGCCTAGTGTACTTAGTGTATTTTAAGTATAGGAATTATGTGAGACGATGAAAAATAACCAACCTCAAGTTGGAAAATAACCACCCTCAAGTGATCTGTTAAATAACATTGTTAGTGTAACACAAAGAAAAACGTACAATTATGCAAGATAATATAGACGGTAATGATTTAAGACTCTGATTAACGTTTGATTTTATGTTTACATAAATGATTAAACTACGCCCTAAATCAATTTATCATTTACTGTCATCAAAACGAATAAGAGACGAATAAATGGCAGTTCTTAAATCTTGTTTACCTCTTACAATCAATTCATTGCATAGTTTGCGGATAACCTGACACATCCCGCTTACTATTCACAAAGGACCAAAAATCTTTTCGGATTATGTTTTATTTCATTTTGAAATTTTGTCATTTAGTCGCTGAACTTGTTCCTATTTAGTATCCTAAATTGACAACGAGAACTCTTAAACTTAAAAAGAAAGACATAAAAAGCTTTATCGAATTTGTAAATTTTCCGGTGCGGCCTTGAGATTTAAGATACGGTAAACTCCATTTTTAAGAAAAAGTAAACTGTAATAAGACGACTGACGGCACAATTTAAATCACAAACATCGAACACAGTTTACCACTAAAAATTGGCCAAGAATAATTTCGAACCCGAATAATTTTCAGGGTAATTTATAACCTAAAAATCAGGACTTCTTAGGTTCAATAAAAAGGTCATATCACTTCCACACAACACATATATGAATTCTAAAAGAATCTTGGAAATACAAATCAAATGCAACATACGGTTATATTAATATATATAAATATTCTTTATTTCATAAAAATTCCAAGATGATACTGAATCTTGCATTTAGGGCCGTATATCATACGCATGTCTTTTCCCTCAGGGTCCAACTCTCAAAAACATACAGCACAACGGCCCCATTCAACATCTTGTACAACTCAAGATTATCGACATTTACAAGATATTTAGGCATTGGACGAAGAGCATAAAAGACACGGTTGAGAGCGACAAGAAGCATTTTAAAATCTTATTTCACATAGTTATCATGATTGACATTGGTTCTGAGGTATCGGAAACTCTTCCCACAAATGTGTGGTTACTATTACTAAAATCCATTAAGTCTTTACCAAAAGTCTGTGATTATAAATATTTTATTGGAGTCCTATATAGAAGATTGGTCCTTCAAACACATTTCTATAAGATTCATATATTTTGCAACTTTCAAATACAGCATTTGACACTATTTTTGAACAGTTAATCAATCAAAAAATACGGTTATTCTTAGGGTCAAGTACTAAATCGATGTTAACGCAGAGGTTGCCATCCTGGTCCTGAACGACAACAGACCTAGGCCTGAAATTACGGTGCTTTATAGGCTATATTTTGTACGGCACTCTTCATCGAACCAATCGTGTCGGGATTTAATTTTTACTACACCTAGTGCCGCGTAAGCGGTATTGTCAAGCGAAGTTTTCAATATCTCCCTTAGAGCGTTTACATCATCAGACGGTGGTTAGTTTCTATAATTCTAGTGCTAACAAAATTTTGATATTATAGTGCTTTCTTCTTTTCAAATCTTTATCAGACATTCACAGTTAAAAAGGAAGTTGTTTGTGTTGTTTTACTATAGAGAAGGAATTTGCTTAGCTAATAATTCTGATGATACGACCAAATTTTCATTTGAATATCAAATAAAATTCATTCTTGTCAGCTCGAAACCATATAATAGAAGCTAAGCAAATTTTTTTTAAATAAAAAGTAAATTTCGTTTTCCTGCGATCCCTGACATGTACGAGAACTGTCATCTTAGTTTAGCCCTGACCAATTGATGGATGACCTAAAATATATTCCGTTAGAAGACATCATTCGGGAAGTACATCATTCTTCCCCTTTTATCAGTTGATAGATCCTGTCAGCAGTACCGACTTATATTTCCACACAAGTCAGTCTGATTTTTGTCAGAGATAGCATTAAAATGAATTAGGATGAGTTCCATCAGATCATTCAAATTGTTGTACAATGGGTCTTTATCTTTGGGCTGGCTTAAATCAGTGAGCGTATGAATACAAGTGATTTTCATATTGGCTAGTCGCATGCGTAAACGAAGCTTACACTTACGATTTACAACTGCATAGGAAACCAAAATCACCTTTTTGCTGTGGTGTTCCATTCGGTCAAATTTGTTACTCACAAGTACTTGCAAGTAGATGATCAATGGAACGATGAAAAATTATGCCAGAAGTAAAACAGAACCTATAATTTTTTTAGTGCGTATTTTTATTTGAATGGCTGTATCCAATTTTAAAATCACACTATCAAAAACAATTTTCTTTTTTATCAAACATAAAAATAATCTTATGTTATATTTAACCTTCGCAACATCAACAGACATTTTTTCAAAAATGAAAAAATCTCGAAAAAAATCTAAAAATCAATTTTACATATATAATATAGATATCTCAAAAAAATTAAATATTTAAAATAGTCGTCAATGCTGTCTATTGTATGTTTTATGCGCGATTTACATTCAACGATATTTTCAAGATTCAGATCTTTTGGGTCTGCATACATGTTTTATGTGTATTTTTGTGAATTTTTACTGTGCATGTATATTCTAACCGGCAATTTGTCCCTCCATTTCACTTTCAAAACAATAAACTTTTTTTTATCATAAATTCAATAAGATTCTTTATACATTTTTTACAGTGCAATCTAGTCATCATAATATTTTATATTCCGCCAATTTTAAATTGTGTCGTCGTCTGTTTATAAAAAAAGATGACGATTCACAACCTGAAATCAAATAACTTATATTACTATAAGGGAAATCGTAAACATTTCCATAGTAAATGCGAACGACAGCATGATTTCGTTAAATTTTGATTCGTAGAAAAAGCCTAGATGGCATAGCAAACGTTTTTAACGAGAACAATAGATGGCACGTCAAACAATTTTTCTTAATTTTTTTTTTTCACAAAATTCCATAACATTATAGCTGTGAAATTAAATAATTAAAAAAAAACAAATTTTGTTTTATTTATTTATTATTATATATGAATATAAAAGCCCATTTACTTCAATAATTTCCAATCCCGATTATACAATTTTAAGTTTTTTTTTAGATTTTAAATTTTTGTTTCGTTCATAATTAATTGGATATAAAAAACTATAGATAAAAAATGTAAACATTTCGTTCAACTACTACTAGTGCCATCTATGATTGTTCTACGAACTATATCATGTTGGCACATGAATTCGACGCGATGTCCCTTATAGTAATATAAGTTATTTGCCTGAACTATACAATTTGATATCGACATTATCATTTTTCGATTCGTTTTTCGGCTTACAGATGTCAATATTTTTTACAGAAGTCGTGACTTTCTTTTAACAATTTTACAATGTTGCATCTTATATTTTTTGGAGATGTCGATTTCGTTGAATGTATATTGCGCATTATGCGTACAAATTTTCGTTGTCTACACTCTCGTATGAGCATGAATAGTTGCGAGAAGACACAAGTACTTGTGAGTAGTTTGTTTTCGCCAATGGAATATGCTTATTATGAATCTGAAAAATATTTTGTTTTAATATTTTAATCCACGCAATCATTTTTGGGGCCGAAGCTCTCTCAACTATTTCGCGGTTAATTTAGTGGCCTACTTTACGCCGTCGCCAGTTAAATCGAGGACGCACGAATACAGGTTACCTTTAGATAACCATCTGCATTGGTGCCATTACTATCCATACGTACACATACTGACCGAAGGTTCGGCCCATGGATTCTACACTCCAACAGGGGATCATATTTGTGTTTAGTATTAACACCGATAGTAATTAAGTGAACCTTCTCCCGATGAGGTTCGAACTCTCAATCTTATTGTTGGTGCAATGGTTTAGTCCTTGTTTTCTACAAGTCTTAGAGGACACAGGAATACAGATGACGAAGTTTCATCTTTTATCGAAATGTATCTTCCATGGTACTCCAAATCTGAAACTGTCCCAGCTTTTTGTTTTTTATTGGATATGCTTGTACCAATACTAAAATAAACTATGTACACACAAGTATGTATCAATTACAATCTTGTGTACCAGGAAATGGATCAGCAATATCCATTGCTATTCGTTCGTTCTCCTAATAAAACCGATCCTAATAGAACCGATTGGGAACCGCTGGTAGTCCAATTTTCTGGTTGCTGATGTTGCCATCAACCTTTTCCCAAAGTTTTACGAGTAATCCATTTTTTAGTTTTAATGACTGCCACTAATCCCAATAGCTTTTTAGGAATGCAATTTCAGTCGCAACTTTTTGCACTGTGGTATTCTGTTGCACTCTGGTCTTGATCTACCCAGATTCACATTGAAACGATTGACTCATTGTGTCATTGATCTACCGCAAGCTGTTATTTTGTCTAGTGCTCTTTTACGTCGACGCTAATCCATGTTGTTTGTGGTGATTTTTCTTTTTCTGTCTTAAGGAATACTTACACTGAATTGTACATGGCACCCTGGACATTTTAATCGGCATTGTCGTGCAATAAACATCTCCTATGTTCGGTTTTAAATAAATAGGCTTGCAATTGTTCTATCCATCTTGCAATTTGTCCCTTTGCTTCATTTAATTGCATATACCATTTATGTGCAGCATGGTGTGTTTGAAAAAGGAACTCCTGTCCTTACAGGTACTGATAGAATTGTTTGACACTGTCGCCCACCGCAGCAGTTCTTCGGATTATGCACTCATTTTTTTAAGACTTCGGTAGTGCCCGGCTCTCGTATACCAATACTCATTCTGTACCTCCTTGGTTTTGTAATATGACTACTCCAATCTCTGTATTATACTTGCATCGGCGACCAACATGAAAAGATCAAATGCTTGTGAATCAGCCAAAAACTGAGAGCTGCAGAGCTTCTTCTTTGGTTGTACGAACTCGTCTTGATGCTCCTTCGTCCAGTTGAATATTAAAGAATTTTCACTTGATACTATGTTTTACTATGTAGTTTACCTTCTTTTTTAGCCAGCTTTACCGGTTCTTAGGACTTGCTGAAGGTTGCTTACATGTTCAAATAACCATATAATCATAAAACATGTTCTTTTAATCGTTCAAATCTTACAGGGGCGTTACTTAGTCCAAAAGACATTACGCATAATTGGTACAGCTCATTCCATGTGGTAAAGGCCATCTTATTTTTATCGTTTGGATGAATTGCAACCTTCCCATGCCCGCTTTCAACATCAATGTATTGAAAATATTGGCCCCTGATATCATATCCAATGTGTCATCAATTTGAGGTACCGGATAACTGTCCTTTTTGGTCAAATCTTTGATCTTTTGCTAATCCACACAGAATCTCGTCAAACGATCCGTTTTCTTAACAAGTTCAACTATAGTAAACTCCAAGGGCGGTTCGACTGCTTGATTATTCTATCATGTTCCATTTTTGTAACCAGCTCTTCGGCCTTTTATTGTTTTGCTGGTGTTAATCGTCTTCGGCTGTCGGATAAGAGGCATTTCTTGTGTTGATACGGGTTTGAACGATTTCTGTTTGCTCCATATCGATGGAAAAGACGTTGACCCTTCGTTACTATTTTTGCCTCTGCTATGTCGGGAGATGATTGCATAATGAACGAATAATCCGCTTCATTTCAAGATGTAGTGACGTGCAGTTGTGTAGTTGACTTTCTCTGCTTTCCTAATCACACTTGCTGGACTGTCTTTCATTACTCTCACCGAAATTTTTGGTGAAGATTTCACCAAGGTTCTTCCGCATAGTAAGCCTTCTTTCACTATGTTGGTGCTATTTCGTTACTTGGTTCTTCAAATGAAGACACGATTCTCAGGTTGTAACGGGCAACATTCTTTATGGGTTATTGAGGCATCATTTCAGTATATACGACCGATTTGGAAGCTAAGTAAATAAGGATACGATTGTCTTATCGCAGAGGCATCATTTCAGTATATACGACCGATTTGGACGCTAAATAAATATGGATACGATTGTCTTATCGTAATATAGATTCCATATATGAAGCATGCGTTGTCTTCCATTCGTGTACCATCTGGTGCATGAAAATATGTAATTTTATCTACCTTGTCAACGCAAGCAATCAAAACAAATAAAATTTTATGTAATTAGATTGTTGGCGAACACACAAGATATTGTTAAAAATTTTTACTGACGATAATTCAATTTCACATCGAAATGACGTAAATAAAATTACCAAAATTAGAAAAAAAAATTTTGTGATGGATTAGGGAATTTTTTATTATTTTTTATTTCAATTTGATTACGACCAATTTAATATCCATTTTTGGATAAAAATATATCTCTATATAATGTGTATCATCCTAAGCTTCGGCATTGTTGTTGTTATTATTTTGTTGATATGTTGTATTGGTTTGGAACGCAATGTCCTCCCGCCTGTATCTAAATACATAATATACGGATAATTTAATGAACAGTAGCAAAATTAGATTTTGTGTTTATGCTATACGTATAGATCTAATTTAGTTATATTTAGATAATAATTATGTTATAAAGGATCTTCCATTAAGAGTTTTTCATGCTTGACCAAACTCATAACGTTCCGCGTCTACCTCAATGAATTTTCGATACTTTTTCACACATAGTTAACAAGACAATTTGCCTGCATTAATGAATTGAGACACACGTCTTAGTAAACCCAGTACAACATGACTATACTAAAATATCAACGCTAGAGTTAATATTGTAGTGTACAAAATAATTAGGGATTCTTGCGAATTACATCCGAAATGTCGAGCTGTCAGACGAAGTTAAACATGATGATGGTTAAATACTTTAGGCAACGTTACATTTTGATTGAACAGAAACCAATTAATTTAAATTATAGATACATCAGTATATTGAAAGATTGAATTTTTTAATGACAATAGTATTTTTTTACGTCATGATAGTTAAAGGGCAAGGTGTGGTAGAATACTTTAAGTAGAGACAATGGGGAGGGGCAATTAGGAGTCAAAATCTTCAATGCATTAGACCTGAAAAGTGGAAACTGGCAAATATTGATTCATCCTGAAGAAAGAGAGAAAACGGCATCTACGACAGGCATTGGACTGTACTAAGTTTCAATCATGATTTTGCTACATTTGAAAGGTATTTGGAACATGTTCTGTGGGGTCTAAACTGGAAAACCTATTTGGTTTATTTAGACGACATTATCGTTTTGAGATGTAAATTTTAAGAGCAGGTGCCAAATTTTTGGCAAGTCTTACTAACCATTAATGCTGCCGGATTAAATACAAGTTATAGTCTTTTCAAACGCGAACTAAATTACTTGAGCAACATTTATCCAGTGCAAGAAATAGAACTGATCCACAAATTTAGCGGCAGTAGAAAAATGGCGGACGCCAAGAAACATACATGCAGCGAAAAGCTTTCTGGGAGGTTGTGTTTGTACTATCGACGACTTCTTCCTAACTTTGCTGCTGCTGACCGAATTCTACATCGTCTTACTGAGAAGAATTACAATTTCAACTACGGGAAAAAAGGGCATTAGGAATTACTCACGCAGGTAATGATAAGAAATCGTGCAATTTACAAATTTTGACATATTCAAAGACGAACAATCATTTTTAGATGTACAAATTCAAAACAGTACATCAAACGATTTCTAGAAGTCCCTGTACTCCCCAATGTAAACACTGCTTACATCGAAGAGCACAGAGATTTCTGGACATTTAGGAAGCAAAAAATATCTGCATCGAAATTGCACGAGTTAAAGTCGACGCCGAGGAACGCTGGACCAAAAAGTAATAGATAATGGTAGATCTGGAGCACAATTGGGTATCAACAAAATTTTAAAGAAATACCTCCGCCAATTTTATTGGGTCAAATCCCGGAGAGACGTTGAATAATGGTTCAGGAAGTGTGACATTTGTGCCGTCAGTAACAGACTCCCAAGCCAGAATAAGAGAAAAAATACAGCAGAATATTTTCGGAGCAGTTAAAGTGAATCGAACTTATATGTTGATGGCTAAGACTAAGATTTCGTCTTAGTGTACTTTCCATCGAATAGAGTTCCTTATGACACCTACAAACTATTTTGTGATCACCTAGCTAGTTTCATATTTAGTTCTCCTAATAATTATTTTTATTTAGTTTTGGGTGACTTTCACTTAATTTTAACGATGGCTTAACGATGGTGTGTAACCGTCTAGTTTTGAAGGACGCTCTGCTCAATATCTCGTTGAAAGAATAATGCTAACGAATTTAATTCAGCATAATCATAGTATTATTTGTACAAATGACATATTGGATCTCATGCTATCTGATCTTAAAGGTAACACAGTTGAAGTGGGACAATGCTTCGATCCTATGTTCATAGTTGATAGATAACACCCTCCTTTTATTATTAACTTATTGCGTTTTTCTATAAAACAACTGTCTTTTAATAGCGTTCCGTGCATCAATTTTACAAATTTGGGCTATGTCTACATTGGTGAGGAATTGATCAAAATTGATTGGATGAATGCTATGGCTTATTGTGACGTGGATTTTGGAGTGGCGAAAGCATCTTCTAGATTTCCAACCTGGTATTCGGTGAAGTTAAATGACCTAATACGGCAAAAATTTAAACATTATTCACTTTACCGAACTCACAAAAAACGGAATGATTATGTGATTTTTTCGAATTTCGATGAAATTTGTAAATGTTACTCCAAATATTTGAAGTTTATTGAGGAGAATTTAAAGCTTAATCCTTAGAAGCTTTAGAGTTTCTATCATTCTCTTACATCCATGTCCGGTTATCCAACTTCAATGAATTTTGGTGCTATTGAGTCGTCTCACAGTCCGGAGATCTGTAACTTATTTGTCGAATATTTTCAGTTAGTATATATTTCTAATCCTACACATTCTAGTTTCCTATCTATAGAGTTAATATCTGATAAGCATACCTATTCTGATGAAGATGACGTGTTGACCATTCTCAATGGACTTGATATAAATAAGGGACCAGGTCCGGACAATCTAACGAATTATTTTATTTTCCAATTAAGGGATAAGTAATCACTTCCAATTATTTTCAGTAAGTCCATGAACTCGGGTGTTTTTCCTTCCAGTGGGTCGATTCTGGTTTTCCTTAGGAATAGAAATTCGCTTCCTATATAAAAAATAATTTTTAAATTTCCGCCGAGATGTTGATTACGTTGTGGGATTAATATTGGCACATCAAACGATTATCTCTTTCATTTCTCTTTCGAAGGTTTTGTGGAAATATAAGCAACCTTTTTTTTGTTTAAAATTAAATCATCTAATATACGTAATTTAATAACAAACCTAATTTTTTTTTGTTTTTAACCCAAAACATCAATATTATCGAGTTCATAGAAACGATATATGGATTAGCGCCGAAAAATCTATATAAAAACTGCTGTAAATAGGAAAAATATTCCTAAAAAAATATTCAAACGAATAGACGATTAATAGATTAATATTTATAAAAAATCAAAATACTCGTAAAACTTTCTTATTTTTCCTTTCCCCTTTCCTATGGAAAACCAGAATTGACCCATAGCTGAAAATCTAGCTTCTAGGCGCAAAATATTTGAGAACTCGTTTACAACTTAATATTTCACAAAATTAACGACAATATAAGTATTTCACTGCATAGTATTCATGTAAAACGTTCTGTTTGACCAAACTGTTGAAATTTTCAAATTATCTCTTTGAGCCAGTCGATATGAACCAGCAGATTGATTATATATATACTTAAAAAGGCATTCGATATGGTGACTCATGATATTCTCTTAGATAAATGCCGTGGGATTGGACTGTCTCAACAAATATGCAAATGGCTATCTTCTTATCTTAGAGATAGATCAGCAAATGTTAAATTCAACGGACAAATCTCAAAGCCTCAAGGTTCCACTTTGGGTCCCTTGCTTTTCATTATTTTTGTTAATGATCTATCACTCGTTCCAAAATGTAATCATCTGTTCTATGTAGATGATCTGAAAACTTACAGAACTGTCTGTAGTTTAGCTAACTTCGTCGCACTGAAAAAAGATTTAGATAGCCTCCAATTGTGGTGTGAACACAATGCGTTGAAACTAAATTTACAAAAGTGTCTGGTAATTTCTTTCATTAAGAAATTTCAGCCGATGTTATACGATTACAATATTATGAGTGATAATTTAGAATTTATCAGATTTTTGACCTTGGGTTACTTACGATTCAAAATTGAAGTTTGACATTCACGTAGATTCAATTTGTTCTAGAGCTCATTAAATTCTTAGATACATTTTTCGTAGAGGTAAAGAGCTTCGTGATCCTAATTTATTTAAAATTGCACTTTAATTGTTTGGTCAGAAGTCTGCTGAAGTAAGCATCACAGATTTGGAATCCATTTTATAATACGTAAAGTAATCAGGTTGACCGTGAACAGAAGAAATTTACACGGTTTCTTATTTTAAAATCTATACCTTATGCTGGTTATATTCCTTATGTTATCAGGCTTAGAATATACAGTCTATTAAGTTTAAATAGGAGGAGAATGATCTTAGATGAGTTATTTTTTTTTTAATCTTAAATTTTTCTTTAGAAACGAATAAATTTATCTGCTCCGTCTTTTAGGACAAGGGATAACCAATTATTATTTCTAGCTAAGTACGCTAGCACTAATCTGGGTTTCTCTAATCCCCTGTTCAGGATTAAACTCAGTTAGAATGAGTTATTTCTAACTCTGGATCTGTTTGCCTTGTTCTTTGGTCAGTTTAGAACATGCGTCTTCAGTATGCTAGGTGATCGGGATTAAATATGATATGATACAGTGATAGTTTAATTAGATTTGATCTTCGACTCTTGATTTTCTTTTTCTTTTACTCTTTGGTGGAATTAAATAAAACAAAATATAATATATATATATATATATATATATATATATATATATATATATATATATATATATATATATATATATATATATATATATATATATATATATATATATATATATATATATATATATATATATATATATATGTATATATATATATATATATATATATATATATATATATATATATATATATATATATATATATATATATATATATATATATATATATATATATATATATATATATATATATATATATATATATATATATATATATATATATATATATATATATATATATATATATATATATATATATATATATATATATATATATATATATATATATATATATATATATATATATATATATATATATATATATATATATATATATATATATATATATATATATATATATATATATATATATATATATATATATATATATATATATATATATATATATATATATATATATATATATATATATATATATATATATATATATATATATATATATATATATATATATATATATATATATATATATATATATATATATATATATATATATATATATATATATATATATATATATATATATATATATATATATATATATATATATATATATATATATATATATATATATATATATATATATATATATATATATATATATATATATATATATATATATATATATATATATATATATATATATATATATATATATATATATATATATATATATATATATATATATATATATATATATATATATATATATATATATATATATATATATATATATATATATATAAGCTTTTTAAATCACCACAGATTTATCTCTTCAATTTACAAATCTTTTAGCAATACTATTGCTAAAAGATTTGTAAATTGAAGAGATAAATCTGTGGTGATTTAAAAAGTTTATATTTGAGCATTGTATCCGCAAAACCCTGAAGAATTTCGAAATATTGTAAAAAATCAAAGTCAAAATCTTGAGTAATATCATTTAGAATACGTGATGCTATACAAAGTTCGCTAACCTATCGATCATATATACACATAAATGACAGAAACAGGACTATTATTTTAAAGATGGCTTAAAGCTTTTAAAATTTATAATTTTTCAAATATTAAATAACAATTTTCACAAATGTTATTTCAAAATTAAAAACTTAATTTCGACAAAAAAAATTTTCCTTATTCCGTTTCAATTCAAGACATAACAATAAAGCATATTTCAAGTATTCTTTTGTTAAAAAAAAAAACCAAAAAAGATTTTGTTGAGCTTTTCTTGTCTATATAAATGTAGAAATAATTTCTAAGTCTTTTGTTTTGTTGGTGCTTTATAAATTTTTCAAATGTGGTTTTAAATATGAAATAATTCAATTAGAAAAGTACAATAATTCATTCATATCTGTCAGGTCATTAGAATCGTTAGAACCGGTAGATAACAAGGAATATACTTGACAAGCTTACATATCTTTAAAATATATTTACCATTATGATATTAAGCAAACAAAAAGCTAATTCGTTTTGAGCCTTCCAGGTTAGTACGAGTATATGTTACCTGAAAATGTAAATAAAAAAAAAATTATTCATTTATATAAATCAAAACAGAACAAAAATAAAATCCATTATTCACATAAATAAAGCTTTTTCTGTATGAGCTTTAAGTACATATGCTCATACATACAATTCTATAATAAAAATAATATAATCGGTTGTTACAGGCCATTGCTGGTTCGTACTGTTCGTAAAGTCAAGCTTCAATGGTTTTTATTTAAATTTTGCTTTTACGAATCGTTCATTTCACAAGGACATATTAGCTAATATTTTTAAGCAACTAACTCCAGATCCACGGCAGATCCGCAGGCATCGACAATTTCGACAAAAAACATCAAGCAAAGAAAATATACCCCAATATGTAATTACAAAAGTTGCACAATTCTCTACTGAAAAATTAACGATACCAAGGGTATACTGTGATTCAACAATGTATCAAAAGTAGCAATAAAAATAATAGTAGATGCTATGAAAAAACTCATGGACCAAATATAAGTGTTCAATGAGAAAATGTGTAGGCTAGCTAAAGATGATGAGGAAAATGATGTGAAATATTTTACTGAAAATTTTTTTGAAAATATTAATAATTAATATCATAAGCCACAATTCTCCAACAAAGAACAAAAATTGAAGAGAATCAAACAAAAACAATAAACCAGAGCATGCATATTCGGTTTCCGCCTTTTCAAATCTTAAAATTTTCGGGAGAATACCAAAAAAGGATTGAATTTTTTGATAACTTTAACAAAGTGATACACGAGAACTAAGTTAATTAGCCATATTCAGCCAAAAGAAAAAAACTATCTTGAGAAATTTTGAACAGAAAATACAACAACAGGCGACTGCTGATTTAAACTTACTTAAACTTGTTGTTAAAATTTGTCGGCTTTTAGGTATTTCTACACCATCAAACTCCTTCCACGCCTCATTTAATTATCCATTCTATAAATTCTATAAATCTGCCATTTTATAAATCCACAATATCGCAGAGATGAGTTATAGGTATCTACTAAATATAACACAAGTATAATAAATATAATAGAAACTTAACTATAAAAAAGAGCGGCATCAAAAATGTTTTACCTATCACTAAAGTTTACGAATCGCGCACAACAAAAAACAGTTCGCTTTTTGACTCACAATAAATAATAAATAACCAAAAAATAAATAAATAAATCATCGAAAAATAACCATCGAAAAATTCCTAAAGTTTTCCTGCTTTGACGATCTCGAAAAAAGTAAAAGAGATTATTTTTTATATTACAGTTTTCACACGTATTTACTATTTATATGTAAAACATAAGTGGAACTTGTTTTTTATCCGGAAAGATTAAAAATTGTAATGTGTAAATTACAAGTAAAGTGCAGAGGCAGATTTTAGCAAGTCGAGGCCTTAGGCTCTGCCCAAATTTTGTGGCCAATCAAAAGCGAAACCAATTTTTCACTTGTTATTTTTCGGTTATGGCGCATGCCAATAAAATGAGAAGACTTTTTTGATGACATGCTACACTAAAAGTTAAATCTTCCATATGTTTTGTCTTCTAATCTAAAATTGGATTAAATTTGAACACTGTGGAAACACTTTTTTTGATAAACCTAAAGCTGTAAAAAGCGATTTTTTTTAAAGACTTCTTCATATATACTATATAGATCATATATTTTAGATGACCAACTAGTGATGCATATACGTTTTTGGGTAGAGTAAGTTTATGTTCAGTACTCATTAGATGATCCCACCTCTTCGTTGAAGAGGAAACGAAAAAAAAATAAATTCTTTATAACAAGATTCTGCGTCTAAATTGCGTATTATATTTAGAGGATTAGCCGCGCAAGCCACAAAAATCGCGGTTTTGCTGTGCTCTTTAATTTTAGCTTGGAGACCGTTATAATTACCATGTGCTTGGCAGTTCGAAATGTCAAATTTTAAATCACAAATGGTACGCAATACAACTTATTTTAAATATGGTATGTCATGATGTTCGATGTGAATAAAACCTAGAAAACTTTCCTGAACTTTTTTATCTTGATCTATATAACTACTAATAAATGACAACTGGTCAGTGTGGCTAATAGCATCATGTGCGAAATTAACAATAAGTACAAAATACTTAGCATGATTTATTTGATAGACAATGGATATTTTTAAATCAGCCATCAGTTTAATGAACTCGTCACACGTAGTTTTCGATAAAAAATTTACATGCTAGCTTCCACAAATATCATAGTGTGTCTTTAAAAAGTAATTAAATTCTGCTAGATATTCTATGTAGCTGAAAAAATGTCCTTTCCAAAAATTACCGTGCCCCCTAAGTCCTAATTCCAAAGTTCCTAAAAGCGACGCGTTTTAGTACCTCCGGCCAGTAAACATTTTAATTATTCGTGCCTTTTCAAGATGTCCACAATATTTTTCTAGTCATTACATCCCTATACTAGAATATTAAATTAATTATATAAAATAATTCACAAGGTAAACAATAAACGGTTTGTGTGGTTTCAGAATAAACCAGCCATTATCGATGCTCTTTGCTATCGTTTGGCTTAATAAAAATGCAATTCATGTAATTTTCGGTGTTTCATTATAATATTTTTTAGAAGATGCTTTATCGTCTATGTTTTGGGATTGGTTCGAATACAAAACTCTTTTAGCTCATTAGTAATTATTGTTGGCCATAATGGAATGTCAGAGTGGGTAGTAATAAATACCTATTTTAAAAATAAAATCACCAAACACTTTTATACATCTATAAGATTACTATAACAAATTACACTTTTTAATTTATTTCTAGGTCACACTCACTAATTATTTAAATATTTAATTTTTTTAGTCAAATATTTCTCCGTATTTCGCGTTTTATTTTTTGTAATTTCCCAAAAAAGAAGTCGTTTTGGAAAATTCAAATAAGTAAAATAAAATATTGTCAAATTCGGTTCGATAAAATCTAACATTTTGTTCGAATACTAAAACTGACCGAACAACTAAAATCAATTATTTTGTTCAAAATTTTCGACAAAAGATGACAGAACATCAATTAGTTTCACGTTTAAGATTAATATTGTTTTCCTCTAGATTATCTATAGAGTCATCTTTGATCGAGAATCATAAACAAATTAAAAACAAAAAAAGAAAAAAAAAACAAATAAATTCGATAAGTTTAATATTTCGATTCTCGAATAAAACCTATTAATTTAAAATTAAATAATTTATTAATTATTTTGAGGTTTTGAGGGCCCTAAAATCCGATGCCTAAGGCACGTGCCTAATGTGCCTGTAGTAAAATCCGCCTATGTGTTTAATGCAGTCTTTGAAATTTATTACAAAAGCCTTTTCAAATAAAAGTCGACTCTGCGGATTAATTATATTGTTTGAAAATATAATCATTTTGTAAAGTCATTTGACCTATTTTGATCGTGACGAGTTTGTTGTGGTTAGTTGATAATTTAATTTCATTTTGTTTTTAAATTAAAGTTGCTTTAATTTTAGTAGTAAATACATTTCTGTTATAGTTCATCTCAAGCTAGAGTTGTACCTTGCATGTCCGTCTAACAGACGTTTTGTTGTTCCACTGAAATACATGTCAACCGCTTCCTTTTCTTTGGTATGTCCTCTTCTTTCTTGGAAGTTAGTGTTAATTACAAAGAGAAAATTGAGTTGTTGTTCAATGGATTTGGTGGTCATCATTGATATGCTTGACATTTTACTGATGGATCCGGTACTTCCAATTATGATCCAACCAAGTTCAGTTGTCCGAATGGTAGTAGTCAACGCCAATTATAATATCAATTCCTTGGAACTTGTCGTAATGTGGATCTACAAATTGTAAGTGTTGTAGATGTACCCAATTGTTGGTATCGTTGTCAATTTCTGGTACATTAATGTTAAAGTGTGTTTGAAATTTAAAGCAAACAATATTTCTACGATGTGACTCCCGGTTCCTTGCAACCCATTCCAGATATTTTTTTATATTGACTTGTCTCTCCTGTGTATTTGATTGATTTGCTGCTTTTATGAAAACTTGAGAACCTGAGTCAATTAATGCTCTAAAGAACATTCGTTTGCTATCATTCGTTGGTAATGATATTACATCTTTCGGTAGTGTTACAGGACCTGCTTGAGACTTGTTATACATATAGGTATGTGTTACTTGATGAAATTCTAAGTTGTGCCTTCCGTTATATGAAGTGGTTTTGGTTTTACCTTTGTAGTAGACACAAATACCTTTGTTGTTACGAATAACTATAGAAATTTCATAAAATCATCACGACATTTTGTCGCTTGATATTATTGCCGAGTTCCATGAATTAATATTTACTTCTGCAAAAAACATGTCTAAAGCGGCTTTTAAAAATCACGGACACCTAGAATTGCTTTAGCTGCTAACACTATAAACAATCAATCCATGAATAAAAATCGGTGCGATGGCTTAAACCCTCCCAACTTCGCTTACCACGTTTAGTAATTGAACAGTTTTAGTATTTGAAAAGCTTACTAAATCTCTAATTTTTACTTGCATCTCTAATTTTTCATACGGCAATGACAGATGCAAACTACACGATAGCCTGGGACAAGCTGAAGGAAATATACGACAAGAACAACCATCCGTAAATGCTCAAGGACAAATGCAAAACAAGCATCACACAACTTAATTTCCGTGTTATCAAGTGTTACGATACATAGTGTTATGATTTTTCTAGAGTTAAACCTAGAGACATCTATTTTATAGCATTGGTACTAGTAAAAATTGAGCAAATAAAATAGAGTAGTGACATCTCGAAAGAATTAGAATTTGACACTAGAAAAATAGAATATTCGAGATACATGTAATTTTTGTATATAATCGAAATGATGTCGTGAGTTGAGAGCAGTTATACTTTAAACGCGAAAAACTAAAGAGTTATAGATTAGTGTCATAGCCCCTATCAGTGGCAAGCGGATAAAGTAGTGAAATTAGAAGTGTTTTAAAAAGTGAACTATTGTTGTTAAAGTAAAAAATAATTGTGTTATTGTGAGAATTTTTGTGTGTGCGAGTAAACAGTATTTGAAATAGAAGCCGTTGTGTAGTGTTTGTTTGTTTGCAAAGTGTTATATTCTTGTTTGTGGACAGTGGTAGTCAGATAAAGTTATAACAATATTGTTGTTCAACTGACGATTACAACTTGCAAAATGTTGTATCAACATATGCTGGGTGTCCAGTAAATACTTTTATGTCTACAGGTGTTTTTAACATCATCGATGAATTTGGCGGTTGACTTCGCAAGTAGAATACCCGACTCCAGCTCACAAACAACACTTATCAGTGATCGTATTGGACTTCAAAGGAGACAACCAAAGGTGACAATTAGTGGACTTGTCTCCCAAAAGGCTGGAGTGACAAAAGGCGAATTGAAACTGCATATCAAATCTAAAGTTCAACTGCAAGCAGCATAACTGTAAGGGCATTGATACTAGGTAATTTACTTTCAATGCTACCTACCAATAGATGTAGTCAATCTACGAAAGGCATTAGCAGTACTCTCCAGCTAAAAGAAATTTTCTGTGAAAGCACAACTCGATACTCATTGAACGATACTTTAACAGTCGGACCAACGATACAGAATAACCTTACAACATTTCCAGTTGCACAAAATTGCTATTTTTGCCGATATAGAAAAATTTATCGTCAGATGCTAATTCTTCCGGATGAGGAATTTTCAACAGTGTCGTCTCAATACCGCTATTTACGGCACATCAAGTGCTCGGAAGATTAAACTTCAGCTTCAACGTTGATGATAAGTTAACAAGTTGTCATGATTCTAATAAAGCTATACAAATATATATAAGAATAGGCCATCACTAGTGCATAAGGATGGGTTTATTTTGAGAAAATAGATGACCGATTGTTAGTCTTTCTGAAAAGACGTATCGCGGATAAAAACACTTAGTCTGTGTTGAAAACCGAAGGCAATATAACCTCTTACATTTTAGAAAGCATTCCTAGAACCCAATTAATACATGTCCCTTCAAAGCAAAATCCAGCGGACTTTTGATCCCGTTCCTTTTGAATGATAGAAACTTCTTTTTATCTTTCCACTTGAGCAAACCGCAGAAGTAAATTTTGAACGCTTTCTAAGAGATCTGCAATGTTTTCAGCTAATTTAATTGGGTTTTTTCTTCAATATCATTATCTAAACGTTATCTAGTGGGTTCTGATGCTGCACTGTTTTTTCTTTGCTTGGTCCAAACAAATTTGAATATTAGTATCGTTAGCCAAGCGATCAAATCGTTTATTTATCTTCTAAATCCAAAAAAAGAAAAGTCAAACTATTGCTTATCTGCACGGAAATTTTACGAGTTATAATACTCCTCGACCACATGAGCGTATTTTATATACTATATAATATGCTATTAAACAACATGAAATTTTAACGATATATTTCTATTTAAATGTGAAACGATAACTACTATCGCTTATAACGGTTAAACAGATTTTACATAAATGTATAGTTTTGATTTAGCACGAGAGACACTCATACCACTTTCCATCGGCGGATAAATTGTTACATATCTGGATGTAATAAAAAGTGTATAAAAAGATAAACTATTTACAACCACAGGCGATCAATGTGTTTTTTTTTGTAACTTGAAACACAATGGCATAAAATCTCATTCGGATTTTTATGATGGGATGACAGTCAAATTGTAATGACAAATATTAAAGTTCTAATGGCATGTGATGAAATTTATATAACTGAACACGGTTTTATAGGCAGTAATAGTGGGTTTAATATTTGAGCAGACATATTAGGTATTCAAACATTTTTAAAAATCAGTTTTATGTGTTTGCTATTAAACAAAAAGATGGTATAGAACATGGCCGATGTCGACCATTCTCTAATTCTGCAAAATTCAAAATTTTTAGCCGACGCAGCTATTTTATGATTTGATCTTCAATTAATACTTTACAACTAAATATCATTTAAATTCGGTAAGATAGTTCAACATTCGACCAATCACAATTCAGAAAATGGTTTCTCGCAATATTTTTTTGAATATTTTTTTACGCGAAGCAGTCTAATTTTGGAAAACCGTTGGTTTTGATTTTATGTAAGAGGAATGTTGTTAATGTGCGAATGTTGAACTGGCGTTGAACTTTTCGAATAGTAAGCAATGTAGCTAACAAATTGGAATATCTTGCTCTACAATTTTTAAATTTAGGTCATTTAAAACGAAACACTTTATATGATATTAAATACTTAAAAATTTTAAAACTAAAATAAAAACTTAGAGAAACACACGAAAATACCATCATCATCATCACTTACTATGTTATCTAGCATATTACAATAAAATAAATTTTTGTTATACAATTTTTCCTAAATTTCTTATCTGTTTCCAAGATTTACGTGATTTTCTAAAGTTGCACGTAAACCATTTTTTAAAGTTTTCTTATAATATATATATATATATATATATATATATATATATATATATATATATATATATTTATATATATATATATATATATATATATATATATATATATATATATGTATATATATATACATATATACATATATATATATATATATATATATATATATATATATATATATATATATATAAATATATCTATATATATATATATATATATATATATATATATATATATATATATATATATTTTTATATATATATATATATTTTTATATATATATATATATATATATATATATATATATATACATATATATATATATATATATATATATATATATATATATATATATATATATATATATATATATATATATACATGTTCACAGCGATTTGTCGATTGAAAATACAAAACTTTCGAATTTAAGGTTCCAGCACAGATAATTATACCAGATGAACATCTTGTATGGTTCAAATTTACACAAGTAAATTCATAATACGCAAATTAGTGCAACCGAAAAATAGATGTACTTATAAAAACGCATATTTTCATCTTTTGCTATGTTTTTTTTGCATACAATTATTTTATTTTATAAAAAAAAAAAATCTTGTTTTTCGTATATTAAAGGTCGATACGTAGCTTGAGCTAAGATAAATTTTCCATACTAATTTGGCAAAAAATTTAGCTAGTTAGGAGCGCGATGAAAAAATTTAGTATACAATTTCGCTTACCGGTACGCAGCTTGACGTGAAAAAATAATGGAAAACATTGTTTGTTGGATTGTATAGTAGATGGCACTACTGTAAATTCTCCAATATTTTCGGCTCAATTTTTCTGCAAGGTAGATTAAATGAATGCGAAATTCTGACATTTCATTAGGTTTTTATTTTATGCGTTCATGGTTTGCTATATTTTTTTAAAAATATGATAATATATTTGAGTTAAAATGGAGTATGTCAAAATTGATGATTTCGATGACATACATGATTTCGGTTTAGCACATAAAAGTGAAGAGGATAATAACCATCCAAGGCCTAGAATTTTGAAAAGCACCAAAATCTAAAATAAAATCTAAAAAAATTTAAAAAACCATTGAAATTTGAAACCAAAAGACACGACATAACACAAATTAGACATGTCAAAATTCAAAAATCTGTACACATTTTTTAGCGCGATATTTATCTGTGGAGACCGCGTTAAAATTTAGCTTAGCTCGAGCTCTGTATCTAGCATTAGGTTTGGTTTTTTGTTGATTTTTTTTATACAATCAAATAGCCTTGCGCAAAAAAATAAAATAATGAAAATATGCGTTTGCATTAATTTGCGTAGTCTTAATTTATTTGTGTAAATTTGAGCCATACAAGGTGTTCATTTGGTACAATTATCTGTGGTTCCAGGTTAAATCCAACGGCTTTACTGTAATACCTTCAGAAATAGATGTTTCATAAACTATACTGATTTAAGAAGGTTAACTAATTTGACCATTAATTAAATAAGACCCAATCTACAAGGGTATAATTAAGAGTACTGAATATTAGTTTACGCTCAAAATTATTGGAACTTAAGAGAATTGCAGCTGTCTATGCAATGAAGGATAAAAGTAGAATGATATTGTATTTTATTGCCAAACACTATAAATCGAATATGAGTTGGTTTTTCTATAGACACGTTTTTGGAGTAAGTCATTTGGGTTTTCCACTAAACCGAATATTTTCGATACCCGTAATTTATCGGTACCCGATAATTTTCTCCTTGCAAGGAAAATTTCATTTTTTTATTTTATTGTATCTTTTCTTAAAATTAGTATAGTTTAATATCGTAAAAGAGCTTATTGTCACGGTACCACCTAGCGTGCGATAGCACAAGTCCAAATAAGATTTCTCTAGGCTTAACCCTAGAGACATCTATTAGGTATCGATAGTACTGGTCGTACTAAAAATTGAGCAAATGAAATGTAGTAGTGACATCTCGATAGGAGTAGAAAGTTCAAGATATTTTAATTTGTGTATATAAGCGAATCGAATTTGTGTGTGAAAAGAATAGTAGTACTTGAAGTACGAAAGCGATCACAAGCGGTTAAAATAAAAAGTGATAGTAAGTGATTTTTTATTGTTAAATAAAGTTAACAGTACTAAGTGATTTTTGTGAAATAAAGAATTGGTAAAAGTACTAAGTTGTGAATAATTGTGTTTTATTGTGGCAATTATTGTCTGTGAAAGTGAACAGTGTCTAAAGTGGAACTTGTGTAGTTTTTGTGAAATTTGTTAGTGAACAGTGGTGTTCGGGTAGTTATTTACAATCCAGAGATACGAACCTTAAGTGACAAGGCAAGAACTTAGCATTATTATATTTTGCAGGAGATATGATGAAGATGATTCTAACTTTATCTGCGGATGTCAAGGGATTCACGTGACTTGCTAAATTAAAAAAATGTTGCCGAAAAATACAGAAGAAGAAATACTTCTGTTGCGGTATTATTAGGACCTCAACCTCAACATTTTCAAGCCGTCATTCCTGAAGTTATTATTGGCACGTGTTGTGACGTGGCTGGATCCGTCTTGTCTGTTCCTGACAGGAAACTTATATATGCCTCCAAGTTTATTAATTCAACTTTACATTTTTATGCGCCAAATTGCGCATGACCGAGGACCAAATTGATTGACATTTACTAGTTTCGACCACTCAAGAAGTTACACGTTTCAACTTCGGTTCTTTCAAAAATTGATGTGGATCTGTGTTGTTTCAGAAGTTGCTAAAACCTAATATATGGCCAACTGGTTTTTTGGTTAGAGAATTTGTCAGCCAACCAAAAAACTTAAATCATTTGGTTTTGGATCAACATCATCTTCAACATCTAATTTTAAGTTTAAGTCTAAGTCAATCAATAGTTTACATATTTGTCATAAGTAAAAATGTAAGGGGTTTAGTCAGTCATTTTTATTATAAAGGAGGTGATTACGTCGGTTTAAACTCATTTTCAGTTGGTCTGGATTGGGTATCTCAATTCGATTTTAGTGATCTATATTTGGTTTTTTCGTTTAAATGTGTTCATTCCGGTTAGTACGTTTTAAGCAAAAGGTGTTTTGGTTTGACCGAGATTTAAGAGACGCAAAGAATAGAATTAACAGACTCTACCAATATAAACGTAAATGTCCGTTTTATTCTCTTTGGTATAATATTGCTTGTCGAAGCTTTAACATTCTTAAGACGTCTAAACTCCGTATATATATACAGATAGATTTGAATATTAAGTTATTAATTGAATCAGTTGCGGTGACTGCGCTAGCATGTTTTCATCCTTTTTTAATGGAGTTCCAGCTTTTGTTTTTTGTGAATGTGCAGAATCACTGGTTGTCCCTCTATCACTGATTTTTAAAACATCATTACTGGTTGGTTATTTTCAAAGATTGGAAATTTTCTCATGTTATTCCAGTTTTTAAGAGAAGAGAAAAATCCAACATTGAAAATCATAGACCTCTATTTCTATTTTGTATGCGGTCTCAAAAACATAAGGTTTTTTATGTATGGTTCGTGACACCATGTTGAATTTGTTAAAAAAACATATAATTCCTGAACAACATGGTTTTACAAATTGACATTGTGCTCACTGATCTCAAGAAAGAGTTTGATAGAATTTCTCACCAAATTTTTTATCTAAGTTGCATTTGAACTGGTCACAGGTGTATGCTTTTAAGGTTTGAACTAAAACTTGACGATCGGCGGCATGTTTCAAATTAGATGATACTGTTTCTAACTCTTATGATGTTCCATCCGGTTTGAGGGTCACCTTCGACCATTATTGCTCTTAGTAATTATCAATGATGTTAATCATTGTGATTTAATACAGGGTGACTTATTTCACTTCTATAAATGGGGCGAGGATACTCTTTTGGAACTGGAAATTAGAAAGTGTTGGGTTATGTATCTGAATCGTAAGCGATCTATGATTAATTCCCAACCTACCTCATTATCGCAAAAAAAAATATTGCAACAAATATATGGCAATACTTTTGTCGCAATACAATAATATCACAAACAAAAACAATGTAGCATCAATATTTCGCTTACACAAAAATTTTCGAAAAAATATTTAGTCATATGTTTTCCGCATGCTACTATGATCGCAAACAACAAAATCCTAACACAAAAATATCGCAAACAAATATTTTGCCACAAAATTTAACTGTTTTCTTTATAAACTTTACTGTAAATCAGTAAAATGCCCTAAATTCCAGCCAATTTGGAGGTGTGACTAGACGTTAAGCGATATTTCATCATTCATATCATTTACAGAGAGCAACGATTTCCAAACGATATTCCATCATGGGTGAGATAAATTCTTGATTCAAATCCGTAACAATGTGACTATTCAACCATTTAGTTCCGTCTTACGACAAAACTAGAATAATGTAATGCATTAGTAACGAAAATTGTATATGTATTTGGCAAATTTTACTTGAAGTTGAAATCAATGGAGTATTTGAACAAACAAACAGAAAAAAAGTCAAAAATCCCATTATTCCCGATAAAAAATTTTGTTGCCGTTTTGTTCTTTAGATTTTCGTTAACAATGACAAATAAAAAACACAAATAATTCCCTATTCCCGCAAAACAGTTTTCCAAATCTTTCGTTTAATTTTCCGTAAGATTTTATTTTTTCTATTTTTCCCATAAGTATCCGTTATCTTCAACTGTATATGTAAACGTTCATTGTAACAAATTCATTTTGTTATTCTTTCGACTATATAAGTAAAATTGTAGCTAAATTAGTTTTGTCTACGAGACATCCAATCGAATCGACTATAGTTTCTAAAAAATACCATCACCATATACATTCACATATGTACATACATGTATGTTACAATATATAAGAAGGAATTGAAAATATGTTTGACCACATAAAAAAGTTTTAAAAATACATAAAACAAATATTTTTATTGGAAATTATGTAATAATAATGAAAAAGTTTATTTTCCTCCGGTTTACGAAATGAGAAGCTCTAGCACATACAATTTTTTGCTTTTCCCAAAAAAGTTATTGGCATATTTTTTTTTTTTTTTGTTTATACATGAGAGCGAAAGAGATCGAGAACTAATAGTAGCACACTAACTTTAATTTAATTGAATTTTATTTGGTTTGGTTTAAGAAAACATTTTGAAAATTTATAGTTCGACTTGGGTACATGAAACTTGTGTTTCGATATTTATGTACGCGATTGGTAAAATTGATAAAATTATTTTGTTAAAATTAAACCATTTTCCATTAGTTTTACAAATAATGAATCGGTCGATACATAATCGTTTTACCTGTTGTAACCGTACTATAAACTATATATAGGTACATATACGTGTCTATGTTTACAAGAAATCTATTAATTCATTATCAAAGCACGTAATCGAAATTACTTCGATACACGAATAAAATACAAAAGTTACGGTACATCATCATTATTCACAAGGATTTTACCCACAATAATAAAACTACAATTTGATTGCATTCATTAATTTTCATTAGAGACGTTAAATAAAATACAAATGGAAATCCTAACACCAACAACTACATAAAACTATCAAATATTAAAACAAACGAGTTTTAGAAAATGGAAAACTTTTAATCTTTTGTTGATGTACGAGAAAAGCTTTACTATACAATATCCACTCAATATTTGTATTACTAATCATTGGATAATATACAAACTTAACAGTGATGGTGTTTCATTTTTCCAAAGGTATGTTTTTCATACGACTTTGCTTACGCTCTGAGTTTCAGTGAGGTAAGAGTTATATTTGCCAAATTTCAAGAAGATTTGATAATAAAGATTGCCCATCACTCTAAAAAAAATCGGTGTTTTGCCTTTGGTACCAGAAGTTACTAATATTTAACTCTTTTTTAAAGTAATCCCTTAAACTTATCAACAAAGTTAATATATTTTAGATCAATATTGAAGTTAAACTATAATTTTAAACACCTATTGGGGTTTAAAGTAGTAATATGTAGCTTTGATATGTGTGAAATAAAAAGCATTACAGGCCAAAGTTGATCCGTTACTGATATATTTTACAAGATCTTTAGACCATATGTTTACAATTGGTGATCGTTGTAGGTGGTCAGCCAAACGAACGATTTTACACTAGTGGTAGAAATCTATCGATATTACTATCCATATATCGATAGTTTCATACTATTGAAAACAATTGATACTTTTTATGGGAACCGCTCAGAACTCGACATTTTAAAACTGGATATTTCAAAATAGGATTTGACAAAACGAGATAAGATACAAAACTGGATATTTCAAAACTGGATATTTAAAAACGAGATAAGGTACAAAAAGAGATATGGTACAAAACTAGATATTTCAAAACAGGATATTTCGACATGTGATTTAAACGTTAAATGATTTTTTGGAAAAGTTCTGGAATATGGCCAATTACGAAGGAACTCGGCGAGTTCTTAACCGATTTTGATGAAATTCGATATGTAAGATGAAAATGGGATTTTGAAATGATTTTTTGGAAAAGTTCTGGAATATGGCCAATTAGGAAGGAACTCGGTGATTTCTTAACCGATTTTGATGAACTTCGATATGTAAGATTAAAATGGGATTTTGAAATGATTTTTTGGAAAAGTTTTGGAATATGGCCAATTAGGAAGGAATTCGGTGATTTCTTAACCGATTTTGATGAAATTCGATATGTAAGATGAAAATAGGATTTTTGAATGATTTTTGAAAAAGTTCTTGAATATGGCCAATTAAAAAGGAACTCGGTGATTTCTTAACTGATTTTGATGAAATTCGATACGAAAGATGCAAATGTGATTTTAAAATGATTTTTTGGAAAAGTTCTGGAATATGGCCAATTAGGAAGTAACTCGGCGAGTTCTTAACCGATTATGATGAAATTCGATACGTAGGAGGAAAATAGGATTTAAAAATAATTTTTTGGGAAAGTTCTTGAATATGGCCAGTTAGGAAGGAACTCGGCGAGTTCTTAACCGATTATGATGAAATTCGATTTGTAGGATGAAAATGGGATTTTAAAATGATTTTTTGGGAAAGTTCTGGAATAAGGCGCCAGTATGGTTCCATACTTAAATCTATCTAAGGAGAGAAATAGAATTTTCCTTCACTTAATGTTTTTTTCTTTAATTGTATAATTAAATCTGATTTTAAAACCTTTTTTGGGAAAATCTCTGGAATATGGCCAATAAGGTTTCATACTTGAATAATTTTAAGCAGAGAGAATTTTCCTTCACTTAATGTTTTTTTTTAATTGCTGCTTTTCTCATCTTATTAAAATAATCATTGACTTGATCGAGTTTACTGTCAGTAAAATTTATCTTCATCTAGTTTTTATTTTTCTTCTTAATATAACTTTTATTCTCTTTAGAGAATCTATGTGAGAAAAATTGATTAAAAAATTAAAGAAAAAGAAAATAAATTAGAAAATCATTTTCAGTTAAAAGCGGGATTATTTGATTATTTAATATAAACAAGATCGAGCTCTATAATGAACATTTCATTAAAAAATCATGTACATAATATAATACATAAATATTGTTATTTAGTAGCGATAGAAAAATTCCAATCTTGAAAAGTTAAAAAAAGTAATTATTTACGATTTGGAAATTCCTTTTTTTCACTGTTCGATAGCATAGTTCGATAGCACATATCGAATTTCATCAAAATCGGTTAAGAACTCGCCGAGTTCCTTCTTAATTGGCCATATTCCAAAACTTTTCCAAAAAATCATTTCAAAATCACATTCCCATCCTATATATAGAATTTCATCATAATCGGCTAAGAACTCACCGAGTTCCTCCCTAATTGGCCATATTCCAGAACTTTTCCATAAAATCATTTTAAAATCACATTCCCATCCTACATATAGAATTTCATCAAAATCGGTTAAGAATTCGCCGAGTTCCTTCCTAATTGGCCATATTCCAGAACTTTTCCAAAAAATCATTTTAAAATCACATTCTCATCCTACTTGTAGAATTTCATCATAATCGGTTAAGAACTCGCCGAGTTCCTTCCTAATTGGCCATATTCCAGAACTTTCCTAAAAAATCATTTTAAGTTTAAATCACATGTCGAAATATCCAGTTTTGAAATATCCAGTTTTGTACCATATCTCGTTTTGTACCTTATCTCGTTTTAAAATATCCAATTTTGAATTATCCTGTTTCGTCAAATCCAGTTGTAAAATATCCAGTTTCGACCGGTACCCATTTTGGCAATTCAATTCGCACACTTGACGTGTTAAGAACGTGTTTTCTGGAAAAGTGATCTTAGTGAGAAAAATTAATATTAAATAAATTTGAATTCTATTCTCTCAAGTAAAAATTCTTTCTTTTTTTTTGGAAAATTGGGTAAGTCTTTAGTGGTTAATTGATTGATACATCAGCATATAAGATAGAGTGGCGAAAAAAACGCAATAAGGGGGAGAGCAGCAATTGCTTAACCCAAGCGTGTAATGTACCACTATCAGATACAGATATAGATGAATTTAATAACAAAAGAATCAAGATTCTCGAAGAAAGAAATGAAATAGTTTCATATAGTGCAAATTATACAGAACATAAAAGAAAAACGAATATTAAAGAAACAACAACAAATATTATCACACCATGGATAAATAGTTCAGAGATAACAGTAATTAAAAATACAGAAATATTAAATATAAAAAACAAAATGGACGGAAACATAACAACAGTTTAAAACACATACAGTAGACAAGATGAAGGACCTTATAAAGTGATTGTTACTAAAGATAAATTAAATATGATAAGTCTTGGGAAATCAATTCAAATGAACAAATTCAAAAATATAGAATCTGTCGAACAATTAAGTAAAAATATGGCAATGATCTGAAGCATTCAATACATTTGACGGTTATAACTCATTTATACCAACAAACTTCAATACCACTATTGGAGTTGTCAAAAACATTCCGTTAGACTTAACTATAAACGACATTCAGAGTAATATAAAATCGGATTTTAAAATTGAAAATATAGAGCGTATGACAAGGTGGGATGATCAAAAAACAAAACAGCGAATGATATGGAATTGGTGAAAATAACATTTAAAGCAAATAAAATCTCGTCTATTATTAAAATAACTTTAAATTTAATTTTAACCTTTATCAAATGAGTAGTATAAAAATAAACATCAGAAGTCTGAACAGTAATAAAATGTTACTTGAACAGTATATACATATAAACAAAAATAGATATAGTTATACATGGACAAATTAATTAAACAGGCCCACCTTCAACAATTACGAATTAATCACAAAAGACCGATTAGATGGAATTTACTCTAAACATTGCATCTTTCTATAATAATTCAAATAAATATCTAGATGAAGTTGCTACAGATTTTGAAAAATTAATTCTAGAGAACATGGATAATACTTTGATTGCAGGAGATATAAATGTACACAACAGTCTTTGGAACAACCAATTTGTACATTCAAATGAAAGATCAAGTAACAAAAGGGGATCAAGGGGATATAATCACCTTCAACAATATTCATTTATTAAATGATGGCTCTCATACTAGACAAGATACATTCAGACACAACACAACAGCGCTAGACATCACATTATGCTCCACAAATTTAGTAAATAGTATATCTTGGAAAGTAGAAAGGGACAATATTGGTAGCGATCATTTCCCAATACACATAATATATAAATAAAATGAAACTAATAGACAAAAATCCAATACAAGACATAGAAGTCTGCTTAAGACTTAAATTAGAAATAAAAAAGCAAAAAAGAGGTCTTGGAACATATTTCTTAATAATATAAATCATAACACTAATAATACAGAAATATGGAAAGGTATATATAAAGTGAAAAATAAAAAGCAATCACATTATAAAATTCTAGAAGAAGAAACGCAAGCAAAACATTTCCTTAATATAAATTTTCCGTACTCAATCGAAGACATAAATGAACCTATACCCAATCAAGATAATACAAGACATTCAAAAGAATTCAATAAAACAGAAATATCGGAATTAATAAAAAACACAAAAAATACTGCACCAGGATTAGACAAAATATTTTATAAAATAATAAAACAAATTGTAGGTATAAACGCGGAAATGATTCAATTGATAACTAACCATTTCAACAATATCTGGAAGAATCAAACATATCCAATGAAATTTTTAAATAATATAAGAAACTGGATTTATAAATTTCTCACGAACCTTAACACAGCATACAAATGTAGGAATACCACAAGGTATCTGCTTGAGCCCAACTCTATTTAACATATATACAAATAACATAGATGAGCTCAACAGTTACAATGTCAAAATATTTCAATATGCAGATGACATTGAAATTATAATAGCTGGTATTAATTATGAGGAAATTCGCACAGTAACAAACAATACATTGATAAAACTTACAAAAATATTACGAGATTTAAAACTACAAATTAATCCTGAAAAATCATATTTTCTAAGGATGTATACAAATAAAAATAACTCCAACATAATAAAACTAAAAATCAATAATATTGAAATAGAAGAAAGGTAATATACTAAAATATTGGGGATAGCTATAACAAACAAGCTTTCATTAAATAAGCATTACACAAATCTTAAAACTTCTAATCATAAATCAATGAACATACTCAAAACACTTACACATACACAAGGTGGAACCCATCCAGGAACAATGTTAAATATCTACAAAGCTATAGTTAAATCTAAATTAGAGTATACATATATAATCGCTGAAGAGAATAATAAAACTAAAAATACAATTTGCCAATTAAAAACACAAGTATAAGAACATGTTTGGGTATGACTAAAACTACTCCAATACCGGCAATTCTATCAGAATCAATGGAGATGACAACAGATATGGACATCAATAATAAAACAATTACATAATAATACAAAAATTGGTAATGATATTAAAACAGATACATCCTTAGAAAAATCCAACTTTTTATACATTTCTATCGAAAATAATACCCTACCATTATAAACGTACTAATCCAAGAAATTTAAAAATAATATCGACCATAGAGGGAATTACAAATAAGAAAGAAAGTAACAATTTAGAACTATATAACTTATCTATGTATGAACTAGAAAAATATAACACTTATACAAGAATTTGTACTGATGGTGCTATAATGAACAACAAAGCTGGAATAGGACATGTAGAGGAAAATAATCAAAACCACGCAATTCAACTAAAAAATGAGAGCAGACAACTTAGCGAAAACAGCAACTATATCTCCCACACATAAATTGGATAATGAACCAACACTATCAGATTCGATCAAATACGTAGCAAGAGAAATTTTTAAGGAATGGACGAGCATATATGAGGAAATTACTACAATAAGAGGACAATTTTAAATCTTTGTGGTTCAAAAAATCAAATTTTACAGATTATCAAATTAAATTAATCACAAGTTTAAGAACAGGACATGCATATAATAAAAAATATAGAGCATTGTTGAAAATGGAAGATTCACCAAAATGTACTGTGTGTCATACAATAGATCACATAAGAATTAAATACCCGTTATTACCACATAAACTATTACAATATATTTTACACGATGAAATAGAATCAGAGTATAAGATCCTGCTAAATTTTGTCAAAGATACTGAGTACAAACTATAACAATAAAGAAAAAAAGGAAGAAAGAAAGAGAATTTTTTGTTTTGACTCACTTTGGAAACATTAACCATACTAAATCACGCATAAAAAAAAAAAAAAAAAAAAAAAAAAATATGTAATTTATAGATAATAATAATAGGGAACATAATATCAGGATCCAGAGGAGTATACATCCAGGACAATACATTTTTATAAACTATCCGTCCTTACTGAATAAGAACAAAATAGTCAGTATTTCATCAAAACAACTTATCCAAAGTTTCTGACCTTCCCGTGAGAAGCATCTGTAAGCAATTTTTGGAAAACAAGAAAAATTAGGTCATATGGATAGCAATATCCGACCACAACAAACTAAAAGACAAAAAAAAAATGTGTATTTATTACGATTTCGTCAGATAATTAAAATATTGTTGTAGTTCATATAGACAGTTCTTCTCCGTTCGGTGAGCAATGCACATCGCATTGCAATTTCTCATTGTTTTAATTTAATATTTATTTTTATTTTTTTTTTGTTGTGTTTTTTTTTTCATTTTTTTTGTAACCTGTGTTAACCTGTGTTGTGAAAACTAAAAATTAATTAATTATTGATTAGACATTAACCATATTAATTATTTTATTAAAAGAAATGTGTTTTTAAAGGCTTTCATGAAAGATTTTTAGTTAAAAGAGAGTTCTTAATGTGTTTTGTTTTAATGTTCGGCACTTTTAAGATAAATTGACGCGCACAACCACACACTATCATAAATGCTTTCTATCCATCCCGTTTATTTATTTCCCGTTAAGCTATTAAATTTTTAATTTTGTTTTCAAATTCCGTTTAGTCGACATGTTTAATACAAGTAGATAAATGAATTGCTGAACAGCTGTTGTCAAGCAAACAGTGTTGTGTTTACATTTTAGTGTGTTTGGTCGGAAGGTTAATACACTTCGATTCGGAGGTACTACTGTGGACGCACCATTGTTTGCTGGTCTAACGCTGTTCTTGCGTTCTTTAAGTTTGAGTCTCTGTATTCCTGTGTTATGGGGAGAGTGTTCTCTTTTCAGTTTTGCAATATTCGTGGATTACGGACAAACTTTGCAGCCGTTGAACACAGCTTCCACAAAACCAGCGGTTCTACTTCTCACCGAGACCAAAATTTTAGACTCCGGTGATTCTTCGGCCATCGGTATTAAGGGTTACTCCTTAATCCATCGGCTTATTCACCATAGGAGGCTGGCCATGTATATCCGCAACGATATACCTTTTTCCATTCCCAGTTTTTTAGGCCAAAGCACGAATAATGAGTTCAGCTTCATTTGGGTTGAAATTCATGTCTCGAAACACCCCCTCTTCCTATGTGGTCTCTATCGAAGCCCAAATATCGCAAACAGCGCTGCTCATTTTGGGTTTGATACTTTGTCAGACTCCATTGAGCGCATCCTTCAGAAATCACCAAATGCTGAAATCGCTGTGGCAGGTGATTTCAATGTCCATAATGACAAGTGGCTTCCTTATTCTAAGTTGGTAACACCGGCTGGTGAGGCGGCTGAAATGTTTGCAGCTCTAAACCAACTCACACAACTTGTAGATCAGCCTACGAGGATACCAGATCGGGTCAACGATACGGGTCACTTACTGGATCTGTTTTTAACTTCTCATGCGGAGAAATACAGTATCTCCGTCAGTTCTCCTTTGGGAAACTCGGACCATCGGCTTATTACAGCGGAATTTCCAATGTCATGGTCATACCAAATGAATGTTGCGCCTAAACGTCGATTATGGCACTATAAAAATGCGGACTGGGAAGGAATGAACAAGTTCTTTCATGAGTTCGAATGGTACTCTTGTTTTGCCTTCGGTAATATTGACAATGCAGCCATTGTGGTTTCGACTGTTATTCTCACGGGAATGGAACAGTTCATTCCTTCCAGTCTCTCTAAGCCAAATAAAAAAAAATCTGGCAATCCTTGGTATAATCATGACTGTAGAACAACAACCGCCAATAAAGAAGCCTCTCACCGCAAATATGTTAAGAACCCGTCAAATGAAAGTTTAGCTATATTTAAGGCGGCTAGAAATCTGGCAACTCAAACAGTGTCCCAAGCTAAAAGAAATTACCAAAAAAAAGTTCGAGAAGAGTTGCGGCAGGTCTTAAACCAGGGCAATAGCAATCGGACTTTTTGGTCCTTTGCCCGCAAAGTAGAGGAAAACTTCTTGAACAGTAGGAAATCATCAATACCACCTCTGAAAGATGGGGATTATATCTTTTCTACAGCTCAAGAAAAATCCAATCTCTTCGCCCGAAAATTTGCAGCAAACTCTAATTTACCTGATTCTAACTTAATACCCCCGATTATCTCTCTAGCCAGTTCATCGATGCGCCGCATTATATTTAGATCTAGAGTTGTCGCTAAAGTCCTTGCAAGTATTAACACCAACAAGTCAGCCGGTCCGGATTGTATTCCCCCAATTGTCCTCAAATAGTGCTGTAAATATTTGTCTAAGCCACAATCATATCTGTTTCACCGATCTATGTCTTCTGGCATTTTCCCTTCCATCTGGAAGACTGCTAACATACATCTTGTGCCAATAAAGGGAAGTAAATCGGACCCTTCAAATTATCGCCCAATCGCTATTGTCTCGGTGCTTTCTAAAGTACTTGAGACCATAATCAACTTCCAGCTGATGAAATATTTGGAAGCTAATCATCTAATTTCTGATCGTCAGTATGGATTTCGCGGAGGGCGTTCAGCAAGTGATTTAATTAATGTTGTTACTGAACAATGGAACAGAAGCATTCATCAATCTGGTGAATCGCAAGTCATTGCTCTCGATATCTCAAAAGCATTTGATCGCGTGTGGCACAAGAATTTGCTGTGTAAATTGAGGGCAGTTGGCCTTCACGGTTCGTTAATTTTATGGATTGAGAATTTTTTTTTGTCACAAAATCCAAGTGGTGGTGGATGGTGTGACTTCCGATCAACATCTTATAAACGCTGGTGTTCCTCAGGGACCCGTCCTTTCTCCAACCCTTTTTCTAATTTTCATCAATGATCTTCTATCAGCCACTCTCAATCGAATATACTCCTATGCTGATGACAGCTCACTTTCCACCTCTTACAGTTTACCTTCTTCTTCATCGCGAAACGATGTTCTCGCAGAAAGAATGGCTATGAATGACTGCCTTACGCGAGATCTCAATTTCATTCTTAAATGGGGTGAAGCCAACAGAGTTGAATTTAATTTCAAACCTGAAACAAATTTCAAACCTGTGTTTTTTCTGGCCGAACTGATGGTTATTCGCCGTCTTTTCTGACTGGTGAATCCAGCTTGGCTACGTCTGACACATTTGAGATTCTCGGTTTAACTATTTCAAAGAGAATATCTTGGGCTGAACAAATAAACAAAGCAGCGATTGGTGCAGCCAAATTTCTTGGATTTCTACGACGATGTAAGTTTTACTTTAATCCATCCGAAATACTTACAATATATAAGACCTACATAAGACCCAGGGTGGAGTATAATTTTCATATGGCTGGAGCACCGAAAACTCATTTTACTGCACTCGATCGGGTCCAAAACCGAGCATCTCGAATGATTGAAGAGCATCTCGAATGATTGAAAATTATTATCTGATCTTGATTCTCTTTCCCATAGGCGTAATGTGGGAGCCTTATGCGTGTTTTACAAGTACTTTCATGGTCATTGTTCATCGGAACTTCATGAATTTATGCCTGGTTTGTCAAAGCCCGCGCGTAATTTAAGACGCCTGGTACACCGATACAATCTGGAAATTAAATTCGAGAAGACCAATAAATTTAAAAATTCATTTTTTGTTAGGGGTACGCGAATGTGGAATAAACTGAACGACGAGACGTTTCCCTTGGAATACAATTTACAGAGATTTAAACTTAATATCAAAAGTAAACAACTAGAAGACTGAAAACCTTTATTCCTTTTATTCCTCTCTTACCTTTTTCCCTTCTAATCCTTCCTTTTACCTTTTGCAGTAGTGCTGTGTGTTTGTTGCTAAAACTTTCATATAAAGGATATACATACATATATCATAAGTGCTCTGAACATTTATAAAAAAAAAAAAAAAAAAAAAGTTTTTTCCCAAAAAAATTAGCTAAATAGCTTTTATCATGCATTTTGGTGCACTAAAAAGCAGTATCAAACTTTTATCGAAAAAGTTGAATGAAAACCAATTACTTTTACATCTTTCAAATACGTTAATAATGGAAACGTTTTTGTACCGAAAAATGAAAGATAATAATAATTAATTTAGCTAAATCGTTTGTTGATTAAATTACATTTAAGTATTATAATAGAAACAGCTGAGCCTCAACCAGATTGTGAATCGGAAGTAAATCATGATGAACAGGCAGGATGTTCAAGTTGATCACACTCCTCAAAAGTTTGGAAGTTTTTTAAACGATGGGCCGATAAAAAGTTAGCGAAATGTATTTCTTGTAGAAAAGAATACAAGACAAATGGTAATAATACAAGCAATATGGCTGGTCACATAAAGAGATGTACCACAACAATAAATCTTAAATCAGAGTGCTTTTCCAACACCCGAAAGGTGAGTTGTAAATTTTTTTAACAGATCATAACAAGCTCCATCGTAAAAATGAATTGAACGAAGCAGAAACACTAATGATTGCAAAAGATTTGCAACCTTTCAACATTGTAAACGACGGAAACTTTCGGAATTTTGTAAAACGCCGTTTTTAATGAAAAGTAAAAGTTGTGTATGTTGTAACGGACAACGCTAAAGTTATGGTCAAGGCATGTGATTTACTATGTGTGCAAACAGTTAGGATGTTTTGCATATCCTTTGAACTTGGCGGTACAAGACGCAATAAAGCTAGACGAAGTGCGTTTTATTACTACAAAATTTAAGGATACGATTTTTTAAAAGTAGTACAATAGCCTTAGATAAGTTAAAAAGGAACAAGACATCATCATCACGTATTAACTAATACAAGAAGTGCCAACAAGATGGATCAGTTCATTTTACATGATCCTATGGATTCTAAAGTCATTGATCCAATTGGAAGATGCCTGCTAAAATTAAAAAAAGCACCCCTATCAATTGAAGAGGTGCTCATTTTGACCGAGTTTAAAAAAATCCTATCAGTATATGAAGATGTCACAAAAGAGATATGAGGTAAAAGCTATGTGACAATTTCGTTAATTATACCAATGACCCATGGTTTATATTAATAGTTACTATAAATTAAGAAAAGTCTTAAAACCGAAGAAGGAACGAATCTTTGCACTGTTACAACTCAAATTAAACCCATGGTTTATATTAATAGTTGCTACAAATTAAGAAAAGTCTTAAAACCGAAGAAGGAACGAATCTTTGCACTGTTACAACTCAAAATATAATTGAGCGATTGTATCCATACGAGCAAATTAATGTTGTCATGGTCGCAACTATTTTAGGTTGGAAAAGTGATGGTTGGCGCACTTTTCCACGCGGTTATCCTGTGATAACCAAATAGAAGGCACGTGTTATCTTTTCTTGAAACAAAAATTAGTTAAAAGCAGCAGATTGATTACTCTCATGTGGCAATATTGAAATACTACGTCGAATTGCCTATAATTGACAGGGTAGAGTTTTGATACGTAAGTTAATCATTTTGATATCTTGTTCAAAAGTTTCTTATTATTTAAGAGACGTTTGTAATGCTTTTAATTTACTTTAATTATTTTCATTTTGCTTTTATTTTAGAACAGCACATAATTTGGTCCAGTACGTCAATGTGCTTATAAGTATTTATGTATTCCGGCCACACCTGTGGAATCCGAACGTGTTTTTAGTGTAACAGGGCAAATTATTAGCGACCGATGTTCTTGTCAAAAAGCTAAAAATGTTAATATGCTGATTTTTCTACATAAAAACGATTGGTTGCTTTAAAAACTTATTAAAGATTTTTTATTATTTTTTTAATTGAATATAGCTTTATACATTTATAATCCGATAGTATCGATAGTATATCGATTGTCATTCAATTTGTTCCGATAGTTTTCTATAGATTGTTTTTTTTTTGTTTTTTACTATCGAATCTATCGATAGTTGAAATTATCGATATTTTCCAACACTATTTTACACACAATTAGTCACGGCATTGTGGTCAGCGATGGGTAAGCCAACACCTTAACCATCTCCATACGATCGATGTTAAACCACTTTTAATATTTCGTTCAGTACGGCAAATGCAAATTACAAAACAATATTTTCGGACATGCTTACTATATAGATATCACTTAATATATTTTTATTTAGTACAACGACAAAACAAAGTTATGTCGTTGTACTAAATAAAAATATATTAAGTGATATCTATATAGTAGGCATGTCCGAAAATATTTTACTTTAATTGTTTTATTAAAACAAATAATTTAAGTTGTTTTCTAGTATTTGAAGTAAATTGTTAAATTGTCGATCCGTAAATTGTGAAAAAATGTGTAATAAACAAACAGCACCCTGACTGTTTAACGTGATTTAACATTAAAATTGCATAGTGAATTATTATAATAACAAACTGTGACGGATATTATTATTAAAAGATACAAGAAAAAATTAAAATCAATTAGTTTAACTGAGACGACCATTAAAAATTGCAACCATTAAACGTGCTTTGCTCGTCCTCTTCATTTTACAATTTATTATTTATTTAATTTAATTTAATTTAATTTTTAATTATTGTGTGTGAGTATGCAAAGGAAAAGTGATGGTTTACAAAAGTTTAATTAATTTGTTGTGCTGGTTTTAGGTTTTATATATAAAATGTTTTAGTGTTAGATCCCTATATTGTGATTATCAGAATTTAACTATTATGAATGGAACTCGGTGGCTTTTCCCAGAGTACAGGTAGTATTTGTACTATAGTAAAGCACCATTTATTAGTAGTTATCATTATATTAAAATCAATAGATTTTCAGTTTTTTTTTATACATATGAATTCTTTTATTCAGGATTCTACAAAATTGTTCATGTTTAAGACATGTCTTTTTTTTTTTTTTTTTAAAACAATTGTGTTTCACATGAATTTCTCTTTTAATAAATTTAAATTGCACGTATTTCAATTTTATTACTATATATTCGTTTCGATGGTGCCTTGTCAGCGTTGTTTGTCTGGAATTAGGATGGGTTTTCAGATTTGATCGTTTTGATGTCGCGGGAATTGGAAATATTTTGGAATTTTGGCATATTTTTTCTACATTACGAAAATGCTGATTATTTCTTTTGTTGGAAAACAAAATATTATTTCTTTTGTTGGACGTGGAGGCAGGCTGATTTATCTATGACTGGACACAATAAAGATGTTGTGTTCGGTTTGTGGATAAGAATGGCTTTGGTATGTTTCCGCGGGAAGGGGGATGTAAATGTTAAAATATATATAATTATTTTTATATTTTTTAAAATTTTTTATATTTTTATATTTTTTATATTTTTCATATTTTTTTATATATATTATAATTTTATATTTTTTAAATTTTTTATATTTTTATATTTTTTATATATATTTTATATAAATAAAATATATTTTTTAATGTATTTTATATATATATTTTATATATATTTATATTTTTAAGTTTTTTATATTTTTTATATTTCAATATTTTTTATATTTTTAAGTTTTATATGTTTTATATTTTTATATTTTGTTATATTTTTATATTTTTGCATTTTTTTATATTTGTTTATATATTATATATTTTTATATTTTTTGTATTTTTAAATTTATTATATTGTGTTATATTTTTATTTTAATATTTTTTATTTGCTGTATTTGTAATATTTTTTATATTTTTATAATTTAATTGTAAATTTCAAGCGGAAACTAATCCAATTTATTTGAGCCTACACCTTGCATATTTTTTTTTAGTTTTTTATATTTATTATATTTTGTTATATTTTTATATTTTAATATTTAATTTTAATATATTAATAGATTTTTTGTTCAGAGAAACACTGCAAGATTATAGAAAAATGGTTGCAGATTGGAGTTCCTGATAAGATATGACAAAATGCAGAGCAGTTCATTATAATTGTGATTGTCTTGTGCTAACTAACAGTAGTTTGAATAATAGCTACTGGGAAACCGGACCAATTTTGTCATTACTGACTTACTCTTCCTTTCCCTTCACCACAAAAAAATACTAACTATCCATCGCTTAAGTGTCAGTAACCGGGTCGAGTCTGTTGTAACTATTATTCCATCCACTCCTTCAGTTTTGTTATATGTAACACGGGTGTACGGTGGTGTCTGGCATTCCGGGAATTCCTGGTTCATTCTTGGCCGTACACTCTAATCAATTAATCAATCAATTAAATTATATGGAAAGCCAAATAGTAAACTAAATTATAAAATGAACTTGTCTAAAACGATAGTACATTTAATTAATGCGTGTTGCAAATTTTATTAAACTAATTGATGAATTAGATCGGTTTTTACAGGCCATTGCTGGCCCGTACCGCATCAGCATTCTGGCTTCAACGGATCCGATCTCGAGCTGTTTTTTCATATTGTTCTAGACTACCTGAAGAATACAAGTAGTTCTATACCACCGAGAAATCACTGTTGCCGGCAGCGACATCTCCACTTGCCAAATTGTGGCTATCCTCCCTAAAATCACAGAACCATAGGTTTAGGTTCGGCTCACAGAGAGTGACTAAGCCAGCGTACTCACGGTACATTTATTTCCTGACCTCGCGGTTGAATAAAACTTAGTAAGTGCTATACATCGCGTTTAGTGCTATACATCAAGCTCATGATTCTTATCTCAAAATACATTAATCTTAGGGTCCAATTCTTACACCTACACATGACAACGGTTCTGATTAACACCTTGTACAACTTCAGTTTGTCGGCATTTGCAATGTATTTTAAACTTAAATATGGCAAATTACGTCTATAACAAAACAAGATTTGCGAGGAGATTTGCTTATCCCTTTCAATTCCGAAAAAGACCAAAAATAAAGAGTGGAGTCGTTACTCGATGAAATCCGTCACAAACGCCGGTTATTTAACGTATCGACCTTTAAACTTTAAAAAATACTGTTGAGTCCAATACAGAAATTAAGAATCGTACAAGTTGATCCAGTAAACTTTCCAATCCTTGCCATTGTGGTTAGTTTGCTCGACTAAATAAAATAAAATGTTACTCAACAATGTCACCGGAAAATAATCGATATCACCATTAATCAGGTTACAAAAACCATTTAATTCTTCCGAAAAAATTAAAATTTTCAGATGAAATACACTTGATTGGTCCCCATTAGGATTTAACGCAATGAATGGATACAAAACCAAATTAAATGAAAATTGAATAAAAACAAGGACACAAAAATGAAAATTAAATAAATAATTTTCATTGTTTTCGATTTTCCTTTTATTATTGTTCACATACATACATATTTACAATAATGACATTTAATTTTTTTTTTGTTATGTCATGAAAATCTCGTTTCATTCTTATTTCTGTTGTGTCGTCCTTGACGTTTTGCCTTTTCACTGTCTTTTCATTATTATATTTACCATTCAAATGCAACAACAAACAACAAAACATTTTAAAATAATATGCACAGGATTTTAAAGAGTTTTCACGTATGGGCGGTCAAATCTAAGCATAGCTGTAATGTCGATATATACATTTTGCGTTTTCGTATAAAATAATTAATTGTGATAACCATTTAATAAAAAAAACAATTGAAATTTTATGTAGCCCTTAACGAAAACCTCTTTATATATATTTATTGTGCTTTCACTTGAAATATTCCGAAACATAAAGTCCAACAAAGTACAAGAATGACGGTGGGAGGGTTGTTTGTTTTTAATAATTTTTTTCCAAAGCGAGTTTGTGTTCGTTCGTTCTCATCTTGTAAAATAAAATTACATTTTTTTATGCTCTGCGTGTTATGTTAAAAAGTGCGTTGGATTTTATGGTAAATGGCGAGATATAAATATTATACAGGGAAATAAAATGTGAATCGAATATTTATTTAGAAAGTAGCTAAATGTTATTTTTAATAATCTTGTCTATCTTGCCGAATGAATTATTTCAACGAATATCAACTTTATATATGTAAATGGTTCGTCAAAATTATTGCTATGGTGAGAGAAATGACAGCAATAACGCAAAATACAAGAAGATTTCATTATACAATTTAGAACAGACTACACTTACCTATACCAACCATTATGGGTAAAATAGCATTAGATTCTGTGTAAAACAACAATGGAGAAAGACTGGGTCGACTTCTTTATCAAAGATCAGATAATAGTACTAAAAATCATACACCACCAACAATTAATTCCTCACATAATCAGAACTATGAAGGGCCGACGTTTACAGCGATCATTAACTGGTATAATAACAAAACCAAGCCAGCCGCAATGAAACACACTAAGTGAAAAATATTGAAACACGATGTATCTTTAGTGAATCGCTCTAATTCAATCTCCATAGAAATCAAGCCACCATTATAGAACAACGATGGAAAGAAATTGAAGGAGCCTATTTCAAGATTGCCTCTGACTTGCTCAGTTACCAAGAATACAATCATTGGATTGGTGGAATGGAAAAAAATTAAGGAACATCATCGATTTAAGCAACAAATATACCAAGAAAACACGATAAAAGTGAAACGCAAATGTGAATATAGGGTGTCAACTAAAAAAGCTGCCAAGATGATCGAAGAAAACATGCAGATAACATCTTCAAGCCCACTAAGGCGTAGCAAATCCAAACTTGCGAACATTACATTAATGAGAAAGGTCACTGGCAAAATTACCAATATACCACTTTCACATCAAGAAAACCGAGACGATGAGACAACACGACTGTAGACGCATCGATGCAGATCAATCAACAAAAATTTGAAGATTTAAACGAATTAGTATACCTTATGCGGAAGCACAATAGCAAAAACATGTAAATAAACTATATTAGCAGCACACGAATAAGTCGTTGCTATTAAAGTCATTAAAGCAGTTTGATAATGGTTATGGTCAGCATTAAAATCACCGTTCATTTTGACTTTGTTGTGTAAGTAGAAATTTATTTCTAAATCAAAAAATATTATTTTAAAATTAAGTTGGATACACTTTTTTAAAATCTTGTTATATAGTAGTTTTTAAAAACTGCAAGCTTATGCAATAAAATCTGGTTGAATATATAGGTTTGGAAATACTATACCTTCCTAACTACAAATTTGAAATAATCATTTTTCAAATTTAAATTCCATTGTATATTATTTTCAACCCTTTTCTAGGTGAAATTCTGTGTGGGACAAATTTGTTCATTTTCACCTAATAAAATCTGTACTATTTTTGTTGCTAAATCTCGTTTAAAAGAAGCCTTAGGAGCCAACCATGGCAGCCTGCTGCAATATATTTGCAAAGGCTTCCTTTTGGATAACCTTTTTGGCCTTGCTATTAAATGATTAATATGACTGCTTGATTTTCAGATGTTTATGCTATCGTCGTACAACATAAAGTGACGTCTTTTTCTTTTGTTAATTTTATAATTTTAATGATTAGACAAACATTTCCCAAAGACATCCTTATTCTTGTGTTTTGTTTAACACATTCCTCTATAAAATTATGTTCGTTTATAGTTCAACTTCTTCTAATGGCACCTTGCTGCTTTTCAAACACTTTCTATTCATTAACCTTCCTACATGAAGTCGTCGTTTTCTCTGCTATTGTTTTTACGAGTGTTGTCCAATCGCCAGTATTGTTGTTCAAAGCACAAATTTGAAAATGATTATTTCCACTTTGAAAATATTTATTTCTACTTTGTAAATGATTACTTCTAATTTCGTATGGCTTACTTCCAATTTGATATTCAATTTTGAAAACAAACATGTTGAATTAAAAATTAGATGTTACCGTAAAGCACCTATCTTTAAATTAATTCCCATATAGAATAGATATGGATTGGTTAAAGCTTATAAATAAAGACCAAATTTTTGGTTACTATCTACCTCTTACTATTTCTTTAAGTTTCTACGCTCCACCATTAGCTTTTGATTTCGTAGAAATACTTCGAAAGAGTTCAAAGTCAACAATCTGCAACAACAAAGAGAAAAAATAGCATAGTCAAATTATTTTGAGAGCAAAACGATCTCAATAAGTTAATCTGAAAAGGAGAAAAATAAAGTCTCGGATCTGAATATCAAATATAAGGCATATTTCATAAAACTTAAAAGCAACGAAAACATAAACGATTTGTATTACAAAGAACAACACATGCTTTTAAAAGCATAACGGTTGATATTAACAGTATTATTACAACTGGGGTAATAACTCCAATAATTACAGTATCACCACAGATTTCACTTGTAAACATTTTACAGCAGTGTTCCAGTCTAGTCTATCAATCTGTTTTTTACACAGCCATATCAAAGCCATATATAAAACAACACACAGCCATATATAAAACAAGAAGTATTAGATTCTTTGTTTTTATTAAAACAAGGTTCCTTATTTCGTTTTATTAAAATTCAAAAGAGAATATGAAACATTATGTAAAGTTTCGCGGAACCGAACTGCATTCCGTTGACTAAGACGATGAGATATGTAGGTCCTAAGCAAATTAAACTTTCTTAGATTACAGCTACTAAAACGGTTCCACTAATAGTTGGTGAAATATATAAATATTTCCGGCCCTTTCAAATATGCATCAACAATGATCAACAATTACAATCCGTTGATTCAACCGGATTAATTAATATGAATGCGCTTCCTTGGCCAATGTACATAGCGACGTGAAACAGACTTCATGCGTTCTATGGCTTGATGTGCTTTTTGTGCAGTTGGTGTTACACTTTTAAATGATGCATAACTGGATCTATAATTATATCCCCAAATTTAAGGTAACCGCATTGGTCCGTATTGCGGTAATCGCTTTTAAGCATGGGCGTAACGGATACCTGAAGTACTTCATATTATCGAGTTATGTTCGAATTATCATTCAACCTCATCTCGTTTGAGTTGTGCTCTTATTTGACGTGAAATGATGTCTGCACTCTACGTATCCAAATGTATCTATCGAGACTTACTCAATGTTGTGATTACACAGGAGTAATATACAAGCCCACTTTTGTAGTTTATTTGGAGTGTATCAGCGATATTCTCCAATATGATTTTCTCCTTATTTGGGTCATAATGGGTGCATGAGATTAGATTTAAATATTTGTTTGAACAACTCGAATAATTTCTAATAATCAACTGGTCAGTCTCGTTTAGTGTCTTTTTAAGAAAGGCGTCGAATGGGCGATTTAACTGATGCATATCTTTGATGAATTGGCTGTAATAATTTACTGCTCCTACATTAATTGACTACAAGGTTTGAATTGAATTGTACTTGGAGAAACGAATCACAGAAATCTATTTGACTAAAGACTGTAGCATTTGCAAGTTTTTAAAAAAATATCATCGGGTAGCGGCAATATAAATTCAGGTAGTCAAATGCATCATTTAGAGCTGTTGTACAGTCAGCATAAATTGCAGAACCCGCTTGTTTCTCTTTTTCACACAAACTATTGGTGCAACCCAAAAACTATAGTTTTTGGAGATGATACAGTTTGTGGTTTATTTGGGTTAATATCACGTATGCCATTGGACGTTTGAATCTGGGTCTGTTTCGTTTGACGTGCAATATGACTTGTATTTTCATGCACCGTCCTTTAAATACATCCGGAAATAATAAACAAGTAGGTAGTGTTGATATATCAGCTGTCAATCTGAGTTGTTGCTGTTAATGAAAGAAATTTTACATAACGATCTGATCACCACATCCCAGATGTGGGATTTATCAGTTCAATCTAGTCTGAACAGAATTTGGTCACTAACGCATAATACAAATTTCCTTGTGATTGTAGCTTCACCGAATTTCATTACACATTAGAATTCGTTTAACAATTCAAGCTGTTGTTCAGATGCATTTCTCGAAAATATCAGTTTATTTTGTAAAAGTTTCCAGTATTTTTATCGCCAATTGTTGTGTTCGTGCCTCTATACTTTTTTACACTACTATCGCAAACACGCCTATAAATACACCGTATCAATCCTTAATCAATTCATTTGTAGGTCCTTATTTAACTCTAGAGTGACAACCTCACTGAATGACAACCCAAACCATAGTGCCCATTTAACATATTGTGCGAGATATAAAATCAGATAACACTGTGTTGTGCCATGTTTATTTTTAATTGGTTATTCAATGCTACAACATATTTAATGTTAAATAAGCAAACAAGAACGTCCATACAAGAACAATTAACTTCTGCTTCATTAAAAATATGAACTCAATGTTTTTAAACTGAAAACAGTGACATATTGGACCATGTTTGCAACGTAGATCGCCACAATAATAAAAAAAGTTTTAGACGCACAATCGCAGTTTGTACAACTCTAAAAGTAATCTTAAAAAGCAAAATGTGTAGAAATAGAACTCAGCTCTTATTTAAGCTTTCTAGCCTAAATATTCTCATTAGGACTCTTTTTCCAAGAACTAATTCTAATTTTGTTCAATTATAAATCGATTTTGGTTTTTCATTTTCAGTTTATACGAATTTACCTTTTAGAGATAGTACTGGGAATATTCGGCAACCTCTTCACAATTATTTGCTTGTTTCAAGTTATATCTTTCACTCCAACTGCGGTTGTTGTTTTCTGTTAAATTTTGAACATACGAGAATACGTAATCAAAAACCTTTTACATATCTGATGATAGTGGAATAAAATTAAAATTATTAGATTATGAAATAAGTAAAATTTTCTTTAAACCAACAAACGAATTAATTTAATTTAACCCGAAGCAATAAAATTTAATGTTTCTTATCATTTATTTACCTACTCGTAACTATATAATTGAAGTTTGTAAATTCTTAATTTTTTTTTCTAATTTATTTAATTTTAATTGGAATCTTTAAATTTAATTAAAAATATTATTTTTTTAAGTTAGTTTCATTTAGGTTCGGTAAACAACAGTAAGATGATACTCGTATGTAAAATAAAATAAAAACAAAAATTACAAAAATGTTTTTTAATGAAATTTTTGTATTAAATTATAAAAATAAATTAAACCAAATTGAAATTATTAAATGTAACCATGTATTTATAGTACTCGTATTATCCACTGGAGTGATGCGTTGCCCAGTTATAATCATCAAAATCAAAAAAAAAATCTTCGAATTAATTTGAGATTTTTTAGTAGGTTGACCTTTAAAGTACCAAGCTTTTGTTTTACCTTGTAAAAATATCTTCACATTTCAAGAAAAAACACTCATGTAGGTTCTTCCGTAAATATACATTTTGATTATCCTAATTGGTTGTATTTTGCTGAATACATTGACTTAATAATTCTTTCATGTAAATCCATAAAATACATAAGCATACATTTTCAAATTCCTTATAAACTCCTTATTTACTAATTGCATCCATTATGTATTACTAATCATCGGTTCATTTCATAAGAACTAATCCACAACTATATTTAGGGCTAAAACTAGTTATGATCACAAACCGTACTGAACCGATTGTCGTAAAATAGAAACAAGAACCACCGTAAAACATAACTATAGCTGTATAGAATGCAAATGACCTTTCACAACACAAAGCGAAGATACAAAATTTCCTCAACCATCAAAATATTGATATATTCTTATATATCACGTCATGACTCAAACATATTTTAAAATTAACGGCTATTCAGTTTATGCCACCAAACATCCGATCAAATGGAAATCAAATAAAGCTCCGAAACGAGCCTTGGCCGAGGATGCCGATTAAGGAATCTATAATTACCGGAGTGAGTTCTCACAATGGAAGGAAACAAACAATTTAAGAGGGCAAGCTTTGTTGATCCCACCAGACAACTAGATGGCCATTTGGCCAAAAGTGACATTAAAAAAACTAAAACTTTCCCTACCCACTTACAAAAACGTATTAGAACCAAATAAGCAAATCAATATTAGTATACTACCGGGTTACACAGAGGATGATCCTATCTTAAGTGTTTTCCTTAAACATTTCAAAAGCACTATTAAAAATGTATAAGCCCGAAGAAAGTCTGAAGATCATTTTACTACCGGAAAAATAGTCAAAGGACTACCATAGATAAATGCATATAATTCATAACCGTCAATGCAATAATGAGATTTGTAAATATACTCCCTAATACAAGGAAAACATCGCTAATTATAAAGATTCTGAAACCTAGCAAAAACAAAACGCATAGCGCGTTTTACAAGCTGATACAGGATGTCTCAAAACTTTAAAAAAAATGTAATTACATTTTCTAAAACCAATATTAGCTGAAGAGCGCAAAATATCAGACCATCAGTTTGGGGTTTGTGACCGTAGAGACAGTCAAACTAGTTCTAGAGGAAAGGATGCCGTTTTCCTGAATATTGCACATACTTTTGACAAAGTGACAAAGTGTAGTATGAGAACCTGGTTAACAAAATAAAAACTCTGCTCCAAATAAATTTCAAGCAATCATTGAAAATTACTTGTTCGGTAGAAAATCCCGTTGGTAAAACAAAAACCATTATCGAACTAAATCTGATAGTTGCAAGGATTCCCCAAGGAAGCATGTTGGAACCAGTTCTGTACTTGCTGTAGACAGTTTATTTTTACCAACCACTAATAATGAAGTCACATTGACCTTTGCCGATGACACTACTGTTATGCATTCAAAAAAAAATAATTCGCAAACTGTATCAAAGTGCAATCAAATGAAATTTATTTACAATGTAATGTCCGACTGGAAGTAGATCAAAACGGTCAATTTACTGCAAAGTTCTTCTAATATAGACGTTTTACAATGAATGCAATTAAAAAGACTAAGCACTTTTACAACTTATGCTTGATTCGAAATAGCTTCATCCACAGAGAACTTGACATTAAAACGGTAAAAGAAATGATAAAAGCAGCTTAAAATACCATTCAAAGGTCCACTGATTTTAAGAAAAAAGCGGCTCCGAACTTTGCATACGTTGTCTATCAAGACACTATAAAGGTGGGTGTAAATCAACACCATGTGTCGTGTGCATAACGAGTTACATTACACATTTCTGCATTACAACAATGCAGCTTCTTCAAGCAAAGCTGAGGCTGAATTTCTATTGGTCAATCGTTAACCACTGGGCGTGCCAACTGGTGCAGCAGCTAATCAAGTTACACAAGAACTGTCTGTACTATTACCAACAGCAGTAGGGTTAATACATCCACCGGGCAATTACCTACCACTTTGAGAGCATTGATAGAACAGGGGCCACAAGATTATTTAATTACGGAAGAAGCGGTCCAACGTTTAGGGCTAAAGCTTCACCAAACGTGCATCCATATACTAGAAATCGGGGCTAACATCATGAACCCAGCAAACACTATATGGTACAACTATTCATTCAACTGCACTTTTTATCATCATAACGAATAAAAGTTAAGGGATCTTGCCGAAAATTAGATTTAGATATTATTGGAAACCGACAAGTATGGCAATTTGATCGATGAAAACCTCGACTAGTCCAAGTCTAAACGACACAATGTACGTAGGTCCCTCACTATAGAAGCTAATTTATGGACCATCCTTTTAAGAGGGCGGAAACATCGCGTAGTTTTTTCTGAAGATGTCGAAAAAATTTATCAACAATTTAAAATGCAGGGTAAACATCATTCATATCAAACAATCAGAGGCCAAGAAATCGATCAGCGATCTGAATTTAATGACTGAAGGGGCAGTAAAAACGCTGGGTATTCATTACAATTCAGCTGGAGATCATGTTTTACGTGAACCTGCCACCAAACCCAAACCAACTAGCTAACTGGCAATGTCTCCTTGAAATATCAAGATTTTGTGACCCACTAGAATGGCTTACGCCACTTACAGTTAGTTGTAAAGTCATGTAACAGAGTTTATGGAGCCTGAACTTAAGCTGGGATGATATTTTACCATTCGAGTTTTTGAGAATTGTGATCGACTCAAAACCAAACTGAGAGCCACTCAGCCTTCGAAAATTCCGCGATACATCCAATATTCCAAAGATTGTACATTCGAGCTTCTTGTATTCAGTGACATCTCAGAGCATGCATACGCCGCAGTAGTGTATCATCACTCACGGAAAAGTGCCGGTTTGGTTCCTGACAGCGAGATCAATGGTCGCGCCGACCAAGACGAAGCTATAACCTCAAGGTTAGAATATGACTAATCCAACAAGTCATTAAGGCACTGGAGTAAAAATAAACAAAGTCATCTTATGGTCCATTTCACCATCATACTTGCATGAATACGAAAACATCCATCAACGTGGAAAATATTTATGGTACATCAAGTAGCTGAGATCCAGGCTAACACCAGTATGACTAGTATGGTATGGGAAATGCACAGATTTTGTGCTCATACTTATGTGGCCATGAAGCCATGGGATATTTGTTATACCTGCACAAGTACTTCTATACTGACGACGAAATTACGGAAATTCTGAATTATGTAATTTTAGGGACGTTTAATCTTTTTGTTCCATTTTGTAAATTTGTGCCTCGTATTCATATTGGTTCTTGATTTAATTAAAATTTGAAAAGGACATGTGGCCTAAAAAATTGCAGGCTTACTCATTATGAAAAACTTCCCGTAGACCTGATTGTTAGACATCTTTCACACAACTACAAAATATGCCAAACGAGATTAATTTAGGATATATATCTGAAGTGAGCTACGTATTAAAGACTTATGGATGCATCTGAAACATGGGGTTTCAGTTTTCCTGCTTTATAAACAAACTCAAAATGTCGCAGCTAAAGACATTGTGTCTAATCCTTTAAATATTTAAGATAGAGTACCACAAGGATCTATTTTGAGATCATTGTTGTTTTCTATCTTCATAAATAATCTATCTAACGCTGTGAAATATTGTAAATGCCATATGTTTTCTGATGACTTTGTTTATACTGTAAGGAATAAACCATCTGACATGAGAGCAGTTTTTAGTCATCGAAATGAAGTGGGCATATGCAAACCAAATCCTCTTAAATCCGGAAAAATCTAAATGTGCTTTTTGCTCTGAATAATAGCTCAGTTGCTAGAGTGGTGGACTGTAGAAGTATCTAAGTGCAATTAAAACTAGACCAAAACTTGGAAGTGTTTTTCAGAGTTTTTTTAAAATTTGGGTGGAACTATATGGATAGTGGATTTACTTGGAACAATCATTTGAATAATGTTTATGGTAGAATTTATAGTTCTATATCCCATGAAATTTTCCATATATTGAAAATACTTTACCAACTTGGTAAATCACAGTACTTAAGCCCTCTTGATCTGTCAAACGGATATCACCAAATTCTTATGGATCCCGAAGATAAAATGTTTCTTCTACCTTGATGATATTGTCATCTATGGTAAAAATATTATTGAACACGACGAAAAACTATTTAAAATATTCCAGTGTCTTTGATAAAATTATATTAAACTGAACGCACCCAAATGCCATTTTCTTCGAAAGGAACTAGTCTATTGAGGTCATTTTATTTTTGCATGTGGAATAAAACCAGATCCTTTGAAAAGTTACAGCTATTCAAGATTATCCTGTACTTAAAGATATCAGGATATTATGTCATTCCTGTAGGGCTTGTGGAATATTACAGGAAATGTATCTCCAATTTTGCCAAATTTTTCAGGCCTCTGACAAATCTCTTCAAAAAGTCTATCTGGTTTCAGTGGCCAGTTTTTTGTGATCAAACACTTAATCTCCTAAGGTCAACTTATTAGAACCACATATTTTACAAAATCCTGACTTCAAAAAAAAATTTATAATATCAACAAATGCTAGAGACATCGCCATAGGCGCTGTTTTATCACATTACATTGATACTGATGTGGATTTACCTATCGCTAATGCCAGTCGTACGCTCAACAAGGATGAAAAAACTATCTAGCTATCGAAAGAGAGTTACCCGTTTTTGTTTGGAATGTTAATCATTTCTGGCCTTATGTTTACGGTTGTAAATTTAAAGTGTTTACCTATCCTAAGCCACTGATTTGGCTCTTCAAAGTTAGTAATCCAACGACTCGTTTGTTGAGATGGAGAATACGGCTTGATGAATACCAGTACGAAATTATCCATAAGCCTGAAATTTTTCCTGAAATGTATAGTACCAAACTTTTTTTCCCTGTGCTTAAAATAATTTTTTTTTTAAAATAATTTTTAAATAACTTTAATCAAATTATTCAAATTAATTATATTTCGTTAAAAAATTATACCAATTTTACGCCTCATAATGCTTAACGGGTATTTATATATAATAAAAATCAATCAAGTCATCATGGAAAACCAAAACACTACGACCTAACAGATGATGAGAAACTGTTAAACAAAGATATTATCATTTACGTGGAGTTGATGGTGATTCAAATTCACGTACGCAAGAGACGAACACTGTGCTTTATAAAAATCAAAAAGGTAAGAGAAATTTTTAGTCTTACAAATGAAAAAAAACGTTGTTTCAAAAAATTGTCAACCCAAATTAAAAGGTGTCAGTCGAAGGGTGTAAGCGACTCATATTATTTGTATTATTTTTTTTGTGATTGTTTCACCTACAGTCCATCATGAATGAGCACATGCTCAAGATGGACTATATAGCTGAATGGACTATATAGCTGAATAAACTAGTCAATTCAGAAACATCAAAAGACGAATTATCAGCAACACAATGAATCAAACTAGCAGAAGGTTTTCAACTTACAAATATCAAACCAGGAAACGATAATAACCGAACGACCATCTTTATCTATCAACTCAACTCTAAAGTCATTAGAAAACAATGACGACATATACAGTGTGTGATCTAAGAATTTCACATAACTCTAATTGGTGATCATCAAGGCATAAATATAACTTACAAGTGATTGAAGCAATATTATCACTCCCTCAGATATTGAGTAAAATTGAAAATTTATTCAAAATCTGTGATACCTCTCCGAAAAATAAACTTTCATTACAAAATAAAATGCCCATGAAAATAAAGACCAACTCCAAATATCCCTTTGAAAAATTGTTCCTCGATATTGTAAGTCCACTCTCTGTTATGCGTTTAACAAATAGATTCTGACTGCTCAAGATAATTTTACCAACTATTCGTTTGCAATACCATTATCCAATCAAGAGGCAGAACCTGCTGCTAAAACTTTTGTATAGAAAATCCTTTGCACTTTTGTTTCACCTAAATGTTTATTAACAGATTAAAGAACCAATTTCATGTCTGATCATTTTATACAAATTTGTAAGCTTTTAAAAATAGAGAAGTTTAATGTAACAGCTTACGATCCGCAGCCTAACGGGAAGTTCTGGAACGCTCACACAAGGGAATTGGTGAGTACCTTAGAAATTACTCAGCGAACGATCCATTAGATGTTCGCGTAATATACAACACCTTATTCATCTACAACATATATGCCTTTCGAATTATTGTTTGGATTTAAACCTATAATACCTCATTCATTATCATCCAATATAGAACCAATTTTTTATGAAGATTATTTCTCTGATCCAAAATTTAAATTGCAACATGCATTTAGAATTGCCCATGACATTCTCCTTACATCAAAAACGAGATCTAAAAACTACTACAATCGTAATGTTAAATCAAATAATTTTTAAAGAGGAGATTCTGTATACATTATTTAAAACTGAATTACGACAAGAAGAACTTGCTCCATTGTGGCTTGAACCATTTCCTATTAAACATTACTGAGTAACGTGAATTCCGAATTAGCTATGGGAAATAAAAAAAAGTCCATAATAATCTACTTATAAATATATATATATATATATATATATATATATATATATATATATATATATATATATATATATATATATATATATATATATGTTGGAATTGATCACCATTTTTATCAAGTTTGCCCAGTCCTGCATCATATTTGATTAGTAAAGATTCAACCATTAGGTAATTGTAACTGGAAGCGGTATAAAAAATCAAACATTAAATATGTTTGACTCACTTGTGTTTTGGGAAGCAATACGGCATACATAATCGGCATAATCAATTGTATAAAGATAATTAAAGTTATAATATTGTTGTAATTGTTGTGAACGAGTTTATTTTAGTTGGTCAAAATAATTAAGATCGGTTTTGCCTCTACTGGAACAATTGTGTTAATGTGTTTCTGAATACTATCAATTCTAATCGAAACCAACAATTTTATCTTATTTTGACTTGATTCTCTGAGACTTGTGCTTCAATTGCGGTAAGCCCAGGACATAAATCAAAATTTTGTTACAAGAAGTTAGATGGGTCCAAACGTTTCAAATGCCTTCAGTTTGGACATACATCAACTGCGGTGTTCAAATTAAAGTTATAACTCTTACCGTAGCAAACTGCAGGAAACAAATATCTTGGAAAAAAATTGTCTGGCGCAAGTTATTGAAAGCTCTAATCAATGTACCGTAATTCTAAATAGTTAAACAAGAGACGCAGTTATTGACACTGGCAGTGATTTTACGATCAACATAAGGAGGATGAATTTCTTAAACTTAACTTGAAGTATAACGTGAACGATTCTGGGACTGGGGAACTCAATGGAATTGGAATTTCCTGGGTAAAGCCTTTGGGTACGATGTTTTAAAACATGCTATTATATTTACGGAAAACGGGAAGATAACTGTACAAAAATATTGCAAGGATGGTTTCCCCTTTAACTGCTCATTGGTGAAAATAAAAATGAAATTGAAGTAGGTGAAAACCAATTCTCCAAGGATGTTGTTAAGTTAGTCACAGAATACGAACCTCACAAAGTTAAAGAATGTCCGTTCTCATTAAAAATCATTCTACGGAGTGAAACTCTAGTATGGCAACCACCTCATTGTTTTAGTCTAACAGAAAAAGGAGAAGGAATGAAGCAAATTGCGGAGTGGCTAAAAGATGGCACCATAAGACCGAGTGTCTCGTAATATGCAGCACCAATTGTGTTGGTTAACACTCGTCAATGTAGTTTTCAACTTTAGACCTCAAAAAAATGGGTTTTTCCATGTACAAGTAGAGGAGTATAGCAGAAAGTACGCAGCGTTTGTCACACCATACGGACATTACGTGTTCTGCAGAGTTCCGTTTGGATTTTATGTTTCACCAGCAGCCTTCCAGCGATATATTAACTTAATTTGTACAGATCTAATTTCAGAACGGCACTTAATGGTATATATGGACGATATCATCAAAACATGAAAATTTTGAAAATGGTTATGGATATATCATGCGATTTCGGGTTCACATCGGTCGATTGTTTTTGTTATTTTGTGAAGGGTGGAAAAATAAAACCATCGGAAATTAAAACAAAAGCAATTGCTAAATTTCCTGAGCCAAATACTGTTCAAGTATTTGGCTTTTTTAGGACTCACCGGATATTTTTGTAAATTTATCCGCAATTACGCCTAGACCACTCAGCGAATTATTACGGAAAGATGTAAAATTCGTATTTGGTACAACTCAACGTAATGAGTTTGACGAATTAACAAAATTATTAATGCAAGAATCTATTCTAAAGATCTATAAACCGGCAGCTGAGACTGAATTGCATACGGATGCATGTAAATTAGGATATGGAGGTGCTTGCTGCAAAAAGACAGTGTAGATAATAAAATGCACCCCGTATTGGTATATATATATATATATATATATATATATATATATATATATATATATATATATTTATATATATATATATATATATATATATATATATATATATATATATATATATATATATATATATATATATATGTATATATCTGTATTGTCTTTATATTTGTATGGAAGTGTATGTAAATTGTTGAATTAAAAATCAATTTGCTCATCTAAAGCTACATTTAAGTTTTCTGAAATTCTTAAACATTTACTATTCCATTAGAATTTTCCACTAACCACTAGCTTAACAATTTTTCTTTCAACTCACCCAAATACACTAGCACGTTTTCTTAATTTTGAAAGCTTTTAATAAAAATACCATAAAAAATTTTATAACTTTAACACTTTTATTATAATTTGTAGAAGATTTATTGACCCCCTTTCATTTTTAATTTGGTTAGTTCATTTACGAAATCGGTTAGAGATTTGCTTACCTCGCCGTTATTTCGAAATCAGTGTTTGGCGTTGGTCAGTAAAAGAACTAAATTTAAATTACGTATCATCAATCGTTTTTCGGCTGACCAACTTTTAGTTTCAAACTACTCAGCGATGTATACATTTTTTAACTAATTTATGTACTTATCTATGTCGAGCGTCTGGTTTATACCTGAAAAGAGAAAAGTTGAAAAATGTTATCAATAAAATATTATAAAACTTAGAACTTTTAGCAAAAAACAAAAAAGGTTGTCTGCAACTAAACCGATTAACAAAACTTTAGGCAAAATATTTAAGAATATTTATGAAATTAAATGAAGTTGGTCATCAGTTGCATGAACAGATGGCTTCTCACTGATGTGAGCAGTTTCAACCTTTATTGTATCAATAAAAAATGTTCAAGACTTGTTAACCAAGAGACATTCGAAAAATGTAAATCCAAACTTTGTTAAATCACTCAAATTAACTTATTAAAGACATTTAATTTGAAATTTAGTTTCCCAATAAATATTTAACGACCCACGCTAAATTGGTTTAATGGTCAATACTAAACATTATTATGGTCTACTAAAGTACAATCATTAAAAGGATAATCACCTTAAAACAATATAAAATGTTCGACAATAAATCAACACCACTCGCATGTCGAAATTAGGGCGAATAATGAGGATGAGACGAGGCAGTATATGAAAAGGAGGTGGCACAAACAAATTAAATCACTATACGCCATTAATTCGAAGAAAAACAAAATAAACGGACCACAGACGAAAAACATTGTTCTTCTTGAATAACAATAGAACAAAGTACTCAAGACTATTACTTGGTTTAGGTAAATGATTTACCATTAATTTCAGATAACACGAACACAAAAAAAAATAAACTAAATATTTATTATGTCCAAGTTTAGATAAATTGCTTAAGGTGAGATTATTCTGTATCGTGCCAGATAAGTTTTGCTGGTACATATAAAAACACCCAAATCTATAAATTAGTACTCGGACATTTTCTTAAATGTCTTTAATTTTGAAAAATCTAACATGGCTTATATACAAGAGAAAATACGGATATCGAGTTACTAGATATAGGCTCGTTATAATAAATGAAAAATCTAAATGCAAATTAAAATCGATTAAGGAACAAAGGGAAAACCACATAAGCATTTTCGAAAAAACTGACGTCGAAGAAACCGTCTTGACCCAAAATTTGTATTAGACAATTAATTATAACACTTCATTCATTTAGAAGCTTGCTGACTATTAGTGCATATTTTGAAGCTTTTGAATTTTGTTTGTTTATCAATTTAGTAATTTTTAGACTGTACCACATAAAAACTGAAGGTAAAAGTATAATATCCTTCGTATGGTTTTTTTTGGAAAAGACAGTTTGAACCTTTAGTGCACTGATAACAGACATAAATTGTAATCTTCATTAATCCACCGTCAGTTCTGATCACGGTTAGATTATTTTAGACTGGGCAATATAATAACCATTTATTGTTAAGCGTTTTCAATATATATTATCCTATACAAGTTTCAAGTTTAAAAAGGGTACACAGCTTTCGGTTTCAACATGCAATACTTGCTTCAACTTGATGCAGTTAGTCCGGCTTCTCAAATATTTATTTAAAATTAAAGACTATATTTTTGAAAAATTCATATTTTAACTGACAAAAAAAAGAATTTTCTTTTTAAAAAAAAACACTGTCAATTGGGCGACTTGGTTTAACAAAACTTAACAAAAATTAACCAAATATACCTTTGTTTAAAATAATTACCCAAGACGCCAACCATAAAGAGGAAATTTCGAATAGTAGGAAAACAAAACAACTGAAAAAATAATAATTATTTATCAATTATTCTTTTTTTAATTTTAATAAAACGAAATAAGGAAACCTTGTTTTAATAAAAACAAAGAATTCAATATTTCTAGTTTTATATATAAAAATTAAAAATTATTTACAGCAAAGAAGTAAAACTTTCTTTAATGTGATAATAAAAAAATGTTATATTAATTTTCTATCTAAATTCTTTCTAAAAAGAAAAAATTTTTCTAAGAAATTGTATAATATAATTATTCTTTTTATTTTAACGGGATTAATTTCGAGGATTACTATCCTCTTCATCAGCCTGTACTACTTTGAACCCGAATTTACCTTACCCATGTTCTTAAATACCTTTTTCAGGTATGATTTTGGCTCCGCCCCCTTGTGCTATTTTCATTTTCCATTATTTTTTTGAACAGGTGGTTGATTTTAGTCTGTACCTGAATATTTATTATGTCCTTGTTATGTCTGTTTTTGTAAATTTCGTAATCTTCCAGTGTTGTCATCATGCTACCTTTTTTACATTTATGCAACACTTTCAGATTTTCGTTAATGCCTGTGTATTTATGGTTATTGTCAGTCATGTGTTGTGCGTAATTTGAGTCAATTTTGGGTTTGCCGATTTCTTTCACATGTTGGTTAAACCGAGTTGCGAAAGATTTACCGGTTTGGCCTATGTAGAACCCATCACAGTCGTCACATGATAGTCTATAAACTCCCGTATCTTGAGAAGTCATTCTTGGTGGGTTTAGTCTTTGTCCTATTTTGTTGTTAGTTTTAACTGCTGCCTGTATACCATGATTTTTCAGTACTTTTTTTTTTTTATGAAAATAGTACATTAGGTGGTAGCAAAACTATGAACACTATCACAATTCAATGATTCGGACCCAAAATAGGCTAAATCGTAACAATTGGTGACAGTGATGGAATTGTGAATAATAAAACGAAGATAAAAGAATAATAAAAGTGCAATGTGTCAACTAACGGTAATAACAAGACTTTAGTGGTACCACTATGTAGTGCTATGGAGAAAAAGGGATTAAATCAGTTAGAATATAACGAAATAGACAAGACAATATACACAAGTAGAAATCGTTGAGAAGAAAGTAAAAGAAAACTAACAGTTGAAATGAATAAAGAACTATCTGCAAACTTCGATTTGTCACCGTTAAGGAAACTTGGCTAATGAAATGAACGACATAAAGATTTAAAACTACAGTCAACATAAAATGAACGAAAAATGTATTGAATTGTTAATTCTATTTAATACGAAGTAGAAAAGTTACAAGACGAATTTAAAACTGGCATTCAAAAAGTTAAAATAGATGTTTAAAGGGTTAATGGGAGGATCAACAAGTTGATCAAAATTAAGAATACATAACTAAACAAATTGAACAGAAATTTCAACGTTTCGAAAAGGAGTCATTTCACGTCGAAGTAAACGCAGTTACTTATAAATTATGAAGCCATGAGGTCGGTAGTATGGTAGTGACTAAAAACGGAAATAAAGACGATTGGAATTAAAGGGTCGGTACCAAAAGAGCAACGAAACCAGCAGAAATTCCCAACGGTAATCGAGCGAATAAGAGATGCCTTTTGGGCAAATGCAGATACGGTTTCAAGAAATGTATAAAAAAAATGCATTTATTAGTGCGATTCAGGATTCAGTGATATGGAGTTTTAGAAGGCAATATTTTCTAAGCCAATTGCTTGTGTGTTAAAAAATAAAATGGCACAAACCAATTTAAGGCCATCAACAAGTGCTAACTGGAAATATTGACTGGCGGGCACATCGAGCGATCAACGTGAAGGAACAAAGAACGTGGTGGCAGGTCGAATAGTTGGGTACGTGGATAGTATAAATACACATAATACTACCATGGTATGTTAGCCAGTGATGTGTTAGATGTCGCTACTGGTAAATGCCGATGCATTTTCAAGGCGGCCATGTTCAGTAAAAAATAAACATTGTGGACAAGTGAAGAAAAAAGAAGGCATAATCGATATTTGGCATATGCATGTGATATGAGCAACTACTGTATACAGATTTGTTTACTAAAATAGATTATTAGGAGAAACACCATCCTACATAGAGTGAAATTGCAGAGCAGTCTGCCATTGTAGTAGCCTTTTAGGTACAATAGGAAAGAATGTACATTGGTTCTATGCAGTGGTGATGTGGCAATGTCAATTTCAACTTCTGAGAGTAACAATAAATATATGCACGTAGTCATGGCTATTCCGCAAGTGGCAGAGGTGTTTGCAATTCCAAATCAGGAGACAACAACGATAGCTGATGCAGTTGGTAGCAATTGGATTAGCAGATTTGAACTACCGATCAATTACAATCAATTTATTTCTGAAAAGAAAGATTGCTAGGAAGTCTAAAATTAGGAGTGGTTCCGTTAGCAGCTTTATGTGGCGAGCATTACGTAGATCTAATCAAACAATTTCTGAGAAACAATTTGAAGAAATCTTCAATGGCATCACCATGATGTACAATGTTATATAAGTAGTTTATCAGAGCCAAAGATAGTCGTGAAGTAGACCAGAAATGGCGTTCATAGAGCGATTGGCACATTACCGAGGAAGTTGGAGACATCTATAAATTATTAGCAAAAACAAAATTTGAGCGAATGTGTTGTGAATATAGAGCCAAATAAAAGAATAGCGTAAACAAATCTCGAAAAAAATACATTCAATGATTTTCATTCAATGATACATTCAATGAGATTCAATGTTTTTTGTTGGTGTATACACGGCGTATATTGTTCATTGAGCTTAGTTGCACTTTAAATGCAAAAGAGTGAAAAAGAATAGTGTCAAACATCAAAATGACAAGCGGCTTATCGTATGAAATTAAAGTGTTCATTCGAAGTGAATATTGGTGGAATTTATTGAAAAACCACTGATACAAACCCAAAAATGTCAAAAAAGTAAACATACTTTATAATACTACCACTATAAATACTAATATAAATAAACGACTACTACTATTTACTATAAATAAATAGCAGAATTATACATTAGTTCCGAAAAGACAAACAAAAAAGACAACCGGAGGCACACAGCCTAAGTATAGCATGGTTAATTAACAGATGAACAAAATTTAAAGTTATAAATGTTTGAAATTTCTTCTTCTAAAATTACCACTCTTTCGCTTAGCTTTTTGGAAAAATTTAGCATTATAGTAACTTTGAAATTTGTTTGCCTGTAGTTATTTCTATCCCACGCCTTTTTAACCCGTTTTTCCATCGGCCGTTTAGAGTGCGTCAGGTGTACGAACACCCAATTTTTAAATTTATCGAACAATGGTAACATTTTATCATTTTTTATTTTTTTATAAAGAGACTTTATAAAATAAAGTGAAGATAAATCATCAAGCCGATTATTTGGGCTCTTCTTTGATGATGAAGTTAAAAATATGATTATTGAAGAGAAAAATCGTTTGAACTGGTTTGAAAAAGTTTATTAATATAAATTGGTGTTGACTGGTTTCTAAACTGTCTAGCGGTTTCCGATTATTGGTCCGAATCGTAAAAGTGGTAAACTATGAATTGTCCTAATTTCTTCAAATTTAAAAGTTTGGAAACTTAACTATTTTGTTCGTCGTTATAAGAAGCAGCTAAAAATATACCACAAAAAGAACTTAGATTTGACATAGCAATCCATCTTATGATGACATCAAATAAACTGGCGATGATATTGCACATATGGAAGGAGGTTTTCCACCTGCAAATTTACCAGACAAACATCCTAAAATTGTCTACGTCTTAAAATTAACATTTAATATGTAGTTAAAATACCTACTACAGAACGAAAAAAGGAGACGTCAGTATAGTTAATGCCACAAGCGTCTTTTTTGAGCAAGAGATGTAATTTTCCTTTCTATACACATTGCTTTGCAGCATATTGGGAAAAAAAATAAAAAGAATTTTTCTGTTAAATTATCCTTGTTTCAAAAGAGAAAAATATGTACTTTCATTCATTTTATTTATACTATAGTCTAAATTTAATATTTAAATACCAAATTATTACCAGAGCTCGATAAGTCGAACGAATGGGAAAACTGATAAACCAAACATTTTACTGACCTCTGTCGTGTTTTTTATTTTGATTTACCCTAAAATACTAAATCTCCTCCAAAAATATCCAGAAAAAAATGTCCGGTAGAATATGGGTTAATACGATAATCGACTTGAATTTTATGCAAACCACTTCCATTGGTGGTCTAGACTTTAAACTCATAAAGACAAATGAAAAATTAATTTTCAAATAAATTATGGAAGCAAAAATACTCCAAACTAAAGAAACGAGCAGGGTTTGCAGACAAAAATATTGCAAAACACAAACATCGCAAACAAAAATATTACAATCTAAAAATATCGCAGAAAAAATCTTATATTTACAAAAAAAAATATTACATATGTCATCAAAAATACCCATTTTTGATGACATATGCAATATTTTTATTTGTCGATATAAGACGAAACTATTTTTGTTTTAGCGGTTTCAAAGCATATCAATTCTTCAAATAAAATCAATTTTTTATTAGTGACTTACTGTACAATTTATTTTGTGACGAAATTTTTGTTTGCGACATTTTTGCAGTACGATTTTATGGTGTGCGATTATCATAGCATGCGGAAAACATATGACTAAATATTTCGACGTACATTTTTGTGAAAGCGAAATATTGGTGCTACATTGTTTTTGATTGGGATATTATTAGATTGCGATAAAAGTATTGCAATATATTTGTTGCGATATTTATTTTGCGAAAATGAGGTAGGTTGCTATAAAAATTATCACTTCTTGGAAATATTATCAACATAAGGGTCAGGAAATTTATAAATAATACACAAAAAGTAATTTTTAAAATCAAAACATGTTAAAAACTTCATAATACGTTCTACCAATATAAAAAACTTCGCATACAATTTAAAGTAAACAACGAAATCCATTTTCCAGACGAGTAATATCATTAAACGGTTGTATATTATACACTTTAAAATTACTGGTTTTCCGTAGAACAATTTTGCCGTCTTTGCACCATTGGAACTGAAGTCCACAAGTTGTTTAAACGTTCCCGCTGCCTTATATAAACAGGATTCGAACTTCGTGAGATGATCCCTCATTAAATTGGATGATTCTGACTTCCTTATATCTGTGTAATTAAATAATAAATGGCTTTGTAACGAAGCAAAGTTTAACTGTTCTTTAAATGGGTTTTTCAATTTTGGTTTAGTGTTTACATTATGATGCATTTTTTTACCGACAAAATTTGGTCTGTTTTATTTTAAAAATCGAAAATTCAATTAAAAATCGAAGAAGAATTCACAACATATGGAATCGAAAGTTAAAGTACAGTTGTCGAATAGAACAAAGTTATGCACCGGTTGTAATAACAGAAATTCGAAATACTTCATCTAAAACAGATGGTGAAGCTGATATTTTGGATCACAACACTATTTATTCGTCAGCAGTCACTCACCAAACCGGAAAAGATCAAATTAATAAAAGTGACTTTCTGACGTTTTCACAGATGGATATACCTAGCCCCACAGAAATTGTTATGGGAGACCCCACGTTATGGGAGTGGCAACATCGAGGTACATTTAAAATAGAGATTGGTACTGACGAATACACTGCTCAAAACCTTCGAGAAGGCATAAGAAACTCACTAACAGCTGCGAAAAATAATTATGTACTTACATTTAAAACAATTAATTGGAACAAAAGTACAAAAATGTATGTGTTAATATGCAGTATGCAAATATTCACATCACCTACAAAATTTCAAATTTAAGGTCACAGCAAAAATAATTGTTGATATTTACACAATTGGTGATGACATAAAAGATCATGGCCCTTAAGACGTTTAACGGAAAGCCAAATCTGAAAGCTTACATATTAATGATTTGGTCAAGGAACTCGAGATACATGATGCGATTAATAGACTAAAAAATCAACCTCCGAATGAAAAATACATATATATGGCATCCGATCCTCTAAACATAGTATTAATGGGTCTGGGTACCTTGCAACTTTTAGGAAAATCAAACAGAGTTGTTTACATCGATGCAACCGGCGGAGTGGTCTGTAATCCTAAATGTTGCCTACATCACCATTTCCCGCGCATTTACTATTAAGCATGTGTCGTAAAGGTAGAAAATATAATCATCTTTATGTAGCGGAATTAATTTCATGCAGGCACGATAAAGCTGCTATTAGATTCTTCTGACAATACTTCTACTAGGAAATAGTAAATTCAAAACCAAAGATATTGCTTCCAAAATTATTCGTAAGTGATTGGTCCTGGGTATTCATCAACTCAGTTTTAAAACAATTTAACGAAGGCATCTCAATCAAACAATACTTAAATCTATCTTACAAAATTATTATCGGACAAGAAGTTGAAAAAACATTGCTGGAATATTTGGTATTTTTTTTTTTTCAATTTTAGATTGTAAGTCAATCAATGATATTAATAAATTATTTAGAATTTTCTGTATAGTTTGTTGCTCAAGATATCAAAACGATTTATATAATAAAGCTTACTCCGATTTTTTAAATATATCAGTGACAAATTTATCAAACAATCTGGCTAGCCAAGAAAATGTAGAACATAACGAAGAACAAAATGAAGGTGAGTTGGAGTATGAAAGCAGTCATTGATGATTCACCGTATTTTAAAAGGTTTTCGATCATTTTGAACACATGTCTTAAAGAAATTGACATCAAACAGGATCTAGCCCAGATTGACCTAAAAAATGAAAACAAAATGTATTGTTACGATTTTGTTTGGACTAACAAATATTTTACGTATTTACTTTTGTGGAGTACCGTTTTTTTACAATATTTCAAAGAAGAAAAAGAGTTTCAAGCGCTATTTGTGAAAATTGGTTCAATATAATTAGAAATAATTTGATAAAACAGCATAAACAGAAATTAGGGCGGTTTATTGATGGTCTACAAGAAAAAACTCGATTGTTAAACAATTTTGTCGTATTAGCCCTACACTTGTTAGGACGTACAAAATTTATCAAGGCTATCAAAGAAAGAATGTATTTAACAACACCGCTATCTACACCAAAAATTCGACATGATGGACTCGAGCCAACTGAGTTGAATTTGGAGGAATATTGTGGAAAAAATAAAATGCGGACAAATAAATATGCGGGACGAAATGCTCTACATAAATATATCCAACCAAGTTAAATAAAATTCAATAATGAAGATAACTGCAGAAAAATAGGCATAACAAATTTTCAAAATGCGGATAATTACTTAGCATCATCAAACTTTATTCAAATAATTTGTCGGGGTAAAAGAAAAATATACCTACCATGGTGCATAAATAACCATTGGATCTTAATTATAATAGATACAACAACTAAAACAATTATAACTTATGGCTCATTGGCACCAGAGATAAATATTCATAATTTAAATAAAAAAGGAGAACATTCTTTAAATCAATTAAAACTAGCTTGGAGAAAGCCAATTGAAATTTTTAAAACAGAAGCAGCGTATTTGTTGATTTTATATCTAACGATAAGTACCGACCAAAATTCCACCAAGATAATCAGAGCGAATACTTAAAAGATCTGGAAATCTACAGACAAATTTTACAAAATAAAATTACAATTAGAAAGCTCAATGTGTATGAAGCTTTAGTTTGCTTTGAAATTTTAACCGAAAATTCTTTAAGTGAAAAATGTAAAGAATGTGAAAGGCAAGTTCATTAAAACTGCAATATCCATGTTGTAATAAGCAATGAAATTTGTATATTTTGTAAAGAATAAAATATGCCATTAAATGTGAAAAAATTTATTTATTACCTACAAGTTACGGGATGGTTTCAAAATCGAGTTTTAATTCGTCGATCTTCTAAACAAAATTCTAAAACATTTGATTGATTGATTTTGAATGTACTGCCAAGCATTAAGCAGGATATCCCGGAAAGCGCCGGGCCCACAGTACACCCGTTTTTACATATACTTGGAAGGATATGGAAGGATACTAGTTAAATTATTGAGATCGACCCGGTTACAGACACCTTGGCGGCCAATAGTTAGTAAATTTTGTGGGTTAGGGAAAGGAAAAGTATGTTAGTTATGACTTAATTGGTCCGATTTCCCGGTATCCAATATTCAAACTACTGTTAGTGTAAGACAATCACATTTTTGTTGTACTGCTCTGCATTCTGCCATCTCTTATCAGCAACTCCAGTATGCCGCCATTCATCTATAATCTGCAATGGTACCCTGAAAACAAAATCTATTAATGAACTAATTGCTCTTAGCCATAGGCTGTAAGAAAAAGAATTAATTTCAATCTGAAATTATAATTTAATTAATTATAATATTATAAAATTATAATTCTGCAATCCATATGCTGTAATAAATTGGATTAGTTCCCCTTGAAATTCGTTCCGTTGCGTTTTTGCTAAAAATTAGGTGTTAATTTAGTACCGTACTATAGTGGTAATATAAATCATAATATAACAGTACAAAGATATGAAATTTATAACATACAATAATATAACAATATAACCACCATAATTCAAATCTAAAATAAAAATATACAGAATATAAAATATAAAGATATCGAAATTAATTAAATAACATCGGCAATTGTACGCAAGTTAAATGCAGCAGCGATACTTGATTCAAGACTTATTATTTTTTAATGGCCCTTAAGATCTTCGTTAAAACATGTAATTTGTAGAAGCCGGCATCCATCATCTTCGGGATGATAGCTTCCAGCAACGTCACGTATTTGAGCATACGTATATTCTTTTGGGTTTAACACAAAATCTTCAGAGCTTTTCTGGTACAGATATAATTTATATAACTTCATTTTATTAAATAAAATTGATCTTCCAATTTTAGGGTTTAAATTTTAATTTATACCCTAAAAGAGACCACCCAAATATTACGCACAGACAAAACCACTCTACACTTCAACAAACTAAAAGAACCTAAGAATTACAAATTTTAGCTTAAAAACTAATAAATTTAGAGTAAATATTTTATCTATTTTATCTATTTGTATGCAGATTAGAAAAATGTTTGCAAACTACATTTTCCTAATTTATCTGTTGCACTGCCCAAAAATTCTACAAATCGAATTTTATTAAAATAATTACACAATTGAATTCGATCGAATCCACCGTTTTATCGCAATTACACAATGTACTTGCATTAAAATCCTATTTATATTTACTTTAAAACTAAAAACACAACAAATCGAATTTTATTAAAACAATTACACAAATGAATTCGATCGAATCCACCGTTTTAACGCAATTACACAATGTACTTGCATTAAAACCCTCTCTAAACAAAATTCTAAAACATTTGTATAGAAATTTCTAATTCTAACTATGTAAAAGCCATTAGCTTTTCAAATGGTTTTGCACTCTTTAAGTCCTATTATAGACCTACCAAAAACAATAGCAGAGTTCTTGCTCAATATCCAAAATCTTAAGATATTGAGTTTTTTAAGAAGATTCGAAAACATCAGTATAGAAATTTTTAATTCTTAATTAAACTATTTAACTATATAACAATAAGGTAAAAACTGTCTAACTCTTGGTTTCGACCAAAAAATCGGTTGTTTTTTTTACAAAGGGAAATATTTTATTTTTTTTTATATATGTGTATTGAAATTCTATGTATTAGAATTAAAAATTAAAATATTTGAAATTAACCGTTGATTTTTTCCATAAAAATTTATTGTAAATGGTTGCAAATCTAAAATGTTTAAAATTTAATAAAAAATAAATGGCTATTAGTGTTTTAAAAAATTAAATAACTTTTATTTAAATTTGAATCGCAACAAAAATACATGATAATGACATTTTTCAAATAAATGAAGGGTTGTCCATAAAATTGCCTGGAGGAAATTTTATATTTTAGTACCAATGTAAAAAAAACAACAGCAAAAGTTCTCTTCATTAGTACAAATCGGTTGTTTTTTCTTCAAATCGGTTGTTTTTTGTTTGCATGTGTAAGTAATAAATTTTGTGTCGAAACAGAATTTTTTTGAGAATGTATACTATCCGTGTGAGGTGCGATGTAAAAAAACAACCAACTTTTTGGTGGAAACGTACACTAAGTTATATTTAGGTGTAATTTCGCCTAAATGTCATCGAGTTTTTATACTAATACATTTAAATTTTTTGTGTTTTTTGTTTATTTAGTTCCAATTTAGGATAAACTTCACAAGAGTTTCGCTAGGTGGAACCGGCCAACAACAAATAACTGTATTGCTAGAATTTTCAGATTGACCATTTAAATCCAGCTGAGCCTCAACCATATTCAGTCTCACCTCATATTGCCAAACACGGCCCTCCAGCATATTTAGTTTACCTTTTAGGACTGGTTTTATTTTGTCAGCAATTCGATTTTATTACTCAATAATCATCTAAACTTGAGCAAATGATGTAGGCAAAGTCCGAGTTGGACAAGTTTCATAATAGACTTCTTGCTTTAGATTTTTATTTCTTAAAAACTGTGACGTTAAGAAAACAAAAAACATATGAGACAGGGAAATAATACAAAAAACTGTTAACTGTTTAAAAGTTGTGAATGTAGGAGAATATTTTTCCCAAAAATTTGTTATTAACTAATATTAATACCATGGGTTTCGGACACAATGTAAGTGATTCTAAATTAGGACGCTTATAAATAGCAGCAACAACTCGTCAAATAAACAAAAGACAAACAGTTACATAGTAATTATAGGATAGATAATGCACAGTACTAATTACGAACTTTAAAACGCTAGTATACAAATTGAGTAGTCTCCTTTAATTTTTTAATTTGCTTCTAATTATTGCAACGTTATTTGAGATTTGTATCTTTGGAGAAATACCTACCTTTGTGTAAACCAACGTTCTATACTAGGAACTGAAAGGTGAAGTAACATACACTTATAAATAAATGTGGAATTTATTATTAAATTGGTATACCTCCCACATTTTTTGTTGTTTATAAAAAATTTCAATTTTGTATTAAGAAATCTAGTAAAGCATATTTTTAAGACAGTTTTCTAACCGCTATACAAATTCAAACAATACATAAGTCGATATATAAGTCTATATATGTTTGAATGATTTTCTACGATGATAAAATAAAAACGATGATAAATAATTAATTCGTCTGGAAAATCTACCATTAATCAAACAAAAATTTAATGTGGAACAATTCCGGATTTGTATTTTCCAAAATTTATCTATTTTGGTTTATCTTCGCTGAACTTGTTTTTGTTTTTAGTTTTTTTTTGGGTACATCAGCAACAACTACCATAATAATTTATTACCACAAATACTTTTCAAACTTTTTCTCGCGCACATTCCATTATTTATATACATCCATACATACATTGAATGATGAGCTTATTCACAAAAAAAGCACACAACGAAACCATAAAAAAAAAAAATTAAAACCATCCATGACATAAAAATAAAAAGGCATAAAGCCGTTGGTTGTATAGTAGTTTGTCTGTCGTGCACATTATATTTGCTCGTTATGTACTGTATCCACCATTCACATACGAATAATCCGGAAAATCGAAAGACATAAAATATTTGTGTGTGGATGTTATTGTTTGGCTCCTGTAATTTCCTCGTGTATGTTGTGTACAGAATAAACCGCAAATTTTAACATAATTTTTACAGTGTGATCTGTAGTTCACTTTTTACAAACATTATAATTTTAATACTTGTAAAGGGTGGTTAAATTTTAAGGGCCGATGTTGAATGTGAACCACACCTAAACGTCAAGTTTTTTCTGCATTTCATTTGACATTTCTCAATTTCAGACTAACTCAATTTGAACCATGGAAAGATACACAATCGAGCAACGCGTTAAAGTTATTCAGGCTTATTATGAAAATGGGCGTTCAACTCAAAATGCATATCGTGCACTTCGTGATTTTTTCGGTCAATTTAATCGTCCAAATGTGCGTACAATCGGAAAAATCGTGCAAAAATTTGAGCAAACCGGATCTGTAGGAGATTTTAAAACACTAGTTCATGCTCGTACAGCTCGTACTGCAGAAAATATTGCTGCTGTTAACGATAGTGTGGCTGAAGAGCCGTCCACCTCAACTCGTCGTCGCGCCCAACAATTGCACCTTTCACGCTCGTCGTTGATGAACATTATGCATAAAGACTTCCATTTACACGCTTATAAGGTGCAATTGACTCAAGAACTAAAGCTTTTTGACCATTCCAAACATCGTCAATGGTCAGAATGGTGGCAAGAAATGGCAACAGTAGATGATCAATTTTCGAAAAAAATCATCTTCAGTGATGAGGCACATTTTCACCTCAGTGGATTCGTCAATAAGCAGAATTGCCGCATTTGGGTGAATCATAATCCAAGAGTGATTGTCGAAAAACAAATGCACCCACAAAGAGTGACTGTTTGGTGCGGTTTATGGGCTGGCGGCATCATCGGGCCGTATTTTTTCCTAAATGAGGCCGGTCAGGCAGTTACTGTGAATGGTGTTCGCTATCGTGAGATGATAACGAACTTTTTATGGCCCGAACTGGAAGATATGGATGGTGGCGATATGTGGTTTCAACAGGACGGTGCCACTTGCCACACAGCTAACGAAACAATGGCTCTTTAGCGCGACAAATTCAATGGTCGTGTTATCTCACGTGGTGGCGATGTCAATTGTCCGCCAAGATCATGTGAACGATGTCACCGTTGGACTTCTTTCTTTGTGGTTATTTGAAAGAAAAGGTGTACGTCGATAAGCCAGCAACAATTTAAGAGCTAAAGGATGAGATAATTCGGCACATTAACGTCATAGAACCTAAATTATGCCTAAGCGTCATCGAAAATTTGGACCATCGGATGGAGGTGTGCCGCCGAGGTCGCGGCGGCCATTTGGCCGATATTTTGTTCTATACATAATTGAACCATACCATATTATCATAATAAAAAGAATTGACAATAATTTCCTAAAAAAATTGTGTTAGATTCAAAATCAACATCGGCCCTTAAAATTTAACCACCCTTTATATATAAGCCAGATAGTTTAAACGAGAAAGTGGACTACTAATATATTTTCATTTGATGCATAATACGTAGTAATGACCTTTAAACGTTTTGCAAGCATATTTATATCTTAATTTAGAACAGAGAAAGATCATTTTAAGAAGATGATGTACTCACGTCTAAATTGATTTTAAAAACATGAACACTGTTTGGTCTATCATTTAAATACCTTTAGTTTGAGAGGTCACAACCCATGTATCGTATTTACCTGAATACTGAAAAAATGGCATGTTTCGGAGGTCACATAGTTAAAATAACTCATATATATGGTTATAAGTACTCTGCCGATCATACTGTATATACATACGAGATTTTTTGCTGTCGAATAATTTCGAATACTTTTTACAAAAAAAAAAAAAAAAAAAAATATTTATGTAAATTTTGTAGGTTTTTGTACATAAGATTTAAAGTCTCGTGGAAATGAAAAATGAATAAAATCATTATTTTTAATATATATATATAGCATTGTTGTTGGTTTGAAGTTTATGCTCGTATAGTACTGAAACCTTTTTCGTTAGACAAACACAACAACGACAACACCGAAAAAACCAAATCTATTCTTGTGTCTTCTGGTTTTATCATATTTAGATATATGTATGTGTGGTATCTCTTATTCGTCGTACTCGTACGAAACAAAAATTCCCATGCGAACAACATCAAAAAAATAAATAAAAATGTAAGACGGATACATATTATGATTTCCATTCCATCCAACAAACAAAAAAAAAAAAAAACTCTCGACGAAAGCGTAATGGAAATATTAAGACGCTGAGAGATAAGATGAAATTCGAAAAATCTCACGTGTCATATAAAAAAAATCATTACGTTATGATTTTTCCTATTCCATTAGGTATTATGATGAAAACGTACTGAGTTCTAAGTTTGTAACATACGAAATGTATATCGATCCGAATAACGAAACATTGCAAATTTGTCCGCATCGCTTTATATTAACATACATTTTTGTTTTTTCGAGTACAAACAGTGTGTTAATTTTTTCAAGGTTACATTTTTTTTTGCGAAGACACTCACATCGCCTTATCTTATTTATATAGTGCAACAAAAATGTTGAAAAAAAAAAAACGAAAAGGAAATTAAATTATGTTCGTTCCACAAAAACATCTTTAGGGCACATCTTTTTTTGGGATGAAATTTAATTTTATCACAAAAAATATGCCAAAACCATAAAATAATAATAAAATGGATTTGAAGGCCTTTGCTGGCTCGTACCGTTTCTAAACAAATGCAAAAAAATCTGATATGTTTATATTGGGTCGTTCTCTACCTTAAAAAGCCATTGTCGCCGACAGTGATCTCTGCATCTTCCAAATGGTGGCTCTCCTCCCAGGAATAAATGCACCATCCGTTTAGTAAGTATCGTCATCGTCACGTTTGGGGCCATATATCAAACAAATGATTCTTCTCTCAAATGTCGCTAGCATCCTCTCTTACTCATCCGTCAGGGTACAGTTATGACACCCATCCACGACAACGGGTGTGATGAACACCTTGAAGTTAATTGGTTTGACGAAAAGTGCCCACATATAAGGCTACCAGCTATTTGAATTCCTTTATTTTCAGGGGATTACAACCAATGGCCAGTTTTCAAAGTCTGTTCAACAAAGCGATACATTAGAACGAGAGCTTGTCAATCGAAGAGAAGATGTATTATATTCCATTTTTCTTGGTTCGAGGTCAAGCAGCAAATTTTATCAACCATCTCACACTATCGGAAGACGACTATATGACTGCATGTAATATTCTTATCGCCAGATACGATAACAAGCAATTAGAGGCTGGTCAGTGTATTGTTAGACCTATCTAACACTACACTAATCTTCCTGTTAGCCATCCTGTGTCTATAGAAGTGGAACTCAAAAAATTATCCATTGCTAGTCGTATCAAAACTTTTAATTTTGCATGGAATTTTAGCTAGCAGAGAAAAATCTTATTGCAAAAGCAACCTTTAAAAATACCATTGGAGAAATTGCCAAAAGAAATGTGTAATATACAATGGAAACTCTCATATTTTACTCTATTAAATCGAAAAAGTAACCAAAAAACCGCACTGATACCCGATGACAACAACCTTACAAATGACGAATAGAGCTAATAGACAAACTAGCGGGTAAAATGAGAAACGCTTGGTTCGGCGTATGTTGATCCCGGCTCGCAAGTAACCTTAAAATCTAATATATTTCAAACAAGCTTATAAAAGAACGCCAATTCAAGCGCCGAACTCAGATTTGGGGACAAAAGCGGGTACGGCTTATACATCAGTGAAATTCATTCGTTGATATGTAATTAAACCAATTTATTGGAATTGCCAAAAGAAATGTGAAACGGTTCAAAACCTGACAACGTGAACGGTGCAACAAATCAAGAAAAAAAATCATGAAAAATAGATAAGAGAAAAGTTACGGCAAGTCTTAAACCGGGGTTATAGCAATCTGACCTTTTAATACTTTGTTCGTAAAGTCGAGGAAAACTTCATGGATAGTACGGAATCATCTATACCACCTCTGAAAGATGCATGCGGGAACAATATTTTTATAATGCCCAAGAAAAAGCGAATCTCCTCGGCCGAAAATTTGTAATAAATTTTAATTTAGCTGATTCTAGCTCAATACCTTGGATCATGGCCCTAGTGAGCCCGTCGATGTGATGCGCCGCATTTTATTCAAACCTAAAAATGTCGCTATAGTCCTTGTGAACATTAACATAACCAAGTCAGCCACTCCGGATGCCTAATTGTTCTCAAATTCTCAAATACGGTTGTAAATCCCTACCAAATCCACTTTCATGTTTGTTCCATCAATGTCTCCCGGCATTTTCCCCTCCATCTGAAAAACAATTAGCATACATCCTGTGCCGAAAAAAGAGCCAAAAATCCGATTCTTCAGATTATCGCCCAATCGCGATAGCCTCGGTGCTTTCTAAAGTAGTTGAGACCATAATCAATTTCTAGCGGATGAAATATTTGAAAGGTAATCTTATTGTTTTTGATCGTCAGTATGGTTTTCGCGGAAGGCGTTCAGCAGGTGACTTAATTAATGTTGTCACTGAAACAATTGAACATCTTGGAAATGAAAATGGAAACAATACAAAGGACGACGCAACATTAGTAGAGAAGCAGCTAGGATCAAAGCCCTACTAAATGCTATACCAACTATTCTTCGATATAATGGAATTTTAAAATTCAAACTTGATTACTCAATAAAACAACCGGTCTCTACATAAATCCCACCACAGATAGTTTTGAATTTCATATTTCCCTGCCTAAAACTGAAAACAGAAAGCCCACCAAGAGAAGTCTAACTAAGGCTCAAAAATTATCGAGCCTGTAGGTTGATTATAGCACGTCAATTACCATAATATAGATAAAGTATTTATGACCTTTCTTGGGATAAAACACTATCGTTGATATTAGACACATTTGAAGGATTTTAAAACTTCTCTTCCTTCGTTAGAGTTAATAACAATACTCTTAGATGGCTTGGTTTTACTGCTTAACCATCGCTCAGTTTACATAGATTTGGTGAAATATCTGAAAATGCATATGCAGCAGTCATCCACGTTAGCAGTAATAATTATCAATAATAATAGAGACGTAAACACCACGCTTGTTTTAATCAAGACTGAAGTGACGCCGATAAAAATCATATTGTCACTTCCACGATGCCAGTTATGCGGCGCAATATTGCTCACCAAACTAATGAAACAAGTGTCTGAAGCACTACACATACAAGATGTAGAAATGTCATTTTGGACAGATTCAAAAATTACGCTGTAGAGGATTAAAGGTCATCCTTAAAAATATAAGATATTCGTCGATAATAGAATTTACGAAATTCAAGAGCAATAGAGGGATTCAATCAACACTTTCAACTGAAAGACTACAATTTGATACATGATGTTAATATATGAATCAGAACACCGCACCGACAAGTTTGCTACTCAAGAAAGAGAAGGGCTATGCAAAACAAAACCATATGAAGAATTCAAGAAAGATGTGTTTACTGAAACATGGCTCTGTATCAGTTAAAAGCCATCTTTTATTTTTCAATTCATTTGCTCAATAAATTCACCAAAATTATTTTTTTTACCTTTAATGCATAATGAGGCTAGTAGTTACGAACGAACATTGAACAGTAACAGCCAGATAATTCTACCTCTTTTTAGAAGAAGGTACTGGATAACAATAATTCATTTTGATATCCGACTGCCTCAGACTTTGTAGAAAAGTTCAGAAGATTCATTGCCCGCAAAGGCATATGCCAACACAATTATTCAAATAATGGTACGAGCTTTATTTGAGCTTTGGGTAAATCCAAGAACACCTGATGTACGTCACAAAATGTTTTATAATATTTAATAAGAATTAGCCTCAGCGGTTTATCCGAATCGGTCAAATTTTCCTTGGTATTCATCTTCAATTTCCTCCGCTAGAGAAGTGGTCTCCAGTATTATGTAAAACTGTAATTTGTATGCTGTACAAGACGATTTCCTTGTTTAAGGATAGAAAATGCAGATACCTTCCATTTATTAGGCATAACTTCGCTTTGCAATACCAATCAAATAATGTCACAAAGATAGTTCCACAAAGTATCCCTTCTGACTTATACATATATATCCGTCAATATATGTAATAATTAGTGACAAAACCCCTAGGCGAAGACGAAATAGTAGATAATATTCTTCGGATATGATCCGAATGAAAAACATGCAGGAAAGTTTCAATTGGACCCTTAATTATTAATTTAGCACGAATAATTACAAAAGTTAATGCAGAAATCAATTACGTCAACAACATATATCTAGTTCTAACGAAATTGCTGTTTTGCGGAAATCCTAAACTTTTTTTGAAATGTTTTGCTTGCTTTTCAAGTTTTGACAAGAGTTTTTAAATTCTAATTCTGAAATTCTATTTCATTAAATATCATCATAAAAGTACTAGTATATTTGTACTATATGCAATATTATAAAAGTTTGAAATGCAATTAAAAATTTTTTTTCCTTTATTCCACTGAGAAGCAATAAAATATAAATATATCATTCATATATTATGTTGTGTGGTGCCATGAGTTTGAGTGTGTTAGAATCTGTACAGCTGTATCTCATTCAACGTAACGGGTTTTTGTTGTGTTGTATTATATTTCAAGAAACGCGTCCTTTTGGAGTGGCCTTGTCCGTCTTTAATATTAAAACTTAATAAGTAACAATCGCTACAATGTGAAGAAGACGAACATAACCGTTAAGTGCCCCAAAGTTCCACGAGTAAAGAGTTTATGCAGTTATTCTTCGAAGAGATGTAAAGTCTGTAATAATGTACAATTTTACATTTTCTTCGATTTTACTTTGATATAAATTTATACTTTGACTTGCACAATTAAGTTAGGTTGAAATTATATTTCTAAATTATAGTTACCGGGTTTTTTGGAAATAAAATAAACTTTACAATTTTGTTTGAAAAAATAAAAATTTTATTCGGAGTCCTGTTCTGGATTTGAAAGAAAACGGTCAATATTTTTTAATTTTTTTTGGTTTGAGAGTTTTGAATGAATAACACGTTTATGAAAAATAAAAATATATGTATATGTTTATAAATAAATCTATAAATAAATATGTAAATATAAAATTGCAGAGTGTTATAGAATAAAAAGAAATAAGGATGGGAACTTGCTGTAGATTGTGTAATATGCTGTGAGTATATGTGTATGTTTATATATATATATATTATATATATATATATATATATATATATATATATATATATATATATATATATATATATATATATATATATATATATAAACTGTAAACAAAATGACATAAAATAATTGTAAATTATGTGATTGTATAATATAATATTAAATGTACATTTCTAGTTCAATTTTAACTGTAAATACAGTGATTTTCTTTTTTGTAATATATATAATATATATTTTATATTTTTGTGATTGTATTAATTATGCGTAGTGGTTTGTATTAGTAATATTTTTTGGTAAATATGCAATGAGACATCACGGAGCGGCGTGCAATTTCCCTTAGAATTAAGGTTGATTTACATATAAGTAATAAAAGTGACTAATAAAAAAGGTAAGTGATAAAAGTGACGCTTCATAGACAACAATTAACATATGTGACGGGTTAAGCCACGCACACTAATTAAATAATTTTTGTTATTTATTATCGAGTTGTCCGTTTTATTAAAAAAAAAACAAATAAAAATGACGTGGCAACACGGTCAAAAATTATTTGTATGTGTTGAGTGTAACCGTGAAGGGAAAGATGAAATTAAACCATCTCTAGACGTTTGGCGTGTGCCGTCTATAGATTTTCAAAATACTCGTTTCTGATTGGCTACTAGCACCCGACACTCGCCAGACGGGTGAAAGTTTGATTTTTTTAACTCGTTAAAGTTTGATTTACAGTTAGCGTGCTGCCGAGGCTCCAAATGGCTGGGCAACAAGTCGGAGCAGTCAGGCATAGAAGCAAACACTCCAACTAAATTACTGAGAGATTTGAGATCCGTTAGAAGTATTGTTGCTTGTTTTGGCGTTACATTGGGGCTGAATAAAAATGCTGGACGACCGATTAGTATCACCTCTTGCTACCATATTTTATTTATTATTGTGTATCATTGTTATGTACCACATAAATTGTTGTTGCAGTTATATAAGTTTAAGTTAGTAGCAGATTATGTATTAAGCAGATTATGCAGTTTTATAAGTTTAAGTTAGTAGCAGCGTATTAAATGTTCATAAAATTTCTAGACGTATTAAATGGGATAAATTCAATAAATAACTATAACTATTTCAACCAGCCAAAATTTTTAAACAACTAGAATTGTCGTACTACTCTACAATGTATAAAATTAATATAACGGCTATATCCACAATTTATTATGAAACGAACTTTTTTCAAAAGTATTGCTGTGAAACAGAAATTTAATGAAAACTATTCGTTAGTTAAGTAACTTCGTTCATTATCCTTTTTCAAGTCGAAATGACCCGAATATTGTAATCTCTAGACGACAAAAGGTGTTCCTTGTCGATATCTTAACGATTTTTTTTATTAGGCAACATTAAACTGACATTTTTTGTATTAATTATTATTGGGTATCGGTATGCCTATAATACGTACACCTAGATACATAAAAACGACATAAAGATTATAAAAATTTTCACTTAATTTTTCACAAGTAATAATATACTTTTACATAATCTGAAAACTCATAAAAACTCGCCACGTTTATAATTCGGCGAAATCTTTTCAATCCCTTATTAATGGCACAGCATGCTACAAGTCGTAAAATTACAAGTCGTTGTTGTAAGTTGTGAGCTTTTTTCGGGAAGGCATTAAAATTAAAAACTTTTTTTCGCTATTCTAAATATTTTTTGGTACGGGTAATAAAAAATAACAACAATAACAAATCATTACTTCAACTTGCTTCGTGCTCATTCTCCGAAAACAAAATCAGGCGAAATTGACTTTTATCATGTTTTAGTTCTCGTATATAAAAAAAAAAAAAATCTTGGGGCATCTTGGGAAAAGGGCGATAAAATTAAGATGGTTTGATGCTTTTTTTATAATCATATAAAAAATTTTGTGTGCGTTATGCATGTAGCATTTTTGATGTGTGTTGTACCCCGTTAAATTAGGGACTTTATTTATATAAGACATATGTCATATAAATGTTATTAAAAAAATTCTTGGAAGTAAAATCAAAATATTAAACCTGAACGTTAGAGTTGGGTTATTAACTTTTTAAATAAATTGGAATGTGTTATAAGTGTCAATGAATTCGATTGAGTTTATTTTAGTCACAAACTCTACCATGCAACAAACGATAGCACTGGGATGGGCTAGCTGTGGAGGTCGAACAATTAATCGAATAATTAATTGAAATTCTATACCTAAAGTTGAATTCAATGATTTTCCTCTAAAAATAGTCATTAAAAAATTAAAGTTTATAATCTAGCTAGTGATTTAACCAAAAGTACAAAATTTTAATTTGAATATCAAATAAAAATTTACATTAATTCCCATGCGATCTCGAAACCGAACTACGATGAAACTAAGCAAATATCGTCTCTTATAAAACAATCGTAACCTATTCGGTAGTATTTTCGTAATAAAAGTTTTTTTTATGGATCTGAATGGCAGAAAACGGTATCTGAAGATACCGTGCAACTTTCAACTAAGCAATAGAGATAGCACACAACCAATTTATGGATATTCTGTAGATATTTAAAAAATATTTTTTGAGTGAAGTGACAAACAATTTTAGTACACCAGCTTATACATCATGGTCATAATCTATATAAAGTCTAAACCTTTATAAACATAACATAATAAATCCAAATTTTAAAATCTTTTAAAGGATTTGGATGCATGCACAAACTGTTTGTAACAAGTAGGCAGTAGGCTTCATGCCAAAGCTATATTATTATCGACAGTGCACTCACTTATATCTAGTAATATCTATAGTAATTAAGTAACTTATTCAACTCAAGCCGCAAGTCATGACCATAAATCGACCTTTTGTTTTTCATCTGCTTGTTCAACAGCAACCAATGTATGATTATCTCCAACCACCTCATCTCGGCCGTTCTAAACTTAAAAAAAATCCAGTTTCATTTCAATATATTAACGTTTTACCCTGTATTGGTTTGCGATCGCAGAGAGCTTAAAACACTAAACTGGTTCCTGGATAATAGTTACATATTACGAATTGAAGAGGATTTAGCATCCATGACTAGGCCATGACTTTTCAAGATACAGCTGCTAATTTAACCTATGGAAACTTTTTGCTGACTTTTTTGCATCAGTCTATGTAGCTTCGATGTGGCATTTTGTAAGACGCTTGGAAAACGATTGAATCCAATTTTCAAGTCGGGTAATAGAAATGAGGTTAGTAACTTTACCGTGGTATCTCAATTCTGTTTGTTTACCCAAGCCTTTTGAATCCATAACATTTTGTAGTATACTATATTAAACCATTTATTTCACACGTGCCGCATGGATTCATTAAGGCCAGTAGTTATTAAGGCATCTTCTTTTTTGCAACGACATGAGAAGGATTTTGTACATTTTTGGGGATACATGCCTCTACTTTAGAAAAAATTGACTTTAATAAAAAACAAACTGTCCAATTTCCAGTGGTATCATTAGGCAGCTGATCTAACGTTCATCTAACAAAAATCGCCGTATAGCCATTCGGCGTTCGTGTCGTCGAAACCGGTTAAGTTTTAAAGTGTAACTCACAGGATCATGCATTGGTTGCTTGTCCCGTTGGTTCTGCTCGTCCCATTGATCACTCCGTTGGGTGATGTCAATAAGCAAGTAGAAATTGGATTTGCATGTTTTGTTTTGAAAGAAAGAATTTTGCGCAAAACAGTTGGGTTTCTGTATGTCAACGGTACTGCAGACGTTGCCATATAATGCTCCGTTTTGAAGTAGAAAACTCGACAGATATTTCAGTTTCTTAGGCGAGCTCGGTTTCATTTTCTAATGCAGAAATTACAAAATGCTCAAACTCAATGAAAGTTTTTGTTGCATCAGGTATGGTTTCGAATATAATTTAGATAGACTAGGCACAACCATCATTAACGAGCTTAATAATTAATTTTCACTGATCCCATGTCATATGCATTGATATATATAGTGGGGCATCAGTGAACCACATTTCCGAGAGGTTTGCACTGATATTAAAAGTAGAACGGCACGAGTTTTTGTCGGCTTATTATTGGGCCCAGATTTGGCAAAGCAGAGGAATTACCCATCACTGTATTTATTTTTTTAAAGATCACTGCGATGTTTAACCACCGCATCCAATATCATCAAAGGAGTTGCAAATTTCAGCTGACATAAAACTGGTGGACCCATTATTTTTCAAGCTCAGAATGTTTTTTTTTATTGGAGCCGAACTGTTTTAGGATTTTTTGCTTCATGGAAAAACACTGGGTGAACACTTCCCAATACTGTCCTCGATCTGCCAAAATCTCTTTCACAGGTGCTGTCAATAGACATTCAGCTTTGGTTTAACATACTCTGTTGCAGGTTAAGAAGTAGGTCCGAAAAACGAAGAATGTAAAGACCATTATGATCTTCACACTCGCCGAACTAATGGATGTTACATTGTGAAATTGCCATTTTATATTGAAATGCACTGTTTTCCGAACTTGACTTTACTGCTTGCCCAAAATGAGAGCAAGCTACTCGGAATTTATTTGGAAGTACAAGATGCTGAAGCACAAGAGGTTGTGGACTATTTTGATGCCACATGAACTCATTATTCCTTGCCGCATCATTGCTTATTATAAAGATGACCAGTTTCAGCACAAAATTTAGGGGCGTTTACGACGACTCATGTAAGACTTCATCATTCATTTTCGTTAAATGATGTTCTGCATTCTAAATCCTAAATTCTAGAAAATCTCTTCTTGGTTCTTTTGCGGTTCCGGGATGGGATGGTCGAAAAGGGTAGCTTGAAAATGGTCCTATTTTAAGATCCCGTTCAAGATATCACCGACGCAATGAGCTCCTCCTTTAACTTAAGGAGTAGTCGACGAAGCTTTAATTGTAATGCGTTTTAAAGGTTTCCGCGTTCTCATGAAGACAAAGAACGAGGTCGTATTAACATTTATTCGGATAACGCAAAAAATTTCGTGGGGACCCCAACCAATTGAAGAAACTGCATAATATACTAGCAAACGACACAAATATCGTACACCAAGCTTGCGCCAGTATTTGCATGGAGTAAATTATACCCCATCGAGCTCCTAGCTTTAGGGCCTTGGGAGGCTTCAACGGAAATTGTGAAGCGTCTTATATATGTCGTTGGTCTCATATACGTCGACAATAATGTCGTTGGTGAAGTAGAGAATACTGTCGATGATTTGCAGACAATTGCTTAAAAGTGGTAGCGAGTAATAAACTCGCGTCCAATAACACTTATTTTTACAGACTCTAACGATGGTCAAACGGTGAATGCAGGTCATTTTATTTATGGCGGCTCGCCAACAGCACTCCCGGAATTGCCACTTGATATCCCGGTCAATTGCATCATCTTGCATCAGCATATCACATGGATAGTATATAATAATTTTGGATAAGCTTTAAAAAGGTGTTATTTGTCTACACTACAATCTCTATCATGCTGAAACAAGCGCCAGGAGAATCTGCGTCAAAGAATCTTGGTGCTTCTTTGCATAATTTGAAGGTTTTCAGTTATCATCCTTAGTAAAACGTATACATTTTATTAGTCAAACAAGAACATGAACTTAGAAATAACCAAGACAATATTCTGGTTAGCACATCGCTTTATGTAATAACCACTTTAAAATATAGTTTTTCAAAGCTTTCAACATATTAACATTACATATACAGATTTTCCACTGATATCCCTCGAAAATTGCTTTATTAATTAGTTCAGGTGAGTTTCACGTTGTACCAATTAAAAAGAAAATTTAGCTGACTACTCCAGAAAACCGATAAATCAAAATTTCATTTTCGATACAAAACAAATCAATTTCCTGAAAGTTAATTATTTCGTTCGTACACATCTCGTATTGAATATCAATTATTTGCTTTTCTTTACTATAATAAATATGTGAAAATGGGAGTCTGCGTTTAATGGTATAGCATATATACACACACACATTTCCTATCGGTATATATAACATGTCATTCGAATTAGGCCACAACCTATTTTATGCCGTCTTTTCTATATTCATATAATAATGCTTTCCATTAAACATATAACTGAACTTGAGACATAGAAAATTTATTTTGTTATTTTTGGCACGGATAACACACAAAGATGAAGCGAAAGAAATTGAAAGAAGCACCAAAATTTAATTTTCTTCTTTATCCACTACACGCATACAACATAATACGAGCACACATTACACTCGAGAGTTGTTTTATTTTATTTCTATAAAGACAACGGATACTAAACTAAAATATACATAATATAAAGGGTTTCCAATTGGGGTTGTCGATTTTTGGCATTTTAACGAACCACAAACAAAATTGCAGGACACCATCAAAATACAGCAATACTTATGTATAAAGTTGTTGGGTAATTGGGCCCCCGATGAAACACCCTTTATAGTTCTACATGTATACATAGACGAAAAAGTAAAATTGGAAAAAAGCTTAAAACATAATATAAGTCAACAAACCCATAAAGAAAATGATAATTTTCATCTTTAAGCGAATGAAATTTTTTCCATTGACAAGATAAAGTTTGTTGGAAAAGCACAACATTAGGGTGGTTCAAATAATTTTCAAAACGGACAGGGTCAACATTTATTTATGTGAACACTCTGCTCGTTATATTGTAATTCAGAATGTCAATGTTTTTGAAATATAGATACAATTTAAGCTGTTTGAGGGAGGGAGTGGGTGTGGTTTTAATATACGCGATATTTATGTTTTTAACAACAGACGAAATATATTTATTTGTTTATGGTTTTGCGTTGGTTGAGTGATATTTATGACCGAAACTGTAACGAGCCAGACACTATAATACAATGTTTGCGATACGATACAATAATTTTTTTGGCATAACATTTTGCTCCAACACATAATTTCTAATCGGTTTGCGAAAACAACAGAAAAAAAAAACACTCAAATTTATGATGGTATACTATTCTAATGCCACATATCATAAAACAAATCCCGTATCACATAAAGTGTTATATTAATTTACATATAAAATTACAAAACATAAACCATACCCATATTTATGTACATAAAGATTTTGTGCACATTAAAAAATTGTTACATAATCATAAAAAAAATAAATTCTGTCGTCGTTCGTTCGTACATACAAATGTTTTCACATGTATATTTGCTCGAAACGTGCCAATTGTATTTATTTTTGGAAAACACTCACATTACAGCATTGGAAATGCAAGTTGGAATCATATATAATCATATAAGTGTTTATGATGCTAAATACTAATTTCGTTGTGACGTAACCTAAAATCATATTACGTGACTATATAACGTTATGCAATAATCTCGTATAACAACGGTAAATAAAAATGTTTGCCAAACTAAAAAGTTCATCATAGTGAAGGAAACTTCATCATATTTTAAGATACAACCTTATGTTGACACTAACCTTTCAATTTTTCGGGGCTGGATGCGAAGATGTATTTTCAAGTCTTGGAACTGGACCTGGGTTTCTGATACGATCAAAATATCCTTACAATTTTACCACAGTATATGTTACTTGTTGGAGGGTGCAAATGGTTGCTTTGTAAGATGACGTGAAATAACGAAAAGTTGTCTGGTTGAGCAATACTTTATACCGCACCATCTCCGATTGAACCAGTACGAGAGCATGTTTAAATAGAGGGGGTCGTAAAAGGTATTTTAGATGATTTTCCTTTTAACGGAAATCAATTTTTTTAACCACGATTCTAACATTCAAGATTCTACAAGTATCGAAGAATATTGTATATTTGTATAGTTCTTTTCCTCTTCAGCTCCACGTAATGATAATTGAAGCTAATGTATACTATAAACCGACTAATTTATTATTTGTTGACTCTACTTTAGGACACATTTTTATTTTTTTGACGCCTTAAAGTCGTCTATCCACAATGAAATATTTACAGTTAGTATTTTTTTTACTAAAAAACCAAAAAGTGAAAAAAAACAGAATTACTTTACAAAGACTATTTTTGGTTTTTGTTTTTTTTGTTATAACAACAAAAACAAAATACAAAAATAAACGAATATCTTTCTCACTCTAATGTCGATTTCGATTGATTTTTTACCCCACTCTGGTCGAGTACACTGATGTTTTCAATCAATCGAACATGAAAATTACTCTGACAGCTTTATGCATGGGTTTATGTATTCTGTCAAAATATGTATTTTGCCAAAATCTATTGACTACCAAAAATTCGAATAAAAAAATTTACAATAATTAACAGAAAATTAACAAAAAAATTAACAAAAACTTTAAACACAATTGAATAAAAATTACACACAAAATATAATGCAAAATTACATTTCAAATTTACCGCTAAACAAATTAACCGTCACTGTCAAATTATTTATTGACAAATAAACAGAATATATTTGTTGGTGTGTGTAAAGTAGGGGTTACTCGGCCAAAAAACCTCGAGTAGCAAAACTTGCACTAGAGCTGTCAAATTAGATGTCAGAGCAGTTTTTTTTCATCAATCGAACATAATCAGGGTAAATCGAGTACCCTTTTTGCACTCAGTGCAAGTTTTATTCTTCAATCGAAATCGACATAAGTAATTTAGAATTTTTTTTCTCCTTCTGGTTTTACAGTTAAAAAATACTGACAGTTAATGTTTTATTTTGTAAAGCCGGTGTAACTCGATTACAAAACATATTTTAACTCATCTAAACTCGCCCTCTATATCATCCCCAAAATTGTGAAAAGCTAAAATGTCAATTTAAACTAAAACAAATACCAATACTTGTTGCTCATAAATAGACTTACATAAATGAGTGTTAATTTAGCGTTATCTGTCATATGTTATCTTCCGATATCTCTTTTTGGGAAAGTTTTGGAATATGGACAGTTAGGAAGGAACTCGGCGAGTTCTTAACTGATTATAATGAAATTCGGTATGTAGGATGAAAATGGGATTTTAAAATGATTTGTTGGGAAAGTTCTGGTATAAGGGCAGTAAGATTCCATTCTTGAATATTTCTAAGGAGAGAAATAGAATTTTCCTTTACTTAAGGTTTTTTTTTTAAATTGCTGCTTTTCTCATCTTATTAAAATAATCATTGTCAAGTTTATCTTCATCTATTTTTTATTCTTCTATATTTCGGAAAATTTATATGGTTTTATTATTACGCTGTGAGAATTATTTGTGAGAAGTATTTGTCTATATTTGTTTTGATTTTATGAATATGTTATTATACTAATTGTTGTTTTCCACATTTTTTCCATTAAGTATTTTAAACATAACTTATTAAAAATCATTTTAAAATCGCATTCCCATCCTGCATATATAATTTCATCATAATCGGACAATAACTCACCGAGTTTTTTCCTAATTGGCCATATTCCATAACTTTCCTAAAAAATCATTTTAAGTTTAAATCAGATATCGAAATATTTGATATATCCGGTTTTGTATCATATCTTGTTTTGTTTCTTATCTCGTTTTAAAATATCCAGTTTTGAATTATCCTGTTTCGTCAAATCCAATTGTAAAATATCCAGTTTCGACCGGTACCCCATTTAGAAATAGTAAATCAAACACTTAAAAGATTTATATTTAATATTTTCCATTTAAATGTTGATTGGAAATTCATATAATAATTTAGCTGTCAATTAGGGGCATGCTTAATATTTTAATATTTTAATATTCTTAACCACGTTTAGAAAAACTGGTAAGTGCAAAATATTATGTGGAATAGGAAAAATTCTTTTAACATTTTTCGTGTATTCCGTTTCCGGCATGTTTAGTGTTCGTGTGCTCGAATTTTTTGCCGAACGACGAAAACATTTTGTTCATACTTTCCCTGTCGCACTTATGTGCAGTATACACGTTCGTTTCATGTTTTGCATGACGAACCTTTTTGGTATATTCGCTGAAGACGAATATTACTCTTCACTTATGTTCAGTCATTCAAACTAAAATTATCGCAATTAAAACTGAATGAATTAAGTAAAAAAAATTAAAATTGAAATTAAAATTATAATTTATAAAACGGAAATTAAATCTAAAATTATAATTTGTACAGCTTAAATAAAAATTTATAAATTAAAATTGTTAATTGTAAATTTAAAAATAAAAGTTTATAAATAAAAATGTAAATGGTTAAAATGAATTAAAAACTGTTTTAAACACATGTTGTGGATTTATAAATAAAAAATATAATACCAGAAACTACAGTGGTGACCCCGACGTCCCTTTTTAGGGAATAATTAATTGTTTACATATATACAAATACGCCATTTTAAGTAGCAGACTAAGTAGCAGTATTGTGCGCTGATATAATATTAAAAAATGTACGTATGGCGCCTCTTATCAAAAACACCAATTGCGAATATCAAATCGTACAGTGGTACACGGGCGTTAACATCGTCATTTTTTCAACCTCAGTGGGCCGAACGGAATAATTTTAAAATTCCACAGCGCAACCGCGCTCGTGACTACAAAAATACCACAGCGCAACCGCATTGGTAACTACAAAAATTCCACAGCGCAATCGCGCTGGCGACTACGAAAAACCCACATCGCAGCCGCGTTGTTGGGGCCATGAGGGGGCTAAACCGGAGCAACGACCGCAACATTTTAGTTTTTTTGGTTATTAAAACGCAAATATTTTCATGGTTTTTTAATTGTTTTATTTAAATTTTATTTAATTTAATTTGGGTAATATTATTTCTGTTTAAGTCAATATAAATAGGATTTTCAAAGTTATGCTAGTTATAAAACAGTTAATTCGATCGAATTCGAGCGTTTCATTGTTTTATTTAAATGAATTTCGGTAATATTATTTCTAGTTAAGTGAATATAAATAGGAGCTTACTTAATAAATTTTAGAAGCATGGAAATGAAATATTCAATTTGTAAATTGCCGTCGAAAACTAATGCTTTATATTACAGGGTACGGTCAAGAGTAATTAGTTCATTAAATAGTGCTGTTGCATTGTTGTATTTTTATTATTATATTTCTTAAATTTTATTTTTGATATTCTAATAATAATATATTATTATGGAACAAATTAATAAGTTTGTACTTTAAGGAGAAAATTAATCCAGTTTATTTCAGCCTACGACTAAGAGGATTAGTTCTATAATAGATTTTGTTCTTAGGGAACCTTTTCAGATTACAGTTGAATTGTGGCGTTGCTAATATTAATATTGCTAAAAGACGGCAGGAAGCAGAGCAGTTCAATAAAATTGTGATTGTCTTGTGCTAACAGTAGTTTGAATGTTGGCTACCGGGTAACCGGACCAATTATGTCATTGCTAACAAACCTTTACCTTCCTTACACCACAAAAATACTAACTATGGATCGCCAAGGTGTCAGTAACCGGGTCAAGTCTGTCAAATAACTAACATTCCTTCCATTCCTTCGGTTTTGTTATATGTAACACGGGTGTACGGTGGTGCCCGGCATTTCGGGAGTTCCTGGTTCGTCCTTGGCCCTACACTCTAATTAATCGATCAATCAATCAATTAAAACGCAAGTATTTTCATATAATAGTAAGAAAGTTTTTTTAATCGTTTGCGTGTTTGGATTATAAAATATATTATACCAATATTATTAAATTTGTAAACTTAGTTCATCACGTTTTATAGTTGCACCAAAATTTTGCGGACTAACTCGCGTGCGTGCTAAAAGTTAATCCACCATTTCCCCCCTCATAATTTTTCATTTTTTTCATTCATTTTTCAATCTTCAACTATTTCCGTAATTTTCATAATATACGCACAATTTTCCGAAAAAAAATTTTATCTTTTTTTTTTTGCAAGTATAGGCTCCAATTTTTCATCCATTGTTATATTTTTTTATCTAGAGCGAATATTTTATCCTCAGCCTAAGATCGACCATTTTATTTTTTTTTCTCATTCGATATTATTTTTTTTCCACAATTTTTTGTATTTTTTTTTTAAATGTCAGAAGACGAAAAAGGCCAGGATATCGAAGTGGATATGAGCGAAATATATGTGAAGCTGAGTCCTTTTTGGACCAGTAACCCAGTAACCTGGTCCAACGCCGCCGAATTGCAGTACAGATTATTGAACATTACGGCGGATAAGAAAAAATTCTTGCAGGTCCTTACAGCATTGCCGGCTGACATTATGGACAAAATTGACGACTTTATTAAGATCCCGCCAGAAAGAGAATTGTACGATTCAGTTAAACAACTTCTCATAAGCAGACTCACGCCCTCCGACGAATATCAGCTTGAGACGTTGTTGAGCGGAATAGATTTGGGAGACAGGCGCTCCAGACAGAGCATTACGACGCTCGCGAGTACTAACTTTTTAAGAGATTACCAGAGGTACTTCGTATTTAACTTTGGTTGCACAACCTGTTACTATAATCCCTACCGTTTTTTGGAACAGAAATTACCAGCGAATCATCAAATGCAAGCTATTTTGTCTACTGCATTTGTGTTTAGTAATGTCAAAAGGGAAAACAACAGTAATAAACTAGAAGTACCAAAAGCAAAACAATTAAGCTACATTAATTATAAATAAGCTACATTTAAAAATGGCATGGGCTAACATTAACTCATCCGAAGTATAATTGTTTTAAGATATGCAACTAGTCGATCCCGAGTTCTATAAATCTGCTCTCCAAGACATTTTATTAGGACCAGATAAATTCTTTGCCATTCTCGAGGGTGAAAAGAAACAATTTAAATCAATTTATTTACACAAAACCATATTTGGTTGGATTGTATCCGGTCTTAATTGCAAGTGTCAATTCCCAACATACACAACATCCATTGAATTAGATATTGATGTGGATAAGACACTGCGACAATTCTGGGAAATAGAACAGATACCCAATATCGAATTAATCTCACCAGAGAATGTGAATCATTTTTTGAACGCACTTATAGGCGAAATAAAGATGACAAGTCCATTGTTAAACTGCCGTTTAGTAAACCAACCTCTAACTTGGGGAATTTCTTGAATGTTGCCACTCGATAATTTTTAGCCATTGATCGCAAACTTTTAAACAATGAAATAATGCAAAAGAGATATATTGAACAAATAAGGGACTATTTGGAAATGGGATATATGGTTGAGATAACTCAAAAGCCACACTTGCCCTCGAACGTTGAAATATTGTTTTATTTGTCTCGTCACGCTGTAGTAAAAGAATCCAGCGATACTACTAAATTACGAGTGGTATTTGGTGGTTTTAGCAAATCAGCGACTGGTATATCATTAAATAGTATTTTGATGGTAGAACCAACTATTCTTTATGGGCTATTTGCGAGTTCTACCTTTTTGGCCATATGTTCTCTTCAACAATTTTAAAACAACAATTTATCAGGATGCAAAAATGTGGAAGATAAATCTTAAACAAAAAATGACAACATTACTGCAACAAGGTGGGTGACAACCTCAAAACTATTCAGTAACGATTCCTCTACTGTGATTATACTTGGACTTTGTTGGCATCAGTATACGAAGACGTATAGTCACATTTAAAGTGAGCTACGAACAAAATGGTCTGGTTACAAAACGTAAGCTAATAGAAGCTAATACCCAGTGGGATTTCTGTCTGTGGGATCCATCGTCCTATTAAACATGTTGTTTTAAAAGATGTGGCTTGGCAAGATCGATTGAGATGATAAACTGCCTGAACTTTATGAGAATAAGTATAAAAAAATTAGGAGAGAATTCGGATATTTTGGAAAATACCTAAATACCACAATTCGCCGATTAGTATAACAACATTCAAATACATGAAAGTTCTGCCAACGCAAGTGAAGTCGCCTATTGTGCTGTTATTTACAGTAGAAAAACCAACGAACAAGGGGAAAGCGTTATACGATTATTAACATCAAAAACTAAAGTATCACCGATAAAGCGAGTTTCATTGTCCAGATTAGAGCTATGTGCGGCACAGTTGTTGGCAAAATTAATAGATGCCGTGAAAGCGATAATAACGGCTGCTGAAACATATTATGCCTGGACAGATTCAGCTATTGTGCTCGTCTGCCTATCTAGTTACCCAGCCTGGTGGAAAACATTCGTCGCAAACCGTACTTCCCAGGACAGCATTGGAACTATGTGAAATTCGCTGATAAGAGTTATAACTCTCCAGAGGAGTCCCTAATGGTAAATGATGATTTGTTAAACATAATTTTTGCAAACAAAATCAAAGTTCAATAAAATTATCAGAGTTGTAGCACTTACTTTGCTATCTTACAAACCTGAAAACTAAAAATACAAAAGAAAGAATTCCTTGCGGATTGAAACCAAATAAAATTGAAAGGGCTTGGACTAAGTATATAATCTGGGTACAAGGCAATGCATTCAGTGAAGACATCACTGTGCTACACAAATATAAAAGAGTAAAGAATAATTCGAAGTTGCTATCTTTAGTTCCCTTTATAGATACGGCATGGTTACTGTGCATCAATTTTACGTCAAAGAAGGGACGAGTTGGAACAAATCCGGTCAAAGGTTATCTGTGTGTATTTGTTTGCCTTTCTGTAAAGGCAATACACATATAGTCTGTAAGCAATCGTAGTAACGTGGCTTTCCTGGCCTCATTAAAACGGTTCACTGCCAGGCGAGGTATTCTAAAAAAGGTTTATGCCTATAACGGATCAAACTTCATTGGAGCAAAGAGAATTTTAAACGAAACATGTAAGCTCATTCTTACTATTAGTGATTTACGATTTAACTTTCATTCTCGTAAGCGATTACCACCAATATATTTCCTCTATAGTGCATAAAGTTCTAGCAGAATAGTGCTTGCGATTTGAAGACTTGTTAAAGCGCCAATCGAACATTAAGGAATCAATGAAAAATATTTGCAAGTACGTACAGAGTTGCAACACCATAAAAATATCAAAACCGGAATCTGTATCACGTGGAGGTCTCATTTCAAAAGGGAAGGCATTGTTAAGTGAGTTTAACGAGGTGGAAAATAACATAACCGAATTAACAATGAGGGTTAGGCTTGCCACCCGTCCTCCTTTGTGAAGGACAGTCCTCCTTTCGTAAGAAATTTCCTCCACCCTCCACGAACACAAAAATGTCCTCCACCAGAAAAATAAATACCATATTTTGTGGCGTGCAACACTTTTTGCAATGTAAATATCAAAGAGAAGGACTGGAAAAGAACGACAGTTTATTCGGGGCTAATTATTTCACTGTTTTAGATTTATTATCAAATTATTACCAGGTAGCGATGAGTCAAGAATACTACAGATATAATACCCATAACCGCTTTTGTTACTGCTGATTGACATCAGTTAAATTTTGAATTGATTAGTTGACGAGACTAATGAGGAAATAGTGGTATATCTAGATGATATAATAATCCCAAGTAAGATGATCGTCGAAAGAATAGGAAAATTAGAGGGGTTGTTAGATAATGGTAATAATGGTCTGTTGCTTAACCTGGAAAATAGCAGTTTTGTCAAATGCAATGTAGAATTTTTAAGACATGAAGTGTTAGGATCACGAGTTAGACCCAAAAGATCAAAAACAGATGCCGATGTAAATTGTATACAGCCAAAGAACAGAACTCAGATACGACTACAGTTTATGGAATTGACGGGATTCTTTCTAACGTACATGAAAAACTTTAATATTGTTGCAAAACTTTGGTAGCGCGATACCGCGTTTATATGCTAAATGAGTAAATCGCAAAACGTTAGCAATATATGACCCTAATTTAGAACATGAAGTGGTTACCGATGCTTGATCGAAAGGGTTAGTTGGAATTTTGTTGCAAGTCTATCAGTATAAAAAAGACGACATATGGCCTATTTAAATAGACAGACCACCCAATGTGAAGAAAAGTATCATTCATACGAATTGGAAGCCTTAGCCTTCATCGTTTTACAAAGTTGTTCAACAAAAAAAAATTTAATACCAAAAATTTTAATCTGGTGGCTAAAATTTGCAGATTACGATGCTTTCATGGAATATCTGCCAGGAGTACATATAAAGCGCGCAGTGAGTTGGAATACAAACGGTACGGAAGAACTGAAGCATCCGGCCAGTTTAGATATTTATAAAATGATTAATGGGGAACACGATGAGCTTGATGGTATGCACCTATTAAACGAAGATCTTAGGGAAATATTTATTACGTTGAAACGACCACATCAAATTGCAGATTAACGAGGAATACTCCACGATTATTTGGCGAATAAATGTCAACTTGTTTGTAAGCCTTATGCAGGGCGCATAAATGTGTCATTCCTAGAATGATCAACTGGAGATTCGCCTAACTAAATCATGACTATATGGGATATGTGGAATTTAGAAGGCAATAAAGATGCTCCAGAAAATTTTTTAGCTTGGACTATTTCCTTATAAGCTTATACGTGTAAGTTGTTCCAAAGCTTTTGCGAAGACAATGACATAAAGCATGTGATGAACGCAACCACAATGCCGAGAGCGAATGACCAATTGAAAGAAGATATAACCGCACAATACTATCTATGCTAAGGGCTACTATATGCGAAGAAGACAACAAATGGGATTTCAAAATTATTCAAATGCAATGGTCATTAAACAAAATACCAAATTCAACTACTGGAAATTTGCCACAATATTTAGTTTTGACCTAAAACCCGATGAGTATATTGAAAAACAAATTATTACTCGCGCCTTTACAGACAAAAATCGAATTGCTGGATTGAACAAACTAAAAGAAATGGCTGTTAAGAAAATAAATCGAGCTGCGATTAAAGAGATGTTCGATAGTAAATACTGGAAACCAAGGAACTATAAAGAGGGTAGATTTTATATGAAAGTTTATTTTTATGAAACGTTTTTAACGCCCCTACGACATTTTTACCGTCGACAAAAATAGATTGAATTTTGAACTACTATGAAATTGAATTTAAAGAAATTTTTCGGCACATATCGACGAGAAGGTTGTCTTTATTGCCTGCTATAGATACAACTATAACTATTTGGTCAGCTTTATCAAGATATTTCATTAGTGAAGATTTGCCAAAATGGATTGGTGGATGTTTACCAAACATGTGTTGGAGTGTTTAAAACAAAAGTTTAACTGTCCTCCTCTGGCAAAGGTGGCAAGCCTAATGAGGGTCGTCAAGAAGTGTTCAAAGACATATGTTCAAATATTTAGTCATTGTTGAATTAAATATACTGATACGAAGTACTCATTTGGCAGGTGGAACCATGTCAATCGATTTTACAAAAGATACAAAAATTAATGCTTTTAATGGTAGCTATTTAGAATATAAATCGTTTTACGATTTACTTTCTTTAATTATTCATAAATGTTCAGCTCTAAATCCAGCACAGAACACAATATTTAAAAGATTTCCTGAAAGAAAAAACCCTAGATTTATTGAAACTCCTTCAAATTCAGTGATTCAATTGGGTTTGCTACTAAACGACAACAAAGTATGCGGCTTGACAGGAAAGTAACGAAGGCTAAAAAACTGCTTAAGACAGCAGTATACCGAACGCATCAATGGATTTACAAGGTAAAATTTTTAACTACCAAACTGCGAGTTAGGCAAAAAGCAGCTCAATATATTCGCTTAACGATTATCTGCTTACAGGATTGGCATTACAAATTTATTAGGTGACCTGCTGCTACGCTTCCGCATTCTCAAAAAAGTCTTCACTAAAGATTCCGCAAATTGACCACAACGAAAAAAAAGAAAACGGATCATTGCAAAATCGGTAAGATTCCCGAAATATTTCCAGTCAACTCCAAGATACAATCCAGAGACCCATTACCTAACTTTGTCGTGTAGTATAGTTAATTGAATTCCTGAGCTATTCAAGATGGGTGTAATGAATTTAAATGTATATTTTGTACTGTAAATAATAACAACTCAATTTTGACAACTAATTCCTTTGGTACGTTTCTCTTTTGATACATTGAAGTAGTCGCCACCTACCAGCAATAAGAGGTAAAACTGTTGTTGTAATTTCATTTTGTAAGAACTATATTTAAAATAGACTGTGCAATTGGCCTCCTAGATCTTGCAAACAACTTAAAAGCTGAGTGTTGGTATATCCTTTTCAAATGAGTCCGGATACAACAGATTTGCATTAATAATTTTTGGACTCCAAATTTTAAAATTATTTAATATATGGTAATCCATTTGTGGCTTTTTCCAATATTAATCCCATTATATATAGATTTTAAATATTTATGTTGGGTGATAGGGTCAATTGTATGTATATACACATAAAAATATTAATTTATATTTTAACTTTCCACAAAAAAAAAAAAAAAAAAAATCAATACACAAAAATTATATCCAAACCTATTAACTAAACCTTATCGGCATTTCCACAACAAAACCAAATTACGACAATATTTAATAAAGCTTTACTGTCAGTAAAAGCACACATAAAAAATGTCAAAAACTTTTTGTTTTTAATTTATGAATTAAAATAAAACACAAAAATTTTCTCGTTTTTTTCCGATTTTTCCATTTTCTCGTCCCACCACACCATAAAAATGTTGACACTTTTTTGTATTTTGGGGATACATAAACAGGGTTATCCTATTTATATTTCATAATTTAAGCACTCTCACGACCCTTTCCCGTACTCCCACCCACAATCAAATGTGAAATGAAAACACAAACTCCTTTAAAATGAAAATTCAATAAAACAAAATAAGATTAATCCTTATAAATTCAAATAAGGAATACTCGAAATACCATTTGTGTCGTTCGTTCGTTTCGAATTTTCTTAAATAATCATTTCGATTGAATTTCATGTTTTTATCCAAAATGTCGAGGGGACGACGTAATGAAATGTAAACATTTGATGTTTAGAATCGAACTTGTTAAAAAAAAAAAGATGATTAGGGTTACAGTATATATGATGATTATGATATGGGATGTTCATGCCTGTGGAAAAAATGTAAATCAGGTTCTTGGCTAAATATTTTATCAGTCGTAATATTGCAGATTGTTGAACTGAAATTTCCATAAAATTAAGTCTATAAGGTTGAATCAGATGAAAAAATTGTTACCATTCATTTAAAAAGGGCAAATCGTTATCCTTCCAGAAATGTCAACTTGTTCCATAAATTGTTGGTTTAAAAAAAAAATCAATACTGGACAGATCATTTAATCTTTGGGCACACACCATTAAATAAATCGTTAATTTTTGAGATTATAATGTAATAATGTGTTGCTCATAAGTTAGCAACTCATTATCGCAGTATAATCTCAAAGATAGACTTATAAAGGGAATGTTCCAAAAACTGAGTTGGTTTTATAGGAACTGGACTATAAGAACTGATCTAGTTCCTATGAAAACAAGCTACAAGATCGATAACATAAATTTGAACTACGAAACAAAATCCGTTAAAGTTTATTAATAAATTCTGGTTCTACAAACCTCTGCAGTACTATCCTTACTCAAAGATTGATATACTCAAAAATTGAAATGTCTCTGGCTTTTTTTGTTAAATTAATCTGCCGTCAAAATTGTCACACTATTTAAACTGTAATTCTGAGCGCTCTTAATAAAAGTCTCTTTCCAATCAATCGTCGAATTATTGTTATAATAATTGCTAACCACGTTGCGGTGCTGAGTTTGATACTCGCTTTGACCAAAATTAATAGAAATTAAATAATTTCATCTTCCACTATGGTGACTAAATTGATTGCAAACAAACATATGTTAGGCCAACCACCATTTAACATCCACTCAGGCAATTTGTATAAAAAGTGTTTAAGGTTTCTTTAGAGACGCGTTAAGGAACGTTTACGGTCTCTATATCATAGTTTATTTATGTGCAAAAATCATTTTTTTTCAGAACAAAGATCTTTACATATTTGGTAGCGCACTAGATGCAGAATGCTCATTTAGACATCAGATGACTTTCGATTACACAAAAACAAATGTTTTCAACAAAGTTATCTTTGACGAAAAACCAAATTCTCTTCGGGCTGATACGGAGTAATCAAACCGTTATTGTTTTAAAAACGACGCGGGAATTGTTTGTTATAGTAAACAATTTATTGATATTGAAATAAAAATGTTTGTGTCATGAATTAAACGTTATAGAATCCTAGAACATATAGTGCAGAAGGATGGTGCCGATATTTTATCAAAAATATTATTAAAACGTTTTGAAAATATTATTTCTTTACTAAAATGTGGAACATTTATTGCTATCACATATTTTTTTAAGCCTTATATACCTAAGAAGTTTTACCCTAAATGAGACTTTTAATGGTCGGGCGACTTTAAATTTGACACACGATTCCCCCTTCTAACGATAGCTGTTAACACGTCTTACCAAAAATCCTCTAAGATTATACCTTTCCAGCAAAGTGTTAATTAATTTTCAATTCGAAATCATATTTTCGAGTGCTGTGCCTCAAACCATTGAAGCTTCATTCTATATAAGACCTTTGATAGATGTTAAATCCAGCGTTTTTTTATGAGTAAGTTGGAGAAATTTCACGACGTCCATATTGAAAACGCAGAATGACATGTCATACCGTTGAATAAAAGAGTTGCTGCTATTCCTGTCCACTTAACACATAATATGTTTTTATTTTTTGCTTTGATATTTTGAATTAACGCTCGGTATACAAATATTTTACCTCTATTACCAGGCCCATCTAAATAAAAGTATGTATGAGAAATCGTACTTTGCAATGATAAAAAATCAGGGTAGCTGGTATATGTTGCATATGTAAATGGTTAAAGTAATAAAAAGTTAAATCCTGTTTGTCACACTGTTCTTTTAACTATAAAAACACCCAATGTTTCAAGGATTTATTTTCAGTTATATAAACCTGCTTTAGCTGCTTTTTGGTTCTGTATAAATGCTGGTACCAGTCGAATTTCATTAAAATGTATTCTCGTGTAAACTCGAGACAAATTCCGAGTGATAAATAACACCATCGTAACAACGTACTTCGTAACCCGAATAGAACTGAAAGGAGAATGCCAGTCCAAAATGATTTTTCATGACACATAATGGCACACTTGCTAATAGTAACGACAATTCTGAAATAAGTGCGATTCGAATTAGGCTCCCTAATCTTATAGTAGGTACTGAAATGCCAAAACGGCCAAAGATATAGTGGCACCCATCACATCAGATGCCGGCATTATCTCAGTCTAACGTTTTATCCGATCGATTAACGATCGTTTCCGAAGATCAGGAGTGAACTAATGATGTCAAGATGAATAACTGAAAATCGTTGTGATGTAACATTAAAAGTGTCGAGAGGTGATTTGTTGTGCATTGTAAATTTAGATTTGTGACAAGATATACTGTTTTGCGCCGTGCTTTTGCATCTTTCGAGATTTTATTGCCGAAATATGACAAGTTATCAGAAGATTCCAAAACATATTTCCGAAATAATTTTGGAATAAAAGGTCTTGATATGTCAGTAGAAACGTTACAATATAAGGATTTTTTGTTGATAAACGTAAGAACAATCTATACTGTAATTTAAAAGATGTTGAAAAGTTCAGATGTCAAAATTGAGGCGAAGATGCTTTTTTCTGATTTGAGTGAAATGCGTAGATTAAAGATTTGTGGTCGTTGAAAAATTGAAATTACATCTTCTAATAAATGTTTAAAGGTTAAAATGTTTAACTAACTGTGAACCACTACTCAAATTTCACAGTATTACCCAAGAAACCTTTCAGTTGTTTAACTGTACAGTAGACCTTGTGGCTTAAAAATTAAATTTCGACTTTTGCATTTGGTAATGTTGATAACATAACCATGCTCCGAAAATGTTTGAAAAATAAATTTTAAATGGTCCAAATGCACAAGTAAAATTTTCGGAAACAAACAAACATCGTCTACATAAACAAAGCAACAATTCAAACGTAATAAAATTGAATTCATAAATCTTTGGAACGATTGTGTACATTACTTAAAAACTGGAAGTCACTTTACAGAATTCAGAAAACAAACCGAAACGTGTTGAAATTGCTGTTTATAGAATATCCTCGTTTCAACGATGATTTGATGGTACGCCTTCATAAGTTTTAACTTTGTAAAAATATTGCAGCTGTCCTGCTGGTTTTAAAGTTCATTCAAGAAATTGAATAGCGATCTGGTAATGTAACACCAGTCTCCATTCTTATTTTTAATCAAATGTGATGGGCAGGACCCATTACTCATGATTTTCTGTAACACACTTTTTGCAATTTGTAATTTATCTGGAGCTAAACGCTGAATCATGTATAGGAAATGGGGAGTCCGGTTTTCTTCAATTAAATTAGACAGAATGTTTAATAAGTTCATAGCTTAAAATACCATGTGATTTCTGAAAATCGTCAATAACTGATAAATTTGTGGGTGTAAAGGAGGATTGGTCCATGTTTGATAAAGAGGCTAGCTCACATTTTGATGTACCTCAAGAAATGTTGAATTATGAAAACAATCCGTGTTACATTTTTGCAGCCTCTTGCCAAATTTACGATGGTGAAAACATTCACTTTAATTTGTATCTTTAGATTTATTCTGGAAATTGTATCTAGAGTTGCCTCTGGACTTTAACCGCGGATAAAAACTTTCTTAAATTAATTTGGAAACTTCCATTAAAATTAATGGTGGTTCTAGTACAATTTAGCTCCATCTACACGTTCTGCTATAACTCATAATGTAACGTCATTTTCAAAAGGCATAAGTACCATTTTTACCTTGGTTGTGGTAGTTTTTGTAACTACAATTGTTTGATTACTCCTTCATTGAAAAAACGTGCATCATATTATGTAACTTAACTTTTTTTGACTCACCCAAAAACCTAATGACTTCATTTTTAAAACATATTATAAGGGTTTGCTCCCTTTTCTCGAATGATTAGGTTAGCGAAAAGTTCATCTAATGCATCTAAATCTTGCATCTAATGCACTGACGGCATGTTAGGTCCTGGTGCAATATTAGAGAAGTTTAGAACGTTATGATTTGAATATACCGCAGAAGGATTTGAAACAGATAAGATAAATGATAATATAAATGTAAATAAAAAGACACTAATTTCACTTTTTTGTATTAAATTTTATCGCAAATGAAATTCATTTGCCCCCATGCATACTGCAGCGCTTAGCGAGCAATGAAAAAACCAAAAATTGATTTTGGTAGATACTTCTTAACAGAAATTGAAGCGACTTGATAATTGAAACGAATATCGAAACAAAAATGTAAATATATTATACGTCTTTTGCAAGTCCTGCAAAAATTGTAATGCAAATAAATTTTGAAAAAAATTGTTTTTAGCAGGCCAAGAACAATTTTTTTATAAGATTCTCACTACATATAAAAACAGTGGAAAACTATCGTTTTAAATCATAGTATCATAGAAATTCCTATGAATTTTTTTACAATTCAATTATTTTAAAAAATAAATTTGTTTTGAAATACGAACAATTATTGCGATAGTGTATAATAATAATTTTCAAGGATAACTTAATTTTTTTATTTATATATTTATTTATAATAATTTATGTTTTAAGTTTATATTCAAAACTTTTTCCATAAGTTAGAAGCCGATTACAGTTTATTTTTATTTTAATTAATACTATTATATAATATTTATAAGACCTATAAGTGCAAGGCGATAATTTTATAATTTCGTTTTTAGGTTATATTAATTTTCTTCTCAAAATATTTTTTCCGAGACATATTTGGAGTTTTAGCATTTTTAATCTGGTAAGACAATGAATTCCATATGCTTACTCCGCTCACGAAAAATGAAGATTTGATAAGCCTACAATGATTAAGAGCTGGAGTTAAAAGTTAATTACGGCGGTTTGACGATAAAGTGAGTTTTCCTATTACATAAGTTGGGTCGTTAAACTTCAAAAATTTAAAAATATACAAACAAACGCGAAACTCATACATTTGTTTAAGTTAACAACCTAATATTAAATCGCTGTAATCAGAGATATGGTCAAATGTCCGTAAACAATAAATATATGACACAAGAATTGAAAATCATTTGAAGTTCATAAAAATATTTTTGTTTAAGTCGAAATAAGGCAATATCAACGTACAAAAAATGAGGTAGGATATACGCTTTTGCTAATCGAAGTCGAAGGTTAGCATTAAATCCTTTAGTAGTGGCCAACAACATTCTTTGTAAAAACACAACCCTGCGGCAAACAACTTCAGTTTGAAGATTCCAGCTCATAATTTTATCAAAAATGATTCCTAAATAGTTTACAGACTCTGAGAAGCTTATTTCCATGCCAGCAACTTTTATTTTAGGCAGATAGATAGAACAACGATTAGTAGAGGAAATAAAAAGTAGATATAGAAAATTGAAGGCAGTGCTGGAGTTTCTTAATCTAAATTGGATGTGAGATCGTATCAAAAGCTTTGCTAAAATCCAATAATACAAGAGAGCAAAGCTTACCACAGTCAATAGCTCTACGAATGTCATCAGAAATTAGGAGAAGTGCCGAAGTAGTGCTGTGATTACGTCTATATGCTGATTGAAATTTCGAGAACAGATTCTTGAATTCAATATACGTCAGAATTTGTGATTGGAGTATTCTCTCGAAAACCTTTGATAGAGCCGGAAGTAGACTAATCGGTTGAAAATCCGATAAGGCAGTTGAATTTTTCTTTTAAGGAATTGCAACAATAATTGAATGTTTCCACTCTAGCGGGAAAATTGAGAACGTTATCAAATTATTTAATACATGCAATATATAGCAACCAATTACAAGAAAAATAAGCTTGATAAACTTAATTGGTATTTCATCTACACCAATTGCATTCGATTTAATAGAATTAATCGCATCAGTAAGTTCAACTATATCTTTATTATTAAAACTCAAGCTGGGGTGGGATGTTGTACCATCACTGCGATTTGAATTGACTTTCGCAAGGTTTGTATGTTGTAAAATTTTCGAATTGAAAGTCAATATCAATATGGCAGGACTTTTTCGATAATGAAATAACAACAACAAATCTATTTTGACATTTCGTTTTTTATTAGCGTTCAATCTTGTAGTGTCCATTTTTATACATAATAATAAATTATATATCCAAAAATGTATAATAAAATAAAATGGAAATTGCTGTGGCTATTGTTTTAAGTGGAGTAGAACATGGATCTATGGAGGATGAGACAGAAAATTGTCTAAATGTATGCATTGAACGACGATTTTTATACGCGATAGATACAATGTGATGGATCTGCCAAATCAAAAGTAAGTTATACCTAATTGTGATGTAATTAAAGTATATAATTGATAGTTATAATCTCAATTTTAGATTTTTGGAGCCATTTCGGATTAAAAATGATATTTCTGAATATCTAATTAGTGAAATAAAGCCTCGGTGTAGACTGGCAGAGCGGATCATGAAAATTCCAATATAGACGAGATTAGCGGCAGTCCTGAATTTTTATGCGACAGGGTCATATCAGAGGACTGTTGGTGATTTGCTATTGCATACAATGGATCAGTCTGTTGTATCGAGAGCAGTAAATGATATAACGTATGCTTTAGAAGCCACTGAAACAGCGGAAGGAATTTGTAATAGCTTGCTGAATTGCTTTTAAATGCAAAATTGTTTGTTTTCTTTTTATGAAATTAAAAAATTTTTTAAATTTATATAACAAGTTTTTTTTATTATCAATTGCTTTTTACATTAATGCTAAATGTTTTTCCGCTATCTCTAACCTTCTTTCTTCTATTGCCAATCGCTTTTCTTCTACTAGCAGTTGTTTAGTGTTTATTAAATTTGTCTCTTTCGTTAAAGTCAGCATTTCTGACTGAAATTCCTGCTGTTTTTTGTTTAATACTCCTTTTGTTTGCCTTGCGATTTTTGTTCCTCGAACAACCTACTCGTTGCGGGAACCCGTCGTCTTTGTGTTCTAGGAACTCGCACTGTTGCTGCAATTGTAGTGGTCGATATGCCCTCTATCTGTTGGTTGAGTTAGTTTATCTGAACTTCCACCTCAGAATCATGACCTTGGTCCAGATCACTCATTTCAATCACAGTTTCGGTCAAGCCTGTGATTTGGACAACCCGTTCTTCTAATGAAGATAAAAAAACTACCACCAGTTTTATTTATATCAACTTGGGCTTTTCTTAATTTATTCTTTATTTCACTATTATAGTTATACTTCTAGATCAGTCTAAATGCATTCTAATATCTTCATACTTTTCTCTATGATTCCGCATCGCGCGTTGGAGGCCCTTCGCCGTTCAACCGATTTGTTATCTCCAACCAATTTCCGCTTAAAAGAAATTTTTTTTTGACTAGAAAAAAGTATACAAATAATTTTTATAGGTTATGTCATTATAGATCAAACAATATAAAATATTCTTATCCATATGGATTTCATATTTAAGTTAAATTAAATTAATTTATAATTTTCATACTTACAGGTTAGACATTTTTATCAAAATTTGTTAAATAAATTCAATTTGAAACTGTTAAAAATATTTTATTTAGTACAATATTTCTTTATTATTTATTTATTTTTAATTTGAATTTATACGGTTCACTTGAAATTTTCTGAGTGATAAAAAAAGTATCATTATCGCGAGTCGAAAATAATACAACATAACTTTTGACTTTCGAACTTTCGACTTTGGGTTCGAATTTCGAAAATTCGAAAATATAACATGTAACCCCTGCTTTCTAAATAATCCCAAGGATTTATTGTATTATCAATTATAGCAGGTTCTGTTAAATCAACACTGTTAGATACTGTTAGATGCAAAATGGCCATTTAGTTCATTGGCTGAGAATATACTAGGACATTTCTCATTAGTTGATGATAAGGGATTAATGGACCTAAAATTCTTCCAAAATATTTTCGGCGGGCAAAGAAGGGTTCAGAACGGTAGAAAAATACCTCACTTTGGCCAATTTAATAATCTTGTTAATTCTATTTTTTAGATGTTTGTATTCTATGTACATTTGAAAGTTTTTAGTATGCTTCCATCGGCTATATATTTTTTAATCAAAATTAATCATTAAAATTAAAATTAATCATTTCTCTAATTTCGTTACTAAACCAGGCGGGATGTTTCTCCCTAATTTAGAATTACAACAATTTTTCCCCATTTTGTTTTACGACAGAGCTCACCAGAAAATATGGAGAAGAGGAAATAATAGTCTTCAACTAGTTGATCAAAAAAATTACAGTAAAATGACCCACCAACACTCTCAAAACATACCAAATTCTAAAAAATACATAAATCACTAATTTTAAAAAATTATTTAGCACGAAAGTCAAATGAAATTACCGTTAAACAGACAAAACACATCACAACGCTCTTAAAATTCTCAACCAAACACACAAAATTCTCGCATACGAGAATATAAAGTAGTAAATAAATTCTCCAGCGTTAGGTTTCTTCCAAGAAATCTTCAACTATTAATTTTCCCACAAATCAAACTGATTCTTGGGGAATTTACTAGAATATACATAATTATTTTCCGCATTTTTTTATTATTTACAGTTATCTTAGCCTGCCACACTCTACAAAATTATGTTTGTTTTAAATTGAGAGATTAGTTTTAAGGTAGATATTACCAACCCTTATATGCGTCATATATTCACCACCTCACATCGTGTATAAGCTTAAAGATTAATCAGCCATTACCTTCGTATGCAGAGAATGGGGGATTATGCCGTGTAGAAACTTAAACACCACAGGAAAATTAATTTAATTAAAGAATTTCAAATTTGAGTGTAGGTATTATGTGTTATTAGCGAATTTTTGAAGATACACTGAAACCTTTTATTGCTTCATGTTCAAAAAGGATCATCACTTATAAACTATACAATTTGACTTAAACACATCAACAGGGAACCAAATCACTACATCAACAAGAAATTGTAAAATCTTACACACACTTTTCAAATTCCATGGAAATGATATTTAAAAATGAATCAGCGTCGGCATATACAAACATAGTCGTCTGTATAATAAAAATTCAGTTCTAAATAATTTAAACGAGATCTCATCTTGTGCGTTCGTACCCAAATTTATACATTTTCATGATTTTTGGTTACGTTCTGTGAAATGTATTTCTGATTAATACTCAAATTTTCTAAGAACTTAACATTTAAATTTGATGCCAACCAAAATGTTGTTTAAATAATTGGATTGCAATGCATGCAAAATGTTATTATAAACCCAAATAAACTTTAACTGTAACCAAAAATATGGCGCACCACCCACAAAATTGTGGGTATGTTGTGCAGCTTTAAGCTGATACAGAATTTTATGACAATATTGAATCGTGTTTCGGTCGCCCGGTTAAATTTTATATAATATATTGATGCGTGGATTGGTGCACGATGAGATAAATTTTATGCAGGAACCGGAAGGAGATATCAAAATATAACATCAACAACCATATTTTCAATAACACAACGAACAATTCTATGAAAATTTAATGTTTTGATAGTATAAGGGATGAGTGTGGACATAAAAATGTTAAATAGAGTTTTCCAACTTGAATGCCAGCATATTATGGTACTTTTACTCATGTTATTGAAAATTTTGATTCAACTACACCAATAATTAATACTCTTGAATTATTATTGTTCTTTAAAACCGGAATATTATCATCAGCAACAATCGAATTTTTTAAATTATTTTACGGCGTGAAATTAATTCATGCAGAGATATTGCACCTGCACGAAATATTGTTTGATGCAGTTTGTTATTTATGTTATCTGTTTCTAGTTTCTTTATCTAGTGCTGATGACATGGCTAATTTTGCTATTGGAATTTTCCACCGTCATATAGGTAAGTGCGATCGCTGTAATGCAAGCACAATGTGGTATTAACGTTGGGAATATAGATACTCTTCATACATTTGTCCAATTAGGTATTTGTATATAAAGACCATATATGGTGGCATACTCTTTATATTTCGAAAAGGAGGCGAATGAGAAATTAACAAAGTATAAAACATAACAAAGAAAAGAAAAACAATTTGTAAATTTCACTGGAGATTTAAAATATTATGAGTATAAAGCCCGACATGAATAAAAATAAACCAAATTATGCATACATAAAAGTTTACTTCTTCAGTTTCGTCGAATAATTATAGCTTCTTATAAAATATGTTAAGCTATAATTCCACTTTGTTTATGGTTCTTTTGTTTTATGGTAATTTTTCGATGTGAAATTTTCAAGAACCAAAACAAAACATTCGGGATTGTGGTTGAATATAAAATTACGAGAGTCGGGAGCTACTAAATTTTTTTTTTTGATGATTATTAACCTGTACAAGAGCACAGATGATTTTATAGTCCAACTAAGTAGTTAATGTATACATTTTGATTTAATGTAAATAAACACCAATAAATTGAATGTTAAAATTTGGATACTCAACCAGACGTTATTCAAAGAAATGTTACTAGCGTTGAGTTATGATCGTGAGTGAAATAGCAAGAAAATCACATACAAATACTGTATTTTAAAGCTTAAATTTCATTGCTAAAAACAGATCAAATTAACAGACCGCGTGCTCAAACCGACCGCGTGATCGATCGAACGGAAACATGAAACCCACATTGGTAGGTAAAAAAGTGGTGGCCTCTTTACATAAAAACAACGGTATAGTTAGTATAGCTAGTATAGTTAGTATAGTTAGTATAGTTAGTATAGTTAGTATAGTTAGTATAGTTAGTATAGTTAGTATAGTTAGTATAGTTAGTATAGTTAGTATAGTTAGTATAGTTAGTATAGTTAGTATAGTTAGTATAGTTAGTATAGTTAGTATAGTTAGTATAGTTAGTATAGTTAGTATAGTTAGTATAGTTAGTATAGTTAGTATAGTTAGTAAAGTTAGTATAGTTAGTATAGTTAGTATAGTTAGTATAGTTAGTATAGTTAGTATAGTTAGTATAGTTAGTATAGTTAGTATAGTTAGTATAGTTAGTATAGTTAGTATAGTTAGTATAGTTAGTATAGTTAGTATAGTTAGTATAGTTAGTATAGTTAGTATAGTTAGTATAGTTAGTATAGTTAGTATAGTTAGTATAGTTAGTATAGTTAGTATAGTTAGTATAGTTAGTATAGTTAGTATAGTTAGTATAGTTAGTATAGTTAGTATAGTTAGTATAGTTAGTATAGTTAGTATAGTTAGTATAGTTAGTATAGTTAGTATAGTTAGTATAGTTAGTATAGTTAGTATAGTTAGTATAGTTAGTATAGTTAGTATAGTTAGTATAGTTAGTATAGTTAGTATAGTTAGTATAGTTAGTATAGTTAGTATAGTTAGTATAGTTAGTATAGTTAGTATAGTTAGTATAGTTAGTATAGTTAGTATAGTTAGTATAGTTAGTATAGTTAGTATAGTTAGTATAGTTAGTATAGTTAGTATAGTTAGTATAGTTAGTATAGTTAGTATAGTTAGTATAGTTAGTATAGTTAGTATAGTTAGTATAGTTAGTATAGTTAGTATAGTTAGTATAGTTAGTATAGTTAGTATAGTTAGTATAGTTAGTATAGTTAGTATAGTTAGTATAGTTAGTATAGTTAGTATAGTTAGTATAGTTAGTATAGTTAGTATAGTTAGTATAGTTAGTATAGTTAGTATAGTTAGTATAGTTAGTATAGTTAGTATAGTTAGTATAGTTAGTATAGTTAGTATAGTTAGTATAGTTAGTATAGTTAGTATAGTTAGTATAGTTAGTATAGTTAGTATAGTTAGTATAGTTAGTATAGTTAGTATAGTTAGTATAGTTAGTATAGTTAGTATAGTTAGTATAGTTAGTATAGTTAGTATAGTTAGTATAGTTAGTATAGTTAGTATAGTTAGTATAGTTAGTATAGTTAGTATAGTTAGTATAGTTAGTATAGTTAGTATAGTTAGTATAGTTAGTATGTTAAGTTTAATGAAATTACGATGTACATTTTGAATTAATTAACAACAAATTGAGTGACTTTTATATACGAATTATTATTTCGTTTATAAACATCATTAAATTTGTTTAGAAATGGAGATGCAAGAAAACGTAGATAATATGGGAAGTAAGCATCGTAATGCCAATGAACGCAAGGATAGATGATTAGCCAATCAAACCGTAGAGTCGCTTTCTAAAATTCGTGCAACAAATGATGAGCGCAATCGACGTTGTACCGCTCTTTTGTCTCAATCATAATTGATTGAAATATTTCAATCAATTTTTATACTTTTCGAATAGCGTAGTAAAAAATTGGGCATGTAGGGGAATATTTTTCAAATAAATGTCAAAAATTTTACTTATTTTAGGGTTTTCCAATAAGAGGTTCATTTTGATATAAAAAAACAAGTATTTTTTAAGAGAAATCAATGAATTTTTATATCCATTGTAAAGATGAAGGTATGCCATTAACGTTTGAAGACGATATCAGTTAACTTCACGAATTCCATCTTTAAGGTTTTGAATCGATTGTACAGCATTGACATAGACCTTATCTTTCACGTGACACCAAAAAAAAGTCTAAATGTGTTAAATCACAAGATCTCGGGGGCTAATTGTGATCACCTCTTCGAGAAATATTACGGTCAGGAAACTTTTCTTGCAAAATTGCGATTGTTTCATTACTTATGTGGCACACGCAAGCCGTTTCGTTGCTTGTGTAGCACAAGCTGAAGATAACCATCGTCCACATCAATATCTTCCAATTCTGGCAATAAAAAATCATAAATCATAGCTCGGTAGCGCAATCCATTCACCGTAACAGTTGCACCTGCCTCATTTTCGAAAATTAAGGTCCTATCACACAGGCAGCCCTAAAACCACACTAAACAGTGACACGTTGAGAATGGAGAGCTTTTTAACAATTTTCTTGGATTTGTTGAACCTCAAATGCGACAATTCTGCTTATTAACGTAGCCTCCGAGTTGAAACTGGGCCTCATCACTTGGTGCATTGAAGGACCCAATCAGCAAAGATACGACGTTTATGGTGATCGACCGGCTTGAGTTCTTGTGTTAACTAGATTTTAAAAGCCTTAAGACCTTAGTCTTTTTGCAAAATACGGTATAATGTGGTTTGTGGAAAGTCTAACTCCAAAGATCGACGAGGAATCGGCATTCTTAGTTGTTCTTGAGCGACGCACACAGTTTCGATTCTTCACATCACTAACTTGTCCAACGGCTCAAATTTTTTCACCAGTTTCACTATTGCCGGCCGAGAAGGTGCTTCACGACGACCAAAAAGTGCTTTAGTTTTGGGAACTGTGACTGTACAATTTTCACCATTTTTGTAGTGAACAAATTCAATGCGTCATTGAAGCGTGTATCGTACCATTTTTAATAATGGCGTAGTTTTTACTTGTCAAATGTCAAAAGATGACAGCTTTAAAATTGACGGCTGCCCAAATAAGCAGGCTATTCAAAATGAAACTTCTTATTGGGTAACTTATATTTGTTATAAGTTTCGGATACAGTCTAAATTTACTTTTTGTGGGGTATAAAAACTATGTGTGCATTGTTTATTGAAATTGCCATAGCAACGAAATTGTTCAAATTTTTCTAATATGGTTTTTGAATAGTACTATTTTAAAATCAAGGAAAATAAATTTTATAAATTTCTTGTTTTATTGTATATATCCAAGTGTGCTACGCGGTGAGTTTGGCTCTTATTATAGAAAGTTTTGGTATTTGTCAAAAATTTTGAAAGCAACTGACCGTGATAATTTGAGTGTCTTAAAAAATGTCAAAAATTTGTATCCTCAAATATTTATCATGGGTTTCAGAAACAGTCTAAATATCGAAACAGTATCATTTGATTATTTTTATCATTTTTTATGAAATCTAGAACATTAATTGATTGCCAATCCCCAAGAATGTGTATGGAGTATTAATAAAATTATGGTTTGAAAACATTTAAATATATTTAAAAATATTTTACAAATCCTGAGCCATATTTAGGCGGAAACAATTTTAGGTTGATTTGCCAATGAACGGTTTTATTTATTTTAAAGCATCCAGGAAATAAAATTATTACATTAAATTAGTCTTAGGGATATTTTATTCTAAAATTTGCACCCCAATGGCTGGTGAATTCTAGGAATTTAAAATATCAGACATCCTCTAAGTAATACGATATATTCTTAAACAAACTTTACGTAGAAAGCTGTCATCCATGACAAACAGAAACATATTTTTTCGAAATAATCTATGAAAATAATATATTTGATATTGTTGATTGTGAAAACTTTACTCGTATAACATAAGCATCCTTTTCAGTAAGAGGATTTATGGTTATAATTATTAAGCAAACACGAAGTATTGGAATAAATTAAAATGTAATTATCTCATAAATTTGTTTGTCAATGAATGCGAAATGATCTAAAAACTGCGTTGGAAGAGGTTAATATTATCAAAGAGACCATTAAAAAGAAAGATGAATGCCGATGAATTTGTTTTCTCCGTTAAAGAGTTAATATACTTGAATCATTACATGCACAACAAAAATATATTAACAACATAGTGATTACAGAAATTCCAGTTAACTGAGAATATTTTGTCGAAGAAACATAACACCACACTATCAATTTACTTGGCACAAATAGCCGCCAACAGCCACATATTAAAGAAAACCAACGTTCGATATTTAAGTTATCAATGGTTTACCTGGGAATCAACTACAAATATAATGATGTAGTTGCTTAATGCGAAAACTGTCAGTGCTTTAGGCATACAGAAAACAGTTGTCAATTACATTATCGCTGTATTAAATGTGACTCCAAATCTTTACATAAATTGTGAAACATTTTTTAAAACCCAAACCAGTTTTTATATGATTTGGGAGTTTCAATGCAAAAAGTGTAGCTTGAAATAATTCAATTGAAAATTTAAGTGGAACTAACCGACCAAAAATTGATAGATAATTTTGTTTTCGTTTACAAAGTTACTTTCTTAACCTCTGATAAACTAACCTATAAACCAGCAGGTTACTATTTGGCCCTAGCCCTTATCGATTATCGATTGACATGCTCTCAGAGTTTCACCACGGTAAGAAACGAGAGCGACCATCGAGCCATCCGATTTGAAGTCTCTTCAAGAAACATAAATTTTTTTTTTTAGTAAATAATCTAAATATCTGATCAACGTCAGAGAGAAGTCTTGCCAAGAGCTGGAGTTTTCACAAGGATAACCTAAGCCGAATGTTGTATTGCAGGAAATGTTTCTGGAAAAAATGCGCAGTTAGATATCGCTATCGATCGCAGCTTTGCCGCAGAAGCTGCCGAGAAGAATCAATAGGTCATTGCTGAAGCACACCAAGTGAAGCAAATCGTGCTTAAATATAAAAATGATAAAAATAGCCAAGCAAAATTTATTCAACAGAAGAAACCATTACGATCACAAGAATATGTTAGCTGCGTTGAGGATAGGTTTGTCGTGCGATGCATAACAAAAAGCATTCGAATCATAAATACAGAGACGTGAAAATTGTTTCCAATCCTTCTTCTATTAATACATCTGCTACCGTTTCATCAACCATATTCCGTATCGTTTAGAACTAGACTAGGGATTAAGACACACTATCATTCCCAAGACAACATTCCATAGAATTTTTTTGTAAATCCACTACTTCATGAGGCAAATTTGAAGATGGTACATTTCCAATGGAATCCGATCGATATTTTGGGATGTTAAGACGTTGATGTACAGTACAATGGTATACAAATTTCCAGTCAACCATTATACATCATCACAGGGAATAAAACCAGTGTTCTTGGAGTCGATTAGTTTGAGTCTTTGAATATTTTCATTCAAGGAGTCCATACAATCACAGACACTAGTTTTTTCCGTTGTATTGGTGAAATTCGGCCATTTATTTTTACCAAAGTATCGTGAGAATTTGCGGCGACTACAAATCGACAGTGAACAAAGCTCTCACACCACATTATTTTTCAGTTCCATCATCAAATTACTTGTTTTCGTCAATATCAAACAGTTTCGTGTTTGCAAAATTCGACCTTGCCCACCAGGCGTACCATCAGCTTATCGTAGATGATGCTTCCGCACTGGTACAAACAGTTACGACACACAAGGTTGCTTTGAAAGGTCCACTGACTCCAGTTAAGTATTAGTACCGTAACAGACATTTTCGAAAATTTCATGGAGAACCTACTACGAGGGATTCCAGGAGTCATACCTTATTTGACGATATCATCAATATCAAGCTTATGGCAAAAAATAATTTTCACCCAAACTAGACGCTGGTATCAAAAAAGTTGTGAGTCTTTGTACAAAGTATCAATTGAGCCGTCCAAAGGTTAGATTTCCGAACATCCATGGGAAGAGAAGATAAAACCATGGTCGATAATTCATACAACATTAGTTTCTTGAATACATGCTTTCATCAGTTGATGCATACAAGCATCACTTTTTGGCATACAAGCCTTCCGTAAAATATTTGCCATTCATAGTGTTTCAGAGATCATTCTGAGTGAAAGTGATTCAGCGTCTGATTCAGTAGAATTCCGGCAATTTTGTGATTGAAACGTTCAACTTATGGTGGATATATCGAACTAACAGTAGCAGGGGACTATATGCAATTTACATACTGATTTAAAGTTTATCGTAATTGTGAACTTTATAAAGTATTTGATGATAATAACAATCATATAAAAAGACTGCGCTTGATCGGAAATTTTCTGCTTGTAATTTAGTTGCATATGACATTCAAAATCAGAAATCAAGAACATTCATAGAATCGGCTTCTGGTGGCAAGAACAGAGTTAAGAAACGATGGACTCTTGAGGAATCCTGAGGTACATAGAACGTTTTAAAATAAATATGAAATAAATAATCCTGGAGTCCGAGTAGACAAAATAAATCGTCCTTGGAAAAAAAAACCAGTTCAGCTATAGAATAAAATTTAAAAATCGCTTGAAAAGATCGTTAGTTGCATTAAGGTCTTACAAATTTCGAGTGTAAAAATTGCGGAGCTCTAAAATGATAAAATGAGGCGCCTAAATTGTATTGTTGTGCGGAAAATGTACGACGTCCACCTATTCAACCACTTTCAAAACCGCTTTATTATTTATTAAATAGCAGCCAGAGAAGAAAACCCAGTTTCGCAGATCTATTTTGAGTTTATCCATTTAAATGGAGAAAAAAAGCTATACAGCGGATTGTCAAATTTTCAAAGTTTGAATTTTTTAAGGAAAGTTAGAGTTTACATTTTGATAGATTGTAAAGTTATTGTTTGGGAAAATGATCCACAAATGTGGTTTTCAGCTTTGGAATCTTTACAAAATTTTAAAAATACCAATTCTTAAATGAGAGTAGTCACCGTTTTACTTACAGGAGATGTAAGGTAGACATTGCCAGTGATACAAAACAATGATGGTATGCCGTACTTTGAAGTGGCATTCGAGTTTATCGAAGAAAACATAAAGGCGGCTCGCAACAACAGTTCATTAATATGAATATTCTCAGCCCGAATTAAAAGCCAAATAAATTCCAATAACGTTACGAGCAGAATGTAAATTCAAATCACTGTGCATATCCATCCATATATTATAATAATATAATAATATAATTATATTATTATATTATTATATTATTATATTATTATATTATTATATTATTATATTATTATATTATTATATTATTATATTATTATATTATTATATTATTATATTATTATATTATTTTATTATTTTATTATTTTATTATTTTATTATTTTATTATTATATTATTATTTTATTATATTATTATATTATTATATTATTATATTATTATATTATTATATTATTATATTATTATATTATTATATTATTATATTATTATATTATTATATTATTATATTATTATATTATTATATTATTATATTATTATATCATTATATTATTATATTATTATATTATTATATTATTATATTATTATATTATTATATTATTATATTATTATATTATTATATTATTATATTATTATATTATTATATTATTATATTATTATATTATTATATTATTATATTATTATATTATTATATTATTATATTATTATATTATTATATTATTATATTATTATATTATTATATTATTATATTATTATATTATTATATTATTATATTATTATATTATTATATTATTATATTATTATATTATTATATTATTATATTATTATATTATTATATTATTATATTATTATATTATTATATTATTATATTATTATATTATTATATTATTATATTATTATATTATTATATTATTATATTATTATATTATTATATTATTATATTATTATATTATTATATTATTATATTATTATATTATTATATTATTATATTATTATATTATTATATTATTATATTATTATATTATTATATTATTATATTATTATATTATTATATTATTATATTATTATATTATTATATTATTATATTATTATATTATTATATTATTATATTATTATATTATTATATTATTATATTATTATATTATTATATTATTATATTATTATATTATTATATTATTATATTATTATATTATTATATTATTATATTATTATATTATTATATTATTATATTATTATATTATTATATTATTATATTATTATATTATTATATTATTATATTATTATATTATTATATTATTATATTATTATATTATTATATTATTATATTATTATATTATTATATTATTATATTATTATATTATTATATTATTATATTATTATATTATTATATTATTATATTATTATATTATTATATTATTATATTATTATATTATTATATTATTATATTATTATATTATTATATTATTATATTATTATATTATTATATTATTATATTATTATATTATTATATTATTATATTATTATATTATTATATTATTATATTATTATATTATTATATTATTATATTATTATATTATTATATTATTATATTATTATATTATTATATTATTATATTATTATATTATTATATTATTATATTATTATATTATTATATTATTATATTATTATATTATTATATTATTATATTATTATATTATTATATTATTATATTATTATATTATTATATTATTATATTATTATATTATTATATTATTATATTATTATATTATTATATTATTATATTATTATATTATTATATTATTATATTATTATATTATTATATTATTATATTATTATATTATTATATTATTATATTATTATATTATTATATTATTATATTATTATATTATTATATTATTATATTATTATATTATTATATTATTATATTATTATATTATTATATTATTATATTATTATATTATTATATTATTATATTATTATATTATTATATTATTATATTATTATATTATTATATTATTATATTATTATATTATTATATTATTATATTATTATATTATTATATTATTATATTATTATATTATTATATTATTATATTATTATATTATTATATTATTATATTATTATATTATTATATTATTATATTATTATATTATTATATTATTATATTATTATATTATTATATTATTATATTATTATATTATTATATTATTATATTATTATATTATTATATTATTATATTATTATATTATTATATTATTATATTATTATATTATTATATTATTATATTATTATATTATTATATTATTATATTATTATATTATTATATTATTATATTATTATATTATTATATTATTATATTATTATATTATTATATTATTATATTATTATATTATTATATTATTATATTATTATATTATTATATTATTATATTATTATATTATTATATTATTATATTATTATATTATTATATTATTATATTATTATATTATTATATTATTATATTATTATATTATTATATTATTATATTATTATATTATTATATTATTATATTATTATATTATTATATTATTATATTATTATATTATTATATTATTATATTATTATATTATTATATTATTATATTATTATATTATTATATTATTATATTATTATATTATTATATTATTATATTATTATATTATTATATTATTATATTATTATATTATTATATTATTATATTATTATATTATTATATTATTATATTATTATATTATTATATTATTATATTATTATATTATTATATTATTATATTATTATATTATTATATTATTATATTATTATATTATTATATTATTATATTATTATATTATTATATTATTATATTATTATATTATTATATTATTATATTATTATATTATTATATTATTATATTATTATATTATTATATTATTATATTATTATATTATTATATTATTATATTATTATATTATTATATTATTATATTATTATATTATTATATTATTATATTATTATATTATTATATTATTATATTATTATATTATTATATTATTATATTATTATATTATTATATTATTATATTATTATATTATTATATTATTATATTATTATATTATTATATTATTATATTATTATATTATTATATTATTATATTATTATATTATTATATTATTATATTATTATATTATTATATTATTATATTATTATATTATTATATTATTATATTATTATATTATTATATTATTATATTATTATATTATTATATTATTATATTATTATATTATTATATTATTATATTATTATATTATTATATTATTATATTATTATATTATTATATTATTATATTATTATATTATTATATTATTATATTATTATATTATTATATTATTATATTATTATATTATTATATTATTATATTATTATATTATTATATTATTATATTATTATATTATTATATTATTATATTATTATATTATTATATTATTATATTATTATATTATTATATTATTATATTATTATATTATTATATTATTATATTATTATATTATTATATTATTATATTATTATATTATTATATTATTATATTATTATATTATTATATTATTATATTATTATATTATTATATTATTATATTATTATATTATTATATTATTATATTATTATATTATTATATTATTATATTATTATATTATTATATTATTATATTATTATATTATTATATTATTATATTATTATATTATTATATTATTATATTATTATATTATTATATTATTATATTATTATATTATTATATTATTATATTATTATATTATTATATTATTATATTATTATATTATTATATTATTATATTATTATATTATTATATTATTATATTATTATATTATTATATTATTATATTATTATATTATTATATTATTATATTATTATATTATTATATTATTATATTATTATATTATTATATTATTATATTATTATATTATTATATTATTATATTATTATATTATTATATTATTATATTATTATATTATTATATTATTATATTATTATATTATTATATTATTATATTATTATATTATTATATTATTATATTTTTATATAAAGATTACAGATTTCAAATGAACTGTTGCAGACTGGAGATGAAGAATGCAAAATTGTTAATTATAAATATAATTGTGTTGGGCTAAAAGTAGTTTAAATATTAATTACTCGGAAACTGGACAATTCTGTCATACTTTTCTTTTGCTTTTCCACAAAAAATACTAACTATCGATCGCTTAGGGTTGAGTTTGTCATATTTAATATTTCTATCCTCTCCTTCGGTTCGATTATGTGTAAGGTGTATGGTGGGACTCAGCAAAATATTAAACATCTAGGATGTTTTCAGGAAATTTTTTTTTTTTAGATTTATCCATTTATCCGGGTAGAGCGCAGAACATATGGTTTAAAAAATTGCAAGCACAAACATATAGATTTCTGAACCAAAAATAAATGTGAAACCTTTCAAATCAAATCAGCACACTTATGTAATTATTTAGATGAAACAAATACACACGCAATAAAAATTAAATAAGTATTATATACCTAAACAATTTTAAGATTTTTCAAATCTCTAAATTATTCAGAATTTAAAATTGTAAGTACATAGGGAGTTTTGAATGGGGAAATTCCCGGAACAATTAACGTTTATGTGAAGTTTTCAGACAGTAACATAAATAAAAAACATACGGCTTGATATTTGAACGGTTCTGAAAAAATGTTTTTTTGACTAATGTTGAATGCTTCTAGGGATTTCAAATATCAACAAAGTATTAAAACTATAGCTTGCTAGTTTTGACAAATGTAATGTTCTTAGTCACCTGTATCAAGATACAGCCACCTGTATCGTAGACCGAAAGTTTTGATTATTGAGATTTAATTTCAAATTTTTTCATATATTTGAGATTATTACAGTGTGTTAACTTCCTAAAATCCCAAAAACACCAAAAGTATAGATCAAAACTGTACATTTTCATGCGGAACTTAACATAACAGAGAAAATAGCAGAGGGCGTTAGTATGCTAACATGATAATCCTATACTGTGGAAATATTTTTCTAACTGCAATATTATTGATTCAACTTTAAAACATTAAAATATGACATCGTTAATGTCGTCAAGGAAGTCGTCACTATACTAACAACACGCAATATCTTGAATGGAAAATCTCATTTGTTTCTAGTTTTCGGTTGAAACGTTTCCTAATATTACTGAGCAAGCATGTCAGCGAAATAAATAAGATTAATTGTCTATCACATCAAATTAAATTTGATTGATGTCAAAAAAATAAAAAATAAAAATCAGCAAAATAATTTTTTTCTAACCGACCGATTCAGCAAATTGAAAATGTATAAAATGTAAATTCCCCTATATAAAACAATATAAACTCCTCTATATATATTTGTACACTCCAATATTGTTTCATATTCTTTGGAAAACTAGTCAGAATACCCAGAAAAAATTGTAAAATCGATTTGGCTCGTATATGTTGAGTATGCAGTAGTATTTTGCTGCATACAAATCAAAATCCAGTCTCTTTATTGAGGTTAAGGCTAGTTATATGTACCTAGAACTCTTTTTGGCCTTGGCCTATATCACTTGGTCTAATTGTATCATCGTACACACAAATCAGTATAGTTTGCTCAATATTACATCACTGATGTATAGATTTAAATAAAATGTACCCCCTTTCAAAATACCAAAACATTCTGAATGTTCAAAAGAATTTTCATTTAATAAATTTATTTGTGTGTATCATCTTTTCGTTTGAGTACAAAAAAATACAGCCCATAAATGCGGAAATAACGTGTATGCTTGTGTATGAAAGATATGCCATAAAAATATTTACCTGAATCATTTCACTTTTAATTTTTCCAAAAAAAAATAAAAAATTATATTAAAAAATTAAACTTTTATATTTGTTTGTTTAATTTTAAATGTTTAGATGCTTTAGAGAATTTATGTTAATTAAGTGAGAGCGTTTCACACAAAAATGTATCCAATTCAATTTTTTTAAATTTTTTTTATCTACGTTTGATCGATTGGCGAGCTTTTTCTATTTATTTTGGTTTTCATTTCATTTCACTTGAATTTATTGTAAAATTTATTTTTAGCTTTTTCCACTTTGCACTATTTATAGTGGATAACACCCCACATACACTTACACTAAAAACAAAAATGTAAAAGCACTTTGCACTTATAGAATTTTTTTTCCATTCAACAATTTTTTTTATAACTATTACTCATAATTTTTTCACAAATTTCCATCACTAAAAACACATTTTCTTATAATAATTTTTATTTTGTGACTTTTCTTTAACACACACGGAAGACTTTAGAATACAAAATTAAAACTTAAAAAATTCAAAAACAATAATAACAAAACAACACACATAACAATTCAGCGGTTCATTTTACACTGTGCACGAATTGAGAAAAATCTATGAAAGACAACAAGGTTTTTCCCAATTTTTACTTTATGTTCAAGCAAAATATAACAAAAACGAAAAAAACGTACAACGCTCGGAGAATTTACGAGTTGAAGAGAACGAGGAAAATTACGCACACAACTGAATTTGTTTTCCTTACAAACGAATTGAATAGGAAAAATTACTAAAACAAAATACAGAGCCACAGTGGAAAACGAAATAAAAAAAAAGGCTGGAGCTTTACGTACACATAGATACACACACACACATCAATAAATAAACTAGGAAATTGAGAGTAGGATACAAAATAAAAAAAAAAACAAAAAAAGTTGGTTACAAAAAACAAATTTTCATTACCATCCAAGAGAATTTAGATTGAGATGAAAATGCATTTCGATTACGAAATATAAACATACAAGGACAAACACACACACACACACACACCTTAATATATTTATATCGTGGTAGAGAAGCACAAACACACACACACACAAACACATTAATAAAATAAATACGTAAGGAAGAAAAGTGATTTCCATAATAAAAAAAAAATCAGATGGAAATTATCATTTAACAAACAATTGATTATTAATTTACTATGTACTGGTGAAATGAAAATTGGGGAGTAATTATAAAGCATTTGCAAGATATTTGATACTTTTATATGGCTGCTGGAAAATTTTTACGTTTTTCCCAACATTTGATTGTCGATTAGGAAATTATTTTTATTTTTCAATGTTATTATCAGATTAAAGAAAAATATATATATATATTTTACGATATTAGATGTTTCATTAAATATGGGAGGAGGGGGGTCTGTGGAGGCAAAAAAATAGAACGATACTTAAATATCGTTATAAGTTAAATGTAATTTCGGTTACCAATGAAGGCAATAAAATTTCTAATAAGTTAACAAAAGGGTGGTTACGTAGATTATTTATAGTAGTTTTGAAAATTCTAATTTGTGTTGACATAATCAAATTCAGGTAGTAGTATTTCTGGAAAACACGTTGTCTGTATGTTTTCATCCCCTTTCGGTATTTTACATTACTCTGTAATTGAAAACAATGAAATGTTTTTTACAGCGGTTGGATTAGAGAATCCGGGTTCTCCAATAGCGGAGACATTCAGATGGGATACCAATGGTCTTAAGCAAAACCTAAGACTATTTTTAAGAATTTCAGAATTCATCTTCCAGACAATCTTACTCACCTGCTGTAAAGAGCTTTTAGCTCGCATGGAAGTTTTTACGTATACAATGCCACAAAAGCGATGAACTAAGAAAGCAAATGAAGAATAATTTAAAATGTGTCAACAGATATTTTTGAAAGTTCTCAATAATATAGAATGTGGAAGTGTCCTTTATATTCTACGAATATTTTACACGAACCATACAAAGACACTGACCATACACTGATCATACACTTCAGACATATTAGACACTGACCATACAAAGAAACCAGTTCCCTGGGGTTGATTGCAACTCAGAGCTTTTGATATTGTTACTACCTTACAATGAAAATTCGCCTTATGTCCTACCCTTAAAAAAAGAAACCATTTGCACAGCAGAGAAATTATTATCTTATAACATACTGGAGAATTTGGCGGAGAAAATTGTAACTGTCTACCTAACTTCGACGGAAACCATCAGTTTCTGAACAAGTTCTTTCGATGAAAATGATTCTTTGAATACATGACAAATATGTACGTTTGTGTAAATTAACAGTAACAATGCTATGTCAAAGTAAAAAAAAGTCATTGATATTTTTTATTCTCATGTTAGCAAAAAAACAAAACATTGAAGAGCAATCTAAGAACATTTTCTGCCTGGCCAGAGATCTGGAAACTTTCCAAGAAATTCATAAAAGTTTGTTTGAGCATTTAGAAGACAAACAGAAACAATCTTATTACAAAGCCCAACTTAGAAACATGCCACTCTACAATTCTGAAAATAAGACCTCAGAAATTATTTAAAATATAACATCTTTAGCCAAACAAAATCAAATTAACAGCGGTTAATGGCAAGCCATAAGCAGTTTCATTTAAGTTACTTTAGCTGGATTTTATCAGGTTTAAAACACATAATGATAAAGTCAAAAATGAGAGTTTAAAGAAATCAGTTTTTCTCAAAAAGAGATAACCACCTTATCTTGCGTAATTTGTAATACAAAAATCAAGATTGGCCGGGACAGGATAAAACCGGAACTACACATATAAAGGTAGATCAACGATCATTAATAAATATCATGAATGATCACGAAAAAATTCTAGATGTGTAAACAAAATCAGATTACATAAAACAAATTCGGATACAGTCCTAGAAAATAAAATTTTGCATTAGTCAATAAATTGTATCAATACTGGGTGTTTTTTTAAAGCTTAAACTTTCAAATATCTCGGAAAAACGACAAAAAATACTCTACGAAAAAATGTCCATGATTAAAATTAAATCATTCCACGGGGGAAATATATTAATGCTAAAATTGGTACCCCCTTCTCCTCCCTGTAGATGGGGCGGGGGTAACTTTGACATTAAAATAGGAATCCCTATTTTTTATTGCAGATTCGGATTCTCCGACTAAAAATAAGTAAAATTAACTGACCTCCTTACTTATTTTTAGCCGGAAAATCCGAATCTGCAATAAAAAATAGGGGTTTCTAATTTAATTTGAAAGTTAACCGCTGCTCCACCTACAAGAAGGGGAAGAAGGGTATTAATTTTAACACGAATGTATGTCCTTCTTGGAATGGTTAAATTTGGATCTTGTACATTTTTTTCGTAGAGTATTTTTAAGATATTTGAAATATTTAGTACAACAGAAATGAATGCTGATCTGCAGTGCTTTTGTTGGTGGGAAACAAGCTACATTTAGAATGTAACTGCAGATTAACATATTTAAAATAGGACTGCAACTCTTTAATATCTCGTTCTATTTCTATATTTACGAGCTCTTTTGAAAGCAAAGCAACAATACTACATTACCTCGTGTAGTTTTTCCGACATTCTGTAGGCAATAAAATTTCTTCGACGTTCTCTAACTTTTTCCACAAATCATCATTTTTTGATTTTGAAACTTCGATTAAGCTGTCAATTCCTGTTTTCACCACTGTAGTCCTATTTCTGCATACACTTATTACAAATATCTTTATTTTCTCAGCATTACAAAATTTTCACTTTTTCTGACAACTTTACACATTTTCTGATAACTTTACCCTTTGAAATTCCAAATTACACTGAATAATATTGCCCTGGATCATTACTTATATACCGAGTGTTTTTTTTTAAGCTGAAACTTTCAAATATCTCGGAAAATAAGAATTCAAAAAAAAAAATAAACATGATCTAAATTGAATAATTATAAGGTGGACATACATTAGTGCTAAAATTAGTACTCCCTTCCCCTTCTTGTAGGTTGGGCAGGGGATAACTTTAAAATTAATTTTTTTCCTTGAAACATTTTTTTCGATTCATGATAGATGGCGTTGTAATAGATGATATTACTTTTTTCGATTTCTCCTCCTGAGAAGATATGCATACGATTCTGCAATAAGTTTGCATTAAAATTAACACGTGTTCAATGTAAATACTCGAAATTAATTTTAAACAAATTTTTAAATTTATAATTAATGAAAATTAATGACTTGTCAAAAAACTACTATTATCGTAACCTAGGAACATGCGACAAAATTTGCTTTCAAATAAATGATTGTATTTTGTTTTAAAAATATCGATTAAGTTCGAAGATTATTTCGAAAACAAAAAACCAGTTTGCCTTAGGCTTTCACAATACAAAATGGAGTATTTAACTGTACAAGAAAAATTTAAATGATCCTGGTTTATGGAGAAGCTAGCCGTAGTCTTGATAATGTGGTTAACCTCTACGCGGAGCGTTTTCCAGTTCACTTCTGCTGGAAGTGTTTGACCGAAGAAAATGACTCGTCCGTCAACAGTCATTGAAGAAAGTTAATGAATATGCTGTATTGGCTCCAGTAGCTCATAATCCTCATACAAGTACACGGGAAACAGCTATGCTAATCCCATACCAGTGTGTGGAAAATTTTAAACCGACAAAAGTATCATCCGTAACATGTGTCTTTACACCAAAATCTTCATTGCACTGATTTCCAAAATCGGGTTACTTTTTGTCAGTTGGCCCGTGAACAAATACAGCAAAATCCCAATTTTTTTCGCTACTTATTATTCTCCTGTGAGTCGTCTTTTACAAACCATGAAACGATTAATCGACACAATATGCATTACTGGAGTGTTGAAAATCAACACTGGCTTCGCCAAGTTGAACATCAGCGCCCTTGGACTTTCGACATGTGGTGGGGAATAATTGGCAAACAAATCATTGACTCTCATATTATTGAAGTTAACTTGAATAGTCAAATGTACCGAGACATTTTGGAAAATAAATTGCCAACATTATATGAAGACTTAAACTTAGAATTGTGACAGAACATGTGGTTTCAACATGATATACACTATTCGTCGGTAGCACGTGAAGGACTTGATCGTAATTTAAATGGCCGCTGGATCGGTAGAGCTTGTCCGATAAATTGGCCTGCGAGATCACCAGATCTTACTTTGCTAGATTTCTTTTTGTGGGGATATCTCAAAGGCAAAGATTACCAACAAATACTAAAAACACGTGAAAATATGATTGAGCGAATAAGAAATGATTGTGCCGAAATTCCAGCAGACACGCTTCTAAGTTGTGAACATTCATTTGAAATGCGGATTAATAAATTCATTGAAGTCGAAGGCCATCATTTTCCTGTTACCAATTACATTTCTTCAGGTAACAATTTTCCAGTTATTCAGATATTTTTAAAACAAAATACAAAAATTTTGAAAGCAAATTTGGTCGCATGTTCCTCGGTTACGATAAAAGTAGTTCCTTGACAAGTCACTTTTCAGGAATGAAAAACTTATGAAATACAATTTGTTTAAGACTAATTTTGAGTATTTATATTGAACACGTGTTAATTTTAATGCAAACATATTGCAGAATCGTATGCATATCTTCTCAGGAGGAGAAATCGAAAAAATTTAATATCGTCTATTACAGCGCCATCTATCATGAATCGAAAAAAATGTTTTAAGGAAATCCTACGTATTTTTAGCCGTAGAATCCGAATCTGCCATAAAACAATAGGAGTTCCTATTTAAATTTTAAAGTTATCCCCTGCCCCACCTACAAGAAGGGGAAGGGAGTACTAATTTTAGCACTAATGTATGTCCACCTAGGAATTGTACAATTTTGATCATGAACATTTCTTTAGAGTGCTTATTTTCCGAGATATTTGAAAGTTTCAGCTAAAAAAAAAAACACCCTGTATATAGTGCTCAACAATATTATTAGGTTTATAATCCGCGCGGAATCAGACGTAATTAGCATGAATCACCCTTTAAAATAATACATAGCGGAGATTTAAACATCTCGCATACAGATAACAAAAAATTTTGTATAACTCTGGAACCGGTTTTCTTTACTGAGAGTAAACCTTAAAAGGTTAAAAGGATTTTTTTCAAACAAACACAGGAGAAACCCGGAATCAGGTTATTTGCACATTAAACTTTTCTAAAATATCTCGTTTCGAGCGGGTTTTAAAGGAGTTTGCTGTAATAACATATAATACATATTTAAGTTTCTAAATCTTTCATACCCAAAGTTAAAGCCATTTTAAAAACCTCAAAAATTCAAAAAAAATAATAATGAAATAATAAAACTAAAGTACCGTTTTTTTTTGCTTAAAACATACAGGTAAGGATTTTTCAAAAAAGTTGTGCCGAAGTATAGGGAACAACATTATACGAGTATTAGTTAAAAGTTTATTGGAATTATATTCAAGTTTATATGGAGCCCTGTTTTTGTTTTCAGGACTAATATGCAATATTTTGTAACAAAAAATTAGCACAATGTTTGCATATAAGGATCGTACCTATAAGAGGCATTTCGAAACGACTTTCAAAGCCAATTCGTCGTAATCTTCATTTTAATTATCTTTTTTGAATTTTTTGTAATCGTATAATTCAGAATTATCCTTTCTCCCAATGTAAAACTGAATTTCGTAGTCCAGCACGTAAATTTTCACCAGCAGCTGTTTTGCCAAATTAGAACATGAGTTTGCTTATTTCCTCAAATTTACTAGATTAAAGTTTGTTATAACGTATATCAGGAAAACTTTTCGACTTACTTAATCTACTCGGCATTTAAACTACCATCAATAGTTTCTTTTCCGATTTCCGTGCTATTTAGTTTGTTCCCAGATATTTAGTAGGATTCACGAAGAAATACTCCAACGTTATTTAGTAAGCTAAATAATGATGCTCTTTCAAGTACCAAGTAAGTCAGCTAACCTGGCGGAACTGATACTCGAAGCGGAACGGAAAAAGAGCGGAGTGATACTGGGTTGTGATGCAAATACACATCATACAATCTGGGGAAGCACCGACATCACCTTGTAGTGTGTAATATAAGGCAGGAGCCCACTTTTAATATCAGTAACAGGCAAGAGGTGCTGTATGTTACCTTTACAACAGACTCCATTATACCTATGGTCAAACAATGAAAGGTGGCTAAGGAACTTTCCTTTTCGGACCATCGGTACGTGATGTTTAATATTGACATTCACCCTGTTACTCAGAAAGCCTTCAGGAATCCTAGAAGGTCTAACTGGAACAAATATGAAGAAGTGTTATTACGGCTCTTACCGACCGATGCTCCGAAGCTCCCAGCCACAGAGAATGCTGAATTTCATGGTGGAGGAAATCACAAGCGCATGTCACTTGTCCTTGGATACTGCTTGCAGGAAGGCGCAGAGGAGGTCTTGGAGACTATTCTGTGAATAAATGGAAGGTGCTTCGGAGACCTCGCGCCTCAGGAAAATCTAATCTACGAGCCCAACGAGCCCTAGTTTCTTAATTAAAACAGATTGGCTGTGGACAACGTCTAGTGGGGAATCATTGGCGCTCCTGTTAGAAATCCATTTCTCAGGTAGTGTGGATGCGTCGACGTAGCTTGGTGGGAATAGGGAAAAGTTATCGTCGGAGTGCCCGGATCCTATGGGCACTAAACGGCTTTAGACCCGATAAATCAGCAGGGCCGGATGGTATCATTCCGGTGGAATTGCAAAAACACTCGTAACGGGGGTGTTTAAAATTTTAAACACTGCAAAATATCTTTTCTTTTTCTTAATTTTGTTCAGTGTAATGACATTTGTTTGTAAACTAGTAAATTATAAAAATTTGCATTGTTGTCTCTTAAAAAATAAGGTACGTCTTGGTTTTCTGATGTTCCTTTGGCTCTGACCTGAATATGCCTTCTATCTGCCATTTCTAGTATCGATGATGTATCGAGTAACTCTCTTTTTTAGGATGTACAAAATAATTAAACTATGGTATTGAATTGCTATCTGTCATGCTAAGTTTATAGCTCACTTGTAACAAGATCAGAGGCATTAGCATGGTGTGTCGTAATGTCCAATTTCTGATTTCTGATCAGCTAACTGTTATTCAATACATACTACATAGTTCTTGATCTGGATATAAACTATTAGTAACTCCTTTTTAAGCTACCGCAACCGTTTTTGCTACTGCATTAGATGTACACGAATTCAGACATGCAAAATCATATGGCTACAAAAGTTTTTATTTTTTCAAACAGAGTTTCTCTGCTTCTCCTTTGCGTGTTTTTTGTTTTTCATTATTCAGCGTACCAAATGCATGGTCTATGGGTGGTGTATGGGCACTATTTAGGAATTTAAATCCAAAGGGCTAAACAAATTACAGATAATCTGAAAAACAATTGTAGATTATTAATTATGTGTCTGAAAAGCAAAACAAATATTTCGGTAAGTGACCGAAATATCGTGAAAGCATGCATCATTAAGTTTATTGTACTGTTCTATGTATGGGCTGCTCTATTTAATAGAATTGCAAGTAGTCTTTACTCTTCACATATATAGGTACTATGAGTTTGCTTAACATTTTCTAATACCTTAGGAAGTACAGGTTCTTATTTGAGATATCCTTTGAAGGCTTTGAGATGCAAGGTGTTTAAAATTTGGTTTAGAATAAAAGTACACACAAATATTAAGCTGTAGGTAACTTCTAAAATATTTATTGGAAAGCAACCGACTCAGTTTTATTTAACTGGTAATTGTATAGGCTATATTATGTTTTAAATGGTTAGAGCTACGATGATCTTATGGTAAAACAAAAGTTTTTTTTTTAGAAAATTTAGGTTTTCTTACAAAAATTGTTATAAATTTTTGTTTTTACTTAATTTTAATTGGCCTTGCTATTCTCGAGAATCTCATAATATAAAATTTGGTTCGAGATTCTTGATTTATAGCCGAATATAGTAATAAAAAAAAATTAACATTTAATTATTAAATCTTTTATTAGATAAAAGTCTTCATCATTATTAGATAAAAGTATTTTATTAGATAAAAGTCCCCATACATATAAAAATCCAATACTATTACATCAGGGGATATTGCAGACCAATGTATTGGATTATTTGTTTCAATCCAATTATTTGGATAATTTCCGTTTAAACAATTCTTGACATTTATACCTTATTGTAACTAGGAGTACCATCATGTTGGTATGTGTGGAAAAATCTACTTAAAATAGGAACATCATCAAAAAGGAGAAATAAATCGTTTTCTAAAAACTTTAAGTAACGTTCACTATTTAACGGCGATGGTAATATGAATAATCCAATTAAGTAATCGTCAATTACACCAGTCCATAATTCTACACTGAGGCAGTGCTGAAATGATGTTATTTTTGTCGAATGAGGATTTTCAGCAAAAAACAAAGCTTTAACTTTGAAGATATCGGTAACTCCATACTATCACTAAAAAGTTTTTTTGAAAATGTTTAATCGAAACGTAAATAGTTACTGATTACTGCAACGAAAGGAGCAGAACAATTTAAAAGACACGCAAAAATCAAATTATGAACAAATTAATTACAAATACAATTTCGTGTTGGAATTTTTACTTTTTGTTTCGATCAAATACTACTTTACGTAACGTAAAATTACCTTTTCGCGATGGTATTCGATAAATGGAAATTGAATTGATTTTTACCAACGATTCCCTATCAATGTAGCATAATTCTTCCATATCGATCTTTGGCCTTTAAGGGTTACTGTCGTTTTTATACATTTCAATTCGAATAGTATATAAATCAAAAAGTATTAAGAAAAATACATTTGTAGATTGTAGGTGAACCTCTCGAGACCTTATAATTCATAATTATTGATTTATGTATTAAATTTTATCAATATTCAATTTAATTATGAATGAGCGTTGGCGTATCATAAATCGAACGTATTGTTAACCAACAATTTTTTGTTCCCTTTTTATATTCGAATTATATTTGTATCGTTCGTTGATTATTGATTTTATTAAGACATATAGTACCATCGATGGCTTTAATTTGTGACGTAAATGCAATCCATTTTGGTTAACGTACGGAAGGAGGTGCATTGATTGATTGATTGGTCTGTAGGACCAAGCTCTAGACTCATTTCCCGGAAATCACCGAAACTATTCCTACAGCAGTTCTTTTTTTACACAAAATAATCGGTAAGGAAAAGGTATTTGTCATAAAATGGTTAATTCAATTGATTTGTAATATTTAAATTTTTTTTTTTAAATTAACACACTGGAGTTGCTAATAAGAAATGACAGACTATAGAAAACAGAATGCAGAGTTCAATAAAATTGTGATTGTCTTGCGCTAACAGTAGTTTTAATATTGGCTGCCGAAAAACCGAACCAATTCTGTCATTACTGATATACCTTTCCTTTCCCTACACCATAACAATAGAATAGAAATATGCTATAATGATCATGATGTGTCTGAAACCGGGTCGTTTCTATCATGCATGCAAATAAGTTTATAGAAATATAAATATATGTAAATTCCTCCTATCCTATCGTTTATTAAATGTAAAAAGGCTATTAGAATAGGACCGGTATTAACCGGAACACTTGACAAGCGCTTGGTCTCACAGTCTCATCAATCAAACAATCAATCAATCAATAATCACGATTTATTTATTTATTTTATTTATTTATTATAATGAAGTTTAAAACTAAGTTGTTGGATAACATGCATATACACATAATTACATAAAGAAACCATAACCTAACATAAATAATGAAAAAAATAAAAAATTGGAAAATAAAATAAAATATGCACAATAAAATATATATAAAAAATTACAAATAATTTAAACAAAAATATACTCCCCCAACACAGTTGGGCGTGTAAATTACACAATGTAATTTACTGGGTTTTTTACATGTAAAATGTATGTAAAATGTAAACGATTATTTTATACATACTGTAAAATATAAATCAACTTTTTCATTACAATTATCGCCATCTGTTACCAAATCTCTTAATTAAAAAAAAATTGACTATATACTACAGTGTAGTGTATTTGTGTTTATTTATTGTGATATTTGTACATATGTATAAATGTAACATAAAGTGCAACTTTCCTATGATAAGAAATATTTTGACAATGAAATCTCGACACCTGCTATGAATAAATGTAATTTGATGAACGCTTCGTTTTTCGTGAGAGGAGTTAGCATATGGAATTCCTTGAATGGTAAGTGCTAAGTTTCAAAAAGAATATTTTTCCCAAATTTAATTATTAATGTATTAATCAATTTATCTAGTATTAATTCTATGGTAAGGTTAGTATAAAAAAAAAAATTATTAATTGTAATTAGAGTAAGAAAAATTAAATTGAATTAATAAAATTCACTACAGTTCCACGCTTAAATTCGATAATCATATTCGCTACCTCTTTACTACACTGGACATCAAAGGCATAATGCATAGGCATTTTATCGAATGGATAGAATAGGGCTAGTAATTTCAGGCATACATTTATTTGATGAGGGTGAGACGGGTAGTGATAATTTGGTTGATTTTGTCCTGTTTGAAATTAATAAAGATTTAAATTTAAAAGCCAGTCAAACGAGTATAGATTCACTTCATTCATTTCACTGCAGAGAATTATTTTATTTATGATTAAACGTCAAATTGCAATCAGTTTTCCGCTACATATCGAAAGAAATATGCACTCTTAAAAATATTTTATTTTAGTTTATTCAAATGTAGCTAGATGGCACTATGTCACTAGTTGTTTATTTGGTCGAATATAAGAACTAGTTTAAGACGTAAACAGATGGCATTGTAGAAGGATAGGTGATTTTTATAGTCTCAATGTAGATAACTAAAAGTTGAAAATAATTATGACTAACCATTTAAATAAAATGTTTAATTGGATTTTCTAATGCAAGTTATTCGTATAAACAAATGTTTGTATCATTTATTCAATATTTTAAATTATTTCTGGACAGATTCTCGTTTTTTAAATATAATTTACATATTTTTGTAATATACACATTTTTTTGTAATTTACGTTATTTACATGTAAAATGGAAAAACCGTTTTTTACATGTAAAACGCCCAACCCTGTCTCCCAATCATATCATACAATTTCTTTTTAAAGATATTTACAGAACTTAAATTTTTAAGTTAAGTTGGCAAACAATTCCAAATAACAATTGCATTCACCAAATATTAGTCATAATAAATATCAGTTCTGTTGCTCGGCAAGTTGATATTTCTGGTACGTTGATACTTTGAAAAATCGAATTTTTTATACAAATACAAAGGTAATTTCGAATTAATTACTCAAAAAATAAAAATAGCAATTCTACAATAAAAAAAAGCTCAAATAAACCACAACCAAGAATAGAATCCTTTAATACGGATATGTGATCAAACTTTCTATGATTATGCACATACCAAGTACAATTGTTAAAAGTAACCTCAATTAAGCGTTTCGATGAACTGTCAGAGTTATTAAAAATTACGTCACAATAAGTGAAAATAGGTAAAACCAAACTTTTTATTAAATAAATGCGTGAACTTGTTGGACAAAATTTGTTTACCAACCTAAGCTTATACAAACTATAGTTTACTCGTTGGCATACGCACTCTAAATGATCAACCCAAGACAGTTTTGAATTCAAAATAAGTCCCAAATTAATAACTTTTGGAACAAAAGTGATGAGATCAAAAGTGACGGTGTAAAGTTAACTGATTTGTTTCTAGAGAGTAATGGATTAAGTAAAAGAGAACTATGTTTGGCCCATAAAGAAACGCATTTGAGGTCACAGTTAAGACACTACACAACCTCGTTCAAATTAGAAATGTTACCACCAACACAAAGCTGCAAGTCATCAGCATAAAAATGAAACTGGCAATTATAAATGTGCCATGAAAGATCATTTATATAAATATAAAAAAGCGAGGGACCAAGTATAGAAACCTGTGGAACTCCGGCAGCAACGTCTCTAATAGTTGACCGTTTATCACTACACTGCACGAACTGCTCAAATAAGAGTGCAATAAGCTTATCGACGAATTTGAAAATTTATAGTACAAAAAAAATTTCTGAAGTAACTGGGTATGATTTACACTATCAAAAGCTTTCGAAAAATCCAAGAGAACTAATAAATCAAAGGAATTTTTACTATCTAACATAGCAGATAAATCATCAATAATATGTAGCAATGCTGAGGTGGTACTATGACCAGATTTGAATCCTGATTGAAGATGTTCATATATTTGCTTTTGCATAATTCTCTCCATAACTTTAGAAAGGGCAGGTAAAATACTAATAGGACGGATATCACTAACGTTAGAATTTTTTTTTTGTTACGGAATAATAGATGCAACTTTCCATAAATTTGGAAAAACTGATTTTATCAAACATTATTGATGGTAAAAGTGTGGAAGAAATAGGTGGATAAATAATTTTAAAACTTTGAAATCAACCCCATCATATGCAATCATATCCGATTTAACTGCTTGAATAGCCTTCAACACTGCAAACTCATCTACACAATCAAAATAAAATCATCAACTTTGTTCATATTATCAAAACCAATATTAGGTAATGGTAAAACTCCTAAAGATTTGTAAAATTTGCTGATCGACGTTAATATATCGTCAGGGGAAAATTTAATGAAAGCATCACTAGCTGTGCATGAAATTCCAAGCTTTTTTAAATTGTACCATATCTTTTTAGAGTTAAATGCAGAATTTCCAAAATAAAAGTTTTGTTTAGCTTGATTAATCAATTTATTTGTTTTATTTCTAAAATATTTGAAAGATTTGAAGTCAAGTTCTAAACAAGATTTTTAAAATTTTTTGAAAGCGAGATCTCTGCGCTTCATTATTTTTATTTATTTTTTATTTATTTTATTTTATTACAATCTAGTCTCCTGGACTAATGAGCAATTTGTTTCTGACATAATTTGCTAAGATAATTATATCTATGACTCCACCCATTGGCGTTTCACAGTTTCTGGTAAGTTGTTGTTTATACCACATCGTTATTGTGGATTTAAATCAGCAAACCGCTGTTTGCATTAACAATTAAACCAGTTCAAAGGGTTTGGTTCTTTTCAATCTGCGTATAATATTGATGTTGGTTAACAGCTGAATTGCCTCTATATTCACATGTTGCTGGAGTCTTTCTTCGTGTTTCCTTGCATTTTTTTAAGTTCAATTGAAACGGGATCCACTTTAAGGTCTCTATGTAGATCACTATTCCTGACGTATTATGGTGTATCGACAATGTTCCTTAGTACCCTGTTCTGAAACCTTTGGATGATATTGACGTTGCTGGGTTTTGTGCAACCCCAGAGTTCAATACTATAAGTCCATATTGGTTTCAGTATTTGCTTATAAAGTAGCAGCTTATTGTATGATGATAGAGAAGAGTGTCTGCCTATCAGCCGCATTTTTGACGTGGTCCTTCCATCTAAGTTTAGCATCTAGGGTCATGCCTAGATACTTAGCTGTGTTCGCATACGGTATTATTGCTCGATTTATTGAAACAGGTATATGTTCAACTCATTTGTTGGTAAAATTTATGTGAACTGATTTAGTTTCATTTAGCTTAATTCACCATCTTTCAGTCCATTTATATACTTCGGAGATAGCTGATTGTAATTTTTGTGTTGATTCTTCATTGCTTTTTCCAACAGCTAGGGTCACAGTGGCGACTTTTGCTGATGGCACTGCGTGTTGTTTTCTAATTCAAGTAGATCATACGTGTATAGTAAATATAAAATTGGTCGTAATATACTGCCCTGCGGTACATCTGTTTTTATTTATTTTAATTCAGAATAAGTTTCATCCAATTTAATTCTAAAGAATCTATCTTTCAAGTATGATTCCAGTATTTTAGCGAATTGCATTGGTAAGAGGTTTCTTAACTTATGATTAAGTCCTTCATGCCAAACCTTGTCAAAAGCTTGCGCCTCGTCTAAACATATCGTGGAGCAGATATTTTTCTCTTCAAGTGCTTTCTCAATTATATTGATTACTCTGTGTAATTGTTGAGTGTTGACGACGAAATCCGAACTAATGATTTGGGATTAAGTTATTCCTATCGATTATCGGATTTAACCTTTTAATCAGTATTTCCTCAAAGAGTTTAGACATAACTGGCAACAACGAAATTGGTCTATAAGATGAAATTTCATATGGTGGTTTTCCAGGTTTTGTTATCATTATTACTTCTGCAATTTTCCACAAACTTGGCACAAATTTGATTCTAAATGCTGCATTGATAAGATAAGTAAGCTTAACTAGGGGCTGCCTTGGTAGTTCTTTTAAAATTTCTGTAGGAATAAGATCATAACCAGGAGCTTTTTTCGAATTCATATTGAATTTTATCTCATGCATGACTTCTTTTGGTGAAGTCAATAGAATTTCTTCACTTTCTTTTTCAGATTCCACCGTTATTATTTGAGATTCTAAAGTTTGATAATCATGTGGTTGGAATATTTTTTCGAGGTGCTCCGCAAAACATTGAACTTTATCTTCGTTATATCGAGCCCATTTCCCCCCTTCTATTCTTATTGGAGGATTCTGCATTGTTGGTCTTTTAATGTTTTGGTTGCTTTCCAAAGTAAATAATCAGACCTGCTATCATTAGTTAGTTTTTTTAGACAGTTACTGATTGACTCATCTTTTACTTTTTGGATTTCCCTTCTTAACTGTTGGGTTAAATTGTTTAACTTAGTTTCATATTGAGGAGCTCGTGTTTGCTGCCATATTCTTCTCGCTCTTCTTTTTTCTGCCAAAAGTTCTCTAATTTCTTTAGGGTAGTTGTTTCCTTTTATTTTATATTTAATTGTTGGGGTACTTTCCCAGGCTGATTGTTGTATATCATTTACAAATTTTTGAACTTCGTTTTCTACTTGCTCCTCGCTTTTTAATGGAACCTTTAGGTTAATTTTTTCTTCTAAGGACTGCCTAAAGTATTCCCAACAAGTGCGTTTATTTATTAGGCTTGGATTTCTTTCTTTTTAAATTATTTTTGCGCTTAATGTCAAAAGTATAGAAGAATGGTTCGAGTTTAGGTCTTGACTTTCGTCTACTTGTATAAAAGTTCATTGATATATCTTTGATTATAAAAAAATCAATTAAGTCTGGTATTTGGTTTTGATCTGAATGCCAGTAGTGTGGTTTTGCAGTTGACCAGGTTTCACTACCGCATTTTCACTCAAGTGTGTAGAATCGCTCATCAATCGTATTAAGTTTACTTAATATCAATTTCAGAGTTTGACTAATATCCTCACTTTGGGTAGCTTCTCTTTGATTTACTTTACTCCTTAATACTTAAGCGTAAGTCAAATTGCTCATTTCTTCCTGAGGAATTTCCGTTACTTTTCGTCGTATTACTTCGGGCTTGTTTTTTCGAATGGTTGGTTTTCTACTTAAATTTCAATTTTATTCATTCATTCTTTTAAACTTGATGCTTTGCAATTCAATAGCAACACTGCATCCTCTATAGTTAGCGGGATGATTTTCTCCACAGTGAACGCATTTGGCTTGCCCATTTTTTGGTAGTATGCAATCTCTTGTATGATGTTTTCCAATACATTTGACACATCTTGGTTCCTTATTGCAGTACTTTATTGCAATATGTCCATATGCTTGGCATTGATGGCACTGTGGTATAAGCTTAGATCTTCTTAAAGGGTGTATAGTCACTTTGCATCCTAAGATGTACTTAATTTGATATATTTTTTCGATTATCTCGTGGGCATTGAAGGTCAACATAAACATATTAAGAGGCGTTTTATCCCGTTTTTTTAATTGAATTGATGCATCAACACCTTTAAATCCCCGAGCTTTTAAGTCATCAGTTATCTTTTCTATTTTACATGTGTAATGAAGGTTTTTAGCCATCACTCTGATTGGTCTAGTGTATTTGTCTTTAAACGTGTGCCAATAGTGCTTTCCTTCATTGAGCATTTTTGTTACTTGTCGGTAACTTTCACTATATTTCAAGTATATTTTGATGTTATTTCCATTCATCTCCTTTGCGTTAAACTGATCTGTTGCAGTTATTGTCTTTATTTCTTCATATATAGTAAATCATAATCTTTGATTTCATTTATGACTATTGGTGGGGGTTGAGCTAGTTTTTGTGGCTTTTTTGTTATAACCTTTGGAACATTCAGTTGTAATTGAGGCGGAGATGGAGTATTATTTCGTTTCCATTTGTTCCTTCGATTTATAACTCTTACAAACTCCGTTTTTCAGCTAGTTCTTCTTCATCTGTATGATACTCTTGCACAGATGTTTTCTTATTTGATTAGTCTTTTGGTTATTGATCTCCTTTGATTTAAGAGTACTAACTTCGTTTTCTAGAACTTTTATTCCCTCCTGCATCCATGCAATTGTTTGCCTTTTTTGTGAAGGGTTATAACAACTTCCTATTTCAATTTATCAGGAAAAACACCAAGGGCAAAACTAAGGTAAAAATATGTGATAGCACATCGCAAATATAAACGCTAATGTTCTTAATAATGAAGGTGGTCAACTGATTGATCATCTCCCAAGGAATGCTTATTTTTTAGACCATTTATACAATTTAATACTTCGTTGCTATCTATTGATAGGAACGTTGGACCAGACTCAATTTTAGACGTGAGTTGATGGGGTATGTCTAAAAAATGCCCATTGCTTACTCCTGACCGAGATATTTGCCTCATTGCAAATATCTTGGTCAGAAGTAAGCACTTTTTTTGAAGGACCACATATTTTTTTAATGATTCCTTTATTATCGGGCTTATTAAGTAAAGAATCAATAAACTTCCATTGTGCTTTAGCATTTCCACTGTATAAATTAAAATTAAACTTATAATATTTAACTTTGGCATTTTTAACTAAAACAGCCCATTTTTTGGATAATTTATCAAAATATTTTATCAGGGTTTTATTGCTTGGGTGCTTTTTAATCAAATTGCCAATCTTATTTTTATTTTTCAAAAATTTCCAGAGCGCCATGGTCATCCATGGTTTGAGTGGTTTATTTTTAAATTTGAAACGCTTCTGACATAAACGAATATACTAAACAAAGATTAAAATAAAGTAGTCAAGCAACCACAGGACAAGTGGAGTTATAAACAGACTGCCATGATTCACTTTTAACCATGTCAATAAGAAAATTAGTGTCAGTATAGCTTGAGCAACAAATTGAAATACCAGATTGAATTTTGGAACTGTGATTAAATTTTATCGCAATGAAAAGCATATTATGATCACACATCACTTTCATATTATCGCCATAAATCATAAAATTTGCCATATGTTTCGTTCTAAAAAATATATGATCGATAAAAGTGGCATGATTACTAACTAGTAAGTCTAGTTGGCGAATTAATCAGAGATTGTAAACCAACGAATGACATAAGCATAATATATTCTAGTATTTTGTTATTATTTTTTAAGGTGTCAATATTAAAATCACCAAGCACAAAAAAATGCCCAGCAGTTATAGAGATTAAAAGTGGTTTGAATTCGCTAATAAACGTATCAATTTGTTTGAAATTAAACCGATTACACAAAAAAAAAATAAAATAACTGACCCTTAATGTTAACATTTACCTGTAAGCAGTCTGCTGTTTTAAAACCATGACGAATAACGTCGCGTACAGCAATATTTCTATCTATATATACACAAACACCAGTTAACCTATTAACATCATTACAGTTAGCATATAAATCGTATCCATCAATATTCAACTCCAGAATAAAGCCAGTACAAAGCTCGGCAAGGTCATTTCTATTGTAGATTAAAATAAAACGTTGGGACTTATGGTTTCCTTGTGAGCCGTTTGTATTCTAACCTTGTGGTTTTTTCCAGATGCGCAATCAGCGATAAATGAGTTCTCGTAGCAGCGTATACAAGCATAAAAGCATTCCAGATATGGCAGAGTCCAGTATCACTATCCTCTTGCATTCAAATTTCTATGATTTACAAATTGTTGCATTACCTATATCTGCTATGTTGTATTATCATTCATCTTAAAGCTTTTAGTAGAATGATGGCGGTTAAATTTAGACATATACACCAAATTATAATTTTTTTTTATAATGTAATTTTCACAATTTTACTAACATAGATAAATCAAAAAAAATAAATTTACATCTATTCCAAATTTCATTTTTTTATTTGATAACACCATCAATAATAACGATACAACATCTTCTCATTTTCTTATAAACATATCGTGTGCGTTGTTCGAAAGTTTCTTGCTCTATTAGTTCACAAAATTCAAAAAAAAAATATAAAAAAAAATAAATAAATAAATTCAATCGATTTTATTCAAATCATTATAATTTGTATCCATTTCTACGTACGTATGTATACAGTATAGAAAGGACACCGCCCCAAACATTTCCATTGACGTGAATTAATCATTCCCTTGTCAGTTTACTAAACTTATTTGGTTAATCTATCAATTTGATTTACAGTAACCCGCCCGTTCCTAAACCATATACCCACTGTATATGTATGCGTATAAATATGTTTATGGATATATGGTTAACGCGTTACAAATCGCTCATTGTCAAAAATCCTGTTGCTGCGGTTGTATATTTGAGCTTTTTTCATATTTTATCAATTCTCGTTTCTCGGTGGCGTAAATAATAAAAAAATTTAATTTACTTTATCATTGTTATAGACATAAAAGCACCTGAGCTTTTTTTTTGTTTTTATTAAATTTTTTCGTTATCATTGTTGTTGTGCTTTTAAAGCGACAAAGTACGTATTACGTACGAGGGAAAAAGCTTATTTACGTAGTTGTATAATTATGTTAAGTTTGAATCAATATTTTGTTAGCATCTTTTACATTATGTAGTCAGTCGTTGTTTATCACAATCAAACAAACATTTAAAACAAAACGTCATTGGAAGAAGTATTGCATAAAAAAAACATTTTTTGTTGTTGTACTCGTATGAAAGAAGAGCTTTCTAATAAAATAAAATAAAATTACAGCATCTATATACGTACATCAAACGAATAACGAGATGATAGTGAAAAGCACATGTAAATATTTAGATAGCTTTAAGCTTCTGGATGGGGATGTATAAACGAAAAAGGAAACAAACACAACGATTGAATGTTCAGTGTTTTTAGATGCTATTACTCGTGAAATATGGCCGCGAGGATCTTAATTTATAAAATAAAAAAACAAGATTGTAGGTTTCATGTACCACACAATTGTCTATTTTAGGTTATGAACACTTTTTAAAATACATTTTTGTTACACGGTTTTTTATTTTGATTTAATTACGAGTGCCTTATAAAGATTAACGTTATTAGATTAACGCCCTTAGAAAAAGTCAAAGTGGTAAGCCAGTAGTCAGATGGTTTTTGTTATTATCACGTATTTTGCCACCACGATTGAGAACTCGCATTTTCTCAACCCAACCTCATTGTCCATATGATCGTAAATTTCTGAGCTTAGATTATTTGATTGTAAGCTCAATTGTTGTGCATCATTTAGAATTGAAAAATTTTGTAAATTAGTCTAATCCTTTATTCACCCTTGATTAAACTGATTAAACTATAAGTCAATTTCTGAGTAAATGATGACCCATCAAATACTTATAGAGTTATAGTTGTAACGAGTGACCCTGGGGACCTAACTGATACTATACTAATTTTGTCTAATGTCTGGTCAAGTATTGTTTATTTTATATGCTGAGCGGTTGAACGAGTCATTTGACAAAATTAGTACAATATCAGTCAAGGAGATCGACCCCGCAATTACTGAAACTTCTTTGAAATAGAATTAACCCCTCCCTAAAGTTATGGAATTAGGTCATCCGATTTCACACCGATCCAGAGGAATCAACACACTGATTTTGTACTCAACACGGGTAAGTCTACGGATGTCACTATTGCTTTGGCCACCACAGCCTCAGTTAGGTGTGATTTCTCAGCAGTTGGCTAGGTTCAATGTACAGCAGGATCAGTTGAATTTGTAAATGTAAAGTGGGGTGCGTTCACTCTAGAAACTCTAGACTCTATTCCAGTTGGAGTGGGAAAAATAATATGAACTCTCAAGTAGGTGTTCCTACTAACACTCATATCCTGGAACACCACCCTGTTAATTTTTTACCTATTTGGTCCGCCTGAAAGAGCTCTCTTCAACGGTTTCGTAGTAATCCGGAACCATCGTCCTATGGTTGTAGAGGTATCAATGAAATTGTAGTTGGCTTATTTGATTATTAGGCTTCGTCAGATTTGTTTGTGAGCGATCCCGTAACTGATCAACCAACTGAATATTCCATAGAAGCTTTTAAACAACTTGCGAGTGGTTCGGCAATTGCAATAAACCAGGGGGTGAGAGATTCCCCAGCAATACAGTAATCCTCTACCAATGGTATTCATTTTCCAGTTTGCTACAATTGTGATGAAAATGGATAAACCCATCGAGCTCTTCCTCCTGTCGGATTTTTCTGCTATAAATAAGGCTTAAAGCTACAATTTTTTCTATTTACACGCACTGTACGGGAAAGTAGTTCATGGATGAGGGGTCTTCGAGAATCAACTTTAATAAGCCGACTCAGAAAAATTCGTCTAGCCAGACACAACCAACAAAACGCGGGGATGAATACAGATCCAGTGTTGGTATTTCTAAACAAACGACATCTAGTTTACGCCATCATTCTACGCATTTTACATCACCTGATTCGCCTCTTACTAATACTAAATCTAACTTAAAATATTCTACTCACTTAGTTTCAAAATGGGACCTGTTATGCCCCGCGAAGGAGGAAACTTCCGTTTCGGTGGTTTGTGTGAGTCTCTTTAAAGTAGTTAGGGTGTCTGATGAGTTCCACGAGCCACAAAGATCCCGCTCTAAACACTATTGGAAAAGACGAAAATACTTTCCATAGTTGGTTGTATCTCTAATTGAGTCAGAAACTGGCGATAATCGTCCAAAATATCGTCCTTGACCACTCCTTTGAATTTGTCTGGCTCTGATGATAAACCCAAATTTCTCTCTCTCTCTCTTTCTCTCTCTCCCTTGATGAGTACCAGATATTATAGAGTTTAGCTCGTTGGTTCTACTAAACCCGTTAAATAACGATTTTACTCCGTCTTCCCAGCTATTCAAAAGTTTATGAAAACAGAGCTGGATCGGATGATTTATTTAGAGGTTATTGAGAAACCATGAAGTTCGTGGTGTTCGCCGGTTACTTTTGTGCTCAAGGCCAGTAGTAAAATCTGTCTGTGTTTGGATGCTAGAGAACTGAACAAGGGAACCGCCAAGAATACGAATCCACTTCCTCTTATCAATGGATTGTTAGGTCATTTGGATCAGAACTAATTTATATCGGCAATTGATTTAAAAGATGCCTTTTGGCAAAAACTACTCGACCAGGAATCTAGAAATAAGACGGCATTCACGATTCCTGGATGGGTTCCTTGTTTCAGTTCAAGGTAGTCTCTTTTAGATTATGCAAAGTACCACAGACGCTTTGTCACCTCATGCATAAAATAATCCATAAACTTCATGATAAGGTATTTGTGTACCTTGATGATCTCCTGGTCACATCATCCACTCTGAATGAGCATTTTGAGCTGTTGAGAGAGGTTGCTGCACTGTCAAAAACTGCTGGTCCATAAATTTAGCTAAGAGTAAGTTTGCTTGAAGGTAAATTGGCTACTCAACACACCTAGATGTAAACCTATCTTGGAGTTTGCGGTTCCTAAAACTACCAAACATACGTTTCCTGAGAATGTTTTGGTGGTAACGCTATTCCAAACCGAATGTTGCTGCTTTAGCCGCTCCCTTAACTGATCTTACGGTGCAGTCTGCTAAATCTTGATGCAGCTGATTCTCTGTTCCACTCGTTGAAAATTTCTCTTTCCCTATGCGCTCGTCTTGGCTAACCCTGATTATAATAAGTCCTTCTATATACATTGCGATGCCAGCACCGTTGGCGTAGATAGTGTTCTGTTCCAAACGGATACCAAACTCAACCGAAACGCGCTATCATGAGATTTTGGCGAAGAATCTCTTCTGAGTGCTGACGATTTTCAAAATAAAAATGTTGACCTTACTGTTGTTTCACCACGTCTAGGCTGCCTTTGACGAACAGGTGCACACCCTTCCCAGAAAATTCCTTCGTTAGGTTCCTGCAACCGTAATCGCGATCTAGACGTGGAAATACTGTGAAAAATGTTTTAAACAAATTAGTTAAGAGACTTTACCACGTCTGGACCTTTGCGGAGCTTTTCTTCTGTCACGTTTGATTAACTAAGAGGTCAAAATACTAGAAGTGCAACAAGCGGATATTTGGACATATTTTACCTTTGTTTAGGCTACAAAAACCAGTAACAAAATAGAAAACTTTCCGATCTAATCGGATGGAAGAAACACATAGACTTAACACAAAACCCAGCCGACTTTGAATCTCGTGAGAGTTCTTTATCAAAATTAAGTTCTCTGAAACAATGGTGGATGGGACCCGAAATAATGACACCATGGAGATGTTCAACACGAGTACTGATCTAAAGAGGACCACAACTTTTATTCAAGTTTTTACTAAAGACGCTGTATTTCACTACACCAAAATCAAGCTCATCGACCGCAAAACAGATTATTTATAACTTACTTCGAGTAACTGACTATCTCCTCCGATTCATATCTAAGATCAGTAAAAAGTCAAGGTGTGCCGATGAAATATGAGCAAAAGTATACTCGGGACAGCATTAACGACCACCGTAAAGCCACGTATCCACTATATAATTTTTTACGTAGAGGTAGAGAAAACTCTCGCGTAGAGTAGTGTATACACCCTGTAGAGCTCTACAGTAGAGCTTTACACGCACTCTACGTGAGAGTTCTATTGCGTAAAAACTCTACAGTGTACACGCTATTGTTTTAGGTTTTGCAGAGCTCTACATTAGCTCTACACTCTATCTAGCATGCTTGATAAAGTTTTTTGCTCTACAGTAGAGAAAGCAAATGTATAGGTCCACATAATTTTAAATTGAATTGGCCATTTCTTTCGAACGCATATGTGCATTGTCAACATAAACAGTGATATAACGGTACAAACTTCTGTTTAACGTTTAACTGAATTCTAATGCAAAACCACGGCACAGGGTAGAAGATTATCCAAGACCATTTTTCAATACAAAACATTACATGGCAATGTACACCTCAATAAGAGCTCCACTTTTCGGAGGATTATGAGAGACTGCGGTTAAATTACTGAAGAATCATTTATTCCGAGTCATTGAAAATAAAACGTTTAAGTATATGTAAACATGTCTCAGTTAACGTCCTCTGTGACCTCTATCTAATAATGCAGATAATATGGATCTTCTTAATTCTGGACATTGTTTGATTGGTAATGTTTTACCAATGCTCCTCTAAAAATAATTTATTGGATACAAATCCTGGTATATTAACCAGATGGAAGCTAGTAAATCAAATGCTCCAAAATTTTTGGAAAAAATGTCACAAAGAATATTTATATGCAGCTTCAACAGCGGACAAAGTGGAAGATTAGACATCCTTACTTAATGGCGGGTGACTTAGTTCTGATGAAAGAACATAAGTTACCTTCTTTGATGTGGGCAAGTAGTCGAATCAAAGAAATTCACCCAGGTAAATATAATATTGTAAGAGCAGCCACAACTTCCACTCTTAGGAGAATTTAAACGTCCTATTACAACATTGTGTACTTTGCTAGCCTTAGAAGATAAAAGTAAGATCTCATCGACTGAAAAAGAAAACACTCCACTTTTAATAATAATAATAATATTCAGTTTTAACTGACCATTGCTGGCCCGTATTGCATCAACTTTCTGGCTCCATTGGATTCGATCCCAAGCTTCTTTTTCGTATTGCTCTAGACCACCCGAAAAAAACATGTTAGTCTCTGCCCCCAAAGAACCATCGTCACCGATAGCAACCCCTGGTCCTGCCAAATGGCGGATCTCCTGTCATAGTACGCTAAACCATTCGATTAGTATAAGCTCGCAGAACGTGAAAAACTCGCTGTCCTTTTATTTTATAAAGGAGATCAGGAATTTTCATTAAACTCCTGATCTCGTGGTTGAATAAAACTAGGTATCTATCGTCATCGTCGCGTTTTAGGCCATTTATCAGCGCAATGTCTCCAAATTTAAGAAGTAGATCATGCCGAGTTGCTAAGGCCGCATTAATATTGCTCACAGTATTATCAATTTTATCTAATACTATATTTGTTAAAACTCACCCAACCAAGTAATAAGTATATTTCGACAATGTAGGAGAGGTTTAGCTACTTCTAATCTAATAATTCGATATAATATGAAGAGCTATTGTGATAAAGTCTTTCAGGTTTCTCTTCAGAAAAGAACCCCAGAAACTTACAAGAGCATGTGACAATGTGCAATCGATACATTATGATATAATTGTCCAACAACTCCAACACCAATTTGACAACATTAAAGAAGAAAACAAACTGCTTGAAACCAAAGTGAGAAGACTTTGCTAGTGAGAAGATGGAGAGACAATTGAGATTATTTTTAGGGACACCTTTGGCATCTTGTCTCAACGAGAAGCAGAAAATTTCAAACAGCACTATGAAACATCAGCAGCAGGTGGACTTAAAACTAGAAATACAACATAATATTATCGAAGTAATGTCTAACTTCCAGCACAATACTCTATAACGATCACTGTTAAATCCATACCGATTATAAGATGAAATGAATCAGATCAGGGAACATCGTTCTACATTAATAGCCTACTGCATAAAAACAGACTCGAAAATTACTAGAAATTACATCATTATACGCATTCGTATACCGATGGTAAAGATACATTCCTGCACATATATATACCTTTATCTACGGCAAATCTTCATACTTCGATAATCTTATCACCAAATTACCTTTTGGTAGATCATCACCAGGAGTATTATGCACCAATCAATCAGGAAACTTCATCAGGGTCGTGCCACTTAATCTTAAAGTTACTGGAATTATCTCCATCAGCCAGGGATGTATCGTTGAGGGCAAAACATTTCAAATTTCCTCCGTTGGGAGAGAAGTAACTACTATCAACACAATGTCATTCCTGGTAAAAGCCATTATGAATCAGATAGATCAATTTTTACGTCACATAAGTCATTTATACCAAGAACAGGAAAGTGTGATTCCTACTACAACATCAGCTTTAACCACAATAAACGCACACAACATCGTTGTGTACGCATAGTTTGAAAGAGAAATTTCTCTGATTAACCTCAAAGTGTAAAATACTGTAGATGGACCACTCTACTTTATAAAATATATTTAAAAAGTGTTAATTTTCTCTGAAGGGAAAATTGTAGTTTGATCATTAAAGAGGATTTTGCTCAAATAAGTATATTGCCCAAAAAACAAACTTGACCGAATTTTTATTTTTTCAATTCTGGTTGTCTAGCCGGATACCATTATTAAAACTAAAATGAAATGATCGATTTTCCTTGTTGCTCTTTTGAAATGTACTACCAAAAACGTATAATTTAATGCTTGATTAAATGGAAGGTACCAACAATTTATTTTTCTCCACCACTTAAAATTTAATACGGAATAACGATTTTCACATAAATTTTCCGATTCTAAAGTGTATGAGTTGTGTGTTTTGGGTGTGTGGCATGAATATCTAAAATAATGAAAGCTTCTTTATTACAAAGTCTATAAAATATTCATTTCACCATAATCCGATTATAATTTAATTTTTAATTATAAATTAAAATTTTATTTAATATTTTTTGTTTTATTTTGAATTAAGTTTCGATTTTTAACGCTCGAGCAAGATATATTCACTATACTCGTGTTTGTATTTTGGGATGATACCGTAAGATGGGAGTTTATTTATTTTTACTGTACGTCACAGAGAAATGAGCTTTTAACACCATTGTGGCTATTGGCGTTTTTTTTTGTATTCTCGGTATAAACCCCTGTATATATTAAAAGAGAACGCAGCAAGTAGATATTGTATAAAATTTAATGGATTTCTAATTACATTTTTATTATAATGTAATCTACGTATCGCATAATTATAACACACAAAACTGAATCAAATGTAATACGAGTACATAAATCATAAATAAATAAACTCGGTACAACATGTTTCGGATTAAATATTATACAAATAAAAAATGATCGACCAGTGCTGGCATAGGTCATATTTATGAGCTTGTAATATCGGATAATGCAGTGTCAACGCACATCGAACAACGACGGCCTTTCGGAAAATAAATTATACAACAAACCACATCATAAAGCACAAAGCACTTGTGATATTAGAAATTTCCTGGGAAATCGATCTATAATTAAGGAATAAATTTAGATAGGTAAACATACGGCTGATAAGAGTGGGTGGAGTGGTACAACATATTATAAGGATTACGAAAAGTTTTTTTTTAATTTCTTGGAAATCCATATAAATTAAAGCTTTTACGTAATTAAGATAACTTTTTCACCACCGCATGAGTTTGTTTGACTGTGGATTAACAAATTAATTTTCATTTGATAAATTGGTTTTGGAATGATATGATTATAATTTCTGTTTAACTTTTTTGTTAAATTTGTGATGAGTCAATAATAAGTTACTTGGCTATGACATCGTGGTTTATTTTCTTTTCTAGCCGACTTACTATCCGTAACTTGGTTACTATACGGCATCTTTAAATTTTCCGACTTCAAATGCATTATAGATAGAGTATACAGTACAACCAAAAAATATGTGCAAGATGTAGTATTTTCATGAATGATTATAAACACAATTACATTCAAAACATGCTTTCGATTTATGGGACGTTTTAACAAGCTTTTTTCCAGTTTTCATGGTTCAGTCTCACTCTTTTGATGATCCTTGCCATCCTAGTACTACCTCAAAGTTCCTTATAAAAAGGATTTTTTTGGAGTACTACACAACTCGTGATATTTTTTACCTTTTATTGTGCTCAAACTTTTATATGCATTTATCCATTTATCCTACACATTCATCTGTAACTTTCGAAGTAAGTCTGTCGCATCCATCTTGTCATACCTTTTTATATACTATTACACTCAAGTACCGCTTTCGCAAGCGTATTAGCTTTTTCATCCCCTTCTATTATTTTTATGTAACGGGATCCATTGAATTGTTACATCATCATAAAAATATCGAATCCATTCAAAAATGTTGTCTACGTATACACGTTCCCATCTGTACCGCCAACTTTACTTAACATTAGTATACAACTTTGGGAGTCGGAAAATATAATTATTTTATTTACTCATTCGTAACCAACTTAATACCTTCATATATTGTAATTAGTTTTGCGTTCATTATACAGATATACCTTCATCGATTCGAAACGATTGTTCCACATTCATTCTTGCCACATATATTACTACACCTGCTCTATTGTCACATATGCTAGCAATTGTATATACGATCTCATGCTCTTCGTATCGACTTTTAACTCGCTCAAATACTCTTTTTATCATAATTTCATTCATTTCCTTGGTATATTCCTCGAATTCTATTGACAGAGAAAGATTATGGGGTAAGGGTTTTGGACCAGTGTTTCCGATGTCTGAAATTATATCAATGTTTTCCGATATTAGATTGGATCTGTATGTTGATTTATGCCTTTCGCAACATAATAGTCACGTCAGAATGGGCGCCACATTTAGGTTTGTTTACCCTTTTGATCACATTTAAACGTTCCATACAGTTAGTTATCACCCAAGAAATTCATATGTCTGCTGAAATTCATCCGTGGATCAATCCATACTCCTAAATACCCACATTCCCAATCATGCACATTCACTTGTTTAATATACGACGTTCAGTTATTCGAATATCAATCTATCTTTTATTTACTCTGAAACACATTATGGCAAATTTATACGGATTAACCTTAAGATTCAAACTGGTCAAATACTCAATTATTTCATTTGCCTCCATTTATGCGTTTTGTGTTGCTTGATCAATGCGACGATCTTTGCCAATTACAACATCCGCAAATTGTAAGACAACATTGTCTGTTACATTGATCCTTTATAAACACCAGTGGTATACAAGTTAATTAGTGTAGGAGATATTTTGCTCCCTTGTGCTAGTTCAAGGATCGCTACTTTTTCTAAACTGTAATTTTGCCCTTTTATATAACCGTCCTTTCATACATAAAATCTTTTACTCAGTCACACACTTTCTGTGTAAATTTCAAATTACTTAGAATTTGGTGTAATTTCCACGGTACCACATAGTCATACGCCCTTAAACATCCAAAAATACCGCAAACATTTTGTAGTTTTCCTTTCTTACTTCCCATATAAACTTCTTAATACATACAATAGCTGAATAAGGGCCGGAAACCGTAGGTTGTTATTGGCAACGAATTATGTTCATTCATAAAAATGTAAATTCGCTCTTTCAACATTCAGTAATTTCTGACATTATTAAAATTACTGATATTTTACATAAAAATAATTATCCAGATAAAATTATTAAAAAATCAATTTATAAAGCTTAATAATAATCCCCTTATTATCATCCAGAAATAGAAAGCACAACCAAATTTGGTAGCCTCACTTATGTAAACCATCTTTCCGAAAAAATCAAAAAAATAAACAAATCCGATTATTGAAAATAATAAACAACTAATTGGCTATAAAATATAGAATAAATTACAAACAGCATTTTCAAAATTAAAAGATAAAATGCCTCGATCAAAGCATTGTGTAGTTTACCATTCTTGTGAATGTGGAAAAAATTACATTGGACAAACAAAACATTTATACGTAATAAAACTGCATATAAACAAACTTCATTAGCTACACATACCATAGAAAATTGCTATAAATTTGATTTTAATAAAACTAAAATTACACATAGAGAAAAAATTCTGAAAAATAGATTAATACTCGAATCAGCTTAAATTTTTACTAATTTAAATAATAATGTTAATTTTAATACAGATATTTATAATTTATGTAATGATTACAAAACAATAATTAGAAAATTTAGTTAAAACCGCAACAAATAAACTATGCCATCTATTATATATTACCCAGGATTACCACTAATAGCTATCAATAAATATCAAAACCTTCTCTATTATACAAGTGGCATTCATTGCATACTAATGCTATATAATCATATACACATGAGAATGTATTGTAAATAAAAAACGTGTCGATATATGATTTAGAATATAGTGTAAAATAAAATAAACATTCCCATACTATAAAACAAAAGAGAGTAAAAATTGTCAAAAAAAAATTTAAAAGTCAAAATTGATGTTATCTCTTTCCTATACAAAACACAAATAACAAAAAAAAAAAAAACGAAAAAATTCTCAATTATCCATACACATTAAATAGTGTACGTAACTTAGAGACTAAATTGGATCAAAATGTGAAATAGTGGTAGTAGGAATGAGAAAATTAAACATTTTGCGGTATGGATTTCATACAGAAACATCTAAACTACAAGCCGTATTGTTTGCATACTCATGCTATACAAAAATATATACTTTCTTTGTATTGTAAGTAGAAAATCGTGTCGGGATATAATAGCGAATATTGTGTAAAAGAAATAAACAATAAAATCAAATAATGCGCATGCGTTTACAATTTTTTATTTATTTTTATATGGAGTTTTGATAGTAACTAATACATCTAAAGTATATATTTTCCCTAATACATTTTAAAAATCCATGATGATATGTGTTAACGAAAATTTCAATATGGCTTGTAGTAAAGAGGGTTTTGATTTCATAGCACCAATCCACTCAATTGTGCATATAGGTTTTGTTTAGCTGTGTCAACGAAATTTACAAGACAGCTTGTATAAAAGAGGGGGTTTCGATCACAGTTGGGCGTGTAAATTACACAATGTAGTTTACTGGGTTTTTTACATGTAAAATGTATGTAAAATGTAAACGATTATTTTATACATATCGTAAAATATAAATCAACGTTTTCATTACAATTATCGCCATCTGTTACCAAATCTTTTAATTAAAGAAAAATTGACTATATACTACAGTGTAGTGTATTTGTGTTTATTTATTGTGATATTTGTACATATGTATAAATGTAACATAAAGTGCAACTTTCCTATGATAAGAAATATTTTGACAATGAAATCTCGACACCTGCTATGAATAAATGTAATTTGATGAACGCTTCGTTTTTCGTGAGAGGAGTTAGCATATGGAATTCCTTGAATGGTAACTGCTGGGTTTCAAAAAGAATATTTTTCTCAAATTTAATTATTAATGTATTAATCAATTTGTCTAGTGTTAATTCTATGGTAAGGTTAGTATAATGGTATTGCTGCAAACTTAGGTTATGAAAAATTATTAATTGTAATTAGAGTAAGAAAAATTAAATTGAATTAATAAAATTCACTACAGTTCCACGCTTAAATTCGATAATCATATTCGCTACCTCTTTACTACACTGGACATCAAAGGCATAATGCATAGGCATTTTATCGAATGGATAGAATAGGGCTAGTAATTTCAGGCACACATTTATTTGATGAGGGTGAGACGGATAGTGATAGTTTGGTTGATTTTGTTCTGTTTGAAATTAATAAAGATTTAAATTTAAAAACCAGTCAAACGAGTATAGATTCACTTCATTCATTTCACTGCAGAGAATTATTTTATTTATGATTAAACGTCAAATTGCAATTAGTTTTCCACTACATATCGAAAGAAATATGCACTCTTAAAAATATTTTATTTTAGTTTATTCAAATGTAGCTAGATGGCACTATGTCACTAGTTGTTTATTTTGTCGAATATAAGAACTAGTTTAAGACGTAAACAGATGGCATTGTAGAAGGATAGGTGATTTTTATAGTCTCAATGTAGATAACTAAAAGTTGAAAATAATTATGATTAACAATTTAAATAAAATGTTTAATTGGATTTTCTAATGCAAGTTATTCCTATAAACAAATGTTTGTATCATTTATTCAATATTTTAAATTATTTCTAGACCGATTCTCGTTTTTTAAATATAATTTACATATTTTTGTAAAATACACATTTTTTCGTAATTTACGTTATTTACATGTAAAATGGAGAAAACTTTTCCAACCCTGGTTTCGATAAATATCAATAAATAAGTCAGAACTTTTTTAGTACAACTGCATTGTTCATGTGTTTTCTTTTATATAATATAAGTATGTACATTGTTTTAGATAATTGAAATAGTATTACATAGGTCATGAAACATATGCTCATGCAAAACCCTCTTTACTACAAGCCGTCTTGTAACTTTCGTTGACACATATTCTCATATATTTTTAAAATGTTTTAAAAATCCATATATAAAAAAATATAATTTTCTCTTTAAAGAACGCACACCATTACCATAATTGAGTATTTTTCACGCACACCATTAACATAATTAAGAATTTTTCTCTCTACTTGTGATATTACACGTCAAATTTTATTTTGTTTGCTTAGTGAATGATGTGAATTGTGAAATTTTCAAGTTAAATTTATTAATTATTTTTATATAATATATAATATATTTTTATATTAATATATAATGTAATTATTTATTTCTATTAAAATTTATCGTGCAGTGTATACATAATAAATAACATAAAAGTTGAGGTTATGTAATTTGTTTTTGTTTTTTGTTTTTTGATAATTTTTACTCTCTTTTCTTAATCTCTTTTGTATTGGTATGTGAATGTTTCTTTTTTTATACTATAATCGCATATTCCAACACGATTTTTACTTACAATACAATCAAAGTATATATTTTTGTAAAGCATGAGTATGCAAACAATACGGCTTGTAGTAAAGAGGGTTTTGGCCAAAACCCTCTTTACTACAAGCCGTATTGTTTGCATACTCATGCTATACAAAAATATATACTTTGATTGTATTGTAAGTAGAAAATCGTGTCGGGATATGATAGCGAATATTGTGTAAAAGATATAAACAATAAAATCAAATAATGCGCATGCGTTTACAATTTTTTTTTAAATTTTTATATGGAGTTTTGATATTTACTAATACATCTTAAGTATATATTTTCACTAATACATTTTAAAAATCCATGATGATATGTGTCAAAGAAAGTTACAAGACGGCTTGTAGTAAAGAGGGTTTTGGTTTTGGCTCATGTCATTATTGTTTTACATTTATGTATGTATGAGGACAACACATTGTTATTTATTTTTAATGATCCATTTGTTAGCAATGGTGCAGATTATAATTTATGTTTATATGGTTTTGTATTAATTTTTTTCCCTATATACTTAAGATTGTGGTGCGAATAACTTGTTTATTTTATTTTTATTTTTTATTTTTATGTAAATAATTATTATTCATATGCAATTATTCATATACAACGCAATTCATATACAATTTTTATGTGATGTATAAAATAAATTAATTATCGTTTGATATGTTGTCTTCATAACTTTATTTCGTGTTATTAATTTTATTTATATTTATATACAATTTTTTATGTAACTTTTATTTATTATATATTAAGTGAAAATTTTTTTATCTTAGTCTGTATAACTTTTATTATTTTTATTTTTATATTTTTCTTGCTGATTAGTATAAAATCTTAAGGATGGACAGTTAGCCCGAAATATTGATATTATAATAAAACAAAATTTTGATTATGTATTAGTAACTAAAATATATTGTTTGTAAATTATTGGCTGGCGAACAACATATGTTCAATGAATTAACATTTAATTACAAATAGCCACCAGCCATTTTATAAAAAATTATTAAAATATCATCATTCCGAGGGGGAAATACATTAGTGCTAAACTTAATACCCCCTTCCCCTCCTTGTAGGTGAAGAGAAGGGTAACTTTGAAATTAAAATAGGAACTCGTATTTTTTATTGCAGATTCGGATTCTCCGGCTAAATGTAAGTATGAAGGTTATTTAATTTTGGCTAAAATCGGTCAAACGGAAGTAGCTGCTTCCATAGAGAATTTTTCGAGTTATGTAAATATTTCAAAAAGCACTCATGAGAAAACTGTTTGGCGCAAAAATGTTGTATTAAAAAAATAAACAAAAAAATTAAAATAACTTTAAAAAAAAAATTAAAATTCTGCCACTTCTGGTTACCCGATTTCCGCGAAACTTAACTTCCCTACGTACTTACTTTTAGTCGGAAAATCTGAATCTGCAATAAAAATGTGTTCTTCTATTTTAATTTCAAAGTTACAGTGCTTATTTTCTGAGATATTTGAAAGTTTCAGCCTAAAAAGAACACCCGGTTTATACATCTTTTTTTTTAATCTAGATCTGGTTTGCCCTGCTCAAATATAGCTAATTCCTCGTCACTCAATATTGGTCGCTTTAAGAACTGAGGGTATTTGATGTTTGAATCGATCTCCATTATCAATGTTTTGGATTGTTTCTGCTGCTGCTACTGCTGCTGCAGTTGTTGTTATTGTAGTTGTTGTATTTGTTGTAGTTGTTGTAGCTGTTGTTGTTGTTCGATTTGTAGTTATTTTATTTTAAATTGTTGTGGTTTTTGAAATTGTTCTAATATATTTTGATGTTGTTGTTTTCTTGTGTATGATTTTTTTGCTCCTGTGGTTGATTCTAGTTGTCGTACTAGTGGGGTTTGCGTGACCCTATTATTTTTAACGATTTCCGCAAAGGAAGTTGTATTATTGTTTGAGGCTGGTGTCGTATTTGCATACATCCTGTAGAGTTATGTCCTTGCTTCGTAAAAAAGTTAACCAAACCGCAGTTGGCACACTTTAATATGGTGCAATTTTCGTTGTGTGGCATTACCTCGCTTCATTTATTACAAGTCGGATTATTTGTGCATCTATTCTTGGTGTGTCCATATTTATGGCAGTTCATTGGACTTGGTATGTACGCCCTGACGTTTAACTGAATAAAACCTGCCTTTATTGTATCAGGTAGTATGAAAGTATTGAAGGTGAAAACAATGTTGGCAGTATCTTTGAGAACGCTGTTTATACATTTTATATTCTTCCGAATTCAACTACTCGGTGAGTTCTTGTTTAATTTCTTCTTCATCAAAACCCATCAAATCACAACAATAAATAATTTCTTTTGTACTATTTAGTCTTGGGTGCTTTTTCACTACTATACGACCTATTTCTCCTAATGTATGAGCTAATAGGCTTCGGCATGATTTTTGGTTAATATTAATACTCACCAGATCTAGTTCTTTGTGTTTTCTTAATTCCTTTGGATATCATATCTAGTACCTTTTTAAGGCCGAAAGGCAAAATATTCTTTAAGCTGCCATCTTCTGCTACGTGTGTAACTATATCATATTTTTCTTGTATATCTATATTATCGGCTATACTCCTAATCCTAGAAGTCTCACTCTATACATTCTTCAATTTTTTCTTTTGTTAGGTTAGGAATTATTTCCTAACCCACTTAATAACGGAAAACGATTTGGGCTATCAAACATTTCTTGGCTGCCCTCGGGCCAGATTCTCTATTTATCTTCGCCTGGCTTTGGTGTTGTTTGACACCAGAAAATACAAAAACTTCACAAATACTCTTCTTTTATACCACTGATCTTTCACTAAACTTCAACTTATTCAAGCTTTAAAGCTATTTATTACGCGGCAGTTTAATTTATTTAAATAAAAATTATGCAATATACAAATTAAAAAAATAAAAATAAAAAAAAAAAATTGATCTTTGTTTTTTTTTTACACCGGATTTTTTTGATTTTTATTGATCGAACTCAATGAAGGTATGATCCCGAATGGAAAATAGAGTTCCTTGAATATAGAGTCATCATTAGAACTGATCTTCTTCAATCGTTTACTGTAATTTAGAAAAATAAGTCGCCTTTAAAATTCACCCTTCTGATTTATTATTTCTTTCAAAATTTTATCAAACGCTTTTGTTTTAGCTACCACCGTTTTGTTCAGCAATTTATTTGTTCACAAACACTAAGTGCTTTTATATGTTCTTCATAAGTAGAACATTGGTATAGCTTTGTTTTCCCTGGCTATAGACGGACACGACCAAATGAGTTGGATCAATATTAGCCATTGTTTAGAATGTCAGTAGATAATTCTAGCTTCCAACTTTGTTAGTAAATAAGTGTTAATATTTTTTAAAAATTAGCTAGTAATAATCTGTTAGATATTTTGTAAAAAACATTTTTGTAATTTATTGAAGTATTGATCATGTGTGGTTAGGATTTGACCCGAAAGATCTATAGCAAATATATCTATCATTGCCAAAGAATAGTAAGGCCACCCACTAAGTTCTTGAATTGTAAAAATCAAATTTTAAAGGACATTTCTCCGAGAACTCAAGTCCTTTCATGTAAATTTCATGTAAATTCCATTTCCTTGTAAATTTTTTTTCAATTCAAGAACTTAGTGGGTGGCCTTACTATTCTTACTATTCCCAAATCATATCCAAAATGGAACGGACTGCTCAAATTCAAACAATGACCACTCCACAAGAAACAAGACATGGAAATCGAACTAATTTCTAATTTTTTGCGCATTGTGGTGACATTTTAGTATACCTAATCGTCTCAAAATTTGATGTTGATACAAGGTCAAAATGGATTGACCTCTCACCAATCTCAAATCTTGATTCATATGATGTTGTCAAACAAATTATCGCTGCAAGATGCATTAAACTGAAGCCATCTATTTATTCTTTGAAAACAAATTAACCGAAATCTTCGGCCACCAAACAACCCTCAAAACACGATCCGTCGCTATAAACAATGCAAAGGATCAGAGAAACATACTCGTTTCATTCGTTGTCACGAAAATGTCGTCACGACCGGTATATTTTACAATGCCATTAGTCACTCTATTTTCAAATACAATCTATTCCAGGCACTAGAAGTTCTTAAAAGGCGAGAGGCTGTTAAGCAATTATGCAAATGGCAAATGGCCTTCCAGCAGCACATGTCATGTGTGCCAACGCAATTTATGTTTCCTGTCATTTTTGCTGACGCAGCAATGATCGTTCTATATTCTACTTTAAAATCGATAACTGCAAAGGCTTTCGTTTCCTCACGCGTATAGCATTACCATTAGCTTTAGTCATCGTGTATGATAAATTCGAAACGCCATTTATCGCTCGTGGCTTTTTGGATTTTGGGTCACATTTGGGTCACTATCGACTACGACGATCGACAAAGGTTTTGAAAACCATCAAATGGCCATTTCGCTCAACTGGACCTTTAGAACAAATAGATATATTTTTTATTTTTGTCGTTTCAGGCCTCAAAACTACGCGATCAGGGTTGAACATTATCAAATTCTATAGATAAGTTAGATTGCAAAATACTGACAATATGTCTGATTTCAACTCGTGCTCCAGCAGCTCCGTGATACAAAATCTTTTTTATGTCGACCATCTGTCGGTTTCGGTGCACACTCAATTCCACAGGCCATAAAAATTAGATCCGAGATATTAGCAATTCAGAAATGACAATAGGCCTTTTGTCTCCGATATTTGTCCTTGAAAATTCATTCAAAAATTGTGGCAATTAAAAGGCCAAGTTGCAATATTTACGGAGAATAGCACTTCCTCGACATATGTTTGGTCCAAAACTTTCTACATTAACTGATGTTAGACTATTTTACACATATGTCTAGCATTAAGAGCTAACCAGTTAATATGTGGCATCTACATACTAAAAACATGTAAAAAGGTACATTGAATATGGCGCGAATTATTAACAACGACTATGATAATGTCCTCGTAGCCAAACACACTAGCCTGGTGGCAACCTGGGCATACTTGCTGTGCACATATGATACTATGATTATTTCATATTGGTTAGTACGTGCCGTGTTGTTGTCTAACGACAAAATTTAACTGAATTTGACCGAAAGGGCATATATTTTATTTATTTGAAGTAGTTTTTTGTAAAATTAAAGTTAGAAATAGAAGGCTACGAAAACCTTAATTCATCGGCCTTCACAATATACCATCTGATCTATTATAACTGTTTTTAAAACATAGGTTGTTTGCATTTCTTGGAGCTCTTCGTAGATATACTAGCACCAACAAAGCTTTTAAAATATTTTGGAACACCAGGATACAACAATTCTAGGAACATTGAAGAACGTTAATATTATTTTATCAAATGTTTATTTTTAAGTAAACCAAAAATATAAGACACCTTGCAACGTTAAAAGCAATCAATATAATTTTACTCAGTAATAACTTATCAATTTCCAATTATAACCTATTCTCTCACACAGCTGCATTGGGTTCTTCTTTGCTATTAGGTGGTTTGACAATTTATGGTTTTACTAACGCTTTCCTTTTATACATTGTACACTTTCTGCTTTTAGGCTACCCAAATATTGTTCACAATGTAGCTTTCGTCGTTTCCTTTATGCTTTCGAAATTTGCAGCTAATGATAAACGGGCCAAATATTAATAATTTTTCATATTTCGTTTTCCACATATTTTCTGCTGAATTATCATTTTTTTACTATGTTGTATTTTATGTTTTATGTATTCATGACTCGAATACTGCGCGCTGATGCTTTTATACAAAACTTTTTTTGTTACATTTTAAAAACTTAACACTATCTCGTATATTACAATTTAAAAAACATCCAATAAAAATAAAAAAACGGTAAAGCAGAGCAAGGAAATATAAAAACAAAAAAAAAAAAAAAAAAAAAACTTTTGCAATGCTTCAATTTCTTACAACGAGGTATCTTCTCGTATTGTTGATGTAATTCAGAGAAGATAATGAAAAATGTATTAAAGAAGATTCCAACAACAAATCGTTTAACATCAATACTATTGATGTAGGGACCAGAATATGTAGACGAGAGGAACAACAACATTTTTTTTGTTGTGTAATACTCGTACATAATGAAATTAAAATTTTAAATTGGAAATGTTTAAAATGAAATGAAAATGGGAGAGCTTTTACTGATTAAAAAATTTGTTGTTGTTGTTATAAAACGAAATGTTCACGTTTTATTTTTGGTAGTTTTGTAGAGCATAATATATAGTTTAGAACAAATCGGATTGGTATTTGCGCTTATGTATCGTATAAAAACATCTGTTTACTATATAGCGACAGCGACAATGGCCGATTTTGTACTGTTTATGCATAAGCGTGGAGGGAATATTTGATTGGGGATTTAAAAAAAGCTAACTATACGGATCGATACAATTTAAATAATTTTTGTTTTAACAAATGTAAATATTGGGATTCTCCATTTTTATTTTGCTTCACACATTATAATATAAAGGGTTTTCTAAAAGAGGCAGTTAGTTTTAAATAATTTATTGTGGCAATACTAAATATTTATGAGACATAATCATGCTCAAGCAAGTTTCAAAATTTGCAAAGTTTTTGATCCTTGAATATTTGAAATTTTAGGGAATTTAGTCTTAGAAAATATGTTAAAATTTATGAAGTATCCATGTATTTGGAACTCAGTGATGCTTAAAGAAATTAGTAATTTTAATTCTGACTTTAAAAAAAATTTGTAACACATTATTTTTGTATTCACTCTGAATATACCCTACAACATTACCCACCAGCTACCATGCATCATGAGGTTCATCTTAAATATTAAAGAAAGGACCAATCATTGCTGTAATAAACAATATTAATATTTTCGATTTTTCCTACTGAGAACATAGGCTTTCGATTATTCAATATGTTTGCATTAAATTTAACACGTTTTCAATGTAAATACTCGAAATTAGTCTTCAACAAATAGAATTTCGACGTTGACTTTTCGTATCTCGCTTCTTCATATGGTTTGACCTAAATTGTGAGGTCTCCGTGCGACTGAATGCGTACATTATTGCAACCACCCTTGTTGAGAAATATTTTGTCTGGATTAACCAGAACCAATGCCATGACTATCTTTTTTAAGATTGTCAAAGACCTCTTGCGCCTTTGTTTTTAACATTTTGTGCTTAACTTTTTTAAGAAGCTCAGTAATAGGACAGCTAAATTTAAATATTTGGTGACAAATCGACGGTACCAACGAATCATTTCTAGGAATCTTGGAATCTGTTTTGCAGTTTCTGGAATAGGATTTATGTTCTTTGAAAATTATTGGTATCTCTAAGAAATCGTCGATGTAGACCAAAACGCGGTTATGAATATTTTGAGGAATAACTTTGTCCAACAACCGAAATATCGGACACATCGGGTTGCGTTACACATAGCACAAATGGATTGATAGTGAATTAGTATAAAGTAAACATCCCGGTCCAGCAAATACCATTTTATTTCTTGATGAAAGATCAAGGGATATTTGGCCAAACGTTCCCTAAATCCCTCCGAAATCAGGCATACAGTCTGATTCGTGGTACATCTCTTTCGGTTTTAACTGTGATACCTCGTAGTATTTTTGCTTAATTGCAATTACGCCTATTTTGTGAGATGGAATATGCATTTTTATTGAAACATTGCAATTACATTAACCGGTATTTCTTGTTGTTTTGGATTTAACTGATGCTTATTACTACATCATAAGACTGCATTTGATTATTATTTAGCTTCTCTTCTATCGGTGGCATAAGCCTAAATATTAGCTCTACTATCCAATTAGAAACCTCTATGTCGTAGAACCCACATAGTTTTGAAATACCTGAGGATGATTTTTACGTTTAGTTTTATGGTGATCTTTAGCAATTGTTGGAGTTGCTTTGGAACGATTAAACATCGGTCTTAATCTTATCGTTCTCTGCTGAGAAGGTAATACTAATTAAGATAGTTAAGATAGTTAAGATAGTTAAGATAGTTAAGATAGTTAAGATAGTTAAGATAGTTAAGATAGTTAAGATAGTTAAGATAGTTAAGATAGTTAAGATAGTTAAGATAGTTAAGATAGTTAAGATAGTTAAGATAGTTAAGATAGTTAAGATAGTTAAGATAGTTAAGATAGTTAAGATAGTTAAGATAGTTAAGATAGTTAAGATAGTTAAGATAGTTAAGATACCTAAGATATTTATTTCATGAATTATTCAATTTTTATGTTTTTGCTTTTCTTTTGAATTTGAATTTGAAGTAAATAATCAAAATGGTACTATAAGTAATAATTTTTTAAACAAGAGGAGTGAGAGGTTCAGAGAAGGAAGACAGATTGCGTGATATTTTTTTTATTTTTTATTTTCTGTTATAAAATAAAGTATATTTTGTTTTATTATTATTACTTTTTTTTAAAGCAGCTGATATTAAGCCACTGATTTTCCCCAAAACCCCACCCCACACCGACCTCAGCTAGCAGGTTATTGGCTGCAGGGGAAGCAAGATCATTGGAATTCTGTTAATGGAGGCCACCATGTGTTGTTCCCGTTACAACCCTTTGGAGTGGAAATCTCCTATGGTCATAAACACAAAGATGTTAATGCAAATGCTTTGGGTTAATAAACTAGACTGGAACGATTCACGCTCTTCTAAGGAAAGAATTGCATTGGAGAAGATCCAAAGCGACTTGTCGTATATTACATCTATTTCAATCTCACGATCTCTACAAACAAGAAAAGACCGTATAACCGATTTGCATGGCTTTCACGACGCATACAAGCGGGTTTATGACGCAGTTGTTTATTATAAGATCGCTCCACCCAATGGAGAAACGTTTGTTAAGAAGGTCTTATCTCAAACGAAAATTGCACCAATTAATCAACAAACCCTTCCTCGACTGGAATTATGCGCTACTGTTCTTTTGCCCAAGTTTGACGTTGAAACCCATGACTCCAAGATAGTGTTAGATTAGTTAGAAGTCACCAACGTTGGTTCGAGAATTTTATATCTGCGGCGTTTACCTGCGAAGAGAAGAGCTCTACCAAATTCTACACAAACTTTCTTACAGCGGACAACGAAAGTACGAGAATATACTCGCACTACAAGCTTATAGATGAATGAAGAAGGGATTGATTTTGATAAAATCACTAAACCCTTTCCTAAATGTTAATGGCATAATACAGGTTGGTGTTAGACAGCAGAAAAGCTCGGCTCAACACTCCATTATCCTACAATTCAAGTATTCCATTACATCATTAATTTTGTGTGACATACATGAAGATAATAAACATGCTGGATCGTCTATACTGTTATTTCTCCTAAGGCAAGAGTTCTGGATACCTACGGGTGTGGCCAAGGCAAACGTAATAATATAAGAAAATGCATCATGTGTAGAAAATTCACGGCTCAGTGGCAGAACCAGCTACTAATATGCCACTATAAAAACTTTGAATATGCTGCAACTATATCTTTATCCATGATACGAGGGACGAGGTCAAAAACCTCACAAAGCTTGTATATAGTTTGTTTGCTTTAGGGCGATACATCTTGAGCTCGTCAGCAATTTTTTAATTGATATATTTATGGTAATTCTAAAACGATTTTCTGCTCGTCAAGGTATCTGTCGTGAGCTGCATAACGATAATGATATAAATTTCATAAGCTCTAATTGGCTCTAATACTTTCTTTCCTTTAAGTATCTTTTTTTCACAAACGACTATAATCAGGCATAACTTCACTTTGCCATAATATAATCGATTATGGTCAAAAAGATAGTTCCACAAAGTGTCTCCTCTGAATATCAAGAGCTGGGAGTTAATACAATTAATACTAGGGGATCGTGTCTGTTTTAGTTTCTGCATGGCCAGTGTGAATTACTCATAAGATGGGGTCTCTATGCACATCCCTACAGGTTGTATTTGACAATTTTCAAATACAACATTTAACACTTGTTGAACATTAAGTAAATCAGAGAAATACTTCTTTCAAGTGACAAGCACTGCAACGATGTTAACACGGAAGTTTTCTTCTTTGTCTCGAATGGCGATAGACCTTGGTTTCAAGGTGTGGTTCAGTCCGATGACTCCTTACGGTGCTTTCTACCATTCACGCTTGTTCCATGTGACAAGCACTGCAACGATGTTAACACGGAAGTTTTCTTCTTTGTCTCGAATGGCGATAGACCTTGGTTTCAAGGTGTGGTTCAGTCCGATGACTCCTTACGGTGCCTTCTATCATTCACGCTTGTTCCATCTACAAATTCAGCACTGAAAACCGATATTTTCAATACCTCCCATAAGCGTTCACATAATCAGAACAGTGGTTGGTTTCCATAGCATGCTAACATATATTCTGATATTGTGCTATCATATTTTTGTTTATCAGACCTTCACAGTTGAAACACAAGGCAAGAAACAGATAACAGCTCAAAACCTGCATCCAACAGACTGGTAGTCAGTTTAAAATTAGAAAGTAAAATGATGAATCAGGAACATAAAATCCTACTATTTGTAGGTATTGTTGGTTTTGACTATTTAACTTCTAACTCATTATCATTTTCTAAAACTTTTCACATTTTCCTAGAATTGAAAAAAGGTTTCATTTAAAGCTTAACAATTTTTCACCTTGAAACTTTTTGTTAGTTTTTGTTGATATCCATTTCAGGTACAATGAGGTAACTAGTCCTAGATACATAAAACCAGTTTCATATAATATTCACACTACTTGTTCCCCATGTCTAGTTTCATTCGTGTCGGTTGCATTAAATTATCATTTAGTATGTATATACGTCAGAATTGATAGGATGGACATGTATAAGCATTTGGATTGTCGGAAAGAACTCAACATTCCCATTAATTTTCTTGTTTACCATTTTTATTGGGAACAATTTAATTTTCATACCCAAGATAAAAAGATGCGACGATGAAGGCACACAATTTATACTACATACATTTTTTTGAAAGATAATAAATTCAATTTAACAAGAATCGATTTATATGGTTAAGTGTGGTGAGAATGGGAAGTGTTGTGTGGAGGCATAGAATATACGAACCAACGACGACAATAAATTTTTTTAATTTTTTTTTTTTTTTATTTATTTTAAATCAATCATTTGTAAGATGAATATTAATCGGGGTTTTCAATATCTCACACCCGTATCATATACTTTCGTATAAGCTTTGAAAATTTTAAGACATCTGTATATACTCGTATATACAGACTCATCTCGTCTTTTATGTTTCTTTATCGCAAAGTTATTGTTACTCAATTATTTTTAATAAATTTGCTTTTCTTCAACAAATTTTATTATTGTTTCTGCAGAAGTAACTTTTCCGGGATGATAACAACCACAACAACAACAACAAACACGATAGACAATATTTTGGCAAATTTATTATGCAGTGTATACGAATTGGAAATATTAAATCATTGGGTGTGATGGTATAAATTGGATTTACGAGTACCACGAAATGAAAAGTCAATTATATATCTTCAAGACAGAATTTGTTGGTTTATGATGCTTTAATTATTTAAATGAAAGCACAAGCGAAAAATTAACAAGGTGTTCTGTCTAATGTTTTTGTTTTTTGGAGAAGAACTTTTTCCGTTGCTTGTTTCTGTTGGTGTTATGAAATTGGATTATGCTGGTAATTATGAGTTATATTCTTTAATTAAGCATTTGTCTTGTATTATTTTTGTTTAATTAATCAACACAGTTTGGGTGATTATAAATCTATTGACCTCCAGAAAATGAAACCCCTTTATTTTGCTGAGTGTAAAACAAAAAAAAAAATGGTTGTGGTTAATTATGGTGTTTATTGGTTGTGTATTTATTGACAATTTTACCAACTAAACGTCAAACATTATGTTGTTTTAAATGGCTTGATTTGTGTGAATGTTTTGGAGATATGACATATTTTATTTTGTCTATGGGATCAGAATTATATTTTATTTTTCTTTATGTTTTATGCTGAAAACAGACGTGCGGAAAAACGCTTGCGGATACGCAGGCGGAAAAGCAAATAAAACAGTTTTTTTTTTAATTTCGTGTTTTTTGGTTGGTAGTAAAAAATGATTACGGCTTAGTTGCATATAAACTACTGTGTGTTACAGATCTTATTTTTTTGTGCGCAATAAAAATTGATAAAATGGAAATTAATGGACTTATTTTGGTTTATTTATGTTATTTAAAATATATAAAATTAGTTCGATTGTGCGATCTTCAAAGACGACACGAGTATGGATTCGAGAAATATTTACGGAGAAAGAACAGCACGGCTTCTTCTCTAAACTGTTTCTAAAAATTAAGGAAAAAGATCCAATTTAGAAAAACCACTAGGATGGGAATAACTCAATTCGAGATATTATGTTATTTGTTAAAAAATAAATGAAAATAACAAAATTATATTCGAACTCCAATCGATCCCGAATTAAGATTGGTATTGACACTAGTGTAAGCATACTACACAACTGTTTTGAATAAAATTAATGTGATACATATTATACTAATTTATTTAATTGTAAATTTTAGATATTTAGCCCATGGTCCAGCATGACAAGTATTGTTATGGTCTTTTCGCATCGGAGTGTCTACCGTGCGTGAAATAATATTAGAGGCGTACCAAATAATTAAGATGAATTAAGTGGCATCTACTTGTCTCCACCGACTGAAGGCGAGCACGATAAAATTATCACTGACTTTTATACGAATACGGGAATGCCAAATGTCGGAGATGCAATCGATGGGAATCACATACGAATAAAATGTCCACCGCATTCTGGTTCACAATATTATAACTACAAAAAATATCTCAGCATTGTTTTGCTAGCTGCATGTGATAGCAATTATATTTTTTCGGCCGTAGATGTTGGCGCATATGGGAGCCGGAGTGATGGTGGAATTTTGAAACAGAGTGGCTTCAGGAATCAAATATTGCAAGGCAATATCAATATACCAAAGACGCAGAAATTGCCCCGATCAAATAAAGAATTCCCATGTTTCTTTATCGGCGATGCCGCATTTCTATTAAGAAACAATATTATGCGGCCATATCCTGACTCCTGCCAAAAGATAAAGAATTATTTAATAAAAAAATATCTTTCGCGAGGGTTAAAATCGAGAAATTATTTGAATATGCTCCCAGAGAATGCTGAGAAAGTTGTACGAGCGACATTGGTTATACATAATTTAATAAGGCTGAACGATTCTGCCAACTACTTTCCAACTAGTTTTGTGGATCACATTAATGAGGACAATGAAATGATACCAGGTGGTTGGCGAAATGAAGTAGAGCCTTTATCTCAATATAGGATGTACAAGAGATTCAACGCCAGCAAAGAAGCGTTTTCAATTCGAGACTCTTTAAAAGAATATCTTATTAATAGTAAATAAAGGACATTCCATATGTATTTCGTACAAATATATCTTAATTTTTATTATTGTTTATGTAAAATGTTGTTTACAACTTTATAATCCCCAATTGCATCCATCCAATTTCGGCTGATGAAATGTTTGCTTCATTAACTTTTGCCGATATTGTTTGTGGGTTCTTTTGAGCGCGCAAAAAACAGCTTAGCAATTTCAATCAATTGTTGCATTTCGTTTTTGGCCAAATCTATTATTGAATCCAATTTGATCTTTTTATTTTTAGGTGTGGTTGGCATCTTAAATTTAAAATTTTGAAATTTTAAATTTAAGATGTTGTAGCGTCACTATATATATATATATATATATATATATATATATATATGCACATACAAATTAGTACAATTGAATTATGATATTATGTAAATGGTAAATAAGTGTATACTCTGCTTATGTAAATAAAAATCATAAATATGTATTAGTTATTTCAATTTCTTTTTTATAATAATACATATGTATATAGTATATAAGTACATAGATTTAATTATTTTAGTATATAAGCTTTTACAACCCATGTAATATATCTATAATAAAAACATCATTATTATTGCGGCGATCAGTCAGTCAAAACCTAAAGTTATTACCTAAATATAAGAAATAAATTGTATAAAATTATATAAAGTGTTTATTGCTATTAATTAAATTAATAAAGTGATCACTATATTGGATTCAATCCAGAAACAAAAGTAGTGGTATCAAAGGGACCATAATTACACGGCACCCAAGATATACACTACAATGTGTTAGCTTTCACTGCTCGTAGAATAATCCCGTCTTTAAAGTATAATTCTAGAAACGATAATTATATTTTCATCCCATCCAGAATATGATTGGTGCCTTATAGATAAACATATTCTTAGCATAACATAAACTAAAATATATAATAAAACAATAAAATATTAAAAGGATCATAAACTTTCCATTTTATATTACACTATATTTGAAATAAAAATAAAGGGTTTTTCTTTATTTTTAAATGACATCTGTTATTTTTTAGATGCCAAAATATATCTGCTACATAATATTTTGTATTTAAGTTTTTGACATAATATGACAGCTCAAAATTATAGCGTGAAGTAGGCATAAACTAATTTTTTTTTTTGTGTTGTCAACACTTAGCGTTTCCCGTTTTTTGCATTTTTTTTAGAATTAGAGACGACTTGCGGAACAACATATTCTATGCGGAATACATGTATTTCATATCATATAAAGTAGTGTATTCTAAAAAAAAACGCGCATTTAAACGCGCGTTTTTCCGCACGTCTGTTTTCAGCATTACTATTTTAATGTATTTATTTTAAATGTTTGGCTTTTTGTTAGATCAGGACATTGTGTTAACGCATTATTTTTACGGGTCATTGTCCTGATAAAACAACAATGTGTACAAATAATGCAAACAATAAAATGTAAGTTATAATAATTTATGTCGTATAAATGAAATTAAAGATGTCTATTCGTTTTAGTTGCATTTTATCCCACTTCACCATTACCAGGCATCAGTCGATTTATCTGGCTGAATGGGTAATTCACATAGTTTGTGTATTGAACATATTGGCGTATTCTATATTGACATCACATATTGACAATTCTTCCATTGTCTTCTTTTGATGGCCTTTAGTTGGATTGCTCTGGTTTGTTCACAATCGATCAACCAAGAAAGTCCACAACAACATAGCTTGTTGTTGACCAACCCTCGCTACGCAATATCTGACTTGATGTATTCGGTCTTAGTTTGATGCATTTAATGAATTTATTCACCGTTGCACGTGATACCACTTTACTTTACTTTGAACTTTTTTCAGTATTTTCTTTAAGCGATGCTTGTGAGTAAGGTCACTCCAGGATGGTTGTAGAGGAAGTGTGCATCCCTTACTTCACATTTGATTGCATGATGCTTTGTTGGCAATATTATTAGATGCTTGACGTTATATGATAAAAGTGCATTTTGAATACGCCCTTATTAAAACTTATTAGTTTATTATTCGTATAGTATAATGCCATAGATTGCTTTTCAATGCATTCGTTTTAGTAGTGAACTCGGTTTGTTGAATTTTGCGCATTAATATTATCCCAGCAGGTTCTATCTCTTATGAATCTCCTAGCAATAGTGATAATTCCTTAAACATCTTCGTAAAACTGGAGTACCTGATAATGAATGTTTTCAGGCTGTTATTTAGATGTAATACTATGAATGTATATCTGCGTATATCTGCGCGGAGTGTAAAACTTTTATTGTCTTCTTTTGATGCAGCCCGCCTTTTAATTGGATTGCTCTGGTGTATTCGTCGTCGATCGCCCATGGAGGTCCACGCTACCATAGCTTGTTGTTGACCAACTCTCATGTCCTATGCTTCACGATGCTATATCTGCGGAGTTACTCTTTGACGTCACATGTCACCACTGTTCTCGTTTATTTAATTGGATTGTTTTTCTTACTCGATTCACCACAAATATTGTCCACAGTCTTGGTTGTGCCAATAGCCAATCCAGAACAATACGCGAATCAGTGAAAAATGAAATTTTAATTATTTTTATGGTCAGTTAGACCTCAACCAGCTTCATCACGTGAAATATAGATCACGTCGTTTTTAACGGTGTCCGCTAGTTCTCCATATTATGTTTTGGTATTGTTGATCTTCGCTCTCAACCTACTCCTGTGAGTACTACTTTTATATGTCTCTGCACAATACGTACTTATTCTGATGAAATCTAAGTAACATATCGATCAGGTTGTCATTTAATGATGTAGTAATTTTGATGTAGTAAATGCCGCCCAGATTAGTCGATATCTGGCAGGACGTTGAAATTTTTCGTCATGCTCTCAGTAGCTACATATGGTTATTCTCCGCAATTCTGCCAACCACTACATCCATTTAAAAATTGTTCGAACCTCTGTTTAGCCGAATGGTATAACATGTAACTCTCAGATTCTGATGCCCTAAAAATATATCAAACCCTAGAAGCATATCAATTTGGAACAGTGCCAACTGCAACTTATTTATCATTTTACGATCGGTATCCGGTAAGTTGATTACGTTTGTAGCGCTAGAAATCTTTGTAGAATTATGAACGAATGAGTCTTCAAAGTCGTCATTTGATCTATCGATGCAATTATTAGTTCGGTGGAACTCCTTTAGTTGATCCTACTCCAACTAGACCGCAGATCCTTTAGAGAATCGTTGCGCTTGGTCAATTGAGCTGCTACTCCCGCATGCGTGACTTCGAGCTTTATTGTGTAGGTTTTTCCTACACGCTGTTTGTCTCCTGAACACTTGGTACTTCCGCCTTATTATGATATCGAATGACCCGTGAAGCTAGGTGTGATACTTTCTTTGACTGTGTTGGCATCTAATCTATGATCTACACTAGTATTTCCATCAATATAAGAAATTCTGCAATCGTTGAGAACTCCTGGTCTTCTGTTGTGCCCAAAGGGTTTTGATTTCATTCAATTTTCTCAGTGTTATAAACAGCAACCTGTCTCAGCATCTGCACCATTTGCCATTAATTCTCGTATAGTTTCTTAAAAAACATCTGCAACCTTGCGAAGTCTCGCAGAATTTGATTGTGATATAGTTGACTGCGTAAAGTGTTCTGTCGCATCGCAGAATCAGCTTCTCCAGTGTTTTGTTGCAATTTGCATGAGTGACTGTAAGGTGCCGGATAGATGCCAGTAGTTTTCCGTTCAGTAAACCCTCAGATACTGAAATATCTAAGCTCCAGTCAGGTTAACTCTTTCGTGAATTGTGGAATTGAACACATCAAAGGGTAATTGCGTTCATGGTATTGCCGAGCCGTGTTTTATTCTAATTTAGACTTTGTTCGAAGTCAGAATAAAACTTCCAAGTAATAATTGTTTTCAAATTCCGCAAAGTCTAATTTCATCTTGTTATCCAGATTGAACATTTCCTTCTCGATCTTTTGAAATTCACCCAATAACTTCCATACTCTATTTATTTCCACTCCGATGAAACAAAAGATGCTTAGTTTATTTAGTTGCTTCTTATTCAACGCTAATAGTTGTTACGGAGAGATACTCTCACTTGATATTCTTTAATTATTTTTATACCAAATATGGTAATGCCAATCTGGCCGAATGAAGATTTCATTTATTTTAATACGGTGTCCTTATGTATATCTATAAAATGAGCTCTTCCTTTTATTGACAGTTTATTTAACAACACTACATTCACTAAAATGATTTTCGTCCCAACATAAATTATTGCAAAAAGGAGGAAAATATGTCAAACATGACTTTTGAATCCCAGGTGGTTGTCTAAAAATTGCTTAATAAAAACAAACCATTTCGTCTTATTTTCAATTGCGTTTCAATTTTGAAATCAGCCAATTTTATGACTGGTAAATTTTCTAGCTAATTCTGAACATTAATTGGTTAAAGAAGATTCGAGTTTCATCTTTTAATTCGCAAAATCTGGTTAAAAGCTTTCCACTGGATTAATTTTAATTTTTTATCAAGGAGCAATTTCCTATGTAAGCTTCTCAGATCATCATATATTAAGGCAAATATTCTGACATTTAAACATTAAACACTTCTAGGATTGTTTGTTTTTTTCCTTGTTCCATGCCATTAATAATTTGAATTTTAAGATTTTCAGATTGTATGCAGGGCGACATTAGCACACAAGGTTAGCCGTGAGTAAATACAGGTACAAGCAACTTTTCCCAATGTTTGTCCTTGGGACTTATTGATGGTAATGGTGAACGATAGTTTTACTGGAAACTGCCTACGTTTTAAAATAAACGGTAGATCTGTTTGGGTTGGTGGTACTTGTTGAGTTTTTTTGGAATTTAGATGGACGAATAACTGCTGTCCGAGACTCCCAGAAAGCAAAACATATGCTGTTTCTTCGGTTTTCAATTGTTTTTGATTTTGTAGTATATAATTTAACGGCAGATAGAAAAGGGTTAGACTGGTTAGATATTTAAAAACGTTATATTGCACGTTTATGTTACACGTGTCCGTTAGTTATTGGAATTGTTGCGCAAAGCGGTTGATCATTTTTGAAGAGTATTAATAATTTTTTAGTTTTGATCACCGAATAAGAAAACAAAAGCGGAAATTCTAGTGGTTCTAAATTCGGATTTTAAATATTAATACACTCTATTTTTCGAATATTTGGGTCATTGGGGCGGGACTGAATCAGCAGATTTTTTTTGAAAATTATTCTTGAAAATGATGGCTACCTCAGTCATTTTAAATGACTGCATTGAGACATGAAAATACTTTTGGCAGCCTCATCCGGGTGTAAAATATAGATATATCTAACGTTTCGTAGATTTTTATTAGCTGGGGAAAAGCAATAGGATTCATAGCCAAGTGGTAGCATAATATTACCACCCACATACAAATAAGTAATTGATCTAATGTTAATAAAAAAAATTTGAGGGTGTAGGCTTTTATTGTCCGTTCATTAATTGCACAATACCTGCAGTAATCTTTACTGTCAAATTTTACTTTACTTTTGTGACAGTTTTGTCTAAACAGTTTACCAGCTGCCCGCTAAAAGTTGTTAGAGTGACAAAATTCAATTTAAAATTATTATTAAGGAAAAGAAGCTTTTCTTACTTGAAGCTTGAAACTTACTTTAAAAATGTCGCATGCCCTTACTAGGACCTATTAGGAGCTTGCTGTTTGTTGCCCGGTTTCGTGACCAGATGTACGAGTTATCAACAGTAATAATCCTATAAGCCAGATATATTTTCAAACTGCAAGGTGGAAAATTGCTTTGTCTACAACAGAGTCTGAATATATGACTATGTCTTTAGCAATGCAAAAGAAAATTTGGTGGCACGGTTTATATCATGAGTTGTGATAGGAAAGGAAATTTTCAACAATCATACACTGTGATAACAAACAAAAATCCAGTTATTAGAGAAGACAGCTTTTCACCCAAACTAAAGCAAATATATGTTTGTCATCTGTCTTTTGTACGCAATCTTCGTTTGATGAAGTTAGTCTTGTGAAGTATTAAGTTTTGGAAATTAAGTCGGAGGAGTTGAATTTTGAACCACTTTGTTTTTTTTTTCTTTTTCAGCCTGCATTGTTTCTTTCCAAATTCCAGTGAGTCATTCAAATTGGTTTAACCCACACAAATGTGTTGGTAAATAAAAATGTCAAAAATATGTTACCCATTATGTATATCGACTTCTTGTTAGTCGCTTGGTAGGCTGTTTTTATTATGTTCTTGTCCCTTTCATGTCCTGTCTACACAAATGTGTAGGTAAATGTTGTTGTTCTAGTGAGAGATATTAATAGTTATTTATAGATGAAATTAAAACTAACTTACACATTTGTGTATGTTTTTCAAAACAATTCGCTCGAAACAAAAGTAATCATATTGAAAAGCCAACTGACACATTTGTGTAAGTAATCACTTTTTGTTAGGTTACAAAACTACAATAAAATCTTATTTTACCACATTGTCAAAATTAATGTGGTAAAATAATATTTAGTTGTAGTTTTGTAGCCTAACAAAAAGTGACTCCTTGCACAAATGTGATCTAGATTATACTAATTATTTTTCTGATAGATGGAATCACTATTAATAAAAAATGTATTAGACAAATTGAAAACCTTTCGAAAAAAACACATAAAAAAATTATGTAACACTTCTAAACGGTTACACAATTGTGTAAGTTAGATTTTTGTAACGATGATAACAAATTTTTGACATTTTTATTTACCAACACATTTGTGTGGGTTAAACCAATTTAAATGGTCCACTGAGAGTTGGAAAGAAACAATGCAGGCTGAAAATTTAGAGCAAATCATCTACTACCAATTATTTCTTTCACCTAAAAAAGAAAAAAAACTAAAACAAAGTGAGAGATTGGTGACTCAACAGGACTAGTGTCGAATCAATGAGGATGACATATTACAATTTATGATGCTTAAAATGGATCCAACCTTAATAACCAAAAACACATTTAGAGGGAGTTGCGAAGCGGAAACAGATATATAAATGGTACGCGTGTAAACACGCACCACTAAATATCGTGCACATAGCATACCTAAAAATCATAAATTGGTAAACAGCTGTTAAGTAATATGTGATGGTAGTTGAAACAAGAATTTCCTTGTCTAAGATATTTTACCATGTTAATTGTGGTAAAAACTAATCTAGTTCACCACTTAAAAGCGAGCTGTAAACCTAAAGTTCCAAACCATTAAACTATTACAGTCTAATGACTTTAAACACAAAACTATGTGGTTGGATAGTAATACTTTCAAAACCAAACTATCAATAATAAAACGACCATAAAACTAAAATGAAAATGGGAAAACAGCAAAAAACATTAAAAAATGTAATAAAGTATAATGGTGAAAAAGTCATTACTCCAAATTTATTTTTCCATCTACCCCAACCCTCAACCGTAAACAATTTAACCGTATTAACAATACACGACGTAAAACTATATGAAAAAAGCACTATATAACTTTATCGAACAAAAAAATTGGTATTAAAAATTGAAAAGTTGCACGAGAAGTTGTCAAGTGAAATGTAAAGTTGTTGCTTTAGTTTGGTTGTTGTTGGTGTCCACTATAAAAGCTGATACCTATAAATAAGTTTATTGCTAAAGCTTTAACGTTAAACTTTTATTTTAATTATTTTTCAAATATAAAAACTTTAAATCTGGACGGGTTGCATCACACAAATATGTGATGAATGAACGCCAACAACAAACTTATTGTGAAACTTATTTTTAGGAGTACAATTCGAAAAAGGCAAATAGGATCTCTGTTCCCAACTATACAGACGATTTATTTAGATTTTTACGACACTGTGACACAGACATATATAAATTTTATTTTAAGATTAATTTCTATTTCTTATAATCAAATAAATACAATAGACAAAAAAGCACACAAATTAGAGCTTTTATCTTGTATTTCATTTTGTGTTTTTGTTGTTGTACTTTTTTACCCAAGTGTCACGTAACATATATAAACTGATTATTTTTGTTGGTTTTATTGTTTGTGTTATGTGTGCCTTTTTGATTTATCATTTTGTGATAGTGAAAATGGTATTGCAGATAAGTGTGTTCGCCATTAATTATAGGAGAGGAAATTTTATTATAGTTTTATGTTGATGAGCACACAAATCTTTTTGTGGGCCAAAAACTTTACTACTCGGTTTTAAAAATTTAAAGTTAGTTGCACTTTTGTGCTGATAGTTTTACTGTGTTTGTACCCTGTGTGGTTTCGATCGAATAAACCTTGTTATATGCCGCCATTTCGTCTCGTTGCACTACTTGTAAAATCTCGTTGATACGATTTTCAATGTAGTTTTCTACTTGTATGGTGGTACTGATAGCCAATCAAATACAGAAGTAGAATCTGTCCAGCAGAATAACTGAATGTTTGTAATGTTGAGTAATGACTGACGTCATTATGTGTTTTATCAATTTAGTTAACAGCAAGTCTCTATTTAATTCGAGACAAGGAGGTGAAATATTTTTGATGGGTGCAACCTCGTTTTGGCTGCTATTAAGGTGGTGATAAATTGACATTCATAAAATGTTCAAAAGTAAACTGACCCTGCAAATGCAATTTCACTAGCATCGTATGCAAAACCCATGCCATTGGCACTCTGCGTCGTTAACGTTCGACCATTAAAAACATCGCGGGATCTTGATAGTGAATATGTCTGTTATATCACTTCGTATTTTTAGTGATTGGTTTTGGGCTTTGTCTGGTTAATCGTTATCCTGCATCCCATATGCAACAAACACAATTTTTAAAAATATGTTTTAAACGACGAAAGCTGCTTGCAGCCCTAGTTGATCAAAAATCCGACTAGCTTTGGACAGAATCGTTTTTTGGTAGTTAGTGTTGTAGCTTCGATGGTGGCATGATATAGAAAAGTATTGGTAGTTGGTTGCCATTGTAGTCCCAGCACTTTAATTTCATGTGATCCTTCTGATAGTTAGGCGTAAATAGATATGCTTCAGTGATGTACAACTTTGATATCACTGCAGGAGAATTAAAAGACCATTTGCGGAGGTTAAATTCGAATTGGAGCATTAATTTTAAAATTTGCTGGGTTAATTTGATTTGTTTACATCAGTCATTTGCTCTTGTGAACAAATTTATAAGTTCATATTATTTAATATTGCTTGTGATGCTACTGGATATAGATTGGAGTTCTTATCTGCTACGGTTTTGATGACGAAAGACATCTCTTATGTTAAAGTCTTTAGTTTAAAGTACTTTAGGTTCTCTTCAGGAGCTGCGTATATCGCTAAACAATTCTTTGATATCGACCATCACTTGGGTGTATCTGGCGATACATCTTCTCTTCATCGGCTGTAAAAACTATCTTATGGGTTTGGAATCTTATTAAAATATTGCTTACCAGGTTGATCAATGTTTTTCCGGTTAACAGATTATCATTTGATGAATACCCTATACTGGTTTTGGTGCATCCGTCAAATACTTCGCGTAATATAGTAGTGGTGGAAGTTTCTTTTCGAACTGTGTGGGTAGGCAAATATTCATACTTCGATGGATTCTTTGGTGATTTCACCCCTACAGTGTGACCAAGAATCAGGATCTCTTACACATTTTCTTTCAATAGCATAAAATGATTATCCAATAATTTTGTGGTAATGATCTGGAACAGCTCTTCACACCCTTTTGGAAGCAGTGGTAGGGAATAATTACTAAACACCTCTTCACATTTCCAGAACTTTCTCAAGTTTATTTTCAATTATCAACAATCGTATTAAATTGACTAGATTGCAAGGGCAGGATTGTATTACCAGACAAAATCCAGCCAAAGAAAGGATAAATGTTGTTGTCTTGAACCTTTAACCACTCTGGTTTCAGGATTTCGAAGAATTCCATAAGTAAATCGATTTTCGATGAGGAATGTAGATTTGTATCTGCTAATGGTATTGTTGATTTGGATTGGTAATTCGGCAAACCGACCTTTTAAATCGGTTTAACCTCGGTGATGAATGGAACAATATACGATGGCATAAACGTCTCTGTTTTGATAGGCTAATCATCATGCATTTTCCAGATTTTGGATTTTTCAATTTGTGCTGAAACTTCTGAGATAAGATAACAACATCAATGATCATTCGTGTGGTAACCAACTTTTCATTCGCAGGGCTCTGGAATAAGATTTTCCATTTTAACCTTGTAGCCCCAAATTGTGCACGAGCGCTTCCTTAATGAAGGGAGTTTTGCAATCTAAAATCACGTTAAAATTTAGCTAACTGTTTCTGAATATGAACGATTGTAGTAAATACCCTGGTCAAAGGTCTACAACTGAATAAATGTTTAGCACGATGTTGCCCATATCAGCATTTTAAGCGAAGTACTAAAAAACAGAAACATTGTTCAAAATTGAGCTAAGAATTTCATGGTGTAATAAAAAAATCAAGGATTCAAATCCGACAACTTTTTTGTGTTTAATTGACCATTTAAGGCATTTTCATGGGACGTGCCTATGTCATCAAGTACTACAACTTTAGGCATAGGCCATCTGTTATGAGGCCTAAGCACAATCAACTCTTTCGCGGGAACAGTTTAACGTCCTACCTTACGCAGTCACCAGCCAAATCGAGAACGCACAAATACAGGTTCGCTTTGAATACCATCTGCGCATTGCATTGCTCCAGCCAGCCTGTACTGGCATGGACTATGGTTCGGCCCATGGATTCGCACTTCAGCACTGGGTCAAAGTTGTGTTCATTGTCATCACCGATCGAAATCATATGATGAAAAATCCCTTTTGCGGTACCTTTCGACCCAAGCACCGCAGCTTTAACCACTGCGTTGGCAGATTTTTATACACAAAAAATATAGAGTAGCTATTTCAATGCATTTTATGGCGAAACTCATACCTTCGGGCAAAGTTCAAGTGTAACTTACATAAGCTCTTCCCTTTATCATTAGCATTACAAGTCAAAATTGCCCCTATAAATTTGTAAATTTTTTATATTTGAACAATTAGTGATCGTTGCTGAACGAACGATTATAAACACAATTGGACACGGCATTGTGGTAAGCGGTGGAAATTGATCTCAAGAGTGCAGTGTGTTTAAGTCAACACCTTAACTATCATTATATGATCAGTGATATGTGGCTGCTGCTACATACCTTGCAGTAAAAACTTTAGAGCAGCTAGCAAAAGACTAAATAGAAAATTTTCCAAAGGACCGAAAGGTGCTATTATAAAAGACTTTTATGTTGATGATCTTATAACGGGCTGTGATACAATCAAAGAAGCGTTAACTTTTTAAAACAAACTAACTGAACGAGGCTTCAACTCTAAGGCAATAAATAATTTACAGAATCACGTGGATGTATTTGAGTTAAATATAAGTTTACCAATTTTCCGAAGTCCACTTACGGGGCGTCTTATTTCATGACTACCAAGCTATTTGACCCTTTAGGATGGCCAGCGCCAATAATAATAACAATGAAAATAATGTTACAGAAAATGTGACCCAAGGATCTACCACATGAGTTAAATTGACAAAATAAAAAGTAACATTACCGAGGCTGGAATTAAACGGCACCCTTCTGTTAACCATGTTACTTAAAGACGTAAGTTTAATGTTTCTGGATGTCTCCTTGTATCCATGACAACACTCTCTCTGGGTTAGTTATCTAATAGAAGCCATTTTAAATTCAAGGTCACTATTCAACATTCAACAATGCATCGCTTGTCAAGATGGCAGATGCTAAAAAAATGGAAAAATAACTTTTGGAATAAGTGAAGTTATGAGTATTTGCAAAGATTACAACAAGGACCAAAATTGCTACAACCAAGGCCACAATATAAAATCGGAAACTGTATGCTTTTAATGGAAGATAACCAATACGGGTAAGAGGTAGGATTGTTAAAACCCACTCGAGAGCAGACGGGAAAGGAGTCATCAAAATCAACAGCGAAGTACAACATGTCAAGCTTCATATCCCTTCCAGGTGCTAACATCTACAAAACCAGCTAAATTAGCTAATAAATGGTGAATCGTAACTATGTCATTTCGAACTAGATCATCTCGAAAAAACTCACTTTAAATTATATGTGCAAAGTTACAACTCCATTGTAGATTGATTTCCTCCCAAATCAAAAATTTGTACAACAACTTAAAAGAGCAACATGATATATTGAAGTCGTTAGGAACATAATAAAAAAAATGCATCGTAAAAGGTCACCTTTTGACTTCGTTGGAAAAATAACTATATTGAAATGTTGGACGTACTGGGTCAACATGCCGGTAACTTATACAAGAAAAGAATAGAAAATGCTAGACTGGGTTCATCACCATCAGCAACCAAATTCATCTCCCATGATAACCATCCTGTATTAGAGGCATCTTTATTCATTTATGAGGTTCGAAAAGTTCGTTAATAATTGGGAACTAATTTTTTGTCTATCTTAAATAAAAGGTTCACAAATCTATAAGAGGAGATCTTATATATAGGAGCAGAATCCACTTTCTACCATATTCTTTCTATTCTTATACCCTTAAAACGAAACTCATAACAAAAACTAAACTTTTGAATAATACAAAAATACAAAAATAAAAAACTCGACCTTTAATCAAATATCAAAATTAATCGTTTGAACCCATTTCCATTTTAAACATATACCAAATACATCTAAAATAACAAAAATGTTGAACCGTAAATGCGAAGGATAGTTCCTAATTTTTTGCTATAGCAAAAACACAGATAAATTTCCATCATCATTCAGTTTATCTATTTCCATCTCATTACACACATAAAAATATTCTACCAAAAAAATGTATCAATTCAAGACAAAAAAACAAAAAAAAGTTTAAAAGCATTTAAAAGTTTATAGTCGAAATGAAAATGTGGCTGAAAGCGATTAATTCATTGAGCGATCAAAGTATGGGGGTATGAGGTAGATATAATTCAATTTGAAATAGTTTATGAATTTATTAATAAAAGGATCTGAAAGGGTCTAATTCGCTTTGAAGGCCGCATTATGGCTACTTTTCTTTTGTGGAAATTACTCAATCAGATTTTGGTTGTATGATGTAGTTGGAGAAAATACAGGTCTCCGTCATAATTCTATCCTTGATCGAAATACTAATACCAAAACTTACCAATGCGCATGTTAATATGGTTTTTTTGTTTACCCATATATAAACAGTCAGAATGGTTTTTAACTACCCTGTACAAATATTTCGAATTAAGCACACAATTTAAACTTGTATACGATTCACCATGTAGGATGGTAAATTTTTGTTTTGTTTGCTTGAAAAAGTAATGGAAAATGGTATAAATCTACAATTTCCTTATTTTCTTGATTTATGTTTTGATTTATGTTTGATTTGATGTTGATAAATGACCATACAAGAAACAACAATAACAACAGCACTATGCACATTATACAAAAAAAATACAAGAGTAATATTAAAGTAAGTATAGAGAGGAGTAATAATCGTCTATCGAATTTTATCAAGAAATTTTTTAAATTATTCATCTAGTATACAAAAGACATAGTGTCTTGCTCTAAACTACCGAAAAAAATCTGGCGATAAAACGTGACTAAATCAATTACACTTAAAATACTACTGTATCCTTAATTATCCGGCACTAGGACTATAGTTGGAGCAAATACAATTTCGATGGTGAATTGTGCACCCAGAAATTTATCCTCGCATTTAATTCCAAGAAGAAAAATGATGCTGTTTTCAAATGAACATTTGAACATTTAGACATTCAACATTTGTTTTTGTTTCAACAGTTTGCAACAAAAGACTATATAACATTTACAACTGTGAAGCGTAATCAAAAAGTTGACTGATCAAAAAAAATTATCAGTTTTACTTTGGGCAGAAACGTGTTAACCGATGATAGCTGATGCCATGATCATACAACATCGATTAATATATTTTCGATTAGTTAATAATTATTATCATTGCTCAAAATCCGGGTTTTGACATACATTATAAAGTTTTTGACATTCAGATATAAACACAACAATTGATTGTATCAAACAAGATATAGGTATACAAAACAAATTGAATCAAATTAACTTTAATTAATAATTATGTTTCTTTTAGATCTCAATTAACATTAGATTCATACATTGAATCAGAAAGATTCTCCTTGGACATTATTAGGAATCAAATTATTTAGCTTTACAATTACATTATTATAACATTAATACGGTTTATATAATTTCAGGAACAATAAAAGATGTTGGATGACAACATTCCGCCTCCCTTGAATGTGTAAGTTCAACTACCGGTTGGTAGTATCACCATTTGACGTTTAAATACGTCATTTACCGTCTTAATTTGCGCCACTCATACTGTACTATCACTACCAGAAAATAAGTTTTGAATGTTGCCTAACACCCATTTTGCAGTAAAGAGTTCTTTAGTCAGCTATGTTGCTTTTTCCAGTGCACCACTTTGCACTGGAATTTGATTTTGAAGTATCACCAGATACTTCTTGTGCCAACGATGCCAAAAATGTTGACCTATTTGCTGCACCTACTGTCATCGTGAGAGCATCAATTGTTTGACATCAACCTCAGGAATATAGTTCATTGCAGGTCCAATTAAAAAGATTGACGGCGTTAAAGCATCAGTCAAAGCATAGAGAAGGTAGAAAGGACCGGCTGCTTGCCTATAAGAGGGGCACTGAGGACAACTCCTACACGTTCTCTGGGGGCTATGCTCTACCTTCTTCCTGTCGAACTCTTTGGTTCTTTGGTAAGCAGAGAGCGGCAATTACGGCTGCACGACTCTCTGCCGTGTTTGAGTGGAAATGTCTACAGACGAGCAACCCAACGATTGGCAGTTCGCTTAAGGAGGACTTGGCGAAAAGTGACTAAACAAAACCAATTGTTTGCTTTGAAAAAGGCTTCCGGACCATTATCCGCTCAAGGGAATCCTGGAGAAAGAGGTCAAAAACAGAAACTGGATTTATACAATTCTACACTGATGGTTCCAAACTAGTCGCAAAGCCGGAGCTGGAGTCTATTGTGAGAAATTAAATGTGAATATATCCGTTCGTCTTCCTGATCACTGCAGTGTGTACCAGGCAGAGGTGGTAGCGATTGAGGAAGCGCTGACTTGGTTGATGCGTAATGTCATATCCACAAAGGATATAACAATATATGTGGACAGTCAGGCAGCAATCAAGTCGCTGGAATCAGTTTCTCTGACGTCCATGATGGCATTGAAATGCCGCTCATCTCTTAACGGGATGAGTGAGCATCCAGATAGCCTGGGACCCCGACCACTCGAAAGTTCTGGGGAACTGTAGGGCTGAACAATTGGCAAGGAAAGGTACAACTCTCCAGTTGAAACCGGAAAAGCAAGTCTGGAGAGGCCTATAGCTTTTTATGGCGCTTAAAAAAGAGGCGATAGCCTCGGCACAGAAGAGGTGGAATGACACCATATCATGCAATGTAGCGCGGCAAGTCTGGCCGAAACTGGATTTGAAGCGCTCCGAAAACACTACTATCCCTACGTAGATCTTACTTAAGCATAGTCGTGGGGGTGCTCACATGACACTGCCTCATTGGGGAGCATGCGAGGAGGTTTGTGTCAATGGCAAATGACTTCTGTAGAAACTGTATGCATGAGGAGGAGGAAGAGACTTTGAGCCACTATGCCCGGCGCTAGCTTACATTATTTACAAACATATGGGCAAATATTGTTTCGACGGCCTTATGGATCTCGCGAACTGCAATGAGCGAGATATCTTACGCTACTTATGTAGCTTTGAATGGTTTCAATGAAGGTGAAAGGGAAGTAGGATCCTTTGGTATCAAAATGGACCGTCACCGGTCTAAGTGTGCGTTAGCAGCCACTCTAACCTTACCTAACCTAAAGCATCAGTTTTACCAGTGATGCCCCTGCAATTGTGCCTGGCATTTAGCATCGCTTTTATTTTTATGAGCACTGGTTGCATCATCTGAAGTAGGAACTTGACACCCAATGATTCTTTTCAGATGGGATTTTGTAGATTTAACTGCAGCCTCCCATTATTCACCAAATGTGTACTAGGAGGATTAAAATGCCAATTGATTTTGTAACCTAAAAGAAATTTAGATATAATGTTTTGATTATTAGATAACATTTCCCGAATTTCCTTAAGCTCACGATTAGATCCCAAAAAGTTCGAACATAAATTACTTGGAATATATGTTACTTGGTATACCCCGTCGGGCTTTAACACAGCGATCGCTTTAACGCAGCAATAAAAGCTTCCGTTGTTAGATCGTGTATCAGTTCTATGTGAGCTGCTTTGACACTAGTACACACACAAGCAAAGCTTTATACGCGTTTTGTTTAAATTGGACTCTTCCTCTCTTTGCATAAACTAATATAGGTCCTGCATAGTCAATACCAATTGTAAGAAATGGCATTTTAAAGGGAACTTGATTATCTGGTAACTTGCCCATATATTGTGTTTCTGTATGACCTGTATGTCTTACGCCTATGGTACAGGTACGTATAAATTCTCTTGTCACTGTTTTTATTTAATAAAGCCAAAACCTTTGTCTTAACGTGCTAATTAAGAGTGACCAGCCCACATATCCTCATTTGCGGTGATCGAGTCTGATAATCATTTTTACTACGCTTAGTTCTATAAATGCTGAAGATTGATTGATCCTGCCTCCTACTCGTGTTATTCTATCATTGTCCATAAATTGCGCTAGCGTAACCAGCTTGCTGTTTCGGTTAATTGGTTGGCCCCTTTTCAGTAACTGTTCCGCTGCTGTAAAAATTTGTGCTGTGTATATATTTCATGATGGCTTTTTCCCTTTGATCCGACTCAGTTTTGCGTAAGAAGCTGGAAAAGATTCAATTTTTTGGTTGCTTTTTATCCAACTTAGTAGCATTAAAAGCTTACCATAACTAGAGAATGTTTGATTTAAATTTTCTATTAAATGTATTTCGGTGTTAGCTGTTAAAATGTTGACTTTGATTAGCCTTTCTTCTTCCTTGGTTTTGATACGGTTCGGTAGTCCTGGCCAAACAGATTTATTTTTAGACAACCACTCTAGTCCATACCACAACAACTCATTATTTTTTAACAACTCAATGGACAAACCCCGAGAGGTAGAATCAGCTGGATTTTTAGTTTGTTCGAACATGTCGCCAGTTGTTACAACTAATGTGTTCTATCATTTGCGATGTTCTATTACCAACAAAGGTGGTCCATTTTCGAAAATATACGACGGCAGTATAAGCTACTTAGTTCGCTGGCATCGCAAAAAGCATCTATTTTATGACACTCACGTTTGTCAGCGTTAATAACCATTCACGTCATCCATAATTTGATTCCATTTAATGATGATATCCGTTGGTAGCTTCTGATCCCATTCTAAATTGGAAAATCGCAGAGATTGCGTTAAAATCTTAAATCTCACCGTCGTTGGTGCTAGCCAACCGAGTGGATAAAAAAGTTATCTACTTTCAGATAATATACTTCTTTTAGTTAATGGTTTAGAGGATGAAATTTGCATGGTGAAACGAATCTATCATGTTCTGGATCCCATGTTTATTCCCAAAACCTTTAGTGGTGCATTATTTGGTTGATCTTCATGTATTTCAATTAATTTGTAGGCTCTTTTATGTTCGGGTATTGCGCTTATTAGTTCCAAGGCATTAGAACTCCATTTACTTAATTGCATTCCATCTTCCAATAAGGTTTTTGTAATGTCATCCTTTATTTTCATCGTCTCATTAATGTCATTGTGCCTTGTCATTTAATCTTCTACGTACATATCCTTTTTAAAGCAGTCGAAACAGCTGGGTAATGAATTTGGTTAATTGCGGCTAGTTCTTTGATAACTCTTGCCGATAAAAAAGGAGCAGAGGCTGTTCCATAAGTAACAGTATGAAGTTTATAAAAGTGAAAACTTGGAAGCAACCTTTGCCGAAGCATCAAATACTACTGGTAGTTTTGTACTTGTGCGGTGCTCCTTCAAAACTCTATAAATTGGTGAGAAAATACAACTTTCATAGATGGCCTTATCTCTGGTTATTTCTGTCATATGCCCAAGTTGAATATACTCATTCATAAACTCGTGATACATTTTCCTATATTCTTCGTTTCTTGGAAATCCTTTTTTTCACTGTGTACCGTCGCCGAATAGCTGAATTGAGAAATGTTTCAATGATCGGTTTTGGTTGCTTAAATGGTAGCCTTACGATGAATCTTCCATTAACCTTTCTTGTTGTATTGGTAACAAAATGACTTTCACATTCTTCTTTTGCAGTTGTCTTTTTTTTTTATTGCACTGGAACCTCTTCTAATTCCCAATACAATTTCAAACTCTTGTCTATATTTGGTTCATCAAGATTGTTAGCTGATGTCGATGCCAATGTTAAAGTGGTAGGTTGTATATCACCTTGGCATCCAACTAAAACCCATTCAAATACTGTCTGCTGCACTATAATCTAGCTTGCATTGTTCCGAATTTTGACATTCTCTAAAATTTGAAAAAAGATATCAGACCCGAGTAAAATATCTGTCGATTTGGATGTATTTATTCCAGGATCTGCTAAATCAATACCGTCCACTAACCTTAAATCGTGTTGACTTACCGTTGGTGAAGGTAACACAGCGGGACTCTTGGTAAAACGTATGCTTCCATCTGCAATTCTGGTTTAATATTTTTTTGATTTGTCATATTGACTGACGTTATGCCCTTTGTAGGCTCAGTTTGAGTTTCACCAATACAATTCTCTCTACAATTCTTACAATACTGAGATGAATGAGAGTTGTGATCCCGTATCTCTTATGTTGAACAATGCTGTTGGAAGTATTGATTGTACCAGTAACGTCATTGATATTGCACTAGTAGTTTGTTTTTTGTCTTCGTCATTTGTCACTGGAATGCTGGATGTTTTTTTAGTTGGACCTGGAAATTCAAATACACAAGCGTGTGGTGTTTTTTATACATATCTTGCACCTTTTTTTTAATTTGAAGTGGTAGGGCGAGTGTGAATCAGAGAAGCAATTGAAGCAGCGTTTTGATTCTTTAATATGGTTTCGCCACTGTTTACGATCATTTGCAATCAATTCTGCTAAATGTAACGTTTGCAGTTCCTCTGAACATTTCTTGTTTCAGTGTGAAGGTTTTGCGGAACATTAAAAGATGTTTAATTTGTTGTATTTTTGGATTCGTGCGGAAAGCGAACAAGCCTATAGACCAAAAAAGAGTCATTTTTATACATGTTTTTACATATACATATACATATATACAAATGTTGCCATGTTGTTTTAAATGACCTCTAATTTATCTAAAAACCAAGGTTGCATCAAGAGATATCTTTACTGTAAGGACAACGCAAAAACCAAACAAAATATTTTATAATTCCAAAAGCCATTCATTCGTAATTGCTAACTCTAATTCAAGTAAACAAAAATCAAATTGGCATTTGTGTAATGGTATCAGACATGCATTTTTTGGATGTCCTTACCTTCTAAGCTTAAGCCCAATAGAGCGATCAACTGGATACAAATTATATAACAAAAAGCAACACGCGTTGTTACATATTGATCCAAAATATGATAAGAAAGAAGAAGAAATTAACAGTTAAAATAATGAGAGAAACAACATACAAACAAAGCCATCAAGTCAAACACAAACATTTGTTCCATCACCCTTGGTTACTCACTCAAACGTGTTACTAACTTTCAACTCGGCAACCGTAATTGTTGGGTTAAAACGGTCAAGTGGAGTTTTGGACATTAAATGTCGCGCATTGTTGGATTCCGGAAGCCAATACAATTTCGTACCTAGCTTCTTGGTCCAAAAGCCAGAACCAGAATTAGGCCAATTAATGTAGCTGGAATCAGTTAAACATCAACTAAAGTAAATAAAATGATTTCAACTCAACTAAAATCATGTTATAAAAACATGTTGCCTTATAATTAACAAAGTTAAACCAGATTCTATATTTAATGAATCACGTTATATTTTTCCAAATTTTTTACTGTCAAACAAAATTTCATTAAAACCAGAATTGCCCATGTTACAAAAAACTTTATTGGGATGGGTAATCTTTGGCAAATCAAAAATAACGTTAGATTATATTTTAAACATTCCTGCACCAATCAACAAATAAGAGGAACAATCGATTTCTCCGTTAATCCCAAAATTTTGGGAAATGGAAAATCTTCGACCAAAAAATATCGGTCGATGAAAAAAAAATGTGAAAACCATTTCCAATCGATATACTCCAGAGACTCTGATGGAAGATACCGTGTATTTCTATCAGTGCATGAGAACATTACACATCGACGATATTTTTATTGGTACCAATACATTGGCAGAGGCATTTCAACTTCAATCAGAACTACGGAAATAAACAGAATGGAGCACAAATGATATAAAGTTGTCAAAAAACATCTCTTTAGAGGATCATGAAGTAGTATGAACGCTAACGAATTTAATAATGGACAGTGCATCAAGGCACTCTGATTACTGATTAAAAGAAGATACATTTACATTTAAAAGTCCGGAATTCAACTTTGAATCAGCGATGACTAAACGAAAAATTCGTTCGGAGATAGCTAAACTATTCGACCCGCTAGGTGTGTTAGCACAAATGCCAGAAAAGTGCCTATTATTTCGAATTAACCTCCCCATCGCAAATATCCAATTATCAAAGTGTATATTTAGCTTTTTATACAAAGGCTTATATGGAGCATGGAATTACATACGAACAATTTATACTACAATTATATTGTAACCGTAAACCTAGTGTATAGCAAATCTCGTGTAGCTCCTTCAAAAAAGATCAGTGTGCCACATTTGGAACTGTTTGCCGCACACTTACTGTCCAAAGTAGTGAGAGTAACACTTGAATCAGTGCAATACAAATTTACTGATGTGATGCTGTGGTCAGATTCAATCATTTTAGTATTGGATGAGTTGCAATCCAATACTAAAATGATTAAATACTAAAATAATTTAATCACCACATAAATTAAAAATCTTTGTTGCAAATAGGGTGCACGTGATACAAAACTCATTGTCAACTTTAAGTGGTCTTACGCTGCATCATAGCTTAAGCTTACAGATATAATATAACAAGGTGGTTGCCTTACCACGTGGAGTTATTTTAAATACAACTAACCGTAATATCGAGCATGATAACATTGATTTTGAACTAAAATCAAAAATACTTGCCGCAATTATCCAAACATGTCATTAAGATTAAGTTGAGTTAACATCTCCTGACGGATACGTATTAAGTGTAAAAATATATCAGAGACGTGCTGAAAACAGAAGCATAAAATTAGAATATTTAGTCGAGATAAAATATTTGACAAATTAACGAAAAGTAAAAGTCTCACATTGCTTTAATTGAAATTTGTTGCCAAACGCATTTTATATACATTACCACTTATAATTTTTGGGCTAGTTATAGGGAAATAAATTCCACAGTTCGGTTGCAGAGAAAACCACCTAATAATAAAATTCATCCATTAAAATGATGTGGGTTTAAATAAATGCATATTTTAAGTTTTAACCTACTGTTGCCCTTTATAAATATATATGTCAACTAAGTCATACATAAAAGATAATTTCCAGACACCCACGTTGAAAACTGTATGCTTCATTTTCAGATTTCATTTTTTAGTTTTTTTTATTTATTTTTCATATTCTATTACATTTAATATTAAATCTGTCAGGGCACCAAACATTTTCAAAAGATCAACAAAAATTGAAAATCTATTTACTATTATCCAACGATGGAATGGTGTGTGGTATTTTTATGGGGAAAAATGTTACAAATTACAGCCAATTCAAAGATACGATAACGACGACATAACACATTAGAAAAGTAGCAGCAAAATGCAATTTTGTTATTTCCTATATTATATGTGTGTTTCTATAATTTTGTACATCTTCAGCACAAAATAATGTACAGATATACCTCGTGTAACAGAGTGTACACCATTCCCTCATGGTTCCCCTATTAAAATGCAGCTCATTTTAAGAAAATTTTTGAGTTACAGGAATGTCCAACTCATGAGAATAGAGTTGGCTTAATATTACTCGGCTTTTTCGAACTACACCTAGTGCTAACTAGGCAACAGGACACGCAACAGAGCCTTCTTGGTTTAGCTTACTCCCACATATAATTACTCCAAGTTGGAATAAAAATTGAAGCTAATTCGAGAACATATTTCAGTGCATTATGTCGGATTATAAGTTGCCAGCAGTAAATGCCAGGTACACTAATCCAAGTTACAACTAGACAGTATACAGCGTGTCCAGTAGAAACACAGTAAATGCAATCGTATTTTAGTACTCTTCTTTAATCTCAACATACGTGTATACAACAGCCATTGGAATTATTTTTTTACGCTTGCCATGCGTAATTGGAAGGGTAAGTATATTAGCTGTGTTGCTTTCACTAAACCGAAAAATTTTACAACAACAATTGCATTGTATTAAGAAAATTTTCTTTATTTCTCAAGCCAACAATTTTTTAGGTTTAGGGGAAATAAAACCATTTTATGGTTATGGTGTTCACCACAAGGAGCTAATTTTTTCAAATTTATTACTGAAAATCATATTTATAATCATAGAAACTATCATCACATCACACGATTCTTGTATATAAATTTTTTTTTACATAAATGTATATAAAAAAGTTTGACATAAATGTTTTATAACCAAAACAGAAAAATTAAAATGCGCATAAAGCCAAAAGCTGTTGCTTTGTGATATTAAAGTAAAACTCGCTTAGCTTTACGAAAGCAACACAGCTATTGTTACGATTTCTCTAGAGTTAAACCTACAGACATCTATGAAGTAGCATTAGTATTAGCAAAAAAATTAGTAAGTATGGTTTATGGAATAGCATAGTAACATCTCAAAAAGTAAAATGAAATAATATAAAAATATAATATTCAAAATACATGTAATTTTGGTACACAAGCGACGTACTGTCTTGAGTTGAGCTGAGTTGTGTTCTGTTTTAAACGCGAAAGAGTTAAAATTAGTATCATAGTCTATTGACATTACAAGTGTTATGAGAAGTAAATTATTGTTGTTAAAATAAAGAATTGTTTAGTAAGAATAATTGTGTTATTTATTGCGGTAAGTATTGTAAAGTTTGTTTAGGTGAAAACTCTTGAATATTGAATTTGTAAAATGGACAGTAAATTTCAGTGGGATTTAGTAACAATTAGGTGATACGAACCAAAAATAGGCAAAAACGTAACATTATAGGTTCCTTCAATTCATCAGAATTTACTGAAATGATATTGAGTTACTATTTAGAAATTAAGTTATATTTAGATATTAGAGTTACTGAAATTAATTTGGGTATTCAACTGACATTTTTCACTTCAGATACATGGCAATAAATCAATCATATTTTAAGCTGATGTTGAAGTTTCATTTTAATAATACTTTTGTAATTTAAATAAATGAAAAATAACAAAAACAACCCATCTGAATTTACTACTCGACCAAAAAATACAATCAGTAGCTTAATATTTTAACTGAAGTGAAGAGGTGCGAATTGAACAGCCAATTCACATCAATATATTAATTTATTTAAAATATTCAGTTAATTCACTCCAATCGAATACACCTTATAATAAAATGTTGGTTCAAGTCTGTAATATTCGTAACACATGATACATATTCCCGACACAAGATGTCCGCTTTCTAATACCAAATATTTCTTATTTGGTTTAATTTCCTAACATAACCTATATTTAATAATATTGTTACCTTTTTGTCTATTGCCGATTCATATCATTGGAATTGTAAATTACTTCCACTAATTATTAATGTCCACAAACAAGTACACAACACTGTACAAACCAATAAACACTACACAACAGTTCCCACTTCACTTTTTTTTGTTTATTCTCAGAAACAATAATTTCTACAAGAAATTACACAATTATTCTTTATTTAATCACACTAAATAACTATTTAGTTTAACAACAATAATTCACTTTTAATAACACTTTAATTTCACTAGATTAACCGCTTACGACTGGTGGGGGCTTGTCGCTAATCTTTACTCGTTCGCGTTTAAAGTACAACTCTTTTTCGCCTACAACATCGGTTCGGTTGTATACAAAAATTACATGCATCTCGAACATTCTACTTCTATCTAGATGTCACTACTCTATTTTATTTACTCGATTTGTAATATTATTAGTACTATCGATACCTAATAGATGTCGCTAGGTTTTGCCCTAGGGAAATCGTGATATATTTGGTGCTATTCCACGCTAAGTGGTTTCGTAATATTAGCTGTGTTGCTTTCACTAAACCGAAAAATTTTACAACAACAATTGCATTGTATTAAGAAAATTTTCTTTATTTCTCAAGCCAACAATTTTTTAGGTTTAGGGGAAATAAAACCATTTTATGGTTATGGTGTTCACCACAAGGAGCTAATTTTTTCAAATTTATTACTGAAAATCATATTTATAATCATAGAAACTATCATCACATCACACGATTCTTGTATATAAATTTTTTTTTACATAAATGTATATAAAAAAGTTTGACATACATGTTTTATAACCAAAACAGAAAAATTAAAATGCGCATAAAGCCAAAAGCTGTTGCTTTGTGATATTAAAGTAAAACTCGCTTAGCTTTACGAAAGCAACACAGCTAATATTCATTTTTCCAGTTTTTTTTTTTTTTAATGAAAACAGTTACAGCCATTATACTTTTTGGGTCATCTTTTGATCAAATGTCTTAAAAAGCGGTGCTTTGTATCTTCGCACATTCTATATGATTAGATTTATCGTATTTATTTCCATTTAATTTTTTGTTTTTCATAAAATTATCTGTGACACACAATTTGTGTCAATTATTTTTGCTACAATTGTGCTTACTGCAACAAAAAATGAGCTACACATTGTTTTTTACATTTTTTACTTTTTGTGTACACTCTATTTTATTCGCTTACTCCAATAAGTATTTTGTATACCCATTATTTTACTCACTTCATTTTACTTCATACCCGCTTAAAAAGTTGAAAAACTAGTCAGTGTCATAATACCACTAGGATGCGAGCCAAACTCAATGTAAATCGTTTGGTAAGGTAAAACAAAATTTTACCATAATTTACCTTTGAAATCACTCAAATGTTCAATAAATTTATTTGTCAAAAATAGTGCAGAGAGTAATAATTTTAGACTTAAACAGTTAAAAATGATTGATTATTCAATTAACCAAAAATTCAAAAATCCAACCACAAGAAAAGTTTACCATTATATACCCTACCTCATACACTGTTATATAACTGTTATATTTGAGTTTACCGTGATTTACCTTAAGCTTGGCCCGCAGCCTAAATAACTGATGTAAGTCAACTGTTCCATTTGTACCTCCTCATTTTAGTTAAAAAATTGAGCTACTGAATTATCTGATTGTATTTTTCCTCGAGTAGTTAATCAAAGCCTCCTATATATTATATACTTCTATATATTATGTATATATAGGAGGCTTTGAGTAAATTCAGATTGGTTGCTTTTATTGTTTTTTTTTTTTAATGTTTTATTTATTTAACGTGATAAGGTTTTATGACTCACCGTGTGTAGAAAATTGAATGATTTGATTGGATGATTAGTTTTAAAAATTGTATTGAGTAGATTGATCTTTAATCTCAAAGTCTTGAGGAATAATTTCGCTATATATCAGTGTGAACTCTGACATACCCCTTGTACCCTGCGGCGACTTTAACATCGATGTCATCGCTTAACATGAATTTTGCGCTTGATGCCTTTAATTTAAATTGCTAAAAACAAATGATAGACTACACTGGCAAAAAATAGCACTCAGCATAAAGGTAGCTGCAAGAAATACATTCCGGTAAAATTTTATTGCTACATTTTTGTTACGCAAATTTTGCAAATTATATGTTCAGTGAACGGTTCATTGATTTGTGGAAAGAGATTGGGTTTGCTGTATAACCGAAAACGAAAAAAATATGGAAAGGTACCCAAAATTACCATAAAATTGGGAAAATCATTACGCAGATTAACGATGATGTACAGCACGAAACAATAAAATATTCTGATTTATTTAATCTTCACTTTTATGTATTACGTCACGTATGTGGTTGATTTTTATACATCAACATTTTTAGGGAGTTGTATATAGTGTAACTTGGTTTAAAGCTATACGGGGTTTACCTGTTTATAATACACAACACAATTCTGAAAAAATGTGATTTTGCCTTTAAGAAATGCGCACACCATGAATGAAATACATAATATGGGACAAACTTATTCATATACCAATCTTATAAAAAAAAATTTCAATTTTTCAACATACCGGGTTTCCCAATAGGTTGAAAAATGTTCAGTAACTAAATGTCATAGTATAACAGTAATTATGTTCTGTTTCGAAAGTGCCAGCAAACTTAATTAACGTATGCTTAATTAATGCTATGTTGCTCAATATTTTCTAGAAATTATAGTGTCATTGAAACTGCGCTCTTAATGGAAAACCTTTTGTGCGCACGGGCGATGTACGTTATCTAAAGTTGTTTTTAGACTCATGTTCCGATTCACACACAATATATTCCACAAAGCTGTGAATAATAAATTGCTTTTCCAATTTCTTTGTATGTTTCTCGATTTAATCAAAGTTTTTCTTATTTCTAGGAAAACTTTTCCATGTTTTCTAATTTTTTATTTCATAAACATCTATAAATTAATATGAATAAGTTTTTTTTATCACAACATGGAGACATTTCTGTTCTAACTCAACCTCATTTGAAAATAACTTCGAAATTAGATTACAAAGTCACAACTGCTCTATGTGTATATACGAGTGGTGTAGTGTGTATGTATGTATGTATGTATGTATCAAAAGCACTGGCAAAATTAAGAAAAAATTAAAATTTATTTGATAAAAATTATAAATCAATTTTGTCGAAAAGGATGTATCTCACAGCACAACAACAACAACAAAATCGAAAGGATTAATATTTTTAACAAATTCAAAGAGATAAATCAACGACTGAAAATTGAAAATCTAATTAAGAAAATCTTAATCTATGGAAAAACGGTTTCGTTGATTGATTTAAATTTAAATTTTGTTTAGATTTGTAACAGTCAAATCGTCGACGTGATTTAGACACGTGTCTAAATAGGTCAAGCCAATTTTTATAGACTTCAAGCAACAAAATCATTGTTTTGTGATATGCTTTCGTTGCGACTGAAAACGAAGACATGTTTTTCGGTTTTATTGTAATTAATTAGGAAAACCACCTGTGAAAATGTTTACGGTGGGTAACATATTTTTTGGTTCATATCGATTTGTCCTTCCGATTTAACGTAATTTATTACAGTTAGATAATGCGGAGCGGTTATTTATGTGACATATTTTATGGGGATAAGTGAAAATTTGATTATGCATAATCGAAATTAATATAGATTACCTAGGAACAGGTGGAAACTTATACAACCGATTTTTTAATGTGAAGGTAAGGCTATATATTTTGTTTAAATACTGGAAGTTATCTTCATTTTTGTACGTTTCTTTATAGTGGAGATGATCTTGAAAAAGATGATATTATATTTTTTTGCTAGGACCACAAGTAAAATATAGCTATTCATGCGATTTGCATAACTGTAAATAATTTATGTATAGAGCATGCAAAAATCAGAACGATGGCTGAAGTTCAAGAGAGCAATAACAATTTGACAATGAGCATAGATCACATAATTTCCTTAAAGGAGTAATCAGATAGATGTACGACACCACAACTTGCTTAAAACATTTTTCTGGCTTACTCACACTTATAGAAAAATAATTGAGGTTCAGAATGCTTAAATTAGGTTTTGCAGTTTACTTGGAAGATGCAATTAAATCCATATAAGTTGTCATTATTGCTCAATATTAGAGTTTACTTATGACTGCTCCAATTTTTTGCCATAATTTATCCACCATCGCCATGCAAATGTCTGTATCGCTTTAGAAGGCCGAATAACAGTGGAACTAAAATAAATTGGTTTTAATATATAGTTTATTTAAATATTTCATTGTCTTAATGCTATTTGAAGAGAACTACTCGTAAACGTGTTTACAGTTTACAAATTGTTAAGTCTATTTACCTATATTGTGTACATCAATTAACTTGCTTATTCCGCAAAGAAAAAGTTATAGGTGAAAGTTTTGTAAATTTAAAAGCTTTCATTGGTTTCGAAGGGGCGATGACTTTGTTATTTTTCCGTATAGTTTATGAAATAACCTGGTTGATAGAGTCATAAGGTTAATGATGTAACACCAACAAGGAAAATAAATGAGCGGTAATTTTCTGCACCCTTTTTAATGCTAGGCAAAATCCTGTTAGCATTAAGATATTCGAAATAAATGGTTCACAGCATAATAACTTTTATCCCATTTTTATAGTAGGTTCATGGAAATTAAAAATTGGTCAACTATTCCCGTTAGGGTCATTTGGCAACAATAAAAATTATTTATAGAAATTTATACTCTGCAAGAGAGAGCGCAATAGCGATAATCAGATTGATAGTTATATCAGATTGATTATATCAGGTAGTTATATCAGATTGATCTATGAAATAGGTAGTATCACGCAGTTGCTTTAGCTGATCTGGCATGCTTAGACAAGAAGTGTTATAAAAGTCAAAACGTATGACCAGTGCCATATTATTCTCGTTAAGAATAAATGATAAGTCGACGTCTAAGCCGTTCTGTTTAAGAAAACCTACTCAGTTTATTTAACATATTTGCTCAATATTTGTTAATACTAATACTACTTTATAGATGTCTCTACATGGTAAAAATTTGAGACTAATTTTAAAACTTTTTTGTCTGCATATAGGTCTAAAATTATTTCGGCAGAATATTTAAACTTTAAGAAATCTTTAGATGAACAAACTCAGAAGTTTAAAAAATCTCAAAAATTAAAAAATTCGGTCTCTCATCAGGCTGCAGTGAACAAACTACAAAATTGCTATGCCATCTTATACTAGTTTTTATACTTCGTAGAGTTACGTTGTTCTAGCGAATTATAAGAAACTATGCAAAATTCGTTTATAAAGTTAACTTAAAACATTAACCAGCGAATCTGTAAGAATCTGTAACGAAACCTTACGGGATTGAACGAAAAGATTTTTTACAGAAAATTTGACAGTGCGACCACCGGTTTGTAACGCAATACGCGAATTACAATAAACTTTAACCTACAAAAGTTCTAATTTGTTTGTGAAGTGTGTGTACAAAGCGAAAATAAATTTTATTATTTTCCGGCAATATAATATTTTATCACATTACACAACTGATAATATATTATATTATGTATTTAAAAAGTAAATATAATAATAGATACAATATTAAAATTTAAATAATTAAATATTTACATACCAATAACCAATCTAAAACTATTAACTACACGCGACTGTTTGACATTTCTTTCAGTTTGTGCGGTAATGTTCGCTCGTTACAGAATTGTTACATGACAGTTCAAATTTAACGAAACTGAACGAAACTTTCTTAAAGAGCCGCTGGTCATTAACAAAAATTTTCCTATTGTCGCATTCCTACGGAAATTTCTTACAGACTCGCTGGTTAATGCTTAACTCTTATGTTTTTTCCTTTTTTCTTTTGAGTTAAGAACCATTTAGATAATTTTAAATCTTTTATGTTTTAAATTTTAATATTTAAGAGAACATTTTGGATTTTCTAAACCTTTTGTGTTTAAATTTAGTTTGGCCAAATATATAATTTTTTTATACTTAAAATCAAACTGTTAGAGTTTTCTTTATTAGTTGCCAAAACAAAAAGGATTTATTTCAACTGTTTTTTGGTTTTATTTTAGATCAAAACTTTTTATGTTTAAAATTAATGCTTTCTAACGTCTTCACATTCACATTCCCCTTTAAGGCTCGTTAAAGTTATAACGAGATTGAATTATGTCATATACCAAATCCAAATGACCCAACGAGGCAAACCTAATGTGGTCCACCTAGAACGATTAAGACTCTACCGAGAACATATTCTCTGTTATTTGATGTTACGTCGTTTCGAGCATTCATCTTATCACTATGGAAAGTGGTATTAATTCTCGCACAAACTAATGCACTTCATTCAATGTTTCCCTCATATGTTGTCCACGTACTGCTGGAGATATAAATTTCGAAAAATAAAATCTCCCCATATTTTAGCTAGAGTTTTATTAATTCCAAGATGGCCACCACTACTACCCCAATTGTACTCAATTAAAATCTCTGCAATCCGAGCCTTAGGTACCATTAATAACGAGTTCGTCGACTTACCATCTGAACTCCGCAAAATCTACTTTATACGGAACACAAACGCTGTGGTTACTGAATTTTTGTTGGCGATTTCAATTCACTATTATTCTTTGCATTTCTTTACATATTTAAAAATGTTTGGAAATTTCACTCCGTCTTTTCAACTCATTGAATGCGCTCTCCTGCACTTCGGTTCACTCACATACCTGTTCGGCCATTTCTGGTCAGCTCATGCAAACTTCTAGCAACATCAACAAATCCTGTTAATGGTGTAAGTTCCAATAAAACTACTTAATTCGTGTAGATTCTGTTTTCTGAGCCCCAGTCGTTTACCGCGGAAATCGAATACTTCCTTCAAATTTTTCAGGTGCTCATCGAATTTGTTCTCCTTTACGATGGTGTCATTCAAATACACTAAGCACGTTTTTTAGTGCAACCTTTAAGTGTGCCTTCCTTTAAGCGTTTGAAAGTTGCAGGAACGATAAATAAACCAAAGGGCATTACATTAAATTGCCTAAACTGAACACTGTCTTTTCTTGATCTTCATCTGCGACTTTCACATGCCAATAGTCACTCTGCAAATCGAGTATTGAAAATATTCGTGGTCCTGATAGTATATCCCATGTATCGTCGATCATCGCTAACGGATAACTATTCTTGTTCCTTATTGTTTTGAGCTTTATATAATCGAAGCAGGAAGTTAGACTAGCATCTTTATTTTCACCAGAGCTCCAATAACTTCTCTAATGGTGTTCTTAATTCAGTAATCATTCTATCCACCTCCACCTGCTATTATTTTCAGTGTATGATGAATTAGAACCTCCGATCCTGTGTTGGAATGTAAATTATTTATTCGCAGTAATTCTTTTGCTGCATTTGCTCGTTTATAGGATTCTTAAGTCGCTATCAGATTGAAAATGATATTTTCGAATAATAATTTATCTAATTTTACTATCATCATCACTTGTTAACACAACGCAGCACTTTTGTGATCCAGAACCTTCCTCCTATTTTCCCTACACATTTCTGCGTTGGGAGGCAACTTTTTCCGGTGGTCTTAAAATCTATGAATTTCAATGACGACTGGGTGATTTTTCCTTTCATCGCTGGTTCATCTATCTAAATTTTCTGTTAATGAGGCTAACGCAGAAATTTTAATCTGTCTGCACAAATAGGTTTAATTGTTTATCAACCTCAAATACGCATCGAAATACAAATCTTTAACTTTGCATAATAAAATCGAATTAAACCGACGTCACAATAATTCATAACATATTCTAAATACTTTATACTTAGACGTATAAAATGATAATAATTTCAATTAAATAAACATTAAATTCGCGTCATGAATAAATTAAAACCAATTTTTTGTGTTTGTTGTTATTAAAACCTAAGCAAAAAAAATATATATATAAATAATTTAAGCAAATTTCATTTACATCGTTGTTGCTCCTGAATAATTATAAATTTAAATTTAAATATTTTCTTTGAATTTATAATTAAATTCAAAAGATAATGAAAGTCTCAAGCAGAACAGTGTTTTTATATGACAAAACTTACTCGTATCTAGCAAAAATATACACACGCAGAATTAAGATTTTTTCTGAAAAGTTTTTTTTTTTTAAATGCCTGGAAATATTTAGCAGTGTATATCTAGATTTCATGAGCTGGGGGTATCAATTAGTGATAATTGGGGATCAATACCGATGATTGAGAGTCGCCAAATCACACTATGATAATCACGATCAACTGGATGCAATTTTACCTGCCTAAACATATTTTCCACTTCAGTGGCAAACCCAATTTTGTGTTTGCGATGAAAACAGTTCATATAACCAAAGCACTTGTTTTGTGTGAAAAGATCTAAAATTAGCAGATGTTTTTCAGTGCGCAATAATTTAAAAATTACACCACCCTCAAGAAGTATAAGACTTAGAATATGGAAGTTCTGATCAGTCAATTTTAAAATTTTAAACTTTGATTAACATGGTTGGCACCAGTTACCTAGTCGGTTAAAAGATTTATAATTGGTTATGACTTCCTTATAGAGTATTGTGACTGGCTGTTACTGGAAGCAGGCATCGAAATAGATTGACTATTGTTGACTGTTGAGTTTGTTTGTTTATTAAAGCAACGTCATTACTCGATACTTGTAGCACAGCCAATGTAGTTGATGACCGGTGACTGGCTCATCTCCGTCTGATGATCTGATAATTGTATGCCAAGTGCCTAGCTTAGTTGCATCTCTTCCATTTTTCTTGTACAGACAAATAACGTGTATAGCAGTCTATAATGATACTTGTGAAATATACGCGAAATGAAGAACCTGATGGACATTCCTTTCTTACATGATAATTTGTAAGGAAGTTTGCGTAGATACCCGAATTATCCACCACTTCTATATTCGTTTCGATATGCTTAATCCTTTGAATCGAAATCATTTGTAAACTGGATGATTACTTTTTTAAACAAAAAAGGCACTCTATCGTATCTATGGTGGTATGATAAAAAGTGTTTAATTTGGTTATTGTTTGGGATAGCAGTTGTACCTGCTTGGAATTCTTGGTTGATAATCATTATTCTAAGGCATCACACCTTTTATGGATAAATTTAAGAAATTCATCAAAACTGGCGGACATTCCATTTCCACTGAAAACTGAGCCCAAGCCTCTTTTGTTTTTATATCCATATTTTTAGCCAAGCATCTCTTTGTTTCCAAATTACCCCATCAGATACATCAGAAATTTGTTAAAGACCTTCAATGTTAAACTGATGACTTTGTTTTTGCCCCATGAACTTCAATTAATGAGGTTACGAAAGATCTCTTCCTATTCGATAAGCCTGTAATTTTCCCAAGGTTCCTGGTAGTTTAATTCAGGAACGGAAGCGTAGTTCAAAAACCCGATATTTTTATGTCCAAGTTGTCCTTTGGAAAAGAGTATAGATGTATAGCTCATCAGTATGGTTAACGAAAATCATGTCTGGCAATTATTTAGTACTTTAATACTGATCACGATGTAACGTTGTTGCTAAATAATCGATTGCAGACTTTATGGAGGTATGTTCTTTTGTTGGAAATTCTATTAGCTTGAATATAACATATTTCCGCTCTGTTAAAAGTGGTACATTTAGTTCAAAAACAACATGTTGACCACTGATTCTACTTAAACAGGACATTATTTGATAAAAGAGTACTATTTGATCTGGGTGTTAATGTCCCGGAAGAATCACGGTTGTTGGCGAATGGTGCTTGTTAGTCAGTTGTGCTGATTGCCTTATTAATAAGGGTATCCGTGTGTAGATCTGTTCCCATTGTTATGGTCATTTAGTAGCTCACTGATTTCTTGGTTAACTATTTTCAAATCATGTTTTATCGGTGTTTCTCTTTTGTTAGAAAACCGAGGGTGGATTTAGGGATAAAAGTTTGTTATTTGATTAACTGTAAAAATGGTTGATTCGTCTTGGCTAATATTCTGCATCTCGGATGTGAAGTACTCTAAATAAACCATCTGTTAAGTTTCTTAATATGTTGATTGCAACTCTCCTTTGTCTGTTTCTTTTCTCATCACGATAAAGTGTCTCAGTTTTCCACTTAATATCTGACAGGATATGTTGAAGTTGGCTGTTGATAACCGATCACACATTCTGACTAGTGCTATTTATACAAGGATTGACTACTTTGAGAATGGGATATTATCTTCTTTGATCAGGACGACATCATCTATGTCCATGATCTGGCCGTTATGGAAGTTCAAGTGATTGGTTGAACAGCACTTCATAATGTGTTGAATAAGGTTTTGTAAAGCGCTGAATAGGATATGTATTTTTTTCAGTATGTTTTACTTTTTTTGAGTCCCCTATTAAGTCACCTCTCTCTAGAAATTCTTCTGTGCTTTTCAGTATTTGTCAAGAAGCAGCATTACCATTATTTAGTTCCACTATATATATTTCAAAAGGTATTCTATAACTTTGTTGCAGCGGTTTTTTCTTAGTCGTTTTTGGTTTTTGCTACTTGACATCCTCTATAATTTAACAAGGCTGAACTTTATACTTTATGCATTTTAACGGAATTTTTTTATTTAAGTGACTTGCTTTAGCAACATGTTTTTCTGTACCATCTGTCTAGGATATCGTAATTAATATTTTTGGTTTTAGCCTTGAAATTTTTTTGCATTGTGGTATTAGTCCAGTTTCTTTTCGCAGCATTTCTATTTTAACCGTCATGTTAAGGATTGTCTTTATGTTGTATATATTTTCTACCTTTTTTCTTATTAAACATGAGCATAAAAATTACACCCCCTTTTAAAAATGTAATCCTTTTACATTTTCTCCTTTTCCATATGTGGACTGCATCTTCAATTTTTAATATCTAGCCATAACATCTACTCATATATGCCTCTTTGTGTAAGTTGATTAACAATTTCATACGACCTGATCCATGCAATGAAAGCAAATGCAATGTGCAGATGGATTTAAAATCGGACCTATATTCGTGCGTCCTCAATTTGGCTGGTGACGGCGTAAGGTAGGACGTTAAAAATTAACTGCGAAAGAGTTGGGAGAGCTTCGGCCGCAGAACAGATTGCAGAGTTCAGAAACAAGAAAAAAAAAAGATCTCGACGTACAATTAAATTGCGCAAACAATTAAAAAAATTATTTGCGCATGTTTTATGTATAGATCATCAATTATTTGCAAAATTATTTTTGCGTTGTTCGTTTATTTTATTCGAACTACAGCAAGGTACAATAATATATAGTAACCATTTTTTCATCGCATGACCTATTTATGAAAACAACCACTGAACTTGCGCAATCATATTGAAGTAACATCCTCATGTTCAAGTTATTGCGCAATATACTCAATTTTTATTTAAAATTTTGAACATTTTTTCATTAATTTTTTTATTGCTGAAACAAAAGAAATAGAACAATATATTGAGTGATAACTACGTCATACAATTATATTGCGCAATTTAATTATACGTGAATACCGGCCCTAATGGTGCGATTCGATTCTTCGTTTTTTATCAGTAAGTGATTTCATTATTGTTAGCACAGTGGTATAGTTGGATAAGTCAATCTCAAGTATTTTTTGCCATCTTCCAGCCAGTATGTCCAGTTTGGGTGACAGTTATGATATATATGTTGCACCACTTTTTATAGAAGATTCCGCGAAGATTGGTTTCTCTTACGATTTGTTTTTATCAGTAAAAAAAACTTTCGTCATATCCATTATAGAATTTTTTGTGTATTGAGAGTATGATGTGACGTGCTTTTTCTTTTTAACGGTCATTTAATTTGATTTTCGTGCAAAACAATTTTTTTAAATCTGTAATTCATATGCGTTTTAGAAAATTTTGTGTGTAAGTCATTTTACTGTTATTTTTTTTTGATTAACTCACCAAACTTTTAGCAATTAGATTTTCTTATAATAATAATAATAATAATAATAATGCATTATGTCTGTTTAACGGTTATTCCATATAACTGAAAAATTTATTTTTTTTTGTGTTATTCACATTCATTTTATAATTTTGTGTGTATGGAAAGTGTTGTGACGTGGTTGAATTGTTTAATGATTATTTAATTTAAGTTTCGTGCTAAATTATTTTTATTTTGAATCTATCATTTTGATTAATTCACCAAATGTAAATAACGTTTGTTTAAGCTGTTTAACGGTTATTTCAATAATTTTCGAGCTAAACAGTTTTTGTTTAATCTGTATTGTTTGTATATTTTAGATTTTTTTATCAGTTGAGTATGTTGGCGGGACATTTCGTTGTCATTTTACATTCGTTGACTGTCAGTGATTCGTAAGGAATCACTGACAATATGTTTGCAGCATTCTTTTAGATGTGTATGTTCATTTTTGGACAAAAAGTAACGTATGTCGAATAGGATTCATTCGCTTGTGCTAATAGAGTGTGCTTGTGTCTTAGTGCAAGTGCTGACCTCTTTAATTTAAATTTGGCGAGTGGAGTATTTTCATCAATTTGGAAGCTCTGTTTTATTAAATCAATTTCCCAGGATGGGAAAATACGAATATCGAGAATTACAATGGTATTTTTAACTTACCGGCTATTCCTAAATTGTTTGAATCGGTGGTCAGGACCATATCTTCTGCTTAGTAAAAAATAGCACCTCTATAAAAATTAGAATACCAGACAATTCGAATTTTGTGCACCAATTTGTTAACATCAGCAATAGAGGGTGCGGTGGATTTTGCCATATTTGTACGGAACGAACTTACAAAATAACACATCTGGAGATATAAATATTTGTTGTCTAATTTCCAATAAGACAGCCATCTTAGACCACTTTTATTTATTATTTTCAGAGACGATGCAAGCTTTGAAGCACACCGTCACATTGTTAGTTTTGATTTATGCTGATAATGTAAAAATAATCTAGATAATGTTTAATTATAACATGAATTAAATAATTTCTGTGCATGGCGTAACTTGAAATGTTTCCAAAAAAGTTATGAACTTTTCTAAAGTGAAAAATGATCTTGATACTGTTTTTAAATGGTGTTATCGTCAATAGAGCCCATTCCTTTTTAGATTTAAGTGTCATATTTTCTAGAAATTTGTCTTTTAAGGACCTTATTGACAGATGTATCAAAGAAGGCTATTCAATGTTAGGCTTTTTATTCCGTTTCTCTAACGATTATCATGATCTGCATACCTTAAAAGGTCTAATGGTATAATTTATTCGTTTTCACCTGAAATATGCATTTACTGTCTGGAAATCGTTCTGCTGCTGATATCATTTGACGGGTTTCATGCATGTTTCGAGTATGTCTCACAAGATTAATCTTTATACATTCTCGCGACGTCGTGCTTTTGCTTTCTTACTTTTATATGTTTAACCAGCTTGATTAGTTTGTTACCATTCCTACCATGTAGAGGCGCATACTTTCTACTATCTAGCCAATTTTCCAATGATTGTCCGCATGTTTAATGCACAGCTAAGCTATCAACGGTTAGCGAGAACTTGCTACTATATATTAGTTAGAATAGTGTCATAGAACTTTTTAAAAGCCATGATGTTGCTTTCCGGACATCATAAAAGTTACGCTGGTGCCTGGCTACTCTTCACTCAGCTTCATCATTAGTTGGTTTCTTTTGTTCTTTTCTTCGACAAAACTGCAGCTGTAAAGCAATTAGTCTATGATTTTGTCATCATTGCTACACTTACAGCTGCTAGTTTGGCGAAAAGGAAACTTTTTTAGTAAGGATGCTTTTTTTGACAACATTTAAGTAATTTGTAATGAAACTGAAAGGAAGTTGTCCTACCATCCATTGAATTATGCCATCTTTGCAATGAATGCTTTCCGTAGCTGCTTCTTGAACAAACCAATAAGGGTTGCTTCTATTTGTCCAACTTGATAAATCACGTTCCCGTATCTGATACTTATTCTAAGGGTATACCTAGCAATTCGCCCTTGCAGCAATATAGCAATTGTCATTACTTCAGCCAACACAGGAACAGTATCGGTTGATACGATTCTGTAAGCTTTTGTTATTACAAAAAAAATAATACTGCAACAATTAGGCCTTCGTATATAGTATTATGGGTCTTTTGTTTAAGACCCCAAGTTATTTTTACTCATCATTTCAGCATGAAGAAGGCGTTTTACTAGTTTTGCAATACTTTTGACATATGGCTCAACCTCTTGATTGATTGATTGATTGATTGATTGATTGATTGATTAGAGTGTACGGCCAAGGACGAACCAGGAACTCCCGGAATGCCGGGCACCACCGTACACCCGTGTTACATATAACAAAACCGAAGGAATGGAAGGAATATTAGTTGTGACAGACTCGACTCGGTTGCAGACACCTAAGCGATCGATAGTTAGTGTTTTTTTGTGGTGTAAGGAAAGGAAGGGCATGTTAGTAATGACAGATTTGACCCGGTTTTCCGGAAGCCAATATTCAACTAATGTTAACACAAGACAATCACAATTTTGACGAGCTGCTCTGCATTATTTCATTTTTTATCATCAACTGCAGTGTGCCCCATTCAGGTATAACAGCAAACGTTTCCTAAAAGCAAATCATATTAATGAAATAACCGCTCTTAGCCGTAGGCTGTAATAAATTGAATTAGTTTTCATCTGAAATGATAAATTAATTAATTTGTAATATAATAAACTAATAATATCATAATATAATTTCTGTAAGCCGTAGACTGTAATAAACTGGATTAGTTTTCCCTGAAAATACAAATATAATAATTTGTCTCATAATAATAATAATATATTAATGTAATATCAACATGTAAATACACAAATACATAAATATATAAATACATAAATATATAAATATATAAATATATAAATATATAAATATATAAATATATAAATATATAAATATATAAATATATAAATATATAAATATATAAATATATAAATATATAAATACCTAAATACATAAATACATAAATACATAAATATATAAACATATAAATACATAAATACATAAATATATAACCATATAAATATATAAATGCATAAATATATAAATACATAAATAAATATATAAATACATAAATACATAAATACATAAATACATAAATACATAAATACATAAATACATAAATACATAAATACATAAATACATAAATACATAAATACATAAATACATAAATACATAAATACATAAATACATAAATACATAAATACATAAATACATAAATACATAAATACATAAATACATAAATACATAAATACATAAATACATAAATACATAAATACATAAATACATAAATACATAAATACATAAATACATAAATACATAAATACATAAATACATAAATACATAAATACATAAATACATAAATACATAAATACATAAATACATAAATACATAAATACATAAATACATAAATACATAAATACATAAATACATAAATACATAAATACATAAATACATAAATACATAAATACATAAATACATAAATACATAAATACATAAATACATAAATACATAAATACATAAATACATAAATACATAAATACATAAATACATAAATACATAAATACATAAATACATAAATACATAAATACATAAATACATAAATACATAAATACATAAATACATAAATACATAAATACATAAATACATAAATACATAAATACATAAATACATAAATACATAAATACATAAATACATAAATACATAAATACATAAATACATAAATACATAAATACATAAATACATAAATACATAAATACATAAATACATAAATACATAAATACATAAATACATAAATACATAAATACATAAATACATAAATACATAAATACATAAATACATAAATACATAAATACATAAATACATAAATACATAAATACATAAATACATAAATACATAAATACATAAATACATAAATACATAAATACATAAATACATAAATACATAAATACATAAATACATAAATACATAAATACATAAATACATAAATACATAAATACATAAATACATAAATACATAAATACATAAATACATAAATACATAAATACATAAATACATAAATACATAAATACATAAATACATAAATACATAAATACATAAATACATAAATACATAAATACATAAATACATAAATACATAAATACATAAATACATAAATACATAAATACATAAATACATAAATACATAAATACATAAATACATAAATACATAAATACATAAATACATAAATACATAAATACATAAATACATAAATACATAAATACATAAATACATAAATACATAAATACATAAATACATAAATACATAAATACATAAATACATAAATACATAAATACATAAATACATAAATACATAAATACATAAATACATAAATACATAAATACATAAATACATAAATACATAAATACATAAATACATAAATACATAAATACATAAATACATAAATACATAAATACATAAATACATAAATACATAAATACATAAATACATAAATACATAAATACATAAATACATAAATACATAAATACATAAATACATAAATACATAAATACATAAATACATAAATACATAAATACATAAATACATAAATACATAAATACATAAATACATAAATACATAAATACATAAATACATAAATACATAAATACATAAATACATAAATACATAAATACATAAATACATAAATACATAAATACATAAATACATAAATACATAAATACATAAATACATAAATACATAAATACATAAATACATAAATACATAAATACATAAATACATAAATACATAAATACATAAATACATAAATACATAAATACATAAATACATAAATACATAAATACATAAATACATAAATACATAAATACATAAATACATAAATACATAAATACATAAATACATAAATACATAAATACATAAATACATAAATACATAAATACATAAATACATAAATACATAAATACATAAATACATAAATACATAAATACATAAATACATAAATACATAAATACATAAATACATAAATACATAAATACATAAATACATAAATACATAAATACATAAATACATAAATACATAAATACATAAATACATAAATACATAAATACATAAATACATAAATACATAAATACATAAATACATAAATACATAAATACATAAATACATAAATACATAAATACATAAATACATAAATACATAAATACATAAATACATAAATACATAAATACATAAATACATAAATACATAAATACATAAATACATAAATACATAAATACATAAATACATAAATACATAAATACATAAATACATAAATACATAAATACATAAATACATAAATACATAAATACATAAATACATAAATACATAAATACATAAATACATAAATACATAAATACATAAATACATAAATACATAAATACATAAATACATAAATACATAAATACATAAATACATAAATACATAAATACATAAATACATAAATACATAAATACATAAATACATAAATACATAAATACATAAATACATAAATACATAAATACATAAATACATAAATACATAAATACATAAATACATAAATACATAAATACATAAATACATAAATACATAAATACATAAATACATAAATACATAAATACATAAATACATAAATACATAAATACATAAATACATAAATACATAAATACATAAATACATAAATACATAAATACATAAATACATAAATACATAAATACATAAATACATAAATACATAAATACATAAATACATAAATACATAAATACATAAATACATAAATACATAAATACATAAATACATAAATACATAAATACATAAATACATAAATACATAAATACATAAATACATAAATACATAAATACATAAATACATAAATACATAAATACATAAATACATAAATACATAAATACATAAATACATAAATACATAAATACATAAATACATAAATACATAAATACATAAATACATAAATACATAAATACATAAATACATAAATACATAAATACATAAATACATAAATACATAAATACATAAATACATAAATACATAAATACATAAATACATAAATACATAAATACATAAATACATAAATACATAAATACATAAATACATAAATACATAAATACATAAATACATAAATACATAAATACATAAATACATAAATACATAAATACATAAATACATAAATACATAAATACATAAATACATAAATACATAAATACATAAATACATAAATACATAAATACATAAATACATAAATACATAAATACATAAATATATAAATAGATAATAGCAATTACACAAAGTACTTGCATCAAAATCCTATTTATATTTACTTTAAAACCAAAACACTACAAATCGAATTTTGTTAAAATAATTAAACAATTGAATTCGATCAAATCCACCGTTTTTTAGCAATTACGACATATGGCTCAACCTCTTGTCAAAATTTACTTTAATCCATTTTAAAGACAGTTGAATCATTACGGTTTTGGTAACCGAAAGCTTCATCGTACAGGTGCAACACCAATTAGTCATTTTATCAACTGCAATCCGAACTACTTCCTAATCGCTGTTTTAGTGTTTCCAGCAAAAGGCAATACTTTTTTATCTGCGAATGCTACTTCTTAGACATTGGCATACAAACTACTATTAAAGGCAATGATTCAGAGACGTGAGCCCAGAACAGATCCTTGTGTGCACCATTTGGTCACCCTCTTTTAAAGTGCACCATAATTAGTTACAATAGTTGCAAATCTTTCAGGGAAATAGTCATTTATGATTAAGTAAAGACATTTATGATTAAGTAAATATCCAGATGCATCAAGGAATTCTCCAAAAACCTATTTTACTCTAATTTAATGATTTTTTTAGTTTATTTCCACAATATAGCGTCATCTATGGGCCGATTTTTGCCAAATCCGAAGTGTTTGTCGCTGTATCTCCCATTACTCTCGATCTTGTACATCAATCTGCTAATTTTTCAAAGTAAAGTTGAAGTTTCCTACTTAGCCGATCCAAATGACTTTAAATGTCCGGATTATTCGCGTATTGATTATTTGATTCTAAATCGAGGAGTGATTCTTTTTGTAAGAGATGATCTCTACTTTAATGTGCCTATATTTATTTTACCTAGTTCCAATACTGCGTTTAATACTTTGTGGATGGAAATTTACTTTCAATCTCACTCTATTTTTATTTGTTTTCTGTACCGTCCAAATCTACCACAAGCAGAGACATGTCACGAATTTGATATAATTTCAAATTCAATTGATAAGATTTATCAGATCTCTCCAATATCTGAAGTGGTTGTCTTGGAAGATTTTAATATTCATATTGAAAACCAAGAGATCAAACAGGTGAATATGTTAAATAGTTTGCGGGGATGAACAGTCTTGTCCAACTTGAAGACAAACCAGCTCAGTACTCTAACATATTAGGTCATTCATCTCATTTGTTGGACTTATTTTTGACTACCAAGCCTAACAAATATTCTATTGTTGTTAATGCTTCTCTAGATCTTTCTGATCATGCATTGGTCTCAGCGAAATTTCTGATTGCCCCACCTACTTCGGGGCTCATTACATGTACACCTAGAATAACCTGGAATTTCAATGATGCTGATTGGCAAAGTCTCAATCTATTTTTCTATTGATTACCATCAATTGTCCCAAAATGCTGTCATTTTCCCCTCTCTCAAATGTCTTGATAGAATTCAAAATAGAGTCATTCACATGATTAACGATTAAAATATTGCTTTATCAATTGACTCATTAGAGCACAGACGCAAAGTAGGTGCTTTATCGCTGTTTTACAAATATTATGTTGGTCACTGTTCTCCCGAAATTAAATCTCTAATACCAGTGGCGTTTGTCAGCAGGGCTGCCACTCGTTTTGGTTCAAAGCAACATAGCTTCGCCTTAGATATAACCAGATATAGAACTAACCATTTTAAATCTTCATTTTTCCCTAGAGTCACCTGTCTGTGGAATCAAAAAGATTCGTCGGTCTTTCCTACAATATTTAGTTTACAGGTGTTCAAGAGGAACCTTCACGCCTACTTACGGAAACAAGGAACCTGAGAAGATTAAATACTGTTTTATATTTAATTGTAATATTTTCTCGGTCAGGGTTTTATGTAGTTTTCCCTGACCATAATGCATTGATAAAATTGGTTTTAATGTGTCGGACGTTGTATTTTCGGGAGCGTTATTCACCTTAAAATCAAAATCACCATGTTGTTGTGGCGTATTCCATTAAGGGAATTATCCCTGGGCAATGTGTTAATATAAAAAAAGCAGTGCACTCAACAAAAATTTTGTAGTATCCTTCCAACACATAGTTGTCAGGCCACCTCTAATTGTTATTTGCTAACACTTTTACAGTTTTAAGCCTTCCTACGCTGAATTATATACAATCCCAATAGTCCATTACCATGCTCTGTAATGAATCTCTCCAGACTTTACTAGTCTTGTTGCGGGGTCCTTCTTTTTTTGATATACCTTGCGCATCCTTGCATGTTATCTTGCCTGAACATCTTTGCCAAGTTTTATCCATCAAGCTTTTAAACTTTTTCCAATTTGCATGTTTAAGTGCATATTAAGAAAATCTTAACTGAATATATATTGCTACTGGCATCTATACTATAACAATTCTTTTATATAGATGTACGTAATCAATTCGGAGCCGATCTATATTACAATATACAAGTATACCCAATTGAAGCAACCATTGTGTGTTTTCGTTTACACAAAATACTTCGTTCACAAAATATTATTATTTTCCCGGTGTTGCTTTTGTTCATAATGTATATCACAATGTATTAGTTAGTATACTCTGTGTATATGTTTGTCAGTATATTATGTGTTGCTATACACGAGAAACAATTTTTGTTTTAATTAAGAACAAAAGACAAAAATGTTTCTGCAATCTGCATCCACACGACTGTGTTATTAAACAATTTACAATTATAGCTAGCTGTGTGATTTTTATATACATACACCATTACATTGGCTTCGAACAGTAATTATAAAATACTAATATACATGTATAAGTATTGTAATATGACGTATTGTATTATGTATATTAAACACGTCGGGATAAATAAATCAAATATTCAAAAATCTAGAGCTCATCATCAATTCAGTTCGACTTTCGATGAAATTAGATTTAATTAATGTGATTTTGGTGATTACTGTGCTTTAATTGTAATTAACGTGATAAAGTGATCATTTTAAATAAATAGTATTGTGTATTAACAAAATAGTATTGTGAATTAACAAATTTTCCGAAATATTAGTATGAAACGAAATAGACAAGAATATTTTACATGCTATCGTCGTAGAAGAAATAGTAAAATAAATGAACGGCAACGAATGAGGCGTTCACAACAGCAAGTGGATATTAATAGACCTACAATTCATCTTGAACTTCGCAAATCCACTTACAAGTCGGCTATTTCGGGATCATCTGAATTTTTTTCCCTCAGACACATGATCTTGGACCGCTTTTAAAATTATAGAATTATACATTAGTACTTATCGCATAAGTCGAAATTTCCGTGAGTTCATTAGGCAATACAACAACTCTAACGCCTTTGCTTCAATGGGAGTCAATATACATAATATACATGGCAGTGTTTGCTTTAAAGTTTTTGGTGAAATCTACCACAAAACTGCTGATAACATTCCAATTGACTTAAATTTGAATATGGGAAACGTCCACACTGCTGATGCCGATATTTTGTATGCTGATCTATTTCTTTATGATTCTGATACCGCTGTCAATATTCATACGAATAATCATTATAACTCAGTCTGCCTAAAAGAAATCATGACAACAATTGGTAATGTTTTGCATAACATATCAACATACACCAGAAATTTACAGGATGATCAAAGAGTGTATAATGCAGCTACAAATGCTAACGATGTTGCGTTAATTTATGTTCCCGATCGTGATGACAACATACCCGCCCAAAACGATTTTGCAGTTTATCCTACCAATAGCAGAAGCATTAAGCGAATTAACTTCTTATCCAAACATTTGGACCCATTGTTTTTTCCCCTTTTTTACCCTAATGGAGATTTTGGATGGACTACCAATATACCTCATAATACAACGAACTCTACGGCTGTACGAAATATTACCACCGTCCTACAATTTTACGCATATAAAATAGCAATTAGACCAACAATTTTTAATCCTCTTCACTATGTATATTGTATATGCTTATGCGTGTGTAGAAGCCAATCGCTTAATGTATATTCGATCCAATCGAAAATCTCTTCTTGTTGATTCGTACAAATGTATTTTAGATCATATGAATAGCTTTAGTAATGATAACAATTTAAGGATTGGTAATTTATTCATACTTCCATCTTCATTTACTGGTGAGCCACGCTATATGTCAAAACTTTATCAGGACAATATGGCTATGGTGAGAAAATTTGGTCGCCCTGATTTGTTTATCACGTTTACTTGTAATCCAGCGTGGCCAGAAATTAAATCGCAACTACATTCATTTTAAAACGCTTGAGATCGCCCTGATTTAGTTACACGAGTGTTCAATCTCAAATTGAAGGAGTTTTTGAGCGATATTACAATCCCATGTGTTTGGAAAAACAAGCCAAAACCGTGGCCTTCCACAAGCTCATTGTTTACTTACTCTCTGTAAGGAGGATAAGTTAAAATCAGCTGCAGATGTGGACAAAATCATTTCAGCTGAAATTTTCAATAAAATTACACATCCGCAACTATACGATATGGTAATAAAACATAATATACATGGGCCATGTGGAAAGTTAAATCCCAATTGTGTTTGCAAGGTTGATGGTAAATGTTAAACAATTTCCGAAACCATTCTGCGAAGAAACCGATATATCTAAAGAAACTTATCCTAAATATAGGTGACGTCTAAATATAACTTCTGAAGTTATGCCCTCAAATGTTTATGTAGATAATAGATATTTCGACCAAATTTTGCAGTATCTTAACTGTCGCTACATTAGTGCACAAGAAGCAGCCTGGCAACTCCAAGAACTTCCAATTCATGGTCAGTCCCATAATATTGTTATGCTATCTGTGCACTTGAAAGATGGGCAGTCAATATTTTTTAACGAGACTAACATTGAAAATGATTTGCGAAGTGAATCTATTGCAGTGACGTCTTTAACATCGTTTTTTAATTTAAACTTGAATGATCCAATTGCACATAATCATTTACATCAAGACATACCGATATACTACATATTTAAAAATAAAAAATGGAAAAAACGATCCTCAAATTCACATCACGGCAATAAAGCTATAAGAAGAATAATAGCAGTTTCACCAAAAGATACTGAGTGGTATCACTTCCAACTGTTATTAATTTTGGTTAAAGGAACAGAAGCTGTTTCCTTCGAAAGCTTAAAAAGTTTTGAAAATGTTGTATATTCAACTTACAGAGAAGCTGCTCGAGCTAGAGGTTTGATAAACGATTCTGTAGAATGGCATTTTTGTCTTCCAAAATCATTACGCTTTCTTTTTGTTACAATTATTTGTCACTGCAATCCTTCAAACCCATTACAATTATTCAACAACTATAAAGATTATATGATGGAAGATTTCATTTATTCTGGTCTAGGAGAAGATGCTGTATTAACGAACCGCATTATTTTGCTGCGAGATTTATGTGAAGATGTTGGGTTTGATCTCATTACTGTATTACCAGTACTAAATTCAGAAATATATCCCAACATTATTACAGCACCACTTCGTATTCGTAACAATGAACCATATCTTTGGAATAATCTAAACGAAGCACAGCGTATGGCTGCTTCAAACATTTGCCCTCTCTATTCAAGGTATAAATTCAAAGAAATATTTCTAATTAGATGGCCCTGGAGGTAGCGGAAATACATTTTTGTACAGAGCAGTAATACAAAATCTCAGCACAATTGATAAAACCCAACTGCAGTTGCTCTTGTAATTATTGACTTAGTATTTCATGACTAATGAAAAATAATTTATCTTTCGGTGAAAAATGTATTATATTAGGCGGCGACTTTCGGCAAGTTCTTCCTGTTATCCGAGGAGGAAACCGTGTCAGCATTGTAAATGCTACAATAAAAAAGTCACCACTATGGAAACTTTTTCAAATATTTAAGCTTGATCAAAATATGAGAGCAATCACTGATCTAACTTTTTGCACATGGCTTCTTTCAATTAACGATGGTAAATGTTGCTCCGATCAATCAATTAAAAAAACATAATATTCACTAAATATACCAAATGAATTTCTATCAGACGATATATATCGTTACCGATACATTTGGCAATAACTTTACTTAAGGAGAAGTGGCATCTATACCTCAGAGAGCGATTCTTTGTCCTAAAAATGATGATGTTCATCATATAAATGACACAGTATTGAACAATTTAAATGCCGAAAAAGTGTCCTTTTGGTCAGTAGATTCCGTTAAAAACGAAGATGGTACCGATGACAGTAATTTACAAGTGAATTTCCCAACAGAATTTTTGAATTCGTTAAGTCCTTCTCCACATATTTTAAAATTAAAAAAGGGCTCCATCGTAATGCTTATGCGAAACCTATCTATTAAAAACGGTTTGTGTAATGGAACAAGATTGAGAGAGGAACGTAATAAAAGTTGAAATTTTAACTAACACCGAAAAGGATACTACACATTTCATTCCAAGAATATCTTTAGATAAGTCGAACGATCCAGCATTACCTTTCAATTTAATAAGACATCAATTTCCAGTACGTCTTGCATACGCAATGACAATAAACAAAGCACAAGGACAAACATTTTAAAACATCGACATTTATCTTCCTGAACCTATTTTTACCCTTGGCCAGCTTTATACAGCACTATCAAGAACAACACAATTTACTGCTCTAAAAATTCAAATTATCGAAGGACCAAAACAAGGAAGTACTGTTGATGATGTCACAATAACCAACAATGTGGTATATCAGGAGGTTTTCTCTTAATTATGTAAGTACATATTCTATTTAATAATGTTTAAATTTTGTTATTAAATAAATCACCTTTTCCAGATTTTTGATACGACAAATGGACCTACAACTGTACGTCTTCGGAGGCGCGCAAGAGTCAAATTTGGAGTGGAAATTTGCTTCCCGTAGCGGAATTCAATTATAAATAATAATAATAATAATAAATAAAACACTTAATTTAATTTTTGAAATTATTAAACAGTTTTATTTAATTTTTTTTTTTTGTTTTTGCTGCTGCTGCTGGCTACCTCTAAAAACCAAATTTGAATAAAAAAGAGTTGGAATTTCTCAAGCAACAGAAATTTACAGTAGGTGACCCCTAGTGTATAAATATTACGCTAAAATAGTATCATCCTTAATTCCAATTTTGTAATAATTATACTGAACATTAATTGTCGTTGTTATGCGTATTAGGTTGGAACCGTCTTAATTGCTCCAATTGATCTAAATGATTTAGTATTATTAATGTGTGCAATAAATCATATTTTAGAAGAGCATAAACCAATTGCAGTAAAATTTGTACCATCTGCACCATTATTTGATGGAAGCTAATGAATTTATGAGCCATACGAGTAAGTAAAATGGTTAATTTTCTATATACCACATAAACCATTAAAAATTTACAACGTAATAACAAAAGAAAATCCAATAAAACTATTCCCACACACAGTGATACATATGGAGTTTTATGCTAGAGGCTAGTTTACAATTTTACAGGATTGTTGATCCCTTTGGTCCTCAAAAATATGTACAGTTTATAGTTTATTTGATTATTTTTTCCGAATCGTAACAAAAGTCCTAAAAATAGAAAACGTATAACAAAAAGAAATCTTTAGATGTATAAATACAAAAATAAATTTACCAGCAGAGATTACGATCCATCCACCTTTGCTGAAAGAACATTTTACCCTCGAGGGAAATACAAATACATTTTTTTATGTATTTTTATTTTTTTAATTAATTTTCTTTTTAAAGTTTTCATTTTCATTTTATTTGATTTTGTTTTTTGGTCTTTCATTTTACTTTTCGTATAGCCCGACACCGTTCCAACGAGTTAACCAAACCTACCATCATATTATCTGTTTACATAGCAGAATCGGGACAGAGCAGAATACAAAATACCATATTCGATTTTAATTCTGCGATCTTGATTATTGTTAGCGTTTATATTATGCAGCTCGTCTCTTGTGTGTTTTGTGGGTTTTAATTTTTGTTTGCCAACAACAGGTAATTTTTTTATGTTTAAATTTGGTGATTGTCGTAATATTTAATGATTATGGGTTGATTTTAATGAAATTGGTTTTTATTTTTAAAAATTTATTGTGTCGACCCGATTACTAGAACGAGAAAAGCTCTGTTACCTCTCGAGTCACGTTTACAAATTCAAATTGGTTTAGAACGAAAACTTTGACCTATGCAATCCGGATACGTTCAAGAATTTCAAGAATATCACATATAGATTACATAAATAAATCCAAAAGAAACGATAAAGTAGGATAACACTTGTTGGTAATCATAAGACAGGTTAAATCACCAACAATTCTTCCTTAGTGGACCTACAATTTATTATTATGATATACATAAATAATACAGTACAAGCCTTGTAGTTCTTACCATAGTGTTCAGGGAAGTTTTTTCTCTTAAAAACGTACTAAACGACAATACTATATACATGTCATTTGAGAGAAGAATCATGCGCATGATATATTTCTTGAAGTTCTGTCCCTGATCCTTTTAAACCTCCATCGGTTCCAATTGTTTACAACTGCATTCATGATAGTTTTTGTCTCCTTATTTGGTAATTGATCCGGCCACTTGCTGAAGTATAATCCATTACTATCAGCACATATTAATTTCACACTCTCATTGGTTGGAAACGATCCGGCAACATTTATAGAGACCCTTTCAAATTTTGCCCCAATGTTGTAATGCCGCATTGTTTACTTCACACCTTTAACACCATTCTGCTTACGACTGCTGACATACCGAACAGTAACATCTTCCTCGTATTTTGGCTAACGTTTTATTGACTCCTAGATGGCCGCTACCTCCATCTGTATGATGGTCACCTAACATCCCTGCGAACCTCAAGTACCACTATTAACGATTACTTTGACTGGTCATGTGAACTCTGCTAATCCGCTTTAGTCATCCATCCTCGATCCAAAAACTCTTTCATTAAACCCAATATGCTTTTCTATGCTGGTCGGTACTCTTTTTTTTTGTGTTTCATTTTTACCAGTAAATCCAAGTTTTCAATTTGGTCCTTTACCTCGGGAGTCCATTCTCCTAGTGGTAAAATTTTCATGAGTTTGCCGTCGATGATGTTCTTTTTGTCTTCCACTCATCCACATAATGCTGTCTATTTACTCGATAGAGAATCGACGTTCTCGTGTGCAGTTCCTCTTAAAATCTTAGCTTTGCAGTCACCCGATCCAACGCACTACTTGTACTTCCGAGTTTTTAAACTGCAGTAATCATCTCAAGGCACCATGATAAATTTTTAAATGAAATCATTGGCCAAAGAGAATTTATGGAAATGTTTAACTCATTCCACTATAGCCAATAATTATTTTGTAGTACTACGGAATAGTATGCAATTAGTCCCTCTGGCCAATCGATTTTCTGTGATAAGACACCTCCTAATCCAATAATACTTGCATCCGTGTTAACAATATAAGTTTTGTTGGGTAACGGGTATGCCAGTACTGGTGCCGTACATAATCGCATTTTCAACTCCTTAAATGCGCTCTTCTGCTCTTCGGTTCACTCGATTGCCTAGTCCTTTCTGATCAGCTCATGAAAACTTCTGGCAACATCACAGCAAATCCTTTTACGAATCGCTGTTAATAGGTAAAAAGTCCAATAAAACTGGCTAACTCGTGTAGATTCTGTGGTCTGGGCCAGTCCTTTACTGCTGAATTTCTGTATGTTGTTATACTTTGTGTCCTAAATATTTGACTTCGTCACGGAATAATCTACATCCTCTTCAATACTTCAATGAAAACTCGCAGGTGCTCATTAAAACCCTTTTCCATTACTATAATGTCACTCAAATACACCAAGCACGTCTTCTAGTGCAATCCCTTAAGTGCACGTTCCATCAAACACTGAACGCTGTCTTTTTTTATCCTTCTTTGCAACTTCCACCTGTCAATAACCGCTTTGCAAATCAAATGTCGAGAACATCTGTGGTCCTGCTAGTGTATTCAATGTATAGTCGATCCATGGTAAGAGATAAGTATCTTTCTATGTTTTCTATCATCGACGATTACCACTGGCGAGCTCCATGGTCTGCTCAATTGCGCAATAACCCTGATGACTTAATTTCGGTTGGCATTCTATCCACCTCCGGCTGCTATGCTAATGGCAACCTTCTCGGCGCCTGACGTCTTGGCATCTCCGATCCTGTGTCAATTCGATGTTAAACCATATTTGTTCTGCCATTCTTTTCTGAAATACTTTAAAAATTGGATAAGTATTTTTCCAGTAACGTTTTGCCACCTGTTTCTGTTTTAGAGGTAAGTGTTCCGTCCATTTTCAACTGTTTTAGATCGATCGTATTATATATTATGGCATTAATTATTTGCGCCTTATTTGATAGTCCTCAACACACAACCACAGCATCTGATCTTTCGGTTAACATCTTTGAATTTAATTGACGACTGAGTGTTATCTGTTTAATTGCTCATTCATCTGCCTTCAATTTCCGAATCTTGATTGCCGGCTACATGATGTTATAATGCCATCTCGTTGGTTACTGCACAAGCGATGGTCTCTGTGAACGTTGCTTTTGGAGACCACAATATAGCTCTTCTAGTCTCGACAGTTGACGATGTACGAACTGAATGTATGCATTGATCTTAATACTCTACGTGTAGTCTGGGCCCATGTTGGAACGTGCTAGATACACAAACCTCTCGACATCTGCCACATACTCATTAAAACAAGAGCTTGTCCCATCTTTCCATACGTACAGAAGAGTTTGAATCTTGAGTTGGATCGCATGATCAAGTTAGGAGTAGTTGAGGAGGCAGGTCTAACGGAATAGGCACACCCTGTAGTTTGTGTTGCAAAACCTTCAGGAAAAATTCGATTCTGCTTAGATGCATGCGGGGATACATATTCGTTGCCAGACATTAACAGGAACTTCGGTCAACAAAACGGCACTAAATATTTATCCAGCTCTTAGATCTTTTCAATGCTTTCTGGCAGATAGAATTGAACTTGCCTAGGAGAGGTTTATTTCAATATAAACGGATGCCGTTCGGATTGAGGAACGTCAGCCAAACACTTTACAGACTGATGGACAATATTCTTGGGGTTGATTTGAAAACCAAAGTGTTTGTGTACCTAGATGACATTATCGTAATGACGGAGACGTTTGAGGAACACACCAAATTACTTGTAGACGTGTCCACTCGCCTACTGAAGGCGACTTTTTCGATAAGTTTGGAGAAATTGGTATGGCTGGTTGGTACAGGCGATTCAGCCCTCGACAGCACCCATACCCAATTTATTTGCAAAGACAGCCAACCAGAAGTTCTAGTGGACCAGTGCTCCACTCCGATTCTCGTAAATTCTGAATTCAAGCAATTGTTTACAATCCTGGCTGATATTTCAGGTACGGGAATTAGTGCGCTATATTGACGCAACAGATAGATGGTGATGAGCGAGTAATAGATTATATGAGCCAAAAGCTTACATCGACGCAAAGAAAATATCCGGCCATCGAACGTAAGTGTCTGGCAATAGTGTTCGCAATATAAAATTTAGGCCTTACATCGACGGTATAAAATTCAGAGTGATAACTGAATGTGCTTCAATGATATGATTGTGGGACCTAAAGGATCCGGCATCAAGGTTGGCTTGTTTGTCTATGCATTTCAAAAGCCACAATTTCGAACTCCTGCACATAAAAAGCAAGCTAAACGTAGTTCCCGATTCGTTGTCTCGTGCAGTTGAGTCCAACAAAGTAGATACGACTTTGCAAGATGATCAGGCATATCAAAACATCAGGATAAGTATCCTGGTTTTTGCCTTGGAAACGAAACATTATATAAATATTGTCGAACGATTTCGAAAGCGATGGAACGCAGAGTTGGAACTGGAAACATTATGTGTCACTGTCTGAGCGACAACAACCATGATCACACTTAAGTGACACATATTAGATTTTTCAAGACGCTAAAACGCATACATCAACGACATTACTGGCCAAAAATGGTAAAAGACGTGCAACAATACGTGGAGGTCTCTGATGTCAGCTCAGTAAAGCTAAGTGTGAAATATCGCGAGTGCCTAAGGAGAAAAGGGTACCAACCCGGCCATAGTAAATAATTGTCGTTGACTATATGGGACCGTATCTACGATCAAAATCCGGAAATCAATACTTACTTGTAGTAATTGATACTTTTAGCAAATTCGTGATGTTGAAGGACGTTAGGGTATCACTGACTAAATACTTTTAGGAAATTATTTACTTGGTATTTGGGGTACCATCAGCCCTGATATCGGACAGTTTGTCTCCAAGCATTTTCAAACATTTTTACAGAAGTACCAAGTTGAACATTGGCTAAATGCCAATTATCATCGCCAAGCCAATCCAGCGGAACGTGTGAACAGGAATATACAGGAATAGTTCTTCATTACTCTACTGTAATCACCACGCTTGGTTTCTAGATCAAAATGTAGAGTCTAACCTGCAGTTTCTTTCAATGTAACAATAAATGATGCAGTACGATCTTCTTTCTTTGATGTCCATCAAAGGTTAGTGGCTTTAGTTTGATTGATTAAACATGTTGAACTACTTGCGATGCTATCCCATTTACTTTGACTTCATAAGTAACTCCTTTTCCAAACTTTGAGTTGTCATTTGAGTTGACATTTTTGTTCGACATGTTAAACCTCCCTTTTAACTTTCTGAATCTCGGTTCTAAACTTTTCTCTTTATTTTACGTTATTTACGTCAATCCACTGTCGTCAAATGCAGACCTAAGCCTTCATTCATCATTTCTTCACAGAGTCTTATTTATTGCCCTCTCCTCCTTCAGTAGTTTATTCGTTAACTTGTCCATAATCATTTTAAATATTCACAATCCCACCTCTAACACCAATTGTATCGTTTTTGCCTATTGCTGGGTCATATCACTTAATTATGAATAGCTTCCACTGATTTTTAATGTCCACAAACAAGTACACAACCTTCACAAATAAACACACAATTGACAACAGCTTCCACTTCAACAATGTTTACTTTCCCAATAATTCCCGCAATAAATAACAGAACTATGATTTATTTACAATACTAAACAATTGTTTATTTTATCAAAAATAGTTCACTTCTTATAACACTTTTACTTTTACTAGATTAGCCGCTAGCAACTGGTGAGGGCTATGCCACTAATTTTAAATCGTTGGCGTTTAAAACACAACTCAACTCAAATCAATCGCTTATATACCAACATTATATCTGTATCTCCAATATTCTAGTTTTCTTTTATTTCATTCTACTTTTTCGAGATTACTCAGTTTTCACTAGTACTAGTACTGCTTCATAGATGTCTCTAGGTTTAACTCTATAGAAAACGTAACAATATACATATATAGATGTAAATTAAATGATAACTTGCACTGGTGATCAAATTTTGTGTAAACTAGCGTTCGTTGACCTAACCACTTACATCGTACTAGAAGATCATTCATGATTTACCAAAGTTTAGATTAAGGCCGTTTGATGAATTTGATTGCTAGTGAAAAGATGTAGATGTATGAATGTCACTTTTACTATCAATCAGGAACAATTAAATAATTTTTGTCCCCACCGTATGTCACTAAACGTAACCAAAATATAATAACACCAAATTACCGTAATTGCACATGAAATTCAATTTGTACGTTAATTAATTTCCGACTATAGTACCATAATTTGTTCAAAAGCCCGTAACTAACAACTATCAAAAAAAAAATTACGAAAATAATTTCTAAATCAGCACCAAAGACAATGCACACACAGTCGATCTTTCTCTTGTTATCGTCGAGTGTTAACACCATCATTACACCTAATAATTATGACATCGCGTAACGCAATAATCGACACAGTGATGATTAAGCTATAAATATATTATACCTATATATATAGCTGCAAAACACCAGAGACTTACAAATCTTATACCGTCATGTTAATGTAATTGGTTACGGCTTAGTAATTCACCAAAATCTAAACAAGATAAATCATAACACCATAAAGTTGCCTTTCCACTTTGTTTGTGTGTGCCATTTACTCTCCCCGGTTTCGTTATAGCATTAAAAAAATCAACAACAACAAAAAATTTAGCAAATCAACAGGTACGATTTGGGTAATAAAAATCATAACACATCTTTAAGATGTGTTTCAGTTTAAATTTAACTTTCATTCAGTTCAGATAATAATCAGCAGCAGACAGCATTGATATAGTTTTAATCTTAAATCCACCCCGATTTCATATAATACGAAATGGATTTTCGTGCAATGAAAATGTCATTATTCATTATTGGTTTATGGTTACAATTGTTGGCACAATTTGGTGAATGTGGTTTTAGTGATTCAAGATTTATTAACTTCCAAAAGGATAACAATACAGTGATTGTGAAAATGAAATTTGATATACCGTTCTTTAAGATACCGGTGCAACGATCGATCAATGGTGTATATGATATGATGAAATTGCCATCGTTGACCCAAATGAATTTGGGTGCGGTTGCAATGGCCGCAATTATAGCGTTTAGTGCAGTTCTAGTAAATCAAGCGGCGGCCACACAAGATGCCCAATTTATTAATTATCGGACATTATCGCCAGCCGATTTTTGGAATTATAAAAAAAATGTGTGCAACATGGTGCAACAATCGATGTTGAATTTAAAACGGAATAAATTTAATAAATTCGATGTGATTCTCGACGATTTGACAACCTCAAAATGGTCAATGGATTTGATTAATGATAATACGATTCGTGATTCGATTGTGGCAGCACGAAATTTAGAAAATTGCAATAAAATATAACAGTAAAGTGAAAATGTGTTTTTTTTTAATGTATCGTTCTTCGATGACAGTACACAGTTGTATAACCTATAAGGGAAAACTCCTAAAAATTGCGTACTTTATATTATATTAAAGACCTCCTACGCATTTTTGTTTTGTTATTTTTGCTAAATAAAATTGCAAAATTTATTGTTCATCTTGAAAATAATGTTTTGTGAAAGTGCGCATCGACGCTGGAAGAAACCATACCGCTCGCACAATTATTTTCTAATATTTTATTATCATAACAAAACAATGCAATAAAATTTAGGAAGATTAAATAAAATTTTCATTTTCTCAATAAAATATGAAAACCCATAAAAACAAACAAACACAGTATACCTTATCAAAAAGCTTATGTTGTTGTTGTTATTGTTGTGGAAAAACTTGAAAAATCAAATCAAATCGTGTAATTTAATAACAAAAAAAAAAATTAAAAATAAAATTGGAAAAGCATGCAATAAACTCATTTTCTATTTGAGATAAATTAGATTAGAAAAATGGAAAATGTTTCAATTTTGAGGTGCACGAGGTGAGGTAGTGTGTGTCAGTATCTGCTAAATGGAATTTCGAAACGGTTTCTTTGAAATAAATAATTTATTATCTTAAGTGTTTCTGTTCGTGGTAAAATAACAATTTAATTGGTAGCTATGTGTGTCGATGTAGGATAAGAGCGAATATAAATTGGAAATATTTACGGTGCTCATACCTAACTTGAACCCACTTGAAGCTGCTTCAGTGTTATTTTGGTTAGACTTGTGAGTTAAAGTTGTGTATCGTTTGAATTGATATTGAAATAAAAAATTTTCGAGTCTTTCTATAGCCATCTATATTTGGAATGTAAATACAGGGTGGCTGAGACCAAGTGTTACCAAATGAAAACGCTGTAATTTTTTTAATTTTGATTAGTTTTTATTGAAATTTCGTGGAATATGTTGAAAACATATTACATTTTATGAAAAACATGTTACTGCTCGATATGACCTCCTTTGGCTCTGATTATTTGATTCAGTCTTCCATAGAAAGCATTGCATGCTAACCGAACGTGGGCTTGCGGAATTTTATTCAATTCTTGAACAAGAGCTGACTTCAATGGTTCAACACTTTCGTATTTTTTAGTGGACACCTTACTCTCCAAAATGGACCATATGGAGAAATCCATGGGATTCAAGTTTGGTGAATATGGTGGCCATTCTTTCGACGAAATCAGCCGCGGAACGCAATTTTGTAAAAATTGCTGTGTCGCTCGAGCTTTGTGTGACGGTGCCAAGTCCTGTTGGAATGTCCAACGGTTCGTACCAAAGTGTTTACATGCCCAAGGTAGCAAAGCATCGTTTAGGATCTTTTGGTTTACCTTGACTCCATGTTCGAGGAAAACCAGAGGAGTGCGTCCATCTGCAGTAACTGCAGTCCAAACCATAACATAAGCTGGTGATTGTTTGCGCATGGCAACTCTTGTGTCCAAATTATCGTTCGACTTGTGCTCTAACCAAACACGATCATTTTGTTTATTCACAAACTGTTGAATAGTGAAAATTTTCTCATCAGAAAAGACAATTTTTGGAGTCTCATCACGTTCGGCCAAGGCCTTCAATGCTCGTGTTCTTTCAAGCCTAACTTTTTTTTGTGCCTCCATAAGATCTTGAACTTTTTGTATCTTGTAGGGCTTCAAGTGTAGTTCATTTTTTAATAAGGTTTGAATGCTGTATCGTGAAACATGTAGACGTGCGGCTAATTGATTGGCACTTTGACGAGGATTTCGTTGGATTCGTTTCTTCACCTTTCGTATCATTTCTTTTGATGTTGCTGTCTTTTTAGGGCCGCCTCTGTTGCGTTTAGCGATGCTACCAGTTTCGTTGTATCGAGTTATGGTTCGATACACAAACATTTTATTCACATTCAAATGCTGGAGCTGACGAACTATTGCTGTTTGTGAATTTCCACCCAAATACAGTGCAATTATACTATTACGTTTGAATTCCATTACGATTTTTTTATTAAGATATTAATTTGACCACATGTAAACAACTAACCAAACTTCAATCTGTCAAAAAATTGACGCGCGAAAATGACAACTACACAAATGACAGCAGAGTGAAGTCAGTAAAATTTGGTCTCAGCCACCCTGTATTATTTATGAGCAATCCTTTCCGCTTGCATTTGCATTATACATTCAGAATGTCAATTTCAAAATATCAACTTCAACACATGTTCAGTACCCCGATTATTTACCTGTCTGTATTCTTGAGTTAACGAACGAGTATTTCGTATATGTACACGAAGTATACTATCCAATTTTATTATTGTGTTGTGTTTTTTCTTTGATTGTATTTGTATTTGATTGTATTTATTCTCGTCTTTTTTGAGACGGTAAGCATTAATTTTTTTGTTAATTTGTAGATTACATACATTTAGGCGCTTAGCGGTTATAATCGGTTCAAATTTTTCATGCTTATATGCTATTCTCGTTGGCTTTTCTCTAGAACGCAGTGGAATGAATAACATTTAGCTAAAACATTACTTTTGGATAGTTAGATAGCTAATATATTAAAATATAATATAACGCCTGTATCAAAATGGTAAGTGCATCAAACGTAAATTTAATTAAAATAAATCTTTTTATAGACTATGCAAATAAAAATTAATCTCAATAATTCATTTTTAATAATTACAGATTCTAGTAACGGCTAAGCAGAAAACACTGCTAATCGATTTCGTAACAAATAATTTTAACGGTTTGTTTGGGTTTGGTGCAGCCAGCGGCAACCAACGGAGGATGGCGTTGTAGCAAGAACTCACAAACCAACTCAACGAGTCATCATTGAACCCCCGAAAGATTGTGCAATGGAAATAAAATTTAACCACCACGCGGAGATCACCTCATTGTTAAGAGCTATTCTACAACAGCAGCGACAGAACCGTCATCAAAACTAATAGAACCAGATGTGGAAACGTATTATGAAAGGCTAAAGAAATATTAGAGGAAATAAGAGAAGCAACGGAAACAGATGACGAGCTGAATTGTATAAAGCAAGCGTTACGAGCGGGTCGATGGGAAGGTGACATAAAGAAACATGCTCGCTTCTTGCATAAACTAATTGCGGTTCGAATAGAATAATTCCTCAAACACTGCTGGAAAAAGTATTTCATTTAGCGCATGAAGGTCATCCGGGAGAAAGTTTAATGAAACGTCGTTTGCGAATAAAAGTATGGTGGTATAATATGGATAAAGATGCAGGAAATTTTGTAAAGTGCTGTAAAGGATGTCAAATAGTTTCGTTTATACATTTCTCAACTACCAGAAACTTCGTGTAGTCAAATAAGAGCAGACTTTCTGGGACCACTACCGTCAGGTGAAAATTTGTTAATAATAATTGATGAATATTCAAAGTATGTTTTATTAAAAAGCATGAGTCAAATCACAAACGAAAAGGTCATCACGATTTGGGATTCCAGACATTATCATTACGGATAATGGGCCGCAGTTCAGAAATAAGAAAATAGAGGATTATTGTTAAACTTTCAATATAAATCTAAAACACACGATACCCTATTCTCAAATAGCACAAAACAGCAAAAATATAAAAATCCGACTGGAAAGAAGAATTAAACGAGTGGTTATAATAGCCAGTACAATAACTCGACACATCCAACATCGGAATATTCACCAGCATCAATAATGTTTGAAAAGAATTTCGGAGAGAAAATACCAAGCATTCAAACAATTCCAAAAGTTTATGTTGAGGAGATCAGAGATATCGATATGGAGGCAAAACTGAAGAGTAAAAACTACACTGATACTAAACAGGATGCAATTGAGTCTGGCGTAAGAGTTGGAGAAATAGTATTGAAACAAAACGAAAGATTTTAGAACAAGTTATCTTCGAATTTTGATTCACTAAAATACCAGATGATAGACAGAAATGACAAAATGGAGATGGTCGAATTCAAACCACACGGAGTGATCAAGTTAAAAAGTTATATACACGAGAAACAGATCAAGTTCAGTAATCAGCAGATAAAGTGGTCATTATCCAGAGCGACGTACCAATTTTAGTAGAGAGAAGTACAAGTACTGATGGAACTTCTAGGAGCAATGTAGGAGTGGAAATGCAACAAAATGATGCTGTAAATGAAAACAACAAGCAAGTAGAAGTAACCAGCGATTTAAGACGTTCAACAAGAGAAAGAAAAAGTCCAGGGTATTTGAAGAATTTTGAAATGCAATAACTAATTTAAAAAAAAAAAGGTAAATGTAGTTTTTTAAGATATTGTTTTTTGGGTAGAATCACAAGTTATGTGGAAGTGCGGAAGCATGATTGAGTAAAAGGCAAATAAAGAATTGTAAACGAGAAAATGGGATTTTAACTTAAAAATCTAAAGATCCAGCAATAATCAAAATGACGGATATTACAACTACCACAAAGGTCCGAGAAAATTCCGACGCCGCTTGGAAACCTGCATCCGGAGAATCCCTGCCATTTAAGATAGTTTAATCGACGTCCTGATGTCTGGCAGAAATATGCCATAAGTAACCCTGAAGCTATAGTATGAAATTATCTTCTTGCTAAACTTAAGTGGAATGAACCTAAGAAAGTTGTCGTCGACCCATTCTACATTATCGGAAAATAATTGACGAATCCAATATCCAATTTGTGCTTGGTGTAAAGTATTATCGTGTGCAAGACGTATTTTTTCCTCTTATTCTTATCCAAAACAAACAACTTTATTACTATCTTTATTAGATCATTTTTTCTGAGAAATCAAGAATTTTTGCTCAATTAGGGCTACCTTGCACTGGTAACTATTCGCTTAAAAATATTTATTATTCCAATCTTTTTGGCTAAAAGTAATTGGCTGGGATGACGAACTGCCTCGGGAAACCAACTTAATCAATTAACAAACCATAAACTACCCCGATGGATGTGTACTACTAAAGGACGGCGGCTGAGTGTGTCGTTATTTTAATTATTCAGATTTTGTTAAAAATTAATTGTCATCTAGTCAAGCCATGGCGATCGAGTGCTATGGGTAATTGCTAATTTAAGCTCTATATATATTGTTGTACTGAGTACACTTGACGTTAGCGAATTATATGAATATTCACAAAATTCTGATTTATTTGAATGTGTAGTGATGGTTGCTACATTACTCCTCTGCGAGTGATTGCCTATTTTACTCTGATTTGATTTGAGACCGTAAGAGTATGAAGTGCCTATGTAAAGCTTAACTACTTTTGGTGAAAGCCGTCGCAATCTCGTATATACGCAGTGTCACTTGGAAATTAATATTTAAGCCAGGTGCTTTGCAATTTTCATTGATTGACATTATTATAAGCCAGAGGTTTTGTCATTGCTGTATTTCGAATCGCAAACTCGGAGTTACAAATCTAAATGCGGTTTAGTTTTATGCACTTCTATGTAATTTGTCATAGTATCAGGTCATCTTTGACCTCCGTTTGTTAAGGTACTTAGTAGTAGTACCTCAGTAGTTTTAAATCTTTCCGTACTGAATTTATACATGGAGCCCCATGGTTCTACATTACCATATGCTCTGTAATGAACTGCTCCAAACTAGTCTGACTTGTTCTATTCACAACGCTAAAGTTTTCATTAAGGCATGCTACATAGCTGCATTTTTTTGCAAGACTTGCTGTTGGGTTCTTCTTTCTTTCATATATTTTACGCATCCTTGTAACTGATGCATTTAGTATCAGTTACAAGGATGCGTAAAATAGTTAACAAGGATGCGTAAAATAGTAGTTAACTTGTTTACAAAGGTAGACTACGACTTTCCTTCGTGACTACGATCCGCAATAAACTTTTATCATAGACACGGTTCAGTGCATTGCGGAAAATTGTGTTTTAAGGTTCATTGCTATTATGTGCACAAGTTAGGACTATGGCCCTGTAATCACTTGAAGCTTAATTTTCATTTACTGTTTAGTTTGTTACTTTTCTCAACTATCCACCACCCGCATGGGTTACATCAATATTTGATTCACTATTGTGGTAAAAAGTTGTCTTGGGTGACCATGTTTAGTCCATTGGTTCATCAGATTTTTGAAATTAAAGTGTCTGATTAGATAAAAACTACCCAGAGCAGACCTTGTGAGTCGCCAAGTTTTGAAATTGTAAGTCCCTCTAGGTTCTGGTTAAAGGCACCTATGGTAGCCTTTGCATTGTCACCGTTATCAATGTCATATTTTGCTAGGGACAACCCTAGTCCTACTTTTGAAATAAAATTGTTAGTTGTTTGATCTGCAATTGAATCACAGCTGTGACAGTTCTAGTTCTAGTCCATTCTTATTTTACTCTATTCCATGCATTTCGTTCGTTTGGGTCTTATCTTGTAATTTTATTTCAATAATTCGTTCAATGACCCGTCTAATTAACCTGTTATACGTCTAATATTAGACGGCAACCGCTTATCGCATATTTTCACTTAATATGTCAACAATACTCAATATATATTATGTCAAACCATTGTTGGTTAAAATTCAGTATATCGTTTGAAAATATGAAGTGCACACTTCTTCTGGTGGTTACTTATTGTGTTGTGCTTACAACGGCATTTGAACGTAGGCCGTTGAAAGAAATTTTCGCATGGAAATATTTTGATTTCCAATTGTCGAACAAAATTCGAAATATTGCTTTAGCAAGTGGCAGTTGGATACCGGCAAACAATGTACCAATGGCATTCACCATTTGGCAAGATAAGCTATTTTTACCAATATTTCGCTGGAAGTTAGGAGTCGTTTCCGCACTAAATTATATCAACATATCATCGTCGCGCTACGAAAAATCGCCAGTTCTTATTCCGTATCCTTCGATCGAGGCAAATTATGTTAATGAAGATCCAGCTGAACTAACGGTTAAACTTCCAAGTAATGCATCAGTTATTTCGAGTGCATATGCATGTGCCGATATGTGTGATAGACTTTGGGTTTTAGATTCGGGCTTGGTTGACTATACCGGTAAAACCAGACATTTAGCCAAACCATCTATTGTTATATTTGATTTGAATACTGACAGATTAATTCGACGATTCCCATTACCAGACCAACTACTAAAGACTGAAAGCCTACTAGTTAACATTGTACGTATATCTTATGTATCGAGATTTTAATACTAACAAATTCTTACTTTTCAGCAAGTTGATGTTGAGAAAAATTACTGTCATGATGCGTATGCATATGCCACTGACCTACTTGGCCTGATTGTGTATTCATTTAGACAAAACAAAGCGTGGCGTGTTCACCATAACTTTTTGAGCTATGATCCAATGCTTGGGAATATTTTTGTTAATGGTGATAATGTGCAGGCAAGAGATGGCGTATTTAGTATCGCTATTTCAAATCGCCAATTAAATGGGTGAGCATATGCTAAATATATTGTGAAACATATTATTATATATACCCAATCATTTTATTTTATAGAGCTCGCAAGATATATTTCCACCCACTGTCGTCGACCAAAGAATTCTACGTGATTAATTCAGTGCTTAAGAGCGAAATGTACATCAATGCGGCAAAATTTTATTATGATTTTCATTTGGTAGGTGACCGTGGTAAACTCACACAATCTAGTCGATCTTTTTTTGATACTAAGACTGATGTTGTTTTCTATCCATTGGTACAACAATCAGCGATCGGATGCTGGAATACGAAAATGCCGATGAAACCTTCGTCGTTAGATAAAATTTATGAAAATAAACGAGACATGATTTTACCATATGACGTGCTCGTTGATAAGAAACATAATTTGTGGGCACTGTCGAACAGTTTAACCGTATTTTTGTATGGTAACTTTAGTAATAAGACATACAATTTTAGAATTTATAGGGGGTCAGTAAAATTAGCGCTGAAAGGTACTAACTGCTATTAGATTTTAGTATTATATTTGCTATTTTAAATAATACAACTTGTCAGCACACAGCGAATTCGGTTTTTTTTTCTTGAGAGTTTTAGCTTAAATTTTTACTGGACTGTTCAAATAAAGTGCCTAAAACACGCTATTGGTATCCGAACCAACCAACAAATATTGCTATACTTTTTATTGATTATAAAAGTCGGAAAAATCACCTCGCAAGTAATTTGAGTAAAATAATGGAATGCTTAGAAGCATAGGGCAAAGTGGTATGATGAAATCGGCGTTCTTCTCGAATGATGTAATTGGTGACAATGATTGCAGAGTTGGCTGTTTTACGATGTAATTGGATTTTACTAATCCCATGTACTTGTCAGGAAAGGATTGAATCTCTACAATTCAAATAATGGTATTGTGACCTCAGTGTAAACTTAAACTTCGGCTTGAGTTTGAAGCGAAAATGTAAGCAATGATGCGTCTAATCTTTTGAAATCCGTTATGATATTTAATTTCAGTGAAGAAACTTCTGGATTCCGCTGACACTCTGCTGACTGGATTAACCTTCTTCTTTAAATTAAAATGCTGGACTATGGATCCAGATTGATTGAATCAGTTCTGTTTGATTGTATTCAGTTGGTTGGTACGTGAAAAAAATTCCATCTGGTCGGGCATGATTTTATCTAATGAAGTGTTATTGTTTTGTCGGATCAACAAAACATTTGATCTATACATGAAAGTTTAGGCTTTCGAAAACGCGTTGCTAGTTGAGTGAATGGTATCGCTTCACATAATTCGATTTGGGGTAACATTGCCTTCGTGAGCGAAACTAAACTATAGCACAGAATTTTAACAGATCGATTAGTAGCAATCGATTGTAAATGTACTATGACACTCTGAGGCTGTGTTTGATCCCAATGCGTTATCAATTGCCTAAACAACTGATGAATATTATTGCTAGATTGGATACAGTTAAATTTTCGTTTAGGGTAATGAAGAACTCGAAGTGGTCGAATGATGAACAAAAAAATATTCCTAGTATTTTGGTCATGTCAACTTCCTCAAATTTGAGCTGAGTCTCTTTGTGTTCAGGTTAGATATATGGTAGAAGTTTTGAAGAGTTAGAACAACATTTCCTCAATTCCATGCCAGCTGTACGTAGGATGGTTGAGATTTTATCTTTCAGATTTATGGTAGTAGTAATTGCAGTAATCAACGTAGACATGATGACAATGGCTGCCGTTTGTAAAGTACTTTGATGATTGAGAACCAATTTATTGTTTAAGACATCTAGCAGCAATAAACGGTGCTGCAGACGTACTATTGAGGAAAGTAAAAGTTTAGCGTAGTGATGTTATTTGGTTCAACAGCCTTTATGTGATTTAACATCTTATACTCTTCGATGAACCTTGAACAACTTGCGAATAGTCCCTTCGTACTTAGATTCTTCGGATGACAATCGTTTAACAAAGTGGGAGAGATTTTTGGGAGTTTAAATTTTTGATTTGATCAATAGAGAGTAACTTATAATGAACCTCTGCACCACCGAGTAAATCGATACTTTTAGAATTGTAAAACGTGGAATTCGAGTTAAATATTTGGACAAAATGGTTCAAAACTTAATATTTTAAAGTGACTTTTTTTCCTGAATCTCCAATTTTAGGAGCATAGGGCGTCTACTTTTCTGAACCATCTTACTCTATTTGGGGCTCTATTTGGTCTTCCAACCTTTCTTTTTCCTTGCAGGTTCCAGTCTAATGACATCCTCGTTATATCACTTGATGCCTTTCTCAGGGTGTGGGCAATCCATCTCCATTTTCATCGCTCTATTTCAGTCTTAATGTTTGAATGACATGTTGTTCTGAAGCACTTAAGTATTTGTCGAAGACATTTGTTTACGAACACCTGTAGCTTCTGTATGATTTTTCATGTATGCTTCCATGTCTTACACCCATCCAGTAGTAATGATTTCACACATGAGTTGAACATTCGTATCTTGGTCTTGCGCGACAGGACAGAAGTATTCCAGACTGTGTAGCATGTTGAATGTATGTCTGGCTTTATTTATACGTTTGTGTATGTCTTCTTCTGTTTCACCTGCTTTCGTTATTGTGCAACCAAGGTATACAAATTCATTTACATCTTCAATTTGTATATTGTTGATGTGCATCAGTGTGGTTATATTTGTGTTGAGTCTCATCGTCTTGATTTTCTTGATATTAATCTTGAGACCAACTTCGTTAGCTAGTTCTGATAGCTGTTGCACTTTCTGCTGCATGTCGAAGTATTTGTGTGTGAGCAAGCATATGTCATCTGCATAGTCCAAATCACTAAGTTAACTAGTTAACCCCCATTGAATGCCATTAGGGCACTTGTTATCTAATTTCCACATTACACTGTCTAATACGATTAGGTACAGCATTGGTGAGAGTACGCAACCTTGCTTTACTACTCAAGTGTTGTAGTATGTCTCACTTTGTTTGCCTTTGTTTTGAATTCGGTTCCCAGCATCCCGATACATTTCTTGTATGAGTTCAATAAATTTCTTTGGGATGCCCATTTCACCAAGTGTCTGCCATATTGCGTTCCTGTTTATCATATCAAATGCGCGTCCGAAATCGACGAAGAGCATAACCAATGGTGAATTCCATTCATTGGACTGTTCAGTGATGATACTGACTGTGTACATGCAAGCTCATGCATGCTAGTTCATGCTTATATTTAAAATATAATTGAATATCTTCTGGAACATATCGGTTTCGGTTATGCCAACCATTAGAAGTCAAAGAGCTCAATTTTTGAAGTGAATGATCTTCTTCTTTCTTCTTTTATATTCTGTGTCCGTTCATCGGAAATTTTTAACGACTGAATTAGATTAATTTTTTTTAAATCTTGGAATATTTCAATTTCTGCATAATCACCCCTGAATACATTGTAATGATTTATGAAATTGTCATGTTCCGATACGTCCAACGATGCCCTTGATAATGTGTCGGCAATAATGTTTGATTTTCTCGCAATAAAACGTAATTCGATGTTGTATCGTTGTCCCTTATAATGATCGTAACGTTGCCCGCAATAAGTTGATCAAAACGCACACAATCAAACACAATGACGAATAGCACCTTTTCTATCATCGCGTAATTCCTTTCTGCTGCGGACAAAGTACGAGACGCATAAACCACTATTTGATTTTCCAGGAAAACTGCTACACCCAGTCCAGTTCTGCTCGAATCACACTCATTTGTCAATTGTCAATCTCGAAATATTTTAATAATGTGATATCGCAAACTAGAAATTTCAACTTTTCAAATTCTCTCTCTTTTGTCATTTGACCATAACCACGTTGACTTATCCAACGTTAACTTATGCGAAGAAGAGCGCTTTCTGAACTAAGATTTAATATGTATCGGCCCAAATAATTCAGCATACCTAAAAATCGGAGTAAATCGCCTTTATGTTTTGGAAACGGCATATTCTTAATAGCCTTGACTTTTGACTCATCCACTTTTAGACCTTCACTTAACAAAATGTGTCCAAATAATTTTACTTCCGATCGACAAAGATTCAGTTTACTTTTATTTTGTTTACAATTATTTTCGCGTAAACATACTAATAGTTGCTCCAAATTTGCATTATGGTCCACGAATGCTTCTTCAACAGTTTCCCCTTTTCCATAAATAAGTATACACTCTCCAAAAATTTCAACACCTGGCAAATCATGAACGACCGTGTACATCTTCGTTTGAAAAAGCTCTGGTGCTGACGAAATCCCAAAAGGACAATGCAGCCAACGGTAACGATCAAATGGAGTCCAAAAAGTAGTTTGCTACTTTTTTCCGTCAACTTTATTTGCCAGAATCCCTTTCTTGTATCCATAGTACTAAAAACTTTCGCTTTACCTAGTTCCGATAAAATTTCGTCTATTGTTGTTGTTTGACAATTTGGTCTCTTGATGGCCATATTCAAAGGAATTGGTTCTAGATAAATTCGGAAACAATTATTATTTTTCACTAGTAAAATATTACTCACCCATTTTGTATTTAATGGTCCGAGTGTAATAATTTCATCTTTTACTAGTGAGTCTGACTCTTCCTTCCTTTAGTTTCGATCGAATTGCCCTTGGTATTCTGCGAGGGGATTGGATGACAGGTTTAATACTTTTATCAATCTTGATCCACATCTCCCGGCAAGAGTCCATAACCACCAAATACATCCTTATATTTTTAATTTATTCGATTTGCTTCATTGACCGCATTAATATCTGAATAACTAGGCTTCGATACCTTGCTATTGACGCTTTTGACGCAATGCTCAGAACACCGTTCATTTTCACTGTATTTTATAAGTCCAAGAGCGGTACAAGCACTTTCGGATAATAATGATCATTATCAACTACTTGAAATATTATATTATATTTTTTGCTTTTATCATTAAACGGAATTTTTACTTGTCCCAGAACTCTAATAGTATGTCCACCATAATTTGTTAATGTCAATTTAGAGTCGTTCAAACAAATATTACCGTTAGTTAACTTTGAATACTGCTTAAATCCGATCAGACAAGGTTGAGCGCCTGAATTTAGATCACACACAACGTTTTGCCAATCATCATTAAATTTAGGCTCAACTGTACACGACTAGTGGTTTTATTCGAATCAATTACTTTTCCGATTGTCAATGACGTATAACTTTCACTGTCTGTATTAATTTTTATTTCTTTTACTTCTTTTACTAGTGCCTAAAGTCTTAAGAGTACAACAGGCTAAAGTCTTAAGAGTACAACAACTAAGCATTAGGGGGTGTGTAGAGGAGACAGAAGAAACGTTACACCATTCATGAACCATTCAAGCAACCATGTGCGAGGTTAGCACACATTTGGTTGACCGCTTGCGAATATCTAAGAATAAAAAGTACAAAACATGAAAAATAAGAAAAATCTCCCCCCCCCCCTGGTATGCCAGTATACCTTATCCAGCAGCCCTGGAAACTGGCTAGGATTCAATGGCCCAATCATGCATAAATCTGAAACCAAAATAATTACAGAAACGAATACTAAACACAAATACTAACGAATAACAACACAAACCGGACACCAACCCAAATATCGACCCTTAGCTATTACACGGACACGAATCGGAAACTGGAACATCAGAACTCGTACAGAAACATTAAGTAGAGAAGGAAATGAAACGTTATAATATCGAGATTCTCGTCTCTGGTAGAGACCACACATATGAACAAGGAGTGGGCATATATTATTAACAACAAATAAAGCAAAGAAAGCAAAGAAAGAAACCAGTTAACAGCAGAATTATAGTGGCAAGATTCCATTCAAAAATAAGAAACACAACTATGCTATGCCCCAACAGAAGATGCAGAACAGAAGATGCAGAAGATACAACAAAAGATGAGTTCTACGAGCAGTTACAAGCCACAATAGCAAGAACGCACAGAAATGACGTCAAAATCATACAAGGAGATTTCAATGCAAAAATTGGTACAGAAATGCATTGGACCCTGTGCGAAATAACAATGGAGAAAGATTTGTCGACTTCTATAGCACAAATCAATTGTTCATAGGCGGCAGCAGGTTTCTACACAAAAATATACATAAATACACATGGACATCACCAAAAAATCAGATAGGTCATGTAATGATCAATAAGAAATTCCTCACATCACTACAAGAAGTAAGAACAATAAGGGGCGCAGATGTAAACAGCGATCATCAACTGGTAATAGAACAATTCAAGATCAAGCCAGCAGCTGTAAAACATTCGAAGACAAACAGGAGGAAATTTAACACAAAAAGATTGAGAAACACTGAAACACTTTCAATGAAACTCTCCAACTCAATCTCCAGTCTGCAGCCACCCGTATAGAAGAAAGATGGAACCAAGCAGAGGAAGCCTACATCAAACTGCCACGGACGTACTCGGCTACAGAGAATACAATCGGAAACCTTGGATCAGTGATGATACATGGCAGAAAATTGAGGAACGCCGTCAATTTAAGTTGCAAATGTGCCAAAATAACACGGAAGAGGTGAAACGTAGATACGAGGAAACAGCGCGTCAAGTAAAAAAGAAGGCAAGGAATGATCAAAGAAAATATACAGAAAGCATTCTAAAAGCTGCTGAAGAGGCAGCAGCAATTCAAAATATGCGAGCACTAAACCAGTGTGTAAGAAAGGTGACTGGTAAATAAAGCGCAGTTAAAGAGGTGGAAGGAATATTTCGAAGAAGACGTCGTCGCCGACCCCGAAAACCTCCAGTCATCGATTGACATCAATAACGAAACTAGCAACACCCGCATCCACTAACGTAACGGGAAGTTAAAGATGTCATTAGGAGACTGAAGAGCAATAAGGCCGCAAACTTTAGACTATGCAAACGGTATATGCTTGCTCACACACAAGCACTCTGACATGCAGCAGAAAGTGCAACAGCTATCAGATCTAGCTAACGAAGTTGGTCTCAAGATTAATATCAAAAAAACCTTGACGATGAAACTCAACACTAATATAACCACACCGATACACATCAACAATATACAAATTGAAGATGTAAATACCTTGGTTGCACAATAACGAAAGCAGGTGAAACAGAAGAAGACATACACACACGTATAAATAAAGCCAGACATACATTTAACATGCTACACATAGTCTAAAATACTTGTATTCTGTCGCGCAAGACCAAGATACGAATATTCAACTCATGTGTGAAGTCGGTACTACTGTATGAATGTGAGACATGGAAGCATACAGGAAAAATCATACAGAAGCTACAGGTATTCGTAAACAAATGCCTTCGACGAATACTTAAGTGCTTCTGGCCTAACACGATTAGTAACAACAATCTGCACATAACAACATGTTAGTCAGACATTAAGTGATATAACGAGGATGTCATTAGACTGGGATCCACAAGGAAAAAGAAAGGTTGAAAGGCCAGCAATGACATGGAAGAGAACGATGCTAGCAGAGGCAAAACACCTAGGAAAATCATTGGCGGAACTTAAAGCAATAGCCCCAAATAGAGTAAGATGGTTCTGAATAGTGGACGCCCTATGCTCATAAATTGGAGTTAAAGGAAAAAAACTGATTGGTGACGAAGGCTTCTCGGTGTAGAAAATGACTTGTATTCTTCGGGTTGTCACCGAATGGTTGACGTAATGGTTAAATCTACGGAAGGTCAATACACTCAATTACTGTTGAAGTAGTACACTTTACGACTATATTTTAAAATACATCTTACCATTATTGAGTGGGCATTAGAAAAAATATTTCTAGATAAGTTCATCTAAGGTTTCCACGTTTGTTTGGAAAAGAATATACCACTTTCGTTAAACTTAATCTGGCTAACGTTTTAATCCCGAAATTAAAAATGGATCATTATCCCGTAGTGATACATTTCGAATTTTTTTTTCATACCTGCAAAAAATATATTTAGATGTGCGTATGCGTTTGTTCCTCCTATGTTCCTAATTTTGGGTCGTCTTTCCAAATGAAAAACAAAAAGTAAAGGCAACCGATCCATTCAAATATTTATAAAGTAAGCTACATCTCTCCGCTATCCTATATACGGTTCGTCTTTAAAAATATAAATTCCAAATCTATCATCACCAATTTGCGTGTGAATATTCTGCACCACCCGTACTCCACTGTTCCTCGCACGCAGTATTCGAAGATCATTACAAAACATAAAAAAAATTTTGTGTGTGGTTAATTTCGTCGTCTCCCTTTATGATACGTTCGTCATCACTACCACAACCACCGCACCACCCCCATTATCATCATCATCATCATCATCATCATCATCATCGTCGTCGCCATCAGTAATCAATCATTATTAATTGTGTTTTTATTTTGGATTTGTTTTTGTTGAGTTTTTCATTTCATCTGAAACCTGATGAAAATTGGAAAATATAATTTCCTTCTGCAGTAAAAAAAAAATTAAATTACCCATATCAGAATATTGTAAAGTGAATTTACGTCATGTTGAATATTGTTGCGACTTTATACACCTATACGTTAAATTGATGAGTGTCGCAAGATTTAAAATTTTTGTTTCGGTTAAGGCATTTCACCGCTGAGATTTCAAATTATTGATTCATATGTGAATTCACCTTAGACTAACGAGCGCAGGCACACAAGGGCGCGTTTATTATTTTTATCTTCATATTTTTCCGTTAAATTTTCATATAGTATCTTTAGCATATGTAAATGTGGAGGCGGGGGGTAAACATATACATTTCGTAATAATATTACACCTCCCCGTAGTTATATTGTGCACATAACACGCGTCCTTCGTGTATTGTTCCAAATCATGTATTTTGTATTCACATCACGCGGATTTTATTATTTTCTGGTGTAACAGAAAAAAAAACAGACGCGCGAAATGAAATCCGAAAAAACTTTTCTGGTATAAAGGTAAAAAAAAAATGGAAAATTTTAACAAAAAAACAACAAAACAAAAACGTGAATTTTCCGTGCATATTTATTAAATGTTATTGTTGGCGCTACGTCATGTACATTTGAAATTAAAATTGGCAAAAAACAGTAATAACTACAACAACGTACGATTGGAAGAGTGTAGCGAATACAAGTAAATTATTACTCGGGATATTATAATACAAAATGGGCAAAAAGCAATTCATGTGGATAAACTGAGTGAGAATATCAAATGGTTTCGGAACAAATGTGTATGATGTAGCCTTAAATTTTGAGTTTGTTCAAAATAGCGATTTTTGTGCAACTTTTCTAAAATTACTCGATTTGCGCTTTTCTTAAAGGAGGCTGGGCAATATTTTGAACAAATCTATTTTTGTTACCCAAAATTGTTTAATTTTATTTACGCATGTTCTTAAAGTGAATCTAATCGGGGCTAGTTTATGACCTTTGCAATGCCTGCGCAAAATATGGTAATCAAAGTATTGTGGCTTACCAATGAAGTTTGTGTTTGTTCATTGGAAGCCCTGATGTTGATCTCTAAGTTTGTTCCAACTGGTTTCAGGTCCACAAGTAAAACGGCAGATGGCAATTTTCCAAAGAAAAGTTCCATTATATTTCATAGAGTTTATAAAATGTTTGATAAAAAGTTGGCTTTCTATTGTTGAAGTTTAACTTAGAAATTAAAGACAGATAAGCTTGCGCAGTTTCATCGATTTGGTCATCAAACGGATTATTACAATTCCTTCATTTCTTAATATTTTTTTTATTGATAAAATAATAATTTTCGTTTGTGCAATGCCTTTTTATGTTGAAAATGTCATTATCCTTATACAATACTTCATTTCCCGGAAAATTCAATATTTACACTACTTGCATATATATGCAATATGAAGTAATTAGGGTTTTTTTATTTTATTTTTTAATTATGGACCAGAGCATAAAAACTTTGCAGTAATTTGGTTTAAATAATTCATTTATTTAAAGGAAATAAAAATTTATACTTAAAATTATTTACATAAATAAAAAATAAGATAAAATAAAAATAATAATGTAAAATTCATCTCAGTTTGATAATTAGAGCTAATGCTCTATTATCACAATCACTCACAATTAATTCAGTCTTTATTTACGAATGAAACTGTTTAAAACAGTTTCGATCCTTATTAAGGCAAAGTGCAGTTCCACACTTTTCGCATCTTAGGTAAGTATATCCTTTACAGCTGGGCAATTTACATTGGAGGCGGTTATCTTGCCAAACAGGCAAGGTCAGAACTAATTTCCTTATGAGGAATAGGAGAGTATGTTGCCTTTTTTATTTTTTGTTCGAGCCTCTTACTTACATCCGATGGTCTTCCACATGTAGTTCTTCTTTGCTCATATTTACAAGGTATCTCGTTTAGTTGCAACTGAAAATCAGCCAAATTTAAGATTTCTTTTGGGTCAGCATTGTGCTTCAAATCATCTCTTTTATAGATAAGCCAGGTATTAAGAATGGACATATCTAATAAATGAAAGAATATTCTCATGTTGTAACTATCGAGTAGATCTACACCTCCCATGTATTTGTTGTATTCTTTTATAATGTTTGAACATTCAATTTCAATTCTTTTTTTGCTTTTTTATCATACCTCTCAGAGGACCGTATTGGTTTGCGGCCAGTGAAATTTGAAATCAATATCACTGAATGGTTATCCATCCACACTATCGTTAACTCAATGTTATCAATTTCGGCGATGTATTCAATTGAAGCTACTCTTTTCTCCTTTTTCATCTCATTCCTTCTAATTGTGCCTAGGCACAGAATGCCTCCTTTTGACAATTCTACAACTAATGGTACTGATGAGTAGTAATTGTCAAAGTATATCCTATAGTTTATCTCGATACATATCTGAGCATTTGCATTACTATATTGGCACTGGCTCCCAAATCTTTTTCAGACGGTAATCGCTTACGGAGATCATTTTTTTGTCCCGTATATACTTCAAAAATGTATGAAAAGCCAGAGATTCCTGAGAGCACGAAAAGTTTGAATCCCCATTTATGCAGTTGAACACAGCTAATCAACAGAAAGGCATGTTTCCAAAGACATTTTTCTAAAAAAAAAAATTGTAGCGATTCGATTATCGACCGAATTTTATACAGTCTGTCAAAATCTGGATGATTCGTTGGGAGCATTTTTTCATTGTCATTGAAATGCAATGGTGACTTAATCCTTTCGAAGTTGGGTAATGACATTGTTTCCTGAATCAACTGGGTACCTGTGATGGGGAAACTCCTAAAAATGTCTTCAGTTCTATAGCTCAGATATGAATTTCGTATTATTTATATACTTTTGACAAATATACGAATTTGATTCGCTGGTTATCAAATTTAATAAATCCTCATAAAAAAAAATTTGAAGCAAGAATACGGCATACAAAGGTCAGGAAAATCTTCAGGTAGTGATTCGTCACTTTGAAATTGTATCTCTTCTGGATTTTTAATAAAATCTCGGCATCGCCATAATATTTTATCTGTAGAAGCCGTTACAGGTTTTGTTTGGTCTATTGCTTCGACTTAAACGATAGTATCAATCAAATCAATTGGCATTTTTAATATATCAAAAAGTTCCTCTTGCGCAGCCTGATTTAAACAATTGTTCTCCTCGCCTATTCTTCGAACTTTATACCTATAAGTCTGAAACTCACCATTTTCTTCTTCGTTATTCTCAAAAAATTCATCTTCACTGTCAGTCCAACCTTCAATGATACCTAAAATTGCAGCATCAGTGAGTTTTTTTCTAGAGTTCATTCTAGCAGGTTATTCTAAATAAGTATAAAAACAGTTAGTTACAAAAGCCAGTTTATTGCAAATATACAACACAAAGAAGAACGGTCATCAAATAATTTAATCAACATTATCTTAGTATTGCATTTATGCAAGTAATGCATATATGCATAAATGTTTCATATCTGAAATTTCACTTCGTACTGCATATCTGCAATATACATATTTAAATGTATTTTTCCATCAATACATGCAAATAATGACATAATACCACTTTACAAACATATAGTAATATTTATAAATAAAAATAATTCTTATTTCGTAATATTTGATTTGTTTTTCTGGCTAAAACACAAAAAATTGACAACCGAGTACCTATTCGATTGTTTCACCTCAGACTGACATTTATAACTAACGTTATGGCGCTTAAATATACAATAAAAAAATATATATTCCCTACGAACAAAATCAAGAAAGTATTATAAAGACACAGAAATCGTAGTAAAATTGCAAGAAAACGCACTATTTTAATATTTTATAGTATACTTTTTCAGACATTGCATATATGCAATATGAAGAGACGAAGGGTTAACATATGAGATATTAAGAAAAGTTTTTAAATAAAAAAGGTTATTACTATCATCAGACCAAGCATCTAAATCGTTGGATGAGTTTGAGTCAAAATATTTCAGTGTTCAATCCACCATGACAAGGGAAATAAAACAACCAAAAAACTGCTGAAACTCTGAACATTGATGATCTGAACGTTACGATCAGTAATATGTTTTCACAACAAAGGGCATATTTTGATTAATTTCAACACAAATTCGTGACTCAAGACCATAAGTAATGCTTCCAAAAATTAATATTGCTCCAATCACCAATCACGAATGCTCATATATAGCAAAAATTCACGTCCTTTACATAAGTGCTGTAAGTTTCAACAATATGATGTAGAGTTCTGTAAGATCTTTATTAGCATGTATGAATTATACTCGATTCTTTTAAGAGCAGGCCTTTTGGAAACTAATTGCACGTTACATGCTATAAGTGCAAGACCAAAAATCACAGATATTTACACGATGAAATATTAGTTGCAAAATAGTAAGGGTCAACACTATTTTGAAGCAACCATAAGAGTAACAATCTCAAAACGGAAAACCCAAGCCAAAACAAATCCGGAACTATACCATACACCAATGTAAAAAAGGCTCTGCAAGTCTTAAACAATCGATATTACCAACCAATATCATGTCAATAACGAACAAGTTTCGAGGATATTTGTCAGCTCCTATGATAATTTGGGAAGTAGACTTTCTCCGTTCCTCCCAAAATAGATGATTGTGAAACCCATTTCTTAAATACGCATCGGTGTGTTCATAGGGGATACATATGGTAGAGTTACCATTTAAAGAAAAATTGCGAACAATTTAAAGCTTGAAAAATTTGTGAAGTATCTACATGTTATATACATCAACATCCGAATCAGCTGTCACAATTGTATTTCTTACATCCGAACACGTCCAAAATTAGGAAAACAAATCATGAGAAATATTTCTTCGACGACATTTACTTCTACACGAACATTTATGAATGTCTGAGTAAATTACGCAGTCCCAATGTTTATCTAGCACGGGTAGAAGGTCCAGAAAATTTGTTTATTTAGCTGTAAGGCGACCAAAACCAAACAGTTGAAGTTGTTAGCAGCCTTTGAAGTGATTCACTGGTAAAAGAGGTCTTCCAAATGCCATTTACAGTCATACGCTACCAACGTTGTCGGCGTTAAAAGCCCGTTTAATGCATTCTTCGGAGTATTTGTAGCCAGGGTGCATGATGAAAGGAATTTTTATACATAGACACTCATTAAATAGAATGGCATACGATTTTATCTTCAGCTCCATATTTTGATGGTCTTTGGGATGCTAGAATCAAGTCAATGAATGGTCATTTTTGAAGAATTTTAGACGAATGTCTAAAATGTTGGTATTAACCAACTTGTGAAAATCGTGTATTTTTCTGAGTCTGACCTTTTCTTGAGTTAGCGTCTTTTGGCCTTTCATTCGAAAAACTCTTATTCGAAATCCCGCAGACTAGAGTGGTTTGTGACTATGAGCAAACATTTCTTTGTTGAAACACGGTAGCAAACGATTCCTCAATATGGTTTAAGTTCTTACTGCAGTTTAAAGCAGACATATGTTGATTACATTCCATGTGGAGTTGGAAGTCTCCCATCGGGTGCGTTCCCAGATAGGAAATAGAGGAAATTCTTTACCGGATAGCTAGCAGGAAGGTCGGCAATAAAACATCATTTGTGGACCATTACTACATTGAAGCGTCGGTTCATCACGAGATGTGGCTTCAAACAGTGACAATTCCTCATGTTAAAGGTGGCTAAAAAAAACTGGTAGTATATAAGGTTTAAAATACTAAGGAAATGTACCCCAATAAAAACCAAAAATGAAGAAAAGCAACGATTTTGAACTCCAGTACCAGTGGCTTTTGGGGGTAGGAAGCTGGCTTCTAGTCGTAAAAATCCTAATTAGGCCGAGTTCTCAAAATTGAGCCAAAACTAGTTACTTGGATCCATTCTAGAGAAATAAGAGACTCACGAGATCACCTACAAATGAGCACTAGGTAAATGGAGGCAAAAGAATTGAGTTCAAATATCCGAGTGTTTCAAAATTATCTGCAGTAAAATGCAAATACACAACCTAATCAAAAATGTAAGGGATATAGGAGCAATGTGCAAAGCGAAACAAAGGATAAAGGGAGTTTTAAGAACATAGTGAAAAATTGGGAAAAGCCGAGGTTCCTCTGAAGGAGGAACGTGAAGATGCGCAATGTACGCGTAATAGAGAAAATTATAAGCTCCGCATCGTCTAATCAAGATAACGGGATAAGCAAAACACTGCTTATAATGTAGACATTCTAAAATAAAGAGAGATTCATCGCTCGATTGGACTTCAGTTGGAAAAAAAAACGCATTCCAACAAATGCGTGTACTCTGACAATTCTGGAGCTAGCCTTATAACCAGACAGAAAATTGAGGAAAAAGCGGTAGGAGATGAATCAGAATGAAAAAGGTCTGAGGGAAAAAGTTGTTCTTATTTTCCAAACACCGAAGGGAGATCTTTTTCTAGAGTTGGAAAATACAGCGAACCAACCGCAAACAGTGGTTTTCCAATCCCAAAAGGAGAAACATATCGGTCAGAAAATAAATATTACAGCCTTGACACAGAGAGCAACACAGAACGAAGTACTTCATGCTCTTTATTTGATGGTGGCAGAGACATAAGATGATGCCTATATAAAAGAAATCCAAGCCTAATAAATAAGCACACTTGTTGGGAATACTTTAGGCAGTCCTTAGAAGAAAAAAATAACCTAAAGGTTTCAATAAAAAGTGAAGAGCAAATAGAAAACGAAGATCAAAAATGTGCAATTGATACAACAAACAGTCTGGAAAAGTACCCCAAAAATGAAATATAAAATAAAAGGAAACAACTGCCCGAAATAACGAAGATAAAGTTTAATGTTTTGCGGAGCACCTCGAAAAAATATTCCAACCACATGATGATCAAACTTTAGAATCTCAAATAATAACGGTGGAATCTGAAAAAGAAAGTGAAGAAATTCTATTAAATTCGAAAGAAGCTCCTGTTTGTGGTCTTATCACTGCAGAAATTTTAAAATAACTACCAAGGAAGGCTCTAGTTAAGCTTACTTATCTTATCAATGCAGCATTTAGAATCAAATTTGTACCAAGTTTGTGGAAAATTGCAGAAGTAATAATGATATTAAAACCTGGAAAACCACCATATGAAACTTCATCTTATAGACCAATTTCGTTATTGCCAGTTATGTCTAAACTCTTTCAGAAAATACTGATTAAAAGGTTAAATCCGATAATCGAAAGGAATAACTTAATCCCAAATCATCAGTTCGGATTTCGTCGTCAACACTCAACAGTTCAACAAGTACACAGAATAATCAATATAATTGAGAAAGCACTTGAAGAGAAAAATGTCTGTTCCACGATATTTTTAGACGTGGCGCAAGCTTTTGACAAAGTTTGGCATGAAGGACTTAATCATAAGTTAAGAAACCTCTTACCAATGCAATTCGCTAAAATACTGGAATCATACTTAAAAGATAGATTCTTTAGAATTAAATTGGATGAAACTTATTCTGAATAGAAAAAAATAAAAGCAGGTGCACCACAAGGCAGTGGTGCAGGTGCACCACAGGGCAACGGAGAATCAACACAAAAATTACAATCAGCTATTTAATTTAAACGGGTTCTTTTTATCATACTTATTGCTGTAGGTTTGGCAAAGCACAAAATAGCAACGGTCTAATAAAGAGAAAATGTGTCGCCAGGCCGACTTGTTTGGCGAATCATGCTATTCGGGATTTACATCAAGCAGCAATAAACGATAAAAAAACATTCCCAAGAATAAATAATGTTATTAAATCCGGTTTTTACGTAGACGATTTACCGTTAAACTACTACTGGTAAGCTGTTAAGCTGTTAAGTTTAACAGGAGAACAGCTATGAGCTTTTAGAGGATCTACCAAAGGTAAAGCAAGGTAAGTATTCTGTTTTGTTCACACACCCTGAGACATACATTAGACATTTTTGGCTGACTAATGAAGATGCATTTACGTTCGTGATACCAGAAGCATGCTCTATAACCCTCGAACAAAGCGAGAATTGCTACCAGAATGCAGTAAGGTATTCAACTCTCTCGGATAGTTTTCGTGGTTAACGAAAATCGACTGGGATGATGCAATACCAAATGTCTTCGATTTTCCGAAATATGTCATAAAAAGAAGATGCCATACTTAACCACTCAGCATCTAAAGAGGAGCATCGTTAAAGTTTCATTTATCGATGAAACTATCCAGCTGGACCAATAACACGATATAATAAATTGCGACTATTAAATCCATTTGTTGATGAAGCTGGTGTACTAAGCATAGGTGACATCCAGCAATTTTACCGAAGGAACATAAACTGACGGACCTCTAAGACGGTTAAAGGACCCAGAAAAACGAATGTTTACATCAGTTTATTTGTTTGTATGGTGGACAAGGTCAAACACATCGAAGTTGTTAGTGACTTAACCACAGACGTGTTTATATATATAACAGCCTTAAAGTGATTAACCGGTAAAGGCGGCCTTTCAAATGTCATTTACAGCGATAACACTACCAATTATTTGGTCAGCGCTTAAAGACGATTTGAAGCATTATTCGTAATGATCGTATCCGGGAAATATAATAAAGAGATATCTGCATTTATATAAGTACTCATAAAATAGAACGGCATACGATTCTTCCGCTCCACATTTTGGTGGTCTTTGAGAGCCAGTGAAGACTTATTTTCAGAGAGTCCTATAGGCAAATTGGCACCAACGTGCGAAGAACTCCAGATATTGTTTATTCAAACCGAAGCCATGATATGCAAATTAAGGCCGCGTACATCGATTAATACTAATTCAGATGGTTTAAGCATTTTATGCCAGTCACTTTTTAATTGGTTTTCCATTCTTTGAGGACCAAATTTTGGTCCATTATTTATGGACCAAAATTGTCATAGGCAGCTGAAACAAAACGTGGTAGTAGATATAAAATACCAAAACCAAAAATAATGAAATTGGGTAGACGTATTCAACAGAAGTGAGAGGCTCTATATATCTTAAACATAGCCTCACTTCCTGATCTAAATGAAGACTAGGTAAAAGAAGGCACAATAATTTAGTACAAACGCCCGAGTGTTTCGAAATTATTGGCAGTTAAAAAGCAGATACTCAACCTGTTGAACTTGTGAAAAAAGTGGAAATTAAGTTTAAAGATATCAGTAAGAAATTGGAAAAATCCGAGATGGCTCTGAAGGAGAGTCGCAAAGGTGTGGATCCGCAACCCGATATGAATTTACACATAATAGCGAAGATTATACTCTTCAGCTATTCGAGACCCCTTGTTAGTGCAAAACTAGCAGGCAATTCAACTAGGATCAAGGTACAAGGATACAAGGATAAACTAAACACTGGAAGCTTCTAACTATAATGCAGACACGGCTAAAGGGATCTACCGCACTGGACTGCAACATCAGTTTAGTAAAAAGTAATACGTTTGTATTACAACAAATGCGCGTATTCTAACAGATCTGGAGCCAACCAGAAGGAAAACTGAGGGAAAAAGGTGTAAGAGATAAACCAAAATGGGAATAATTAGCACCAAAAATGTCAAAAAGAAATCGAAAATGACCAACTTGACTGGATGCTTTTTTTATTAAAAAAGGAGTATTATCTTATGCTGAACTGTAAAGGAAAAACTCAGAACTTACTAGTTTGAGGGGAAAAAATATTCATACTGATCAAACTACCAAGGGAGATCTTTTTAGAGGATATGTGAATCAACGTAAACAGGGATTTTCTAATCCCAATTGGAGAAAAGAATCAGTCGGAAAGCTGATGTTAAACTAAAGCCTTGACGAAATACACCATGCTCTTCATTCGCTGGTAAAAAAAAAGGTATTGCCTTTTATAAAAATGCTGCAAGTTTTTCGGGGGACACAAACGGCAGTGATTAGCCAAAGAGCAGAGAATGTCATATCCAGAAAAAAAATAAGGATTGGTTGAATGATTGGCAGAATTAACAGAAAGGCCTGCTACTTCAAACAATATGTTATTTTGAAGAAGACATTATTATGTATGTAATCAATAAAGGTAGTTGGATAGTAAGAATTATTGGAGCAGATTTCTCAAATCGTGCTGGTTTCTGGGTCTGTCGGAAACTATACTCTTTCAAAAAATGCTAGCGGTGCACAATCTGGTTTCGGAAGATGTAAAACTATAACTATAACTATAACTATAACTATAAGTATAACTATAACTATAACTATAACTATAACTATAACTATAACTATAACTATAACTATAACTATAACTATAACTATAATTATAACTATAACTATAACTATAACTATAACTATAACTATAACTATAACTATAACTATAACTATAACTATAACTATAACTATAACTATAACTATAACTATAACTATAACTATAACTATAACTATAACTATAACTATAACTATAACTATAACTATAACTATAACTATAACTATAACTATAACTATAACTATAACTATAACTATAACTATAACTATAACTATAACTATAACTATAACTATAACTATAACTATAACTATAACTATAACTATAACTATAACTATAACTATAACTATAACTATAACTATAACTATAACTATAACTATAACTATAACTATAACTATAACTATAACTATAACTATAACTATAACTATAACTATAACTATAACTATAACTATAACTATAACTATAACTATAACTATAACTATAACTATAACTATAACTATAACTATAACTATAACTATAACTATAACTATAACTATAACTATAACTATAACTATAACTATAACTATAACTATAACTATAACAATAACAATAACTATAACTATAACTATAACTATAACTATAACTATAACTATAACTATAACTATAACTATAACTATAACTATAACTATAACTATAACTATAACTATAACTATAACTATAACTATAACTATAACTATAACTATAACTATAACTATAACTATAACTATAACTATAACTATAACTATAACTATAACTATAACTATAACTATAACTATAACTATAACTATAACTATAACTATAACTATAACTATAACTATAACTATAACTATAACTATAACTATAACTATAACTATAACTATAACTATAACTATAACTATAACTATAACTATAACTATAACTATAACTATAACTATAACTATAACTATAACTATAACTATAACTATAACTATAACTATAACTATAACTATAACTATAACTATAACTATAACTATAACTATAACTATAACTATAACTATAACTATAACTATAACTATAACTATAACTATAACTATAACTATAACTATAACTATAACTATAACTATAACTATAACTATAACTATAACTATAACTATAACTATAACTATAACTATAACTATAACTATAACTATAACTATAACTATAACTATAACTATAACTATAACTATAACTATAACTATAACTATAACTATAACTATAACTATAACTATAACTATAACTATAACTATAACTATAACTATAACTATAACTATAACTATAACTATAACTATAACTATAACTATAACTATAACTATAACTATAACTATAACTATAACTATAACTATAACTATAACTATAACTATAACTATAACTATAACTATAACTATAACTATAACTATAACTATAACTATAACTATAACTATAACTATAACTATAACTATAACTATAACTATAACTATAACTATAACTATAACTATAACTATAACTATAACTATAACTATAACTATAACTATAACTATAACTATAACTATAACTATAACTATAACTATAACTATAACTATAACTATAACTATAACTATAACTATAACTATAACTATAACTATAACTATAACTATAACTATAACTATAACTATAACTATAACTATAACTATAACTATAACTATAACTATAGCTATAACTATTAATAGGACCTAATATGTACCGATAAATATGTAGAAATTATGTTAGAAGGCATAAAAAGGGATCTACATCATAAATGCGTAGCTCAAAAAATATATATAGGATGGTGAATATCTGGTTGTGTCTGGTTGTTTTGGATAATGAATGGAAGTTATGAAGCTCGAATCTTACTCAACAATCAAAAGCACCCCGGAAAAAGTTTTGGTTAGTCTAAACATAAAGCTGGAGATTACTCCAAATGGAAAAGAGGTTTGCGAAAGTCGTGCAATTAAAAAATGGATATCACAAGTTCTTGCAAGATGTTATACAGATGATACTATACAAAACGACTTGATGTGCTTGTTTCGCTTACTATTTGCATCATCATTCTATCGTGAAGGTAGACAGCACGACTACAAAATTAGGAGTAGTATTTGGTGCGCCATGTAAGACAACAACAGGAGTATCACTGAATGATATATGATGCATATAGGCGAAACGCTACAAGATAATCTAGCGGCGATTTGATCAGATGTAAGAAACCTCGTTATCTAACTTCTACGTTGACGATCTCCAACACAATAATATAAGCGTTAATTGCACGAGACTAATTACTAGGCCTCCTTTCTGAAGGAATCTTCAACCTCAGGACATGAAACAGCCGCAACAAAGCAATACTTAAAGGTCTTTTAGACAATCTTAAAGGAATTTGGACTTCACACCATAGTCGAAATGGCTTAAAATGGTCATAGAGGCTTTGGATATCAACCATGACACATCAACATTTTGTTGGACTGATTAAATGACAGTATTATAGGCTGGATCGAAGGAAATCCGGAATATGACTAGCTACAACATTTAAACTAACCAACAACACCCATTGACACCCAACAATTGCCTTATAACCAATGCTTTATTGAGAGTCGGAGGGAGGTTAAACAACAGAATCTTCACAATTAACGAAAAGCGTCGCTTTGCTAAGAAGGCATCAATACACAAAACCATTGCAAAAACTGTACCAGAATTAAGAAGCAAACCTCCCAATAATTGATGGGTATATTACTGATCAATTTAAAATTATACAAAGGGCGTTGCATTAAAACCTGCAAAATATACATTGCCGTTTTTGTAAGCATGGCAACAAGAGGGGTGCATCTCGAATAGGTCAGCAATTTAACAGTTAACGCTTTCCTAGCGGCCCTCAAGCGATTTATATCCCAAAGAGGATTCTGCCTTAACATATTTCGTTTTGTAGGAGCTAGGAGTCAACTAAAGGCCCAAACCCAACATCAACAGAAAGAAGCAGTCAAAGAAGTGGGTGACCGAAATCGGGAAATCGAATGGAATTTAATTCCACTGAGAAGCCCCACAAACAAAACAGGAGAAAAATCTGACAAACACCCTCTATAGGATCAATTACAGCTAATTCAAGAGCATGTACCTTTATTGATCACCATTCCTAGGCACGACATTTACGACCTCATTCTCATATATCATAGCATAAATATTCGTAGCAGGGTAGCCTGACAGAATGTGATAATTGAAATTATTTTATACCACTGTCGTTTGCACTCGATTATCGACTGCTAGCCATTACACCGGTTCCTAATATCAGCCATGCCAATACACAATCACACATCATTACATTGACAAATTATACTTACTAATGGACCTTCATCGAGAACATTTTGCATTCCTAACAACGAAAAAGGTCGTGATACAACCATCTACAACTCAACGAACATCATTACACGTCGTGTTTAAGAGACAAATGAAGATATGATTTAGCGAGTCACCATGGTGAGCATCGACTTGCTCTCGTCTGAAAATTGTGGCATCTATGCTAATTCTAGTATTTTTAAAAAATCCATTTTCTCGTTTACGTACGTTTGACTAAGAGAGACGATCCAAGACATACGAGAGAAGAATTGTATACATGATTCAATGAAAACGTGTACCAATTTTCCTCCTCAGTAACTCCTCGACTAACAAAATTAGTAGTTTGTCGATAAACTAAATGGTGTCCATAACAATCTCGTTCTAAAACGAGAACCCAGACACAATCAATACTACAATTTTCAACCTTAGTGATCCACCTTGAAAATGTACGACAACTTTGCATCTCGCTCATTCCATGAGAATCAAAAAGTAAATTACTTGTAAAATTTTTTACTATTTCGTTTTTTATAATTACCAGCACCTTTCGTTCTACCAACGACCCATCCAATGATTTCATCATGCACACATCCATTGCTCTACCTTTTTACGAGATGTTATTAAGAAAGGCACCCCACGAAGTAAATATGGAATTTCCGTTTTAAGTTTTAATTCTGCGAAAATGATTTTCTTTTTTCATAAATGTTTAATTATTTAATTATGAAAAATGAAAATCTTTTCTCGTTCTCGTTAAAGGTACAAAAACAAATCTAGCGGCAGTGAGTTTTCGTTCCGCAAGATTGTCAAAATAAAATGAAACATCCGAATTTTAATTACATTACGAAAGGTAGAAATTTTTCTTTTGTTTTTTTTTATTGACATCGAATTTCAATGCGATAACATTTTTCCTGGTCCTCGTGGCTCCAATTGATGAGTTTCGCAAACGGTCGACTTGGTTTCATAAAAATTATAAACTCTTTGCTTAATTTAAGTGCGGCTAATCGATTGATGATGATCACTTTGGTTGCATCCGAATGTTTCTGTTCGGCAGTCTCGTTTTGTGTGCTTTGTAGAATGCTATTGTCGATGATACGGTATTGTGGTCGATTTGTTGATCCGACCGAAGCATCAGCGATCACTTGAAAACTGTAGCCGAGTGATTTGCAAATATTTTCAATTTCGGACATATTCAGTTCAGCCGATTTTGGGAAACATTGTGTGTGCCATACACCATACGATTGTTTCATCACCTCATGGAAATCATCAGGATTTGCGGATTGTAACAACCCAGTACAGTATTGCTCGTCTTCGTGCTCTGGACAATCGAATTCACCATCGCACACGTATTCCATGGGGACACATATTTCGGAATTGCCGCATTTAAAACTTGATTTAAGACACTTGCAAGTGCGTGGTTCATCACCTTTGTCGTAACAATTTCGAATACCATCGCAAATTTTTCCTGGATCAGTTGCACTGTGGAAATATAAACATTAAACAGCAAGTTATATACCCATCACAAACCAGTTCTTACTTCAAAAATGAAAAACATGAACATTCTTTAGGCTCATCCGTTTGATCGCCACAGTCATCTTGTTGATTGCAGAATAGTTGTTTGGCCACACATTTTCCATTGCCACACTTGAATTCGGCATTGGTGCATGAGTTTGATTTGGTTTTACTGCACAGATCTGTACTCTCATCGCTTTGATCACGGCAATCGAATTTTCCATCACATATAGACGTTGTCTCCAAACATTTTCCTAAAGGACATCGATGTCCTCCTTTGCACACTGGTGCTATATGTATGTAATTGCACTCGGTCGAGTCTAAAACATAAAAAAACATTTGAATTCATGTAATAACCAATAGTTTTCTAACTTACTGGTCATCTCAAAAACACGGTCGTAAAATTTCATGAACGGTATAAGGCGCATCGTATTTTTGAAAGCACAAAGCCCATGACGATGCGAATAAATGGATTTTGGGTACCAAATATCCGATTGACGACATAAAACTATCGCTGACTGGGACTCTTCATCATCACACGTCTCATTCAATTTTGCCTCAAAACATACCGAATTTTGTGAACATGACTGCTTGACCTGGATAATTGGCATTGTTGTCATTTTGCCGTGGCTATTAAACGAAATGGCTAAACATTCTTCCACACGGTTTGGATCGAGTTCGTTACGAATTATTTTCGGTATATGCATTGGCATGGTGTATCGCGTATATTCTATCGCCGCGTCTAAGTGCAATAATATCAAGTTTGATCCTTCAACAGTTTTCATGCAATTAACTCGCCGAATTTGTTCGTGTGGTCCTTCCAAATATTTTTCAGCCAATCCGCCTCCAATCAACACTTCGACATAATCTAATTTTAAACTGAAAATGATATGGTTAAATTATCAAATTTACAGTTACACTAAAACATTACTCACTTAATCAGTCCCATACAAATATTTTCCGACAATATCCATTCGGGCTCTATCAAAATCGCGTTACAAAATAATTTGCCATCGACATAGATTTCACTATTCCATGGAAAGCTATATAAAATTTCACTTAAATTCGAACGTTTCTTGCTGTGCTCCTGCAAAATGACATTCGGATACTTTCCTGGTTGCAAGCTCATCTCGTAATTATCGAAACTCTCATAATTTCGGAAGTTTTTCATATTAATCTTAATAAAATCTTCGATTTTCGTCAAATTCATCATGAAATTGGGTATGCATTCTAAATACAGTGACATACAGTGGTGACTAGGCGAACTATACATATCTATTGATTTTTCGCCATCTACTAACGATGAGTTGATATGCAAACGCCTAGATGGCAGTGTTTCAGTTTTTGTTAAATTAAATAATTGATAGCCGCTATAGCCGAACTGTTGGCATAGTTTTGTTGCCTGATTCGAATCGAATAATGAATCACGATAAACATCATTTTCGCTTAGACACAAAACATTCCATGTTCCATTCATATTTACAGTGACAAAACCATAATGTGATGAAATCGGACGTTTCGCGATGTCAAATTTAACTGTAGCACCATCGGTCAGTACATGACAATCCATTTCATCCTCTTTCAGCGGACAATCGTATATTTGATTGCATTGTAAATGTTTTTTGATACAGGTTTGAGTTCGTTCACATAGAAATTCGTCGTCCAAACATTTTGCTGTCGAAATAAAGTGAAAATTCCATAACCATAACCTTGCATTGTTTCAAATGTTTAAGTTCGTACTTACCGCAGTTCATTTCATCGGTGCCATCACGACACTCTAAAACTCCGTCACAAATAAAATGTGGACTAATTTGTTGCAAATATTCACGACAAGTACAATTATCTTCATCTGTGCCATCTTCGCAGTCAATTTCATAATTACATCTCAGCTCAGCGTTGATATTTTGCGTAATTTTGGAACACTTAAATTTCCAAGACGGAACAATATCTTGAGCTTCGTTTGCAATATTATTTTCTTCTTCGTCAAAAGTGGTGACATTGGGCGATACACCTAACATACTCTCCTCATACCGGCAATCAATCTCATCTTCACCACCTAGGCAATCCACAATTCGGTCGCATATATAGTCGGGTGAAATGCAATATCCACCACCCCAAACACATACCTTGCCTGGACAATTCTTCAACGGATAAAATGTAGGTTGTTTATGACTTTCGATGCAGTCCTTAATCCAATCGAGGAATAGAGCAACACGAGTATAAACTCCCGGTTCGCTTGCTCGGCCACATCCTTCTCCATGGCTTATAATACCCGCAAGATAACTTTGCAATGGCATACTTAAACTTTTACAGAATAGTGGTCCTCCCGAGTCACCTTGGCACGCGTCATGACCACCTTCTAGATCTCCTGCACAAATTCCTTCACCCTCTTGATCCTTTTTATGTATACACTGCGATATTATTGGAACGCTTACCTCCCGCAAATGATCAGCTAGAAATAAATGTGATACCTAAATTCAGAGCTATGTTCCTTAGCTTCGAGCTACTTACAATCTACCCCTTTTTCCCGAGTAGAACCCCAACCAACGGTGGTACAAAATGTTCCACCTTTCGGCCCCCAAATCCAATCGCTACCTAAAGTTGTTCGGTTTTGCCCTGGCATACATATTGGTTGTACCCATTTGTTGAAAATTAGCGGTTCTGTCAATTTTAAAAGCGCCAAATCGTTCGACATTGCTTGCTTGTCATAACCTTCGTGGATAAATATTTTTGCAACCACATTAATTTGAACCATGGGTGAATACGAAAGTCGTCGATTCATTCCTGCTCTAATCTCATAATGGCTGTGCCGCGCTTTGGAGAAACAATGTGCTGCCGAAAGAATCCACCATTCTGAATGAATTACACCACCGCAGTGAAAACTGCCATTTTGATAGATAGCAATTGTATATGGCCATGCCATTGGATCAGATATATGTCCACCAACGATTCTGCTGTCTTGATTTTCATCATTGTACACTGAATTCTCAGTTAACGAAATTGTTCCCATTCCACACTCCATCGGCGGACATTTTACATAAACAATTGCGTGTTGCCCCTTCTGATCGATGCACGAATCCATAAATGCAGGCTCAATGGTAAAATTGGAATCGTTTTCTTTGTAGTCAATAAATGGACCTTGCAACTGTCCTGATTTAGAAAATATTAGTGGATCTGGAAAATTTGGGATGCCCATTTCACTCATACAGCTCTCGCGAGCCCATTGCATTGGCTTATCACAAACTGGGTACCATTTACCTTTGTAGTTCCGATGCAAAAAACCTTCCGTGTACGACACCATGTACGACAAATGATGCCCTACACTTTTTGACATCATCGTACACCCAATTTCATCTTGGCCGTTCAAACAATTTTGATATCCGTCGCATTTCTCTAGTATCGTGTAGCACATAGACAGAGTTGACATTTTAGCCGATTTAAATTCGGTTTCCGATTTGTAGCACGAATACGAAAATGCGTCACAACCGAAACAACCAATTTCGTCATCACCCATCGGACAGTCAAGGTATCCGTCACATATTTTTGTTTTTGCCAGTCGTGATTTGCACGAGCACGAGGTTTCATCGCTCGCATCCATACAATCAACACTCGAATCGCACCATTTGTCTTTCGAAATGCATTGATTTGTGGCCACACACGGATATTCACTGTCCATACAGTAGTTTTGGAAATTACTTATTGTTCCATTGTTTTGTGCATACATGTTATTGCCGTACGATGCGTAAATTAAGTCAGATTGAGTGCCATTTTGAACGGTGGCCCGTAAATTTGGATGGTCCTTATCCATATTGATGTTCGACGGTAAATAGCTGCAAAAGTATTGTTGATTTGGTGTCGGGTGGTTTTCTGAGCTTCGTCCACTTTGCTGATTCACTTGGAATCCTGAACTGGTTGTGATCGATTGTAATTGCGTGGGAACTACAACATAACCTATAAAATAAAAAAAAATTATTATACGAGATTTGACACCAAGTCAATAGAATTTGATTCTCACCTCCAAATCTAGGGTCAATATCAAATTTAACAGGACCTCCAGAATTTTGGGGATGAGAAATGGGAGTAGTTTGCTCACCATACTGAATCGGTGACATATTGTTATGAGGTGGAAACCCAAATTGATAGTTTCGATTTTGAGTTGGCACCGGTTGGTTCATTGGGGCCAGGACAAAACATGACGGATATGGCATGTAACTAAATCCTGGGTTAACTATCACTTGAGCTGTTCCTTTTATCGATTCGCCTGACGGTTGATGATTAAGTCCACGTGACGTAAACTGATGCTGTATCGTTTGCATCGGAGGGCCGACAAAAATCGGTTGTTGATTTTGCTGATTTAACGGCGTTATTTTATCTTTGACCTGAGCTTGTTTCAGTAACTGATCGCATAGTGTTAGAAATGGACCACTGGCTCCTACGATATCCATGTCCCTTAAACTTTTTTGATTTAAATTATTTTGTGAATTTATCCGCTGACGGTAAGTGTTAAACCGTTCATGAAGAAATAATTTTGATGATTCCATGTTACGACCTGGATTTTGATCATCGGTATTATCTAACAAATCTTCGTGTACTGGATTGTGAAATGTTGGTGGCGGATTATCATGGTTTGGAACTATATCGAGTAGTTCTTCATCTATATTGGCTTGGCCTTTTTTAATGGTGTGACTTGGGAGATCAGGTAATATTTCTTCTTCGTTTATACGAAGTATCGGAATTATTTCAGTGGTGCCTGCCGGCAAAGTGGAAGTAGTCATTTCGGTTGTTGAAGTCACAGTTTCTTCGGTAGTTGTACTTATGTATATTTCAGTTGTGGTTCCAAGGAATGAGGCCTCCTTGAATTCCGGTGTCGTCGTAACTAGGGGTGCTACCGTACTTGATGTAGTTGGAGGTGATTTGGTAGAAGTCGTTGTCGTTGCTGTTTTTATTGTTGGTGTCGTGCCATGAGAAGAATGATTGGCGGCACATGTCGAGGCTGGTAGACTTTCGTCCTTTTTTTTAGTTTTATCCTTTTTACTTTTTATGAAAATTGTAAATTTTTCGCCCGTCTCCGGTATTACTATCTCAGTTGCTTCTTCTGACGATGTCATATCATGGTATTGCGGTTTCCCATTACTAATTTCGCTTAACAATTTCATCATTTTACCAAATTTTTCACCAATATCGCCGGCAATTTTTTTAAACTCATCGTAGTATTGCTCACACTTTTTCAAATCTTTATCATTATCTTTACACTTGGCGAATTGATCCCTTTTACCCTGTAACTGCACTTCGGAAAATCGTTTTTCCCTCAACAATTTATCATAAGCTTCATGATCATAGTCAAAAACATTCTTCAGCTCACGTTTTATACGAAAACTGCGAATTTCATCTAAAATTTCACCCATTTCGACCCACAGTCGATTAAGCTTAGTGTCATCGCATTCTGCCACCGGCTCTTTATTTTGAGCTGTGGATCGTTTAATCAGCTTTAAAATTGTAGGTTGCGATTCATATTCAACGTCACTACTGACATATAGTTCCGGCTCTATATGACTAACATGTTTTAACTCATTCTGTAACTCAAATCCTGTAATAGATTTAAATATTATTAAAGATATCAACAGGGATGCTGAATATGTAAACCTTACGTTTTGATACTGTATAGAACGAACCAAAGGTTATCAAGCACGTGACCAATGCAATTAGAGTAATTGCGATTGTTATTGTTCTGGTTTTAGCTTCATTTTCTGAAAATGCAATAAATGTTACAGTTAAAACTCTGCTAACAGCCAATCATTAGGGTAAGTGGAATTTAAAATGTATAACTGGTTCAATACAAAATTACCGGCCTTTGTCTAATGAAAGTCGCCGATTCGCATGTTAAATGTCATAATCAGAACCTTAAAAAAATCTGTTCATTTCAACAAGAAGAGTTTGCAGTAGAATTTCAAACCGAGAAAACGGTGCAGTGGTTAAAGCTGCGGTGTTTGAGACGGGAGGTACCGGATTCGAATCCCAACGGGGGAGGGTTGCATAAGGGATTTTTCATCACCTGATTACGATCGGTGATGACGATGAACACAACTATGACCCCCTGTTGGAGTGCAGAATCCATAGCCCGAACCATCGTCCATATCAGAACAAGCTGGCTAGAGCAATGCAATGTGCAGATGGGTTTAAAATCGGTCCTGTATTCGTGCGTCCTCGATTTGGCTGATGACGGCGTAAGGTTGGACATTAAAAATTAACCGCTTACAGAGGCTAATCAGAACCATAATTCAATCTTCAATTTGCAGTGCAAACGACAGCATTCTAAACGCATCGTTTTCAGGTCTCTCAGCGGATCTTAAATGGCAACGTTTAACGCTACCAACCTTCAGCGGCAAACCTCGTGAATGGCGGTCATTCTATGATCTATTTAAACGCACCATCCATGAGAACACTAGTCTATCCCCAGCGCAAAAGTTCCAGTACCTGGTAGGCCAATTAAGAGACCGGCTGAACTATTAGAGTGACATTTCCGGGTAGATGACGCTAGTTACATAGAAGCACTCCAAAAGCTCGTCAAACGTAACAATGGAAAGCGCATCATAGTAAATGAATTTATCGAAACGTATATAAAGCCGCAAATTACAAGACCATCTGTTGAAAGAATTGAAAGCTCGTGAGATAAGAGGCAAATCAAGAGATAGTTGGCTGGTATACCTAGCCAAGAAAAAACCGGATAAAAGCAATCGTCTTCCACAAAACAGTTCATTGTGTCTAACCAACAATATCGTTTGCACGATTGCCCCAAATTTATACAACTGAAGTACCAAGTTCGTAGACAATACTTAGCCGACAGTTCTAGGTGTTTCAATTGCTTGGCAAAAGGGCATAGTGCATTCAAATGTAGGTCGAAGAAACGTTGCCACCAATGTAGAAAGAAGCATCATTCTTTGGTGCATGATGCGATTTAAACTGGTCAAGTGTTCCACTTGGTCCAGAACCGTTTACGAAACCAGTAATAATTACACTATTTGCTGTAAATAAGCGACCCAAAAAAAAGGCAATACCAATCCAGTTCAAAATTTACACTTTTTTCACCAACCCATAAGTGATGATGCACTGTTACCGACTGCAAAGGTAGAAGTGATAAACATGGCAATTGGCATCTCTGTCACGTTCTTTTGGATTCCGTGTCGATAATGTCATACAATTCTGAGCACTGTGCACGTAGATTGAACATTGTTGCTAATGCAAGAGCAACATCAACACATTAAACGGAGGAAGAGCTGGCAGTTCAATATGTGTATGTTCACTTCTAGTACGATCCAGAACCAATGGTTCTAATGGTAACGTCAAATCTACTTCCCAAGCCTATTAACCGCGAGCGACGTACAAAACTAGGATGTTGAAGAAATTCTGGGAGGTAGAAGAATTACCAACTGTCGAGCGATATACAGAAAAAGAGAAACTGTGTATTGAACATTTCGACAAGCATTTGAAGATCAAAAGTTCGGCAGGTTCAAGATGCCACTACCATTCAAGTCCAATAAACCTAAATTGGGAGATTCGCTTAACCAAGCCATAAGACGATTCAGCTCGCTCGAACAAAAACTGATAAAGAACCCCGAACTCCACCATAATTATGTCAAGTTTATGGAAGAATATGAAGCGCTCAGTCACATGGAGCAAATACTACCAGAGCAAGTCTATATGTCACCTGAGAAAATGTGTTATACTTCCCACACCACCCAGTATTCAAGGAAGCAAGTTCAACCACCAAGTTGAGCGTGGTGTTTGACACATGGGCGAAGAGAACCTCGGGAGTATCGCTAAATGATTTATTGATGGTCAGACCGACTATTCAACAAACCCTCCTAGAGATACTAATCCGATTCCAGAAACATCAGTACATTATTACAGCGAACATTGCGAAGATGTTCCCTGAGTTATTAATTGGAAAGCCACACCCAGACTTTCAACGTATCGTTGGGCGTAATTCACCAGCATCGACAGTAAAGCATTATCGGTTTCTCACAAATACCTATGGCAAGGTATCAGCCTCGTTTCTGGCAACCCAAGCTCTTTGCAAATCAGCACATATACACCGAGAAAACCACTCGTTGGCTGCAAAGACGCTTTTGAGAGATTTTTATAAGGACGAACAAGTACTTTGGATGAATTATGTCTGGAGCAAGTATATACTATCGATGAATGAATAAGAACACAAACTCAGTTAATAGCCTTTTTACGACTCGGTGGGTATCACCTAAGCAAATGAGCAGCCAGCGATGTAAAACTTCTGGAAAAGATACCAGCAAAAGTCTAAAAGATTCCAATTCGAGAAATCACCGAAAAATCAAAGCTAATCTCAGTTCTGGGAATTAAATTTGATAATCATCTATATAACCATCTATGATTAGTGAAGCTCAACTGGAATAATAAATGATAAACTGCCTACAGATGTCGAGAAACAATGGATAAGCATTCGACGCAGATTGAACTTACTGGAAAACTCGGGATACCGAGGTGGCTAAATTCAGATACAGTATGGTACCTGTGTGAATTTTCAAACCGTAAAATTAAATATAGAAGTAAAGACAAACATTATCGCTGCAACAGCGAAAGTTGCACCGATCAAGTACACAACCACAGCTAGATTAAAGCTTTGTGCTGCTCTTTGACTCACCCGATTGCTCGCACTGGTGACGAAGTCTTGGAACTCACTACATCTCCACAAGTTTTGTTTCGATCTGATTCTACCACCATCTTTGCTTAGTTGGTAAACCCACCTAGGAAGAGAAACGGGTTCATGCTCATCCGAGTCACCGAGATATTAGATACAACAGATATTTAGCAGTAGTCGAAGCAGAATTACGAGCCTGTTCAATTCCCAAAAGTACCGAAAATACTCAAGAGAGATGAAACCTTCGCGCTAACCAGATCCACTACAGAGGGACCAGAAATAAATTATATCAATCCAACAATCGCTGCTGAAATCATCGAGAAGTGTTCAAGAAAAACCAAAGCTATTCGACTTTTTGCTTGGGTGAATATCATAAAGATATCGTGAATATCATAAAGATATCGTGTAACAAAGTGAATATAAAAAATTTGCAAAGAAGCTAGCCCACAAGATTATGAATATGCATAAATTGCATAATAAAACACGAAATAGTGGTCCGATTTTGATGAGTGATATTTTAATAAAAAGCTCTTGATATCAGGATAGATACTGCAACAAAATATTGGTACATTTCAATATACGACACTAAATATCCTGATGGTAAAGCACATGGTGGTAAGGCTGTATTGATTAAAAGAAGACTAAAACATTTTAAACTTGAGAAATATGATAAAGATCATAGCCAAGTGCCAAATATGTGCCTGGAGGAAAGGTCTGGAATCTGTAAAATATCATCAGTGTATTGGCTTTCAAAACACGCAATAAAAAAGAATCAATTCTTATATTATTTTGACCTAAAAGGCACTAAATTCTAAAGTGGATTATTTATCAGCGAGCATCTAACATATTACGGATAAAAAAAAATCTTGATCTAATAGACTTCTGTATAACTAAAGGTATTGCACATAGTAATAATTATAAAGTGAGTACAAATGCCCTAAAAACTGAAGCAATGAAATGTTTGAGAAATAAAAAAAACTAAATGGGATCAATACAGTAAACAAATTGAAGCGAATTGCCGACTTACCCCAGGATATAATTTTTAAAATACAAGAAAAGTGAAAAATTCGATGGCGGTGGTGCAACAAAGATCGTCGATATTAAAATGGAAATGGAAGTTAAAACCCTGAAAGTTGCTCTGAGGGAAGAATAAAATGAAAGTATCCAAAACTATTTACTAAAAAATTACAAAATGCAACTGAAGCATCTAAAAGCTTTAAGAGGCCGGCAAACTTGTAAAAAAACTGCATCAAAGCAATTGCAAAATCACCTGAATAAAATTGAGAACTAGTGAAGGACCTGTCGAATAAAAGTCAATGCAAATAAATCAATATATGATACATTCACATTTAACAAACGCACCTGCCCATCAGTTAAATTGAACGGTGTAGCTATTCCGCAGCAATCCAATTTCAAATACTTGGTTAAAAAGCGTAAACAAATAAAAACAAAATTCGCTAAGATGTATTGGCTAATAGGAAGAAAATCAAGATTATCACTCGACAAAAAATATTACTATACAAAGCACAATCAAAAATACTTCGTAGGATCTCAAATGCTCCCTGGTATATTCGAAAACCAACACACATGATGACCTCGGTATTTTAACCATTAAAGTAACAATAAGAGCCTATAGTTCGAGATATTTTTCAAAGCTAGAGACACATCCTAATGATTTGGCTCGAGACATTTTAAAACAGCCGAGATACTGACGTAATATTAACCATCGTCGCCCTTTAATCGCATAGTTACAAACATTTTATTGCACATTTTAATTTTCTTAACATTTACACTAAAAACATGCAAATTTTAAAAACTTCATTTAAGTTTTACAGTCTCACAATTCCATATTTAAATTGCCTCTATTCAACTTTTAAAATTGAAAATGTATCTAACTAAAGAAAATATAGTTTACATGCAACACCATGCAACATTACTGTCCATTTAATATAATTTTATTGAATTTATTATTTCCACTTACTATTTCCACCATTAATTTCACTACACTTTTTCACCACATCGTTCTTTCCAATTTTAATTTTCATATTATTATAATATTTAATTTATTTATTAAAATAAACCAAAAAAATTTGTAAAACTGATTTTCAAACAAAACATAAAATAAATCAAATATTTAATTAAAAATTATATTATTCCCACCAAAAGTATTTAGACAAACATAAAACTACAACAATGTACTGTACACAAATATTTTAATCAGTATATGATATATATTTATGTATAATTATATATAAATTTTATAAAAATCACAAAATTTTTGAATTTCCACCTTTATAATTATTTTCACAACATTATACACTAATAATAAAATTATAATGAAAATTAACATATAACATAATTATTGAAATGGCCTTTTTATTAATGCATATTTTGAACTGAAAATTGATAAATTGCAAGTTTGCAGACAAACAAAAATTTTTTTTAATTGTGTAAAGAGTCGCGCAATGCTAATTTGTAAAATTTTTATTTCAATTTACAATACAGTCGAAGTTCAGTATGTGCGATTCAAAAAAAGTGGGCTATCTGTTTTAACTTTTACGCAAAAAAAATATGTCTCTAATATTTTAAGCCCATTATTTATTTATTTGAGCAATTTGAATGTTTAGTTCGAATTTGGCAAACTTGAATTTAAAACAAACAAATCCACTCGAACTTATAGCGAAAAGAAGTATCGAGATAAAATACTCTAAACATCTATGTCATCGACAGATCAATGTTGAAACAAAAATCATAATTAAATTTAAAAAAAATACATAAAAACATATCTAATTTTCTCTTTCTCAGTAACTTCTTTCTCAGTACATAAAAATTATAAATTTTAGATTTAAACTGTCTCTGAAGCCCATGATAAATATTTGTGCATACAAATTTTTGGCATTTTAAAAACGAAGACACTCGAATTATCACGTCAGTGCTATGATGATTTTTGACAAATACTAAAACTTACGGTAATAAAAGCCAAACTTATTGCGTAGCACACTTGGATTTTTTTGGTACCATTCAAAATCCGCAAGAAAAATTTGAATTTTTTCGTTGCTATGACAATTTCAATAAACAATGCATACAATCAAATATAATTTCTCTTCATAGTTTTTACACCCCATAAAGAGGATCATCTTTTACATAACGATTCGATGTTTTTTTATTCGTAAGGTAAATAAATAGATAAAACTGAATTGAATTTAATCGAACGTCGATATTTGAGAAACATAGATAATTCATCGATATGTTAAATTGCTCAACATCGATGTCAAAAAATCGATGCATCGCATAGCAAACATCGATGTTTTTAGTTCCTCGATGTAAATCGAACATCCCTACTTTTGATGGCACTGGATTTTAATATAAACCTCCCAAATATTTGTTACTTTGTATAAGACGTGACAAAACGCTAATGAAATCGTTTAAACGTCAATTTTCCGATTTCTGGCCATATCCATGCTTTTGTTAAATTCAGCATAGCTTTTTTGGTTCATAAGTATGTGGTAACATGGTCTACCATTTTTACACAAACTCAACACTATGTCATTGACTTGTATAGACGAAGTTTTGATTCTCCATTTCGACCACTGATGAAAAGAGGTGAGGTACTACATATACCATTTCCTCCAGAACTGTTAAGTGATTGGAACGAATTCAGACTTATTAATAGTGCACATTAGCCGAGAGTTTCGTATCCCCTTATTTCGACTTTAAAATACAGGGTTAATTATTGTTAATATGGAGCTTTATAGATTTTATTGCAGTATACCGCAACACCCTCGCGGTGTTGAAATCTCGCTGCTATTTAATATCAGCCCCGACCAAGTTAGTAATCAACTATTGTTGGCATTGCGCTTTGAATTTAGTGCAGATGACGCATTTTCGAGTGGTTTGTTTGGCTTGTATTTGCCATTTAGAATTCAATGTCGCACAGAATCTCCATCAATGTTGGTTGTTTTATAAATATACTACAGAGGCATAAGCAGATTTACTCGCATTGCAGAATCCATGCATTTTGACCTTAGAACTGCTAGTGATAGTCAAACATCTGGTAATAAAAATGGTATTAGTTGAGTTTAAGCTATTTCTTATCTTCTCACACACTAGTTGCTTGTTTTGTGGAAGCGGTTCATCCTAACTCAGGTTATCTGTCCAAAGCAGTTGTACGAATATTTTAAAGATGATGATCAACCGACCAGATCAAAATGACGACTTGCCTCTAATAGAATAGTTTGTTTTGTGTATGTCAACCTATCTCGGATCTGTGAAGTGAATGATATGGAATGCATGGTCTTCGTCATTAGGTCATCCACAAAAATATCCTTAGATATGACTCAGGCAAAGTGGAAAGTAGATTCTCGGATTGCATTTGACGTAGGCCTCTAATAGCAATTCGAGAATTTTTTTGCCTGATACGTTGATTACATTGATGACAGCTATTGGTAATATGGCGGGAAAATTGCATTTCGCTATTAGGCTAAACCTTTCTTGTGGATGGTTTTGGGGTACTATCAACCGCATCTTGGTGTATCAGGATTTTTTGTTTTCTGTGACATTTTAGATAGCGTCGTCTGGAAGGACATTTAAATATGGGATGGTTTGAGCTTAAGTAGTCGATGCATTTTTCTGTTTTTTGGACAAAAGTCTTTCGTGTTATTACTGTATTTGCCCCAGTTTGCCGTTTAAACTCCCAGAAGCGACATGACTCTTGATTTCATTTTTTGTATTCATTCACTTAGGCATTGGAACCATTGATTCGTATCGGCCCTTCTGCAACTTCATACAGCCCGAATAAATTCATCCATGTTATATGCGGCCTAGCATGAACGCCAATATTCTTTACTTGATATCAGTGCCTTATCTTAGTAATTTCATAAGGTTTGAAATACTTTGCTTGTGATTTCCCACGTGAGATGAAAGTGCCCTTTTTCTTCGTATATTATATTTCCTGCAGTTCTCTTTCTGCACCTTTTTAGTTTTCCTCCGTTCTATCTTTTGTATATTCGATCTTCTCTCGCAAAACAAACTACCATCATAAGAAAAAAACAATTTACTCATTGATGTTCCAGATGTCGGGTCGATAGTTTATCTTCAACATTTAGAATAAATATATGACATTTAGGCGATTATACATATACAAATATTTTGAATACCAGTAGCGACATCTAGCAATGGGCTAAAATACCTATGTGTACTTATATTACGCTCTAAACCATGGAATAACCCATTATGAGGATCGAAAGCTGAAAATAGCCTGGTTTTTTGTAGCTTATTAATGTGACCTTCGGTAATGGTGATGGATGGGAGAACAGTCTTTAACTATAATAACGTGTAACTTCCAATAATCAAAGAATAGTCTCTTGCTGCAGAGTTTCTTATTAACTTTATAAAACTACAACCGAGATAGGTAACCTTTCAGTTCTTCCCATGTGTTTACTCCCGCTTTGCACCTAATGGTTTCTCTTGCATTTCTCATTAGTAATCTCTGGCCATATATTTGTTTCCGTAACTCGTTTCAGCCAAGGATTCCAGTTATTTACTTTAAATATGCTTTTAAATTATCATCACCATTAAATTTGGTGAGCGATTCTTCCACATCTCTAAAAGTGAAGCTGAGATTAAGGATACCTGCTTGTTTCACAACACGATCTTTTTATTTTATAGAGAAATCTCTTTAGCTTCAAAATTATCTGACATACCGGAAGTAGAATTCGAAAAATTCAGATTATCGATCTTCCAAATTAATAATGCATACCAAAAATTGCCAAAATTTGTATCGCTTTTTGTTGAACAAAAAAATGATTTAGACATGTCTTCCCGTTCAAGTTGTATGAACTGTTTATGTTATGAACTGGTTAAGATTATGGCAATGTTGCCTAATTTAGCAATGTTAAAATGGAATTCAGTTGGGTGACTTTTTGTCCCAGAACAAAAAGCTGTGTTAAGAAACAGCCAAACTAGGCTTTATCTTTGTTGAATAGTTTTGTAAATATTGATCCGTTCTGTTTTCTCCAAATAATGTAGGACCCACAGTTACTACACATTATAGCTCGTTACAGAGCAACGCACTATTTAAAGTTCTAGCACCCTTAATGGAAACCCTTTTAAGTTATTTTTACAAGATTATTGATCAATTGCTATACTTAATATTTTATTGAACCGAAAAAAAAAATTAAACTTTCTGTCTAGTTAAGCAAAATTCCCCACCAACAAATCTCATACATCAACAAATTTTCCATAATTTTTTTTTTTGAATTTCTGTTGACGAATTGATAAATGCATATGTGTATCTAGAGCACAACAAATATAAATCAAAAAAATAAATTCCCTAGAACCGGATATGTATCACGCACTAAATAAAATGGGTCAGTCAAAATATTTGGGTTGTTTCACAACACCTCGTTCTATGCGTGCAAATGTTTTGATATGGGGTTCTGTAGGAGTAAACGAGAAAACATACTGTACTGTTCTAAGTGTGGCTATACAAAGTTTAATAGTAGGTATTTTCAAAAGCCTTGTTTGTACCGAGGGAATGCCACTATGGTTCAAACTGTGTTATATGAATCGACAGGAAACCCATAATTTTTTGGTGCATTGTTACGTTTTGTGTGTGTGTATGGCGTAAATAAAACTGTTTGGGTAACAAACCTTATGTCGAGGCATTGAATTATAACCTATCAAATGGTTAGGTTAACTAATTTTTAGTACCGATTAAGATTTACCTAAAGGAAAATTATTCATAAGATAAGAAAATATGCACTAGAAAAGTAAAATTTTGCACTTTGTAAGCTGTGGTCACACCAAATAGGTCTTCTGATGTTGCTCCTGGTTACTTGTTCAAGCTTACACTTATAATAGAGAGTGATATATCGATCGGTCTAAAAAGCTCAGAAGCTCTTTTTCTGAGCTTTTTAAATCGATCAATTTTGCTACATCGAGTCACATTATGAATTACTTAATTTTTTATAGGTCGCGATAAGATATCCGCTATTACATTTGTTGAAATCGGGCTATAAAAAAGACTTAAATCATTTTTTGATGCTATTGATGTAATCAACGGCTTACAATCAGCAAAAATAACAAACTTTCGGCCCTCAACAAAGTGACGAAAGTGCTTTACTACTAAGAATATGGGTAAAAGCTACCGATTAAGGGCCAAATGTTTACGTTCACCTGGACTTTTTAGAGTTTTTTAAAAGAACCCAGTGCATAACAACGATGGAATATGTTCCATCGTTGTTATGCACTAAAACTGCACCTACAGCTGTGTCCGATGCATCAGTTTTTATATCATAATTAATATTTTAGTGAATTCCAAGAGTGTAAAATTAATGAATGTGTTCTTAACATTAGCCATGGTCGTTTCAAACTCAACCCAATACATTTAGAAACTCGTGAAATGGATCAATTAATTCAGTCAAATTTAATGAAAATACTCTAAAATTGCACTTAGATGCTTTAATATTATTTCCGTAACCCGAATGCATTTTTAACCTAGTCCGCAAGTGTATTTCGTGTTCTTCATTTGATTTACCAAAATCTAGTTTGTTAGTTACTTAATTCAAAAACAGTTGGGAAGTTTGGGCCGCAAACCATAAGGCATTCGTACAACGTCAAAAAATCCAAACGGAACTGTTATGTTTGTTTTATATACATCCTCTAAACCTGTCGGTATCTTGTGATAAGTTCGTATCTGGTCTATTTTCGAGAATATTGTACTTCCTTCTAAGTTAGAGGAAGAATCATAAATATGAGGTATAAGGTACCGGTCTGGTACTGTAACTTCATTCTAGCGAATTTTGTTCCTTTTTTGTGAATCTATAAATTAAATGTATCCAAACTTGGTGGGCATAAAACGGAAGTTAACCTGATGATTATTTTATTTTTCACTTTGTGTTTAACTTGCAAATCATGTTTTGATTCACTTGTCATTGGTAAATATTTTTGGACTAAATTACATTATAACCCTGACACAGCATACTGTGTCTGGCATGGTGCTTCAAAGCCAAAAGTTTAAGTAAAACTGGTTACCAATACTTTAAGAAACGACGGAGTTGAAGCTTCAACGAACGGTCAAATGTACCTAAAATGTTACCTCACAAGTTCCATGCTGCCATTTCCTTTGTGAGTGTTAATATGTTTCAGGTGGACATTAGTCTGTAAACATGTATCCGGGTTGTGGTAAAAACTAAATCTAATCCAATTTTTTACGAATATTTTCATTTTACACCAACCAGGAAAAACTCAAATAGATTTGATAAAATGCAAAATCGTTAACATCTTTTGATGAGGAGAATCGTCACTAAATCAGATAGAATAAATGCTAAAGCAAGGATGCGTGAAACCTTATATGAGTAAAACTTTGGCTATAACTAAACTTCCTGAACCAAAAAACGAATCAAATTCAAAGTTTTCTCGGCTTGACCGGATATTTTTGGATATCTTCGAATGTTGGACAGATATAACTGTCCAGTTTACTTTCAAATATTGAGACCAAGTGAACCAAGTAAAAGGTTTTTTTCCCTGCCCAAAACGGCTAGCTGCGACCTGAAAGATCTTTTGTGCTATTGGGATTTGTTAGTCCAGGAGCTTCTCTACCTTCCTAATAAAGGCAATAATGCTGCCTGTAGAGGCCAATCTACATTTTTCCAGGGGTCAAATACCTCTCTTCAAAATGAAGCCACCTCAGTGTGCACAGAGCAACACACTCACACAGTATGTGTTCTGCAGTTTCTATCTCTTCTAAACAGAGTCGGCACTCCGTTTCTGTGGACAGGTTCATTTTGTTCAAATGATATCTCAGGTTGCAGTGACCTGAAATAAAACTCACTAGCTTCCTAATATTTCCATTACTTGAATTGACCGCCAAGTCCTTGTGATGAAATGGTCTGATCAAAGATTTGGCCTATCTAAGGCCGGGAATACAGTTCCAATAGGTCAAGCACTGCATTTTTCCCATTTACCAATATTGTAGACTACTGAGACCCACGGGATGCCACAGAAAGGCTCAGGGCCAATTGGTGTAGCTGATGAGCCTGCCCGCACAAGTTTGTCAGCTATCTTATTTCCAGTGATACCACTGTGAGCAGGTACCCACCACAACCTAACTTTGTTATGACAAGAGAGTGATTGTAGCAGTGTATAACAGCTTTTGACTGATTTTGAATCCAGACAGTTGGAAGCCTGGTTGGATGCTTTCAATGCTGCTTGGCTGTCGGAGAAAATGTGGATGAAGGCGCCCTTAAGACCTTTAGTCATAATAGTTGAGACGCAGGTTTTGATGGCGTAGAAAAACACTGGGATAAGTTCTCAGGGATTTTGATATTTTGTTGTTGGGCCCAAAGACACCAATGCCTACTCCACTATCCATTTTTGATCCATCCGTGAACCAGACTAGACTGCTGGGTTCCATAAGAAGTCCACCAGTATCCCAGACGGTTCTATCAAGGACTGTTACCCTGAAATTCTTGCCAAAGCATAGTTCTTCGGGCATCACGTCCAGGACTCTAAATAATATATCCAAGTCAGAGAGTTCATTCAAAATGTTCAGATGGCTTATATGATCATCATGACTATATTGATTCACCAGCTGTAATCTAGCTGCACAAGTAGCAGCTGATTTTTTGACGTAAATATTAAGTGGAGTGAGTCCGATGAGGGCTTCCATTGCCACCGTTGGACAGGTGCTCATAGCACCTATGCTTCCGAGACATGCTATCCTCTGCAATGAGATAAGCTTGTTCATAATAACTTTTTGCTGTACCTTCGGCCACCAAACTATGGACCCATAGGTTACAATCGGTCCCACTATCATGATGTACATCCAGTAAATCATTTTTGAGCTGAGGCCCAAGTCCTGCTGCACATACGCGTACAGAGCCACATGGCTCTGACCGCGCGTTCGGTAGTTGATTTAATATGAGAGTTCCAATTCAGTTTCTTATCTAGGACAACACCCAGATATTTGACTTCATTAGAGTATCTGATAGTAATATCAATTAGACTAATTGAACCAAAGTTCAGTTTACGTCTTTTGGTAAATGGTACCAGGACTGTCTTGTTATGATTTATCGAAAGGCCCTCTTTGGTGCACCAATTCGAAATAACAAGCAAGGCCTGTTGCATGCTGTCAGACATCGTACATTCATGCCCACCAGAGATTATGATAACCAAATCGTACGCATAACCAATGGCGTCATAACCGAGTAGATGTAGCTCATCAAGTAACTCGTCGATCACGAGTGACCACAGCAAAGGTGACAGGACACCACCTTGTGGGCATCCCTTTACTGCAGTAACCGTGACTGATTCATTACCTAATTTCGATGTAATCTTCCTACTAGCCAACATGGAACTAATCCAGTGGTAAGTTGGATCATCAATACCTCTACGCGTTATTGCCCTAGCAATTGAGTCGTATCCAGTATTGTCGAAAGCTCCCTCAATATCCAAAAAAGCGCACAAGGCAATTTCTTCAGAGCGGTAAGGTACTTTAACCTCGGTAACAAGTAGATGCAACGCCCCCTCTGTGGATTTGCCTTTTCTGTAGGCAAATTGATTAGGATTAAGGGGTCTGGTTACAGTTAACCAGTCTCTGATATGAAGATCTACCAGTCGTTCCATAGTTTTTAGAATAAATGATGTAAGACTGATAGGTCGGTAAGACTTAGGGAGTTCACTTGGCCGATTGCCAAGCTTTTTAATAAAAACCACATTTACTTGGCTCCAAGCCTGTGGTATGAGACCCAAATTGAAGCTAGTTCTAAATAAGGCTACCAGAGCAGAGGTAGTTAAATCCAAGCTCCTTTGGAGAAGGACTGGGAAGATTCCATTTCCGCTTGTAGCCTTGAACGGCTGAAAGGAGTTAATGGCCCATTTGATTTTTTTCGGAATTAAAAGCTTACCGGATAAGCTATTAACCCATATTTGCACCCACGTGTACCAAATATAGGGTAAGTTATTTTATTTGTGTTGCATACAGTGCAGCCCGGAAAGTGCACTTAAAGCAAGGTTTCGAGTGACACTTTGCAACCCGATGTATAGTTACCATCGGATTTAAAAAGAAGCCCAATCTCGTTGGACTGGTTCTTAGCTAGAACTTTATGGAGTCGAGCAGCTGTAGATTTTACCACAGTTTTTCCTCTACGTAAGGCGTTTGGAACGCCTTAGTTCAGTATTGTAATTTGTTAGGGCTTGCCTATATTCATTCCACTTATTAGAATGCTTTGCCCAATTAAATAATTTCCTAACCCTCTTACGGAGTTTAGTCAGCTGCTGGTTCCACCATGGAACTTTGAGATTAACCGCAACGTTACGCGCCACACAGCTGCTTCCGTAAGAAGATAGGAAAGGTTTAGTGCACCTAAATTAAATATTAACGAGAATGGCCAAATGGTATCCTGACTGTAACCGAAGAAACAAGACAACAAAAACCGTCATTCCAATGCCTACTTGGGTTAAGCGACATTTTTTGCATATTGAGAAAAAGCCAATTGAAGTTAATTTTTGGATTTTAGCTGAACCTATATAAGTATTTTTAATATTAGTTTTCGAAAAGTTGCTAATCTATAAACCATCGATTTTTTAAATAAATTAATCGAGCAATTATTAATTTTACTTAAAGTAATCCATTTATTAAATTTAAATTCTTTTAATTTAGTATAAATGCAACAACAATAAGAAAATGGAATAAAACCGTTCATCAAATCCTGGCATTAATCTGCACATCGATTTAATCACATTAGTTTTTTCTACTGAAACTTTATAAACCCATTGGTATTTATGTCGGGCAGAGCTAACACATTATTGGTGCTCATTTTTTCATTTACGCGTGTATTTATTTATTTTATTATATTGTAATCGTCGAACTCACCAGTGAACTCCCTAAGAAACTTTTTAAAAAAAGATATAGTTATAGACACACATTATGTTTAACGGACGGGAAGGGAGGGAAATTCAAATGAAGAAAAAGTCACTTTATAGTTTAAAAAATCATTATACTTCATTATAGTAACAGTTTTAGTTTAACTTTGCACCGCATCGATTTCCTAGCTCTGGGAATGTCCAGGTTGAGAAAATTCAGGTTGTCCAATTCAATGAGTTTGAGCAAACTTGTACTAAACATGAAGAATGGCCATTGGGTCATTCGATTTGTATTTTCTAGTACGCAAGAATCAAACCAAAGAATCAACTTAGTCACTGTACGTTGCTCATTCAGGGCAGTTTCTAATATTTTGACTAAAGCTGAGCCAATGTCATCCGAGTAGTGAAATGGACATCCGAGTAGTGAAATGGACTATTAATATTTCATCTTCTAAATTTATGGAATTCACAAAATGAAATTAATTGAATTTTTGAATTTTTGATATTACACAAATAAAGATTGAATATTATTGTGCTTTGTTACGTTTGAATGTTCGCAACGAAATAATAGTACATATATACCAAAGTTGAGAAGTATGCTATTGTAGCCCGAGCAAGTTTATAGTAGGCGAGGGCTATAATAGCACTTCTCAAGCATGGTGTATATAGTATTTTTTCCACTACTAGAAGTACTACAGACCTACCATTAAGATTTTTTGTTTATAAGAAAATTTATTTGATAAGAGAAATACTTGCTCTTTAATAATATTAACGATATCGAAGTAGCCCGAATTTTAACTGAATTGTAGTAAGCGTAAATTTAAAATAAAATGACTCTGCATTTTGTTTTGTTATTGGAATTGTTAATTTTGTTGAGTCGACATTCAATTAAAAAAAATAGAGATTGATTATTTAATCGGTATACGCCACCTGAAATATGCATGATGGTTGAAAATATAACAGACCCACTGCTGCCCCACAAATCGAGAGATATTTACATAAAATCATATGACAAATTTAATCGCATTACATCAAGTGTTCATTATTAAGTGGTCAATAATACAATATTATTAACCACTAGCCGAGAAACAAAATTTCTTTCTACTAAGGCACATAATAATGATGCCTTTTACGACTAGTAGTGGAAAAATAACTTTTGTATTTTCTTCCTTTATGTTGTTTTTACCACGTGACAAAACATTTTAATTAGATTGATCAAACGTGGAGATACAAAAAAAACAGCTTATTAAATGTTTTATAATTTTAGGAGCAGCACTAAAAAGATTTCAAATGCAAAAATGCTCAATAATTTTTTCCAATGCCCATTATTATAAATACTGGCCATGTAATCTAGACAATAAGGAAATGACAATTAAAAAGGTAAGTTTTAGATTACATAATGTTGTTGTTACCATCATGTTTTTATGTGCAAGTGTAAATTAATTAGGCATACTATTTATCTAGTTATAGCGTAAAAATAATATAATATCAAATAATGAAAGTTTTAATGCAGAATTTTGAGTTCTTACACAAGTAGTTTTGTTTTGAAGAAAATAAAACGTGCGTTTCATATTAAATGTTGGATTTGTATTATTTCGAATAATATTAAACGCATATTTGATTTTCATCAGAACAGAACTACTTGTATAAGAACACAAAATACTGTATTAAAACTTTCATTATTTGATGTTATAACAGTTTTAGGCTATAACTAGATAAATTGCATACCAAATTAATACTCACTTGCAAATACAAATGTGGCGGTAAAAAACAAGAAAATGTAATCTAAAATTTATTTTGTAAATTTCCCATACGAATATGACATCTCTCGTTTTGTTTATCCCTAACATTCAACTGGTGTTCATCGATAGAACTAATAGAAAAATTGCTCTATTCCTATGAGATATTTACAATAAAATGGAGGGAAAATTTGAAAAGAGCGCATTTGGTTTATTAAAAATCAGGCGGCAGGGATGGTAACAAATTACACATGTCCGAAAAACTTAAATTTTTACTTAAATTTTATAGTTTAATAGTTTAGTTTAATAATTAGTTTTATTGTGTAACAGTGCTGCCAATTACAATATCTACCTTGTAAAGAAACACTATGCTAAGAAACACTGTGATATATGATAACATTTTACTTAGCAAGAAGTTTGCGCAGATTAAATTGAATACTGATTTTTAAATGGTTAGATTATTTTGGATAACGTAATTATTTACGTAATTTTTTTCAAATGATATGCAATATTAAATGAAAAACTTTTGGGTCATCGCCAATTTTCACTCTGACATATTTGATCTATTTGCGGATTTTTCCGCATCGGTTTACGAGCCAGCATTGCCATTTTTTGCCATTTTTAGCGTAACTCAGTAGTTCCAACTGCAGTTTTAGTTTTATCAAATTTAATCGGCTACCAAATCTTGATATTAATAATGGTCCCGACAACGATGGCTTTTATTCATTTTTATTTAAGAGCTGCGCAGAGAGTTCGGCCTCTTATGTTCCCTTACTATTTAATGCAAGCCTGTGGAGTGATGTTTTTCTGCATCTCTGGAAGATTTTAGTTATTTGTCTAATTGTTAAGTCAAGAAGAAGAAATTATCTAGCGGATTAACGTGGGATTCCACTTTTTGACAGTCATACCTAAATTATTTAATCAATGTTTCATTATGGCTTGTCTTTACACATTAGACCAATCGTTTTCTCTAGCTCGCGAAATGCCTTCTCTTTGCAGTTGTCTGTCTGACTGTCTGCTGCTAAAATGTGATTTTTCTCGATTTCGTACGTGGTTTAGATACGATTTCGTATCTAAAGTATATCTTTCTAACTCAAAATTAATGTGTCCGAGTATAGGATACAAAAACACGAAAATTAAACAAAATTTATTTATCGCACGTGTTTTTATATTACATACATTTAGGCAATTAAAAGAAGTTTATGTTCTATTCAGTTGCGATCGACCCGACATTTAGAATTTCAATTAATAAACTTTTTTCTTATGATGGTACTACTATATGTATTTATACCATGGTTATAGTAATATTCAGTGATATCAACGGCGCTGTTAATAACGTTAAAGCTGGGAGAATCCACTATAAAGAGATGGTTAGAGGTACCTCACAAGATGGCGTCCTTTCTTTCCTTTTGAGCTGATGACGTGTCGATCACGGTATCTGGTAAACATCTATTAATAAATAAAGAGGTAATGAAGAATGCCCCCTAATTGTTACAAAGTGGTTCAACGAATGTAAACAGGAAATAAACCCATCTAAGAGCTGAACCAACAGATGGGGTGTCAAACCGTAACTAATACACTCATAAGCGGGCGCTTGAACATAACCTATACATGTCTTTCAGTTTATGTTCGATTTTCTTCCAGTCTATATCTTCGGTAAGCAGATGGCGAATAATACAGCCATTTGACTCAAAGCTGTAACTGTAATTATTAAATCTGTAAGGAAATTGTGCTGGCGAAATCATTCAAAAATAATCAGTTTCCTAAAGAAGAAAGCGGCAAACCTCAAATATACTATACCAATATTATGCAACGGAAAAGGTTATGAAACCTTATTCCCTTCAAGAGAGTCTTGAGAGAATGATAATAAATGATTCAAAAACTCCAATTAAAACTGGTTAAAACAGGGAAGGCATATTATGGCACTTAGACTGGTGCTTAGGAAAAAACGGAAACCCCCTCACACGTGAGTGACATGGAGCGCTCCAGGACACTAACCTCAACATGATGTCAATAAGAGGAAAATATAGGGGTATAGATAGGCATACCGAATTCTTTGTTCCAATAAAAAATTAAAACTTGAGAATTTCCCTTTTAAAATATTTTCTTTATTTTTCTTTAATTTTCCTTTTTTTTGTCTATTTTATTAATTTTTCATTTTTTTTTTTTTATAATTTTCGTAATTTTGTTTTAAATATTTTACAATAATTTAAAATATTTTGTTACTTTTTTCAATATTTTATTGGTTTTTATTTTAAATCAAATTATGAATAATTATATTATGTTCATTTTTAAAATTATTTATATTATTTGTTTTAAATATTTACATAACTATATAATGTATTTTGTGTTTATGACAGGGTGAACCCTTAAACTAAGAACTTAAACTAAGTCAACCGAATAACCCAAAAAAGAGCAACTTAAAATGGTTCTAAAAAAGCCAATTTGGTTTTAAGATGAAAATGTACGAAAATCACGCTAACATATTTGCCCCAACTAAACAACATTAAGTTACTCGTTTTCGGAATATTCGATAATCTTAATTTAAGTTGTTCCATCTTTTTTTAAAAACGGTCGTCAAAGTGAAGGATCAAAGATCATAACGGTTCAAAAGCTATATCAGATTTTGGGTTTTTTGCGGAAAAGGTCTAGTTTCTACGCTAGTCAGAAGGCAACTGATATAAATAAAATATGTGTCTTCTTATGCTACGATTTTTAAATTTAGTCTGAACTGAACCCTTTTTCTTTTTATCTGTTAAATACTTTAATGTTTTAGCGGAGACACTATTCGTTTTCAAATAAAAGCTCAAAATCCTAAACAATTTTTAAAACATCCATTTAACATTCACCCTCTTTCGTCCTTCACTTTAGGGTTGTCTATGTTTATAAATTACAGAAAATTTCTTAATTAAATTTAATATATTTATAATAAAACTTATACAAAAATAAAAAATAAATAAAATTTTAAAATATATTATTATATTATGTATTCATATATTTAATAAAGTAAAAATTTTAAATTTTTATTATTTTTTAATAATTTTTAACAAATTTAGGAAATCATTAACTAGAAGTATATTTATTTTAGCCTGCCCTAAATTTTTTTTTTTTTTTGAAACCCACTACAGTATTTTAAATTTTAATTTTATTTTTAAATTAAACAACATTAAAATGTTAATTTACGTTTATAATTTTTTTATTTTTTGTTTGTTTAATTTAATTGATTTATTATTAGGTTGATTTATAATATTTTTAAAATGTACATTTACAAAAAAATATATTTATATTTATGTAATTGTGTGTTTGTATGTGTCTGTTTATGTAAATTTAATAATTTTTATTTAATTTGATTTCAATTGTTTTTTTTCTTATTTTTGTTCTACTTTTCTTAGTTTATAATTTTTATTTTTATTTTAATTACTTTATTGATTGATTTTATTAATTACATTATTTTTAATTTATTTTTCTTATTTTTGTTTTGTATAAAATAATTTGTTTAATTTAAATTTTAGAATTGTTTCTTTTTTAGAATAAATTTTTTTGTTAATTATTTTTTTGTTTGTTTAAATATTTGGAGTTAATATAGTTTTTTTTTTTATTAATTTATTATTTTAAACTATAATTATTAATAAGATTTATAGTAATTTTTTAAAATTGTATATCAATGAAATTTTGACATGTGTGGTTTTAATATTTATTTGTAGCGTTAAATACATTTATGGCTGTTCAATGTATAATGTACTGTTCTTCGTGCACCGTCAAATAAAATTTGTTGTAAAATAAAACTTTAAGAAATCGGTTAATATACAGTGGAAGATTTTTAGTCCTACTTGAAGTAATCATACCTTCTTTTAAATTTACTTACCTTGCCACAATTTATTAAAAACTATAATGAAAATTACCAACTGTTATCTTTTTCTATTTACTAAAATATAAGTTTATAATAAAAAATATGAATTGGGTGGTTTTGATTTCTAACCAGTAAATAACCATAGAAGTATACTTGTCCATTTGTCAGCACGAATGGTAAGGATGATTTACTTTGCTATTGTATATGAGCACATTCTAGCAATAAAAGGCAGAAAGTCTCAAAATTTAACAAATAAGGAATAAGCGCAGTTCACTTTAAAGGAGTCATTGGAACGCACCATACTAGCTTGTTTGTTGAACAAAAAAGGAGGATGGGAGCAGTAGTTTTAATTACACTGAGGGGACACTAAGAGGACGCAAATTGTAAAATGGACGATTCTATGCAATGCAAGCAGTTTGTGAAGAAAACTTTAATTTTTTGGTAGGTAAAAAAAAATTCATTTGTTTTAATATGTTTGTTCTGATATCAAAAACCTTTCGATTACATAATATTGACTTTTTCATTATTTTCTATTCTTAATTATTTTCAATTATTTTATTATCATGTTATAGAGATATGCCATTTACAGGCAATCCGCTTAAACTTTATCTTTGAAATGATAGACATGCCGTTTATAACCGTATATAATATGCTTTCCGGAAACTAATTGAAAATTGAATGTACCTTCTAATAGGCATGAGGATGGTTCGACCCAAAAGTACCACTCTCTAACATTAGATTATAGCTAAGTTTATTACCATAACGAGTTTTAATCAAATAATACAAAATCTCTTTTATACTCTACCTCTTATAGATTTAACAGAAATAAAAAAGTTTTTAAATATTGCATTATAATTGAAAAGTCGGTTAAACCAAAGAGTATAGAGTATAAAGAGAACCTAAACTGAAGAAAAAAAAAGGTTTTCGGCTTTACACTCATTTGTTTCATATTATTTACTATTCAATAATAGATCAATATTAAAATATTTTATTGATCATGCATTTCTAGAGAGAAAGAAGAGATCAGAATAATTAGTTAAAAGTCAGACCAATTTTATTGTTTTTGGTGTTTTTTTTTAGTTTTCTGCTACGTATGTAATATGTATGGATATGTATAGAAATATTTTCATGATTCAAATATTTCAACAGCTGATGATGATTATAAATCGTCAAAGTTTGAGCAATACGTGAAAAGTTCGTAAATGTTCGTGCTTTAGGCAGACGGTTAAAGGTGTTCTTATAGATAATATTCAATCAAATATTCATAAAACAAACTTTCGAATATCTGGTAAAGTTTGTGCTGCTCTAGCTTTAATTAAGTTGGCTCTGGAAGTAGAGATTTAACTCTAAAACAGTTTGAAATGTTTGAACGTCCAAAAAGAACATGTAGCGACAAATTTCGAGATGAGCTGGTTTGCCATAATTGCAAGATTCAAATAAAGATTTTGCTTTTAAAAGGGCTCAGTATATAGTGAAATATTACATATGGGTTAACAAACATTAAAAATATAACTCTACAAAAAAAAACATTAAAATTCGATCTCTTAAAATAAAAACGAAAACGAAATATCTACTAAGATTGTGTCCGAATTCCGTGATGAACAAATTTTTGACATTTTTTGACAAATATTCCCCTACATTCCCAATTTTGTATTACGCTGTCCGAAAAGTATAATAATTGATTGAAATATTTCCCCGCCTTATATGTTTTTAAATTAATTTTTTGTGTGGCATAAAAACTAAGAAGTAAATTGTGTGCATTGTTTATTGAAATTGTCATAGCAACGAAAATGTTCAAATTTTTCTTATATGGTTTTTGAATGGTACTATTACAAAACCAAGTATTGGATTTTATATGATTTATTGAATATACGCAAGTGTGCTACGCGATGAGTTTAGCTTTTATTATAGAAAGTATTGGTCAAAAATTATCATAGCAACTGACCGTGATAATGTTTGATTTTATCATAAATGAAAACTACCGAAATCAATTGCAAAATCAATTATTTACGTTTATTTATGATCAGAGGTCTCTTTGCTAATTATAAATATGTTTACATTGTCTTATTATTCATTAAAAACCAAAACAGTTTAAAAATATTGGCCTTGTAGAAAAGTGTAGCTTAGAAGTTGTGGCTGTCGTTTGTGATCAAGGACCTAACAATCGCATCTGTTTTTCAAAATTAAATGTTACTATAGACCAACCATTTTTTTGTTTCAATAACAAAATGTGTATACTCTATATATATGACCCTAAAAAAAATGAGAGTGTGCTTAGCTACTTAGATTTTTAGTGGGAGTGTAACAGCTGTTATAAAAACGGCTCTACAGATTAATTAATTTGTGCAACAATGCACTTTAGCAAGAAAATGGATAAACTCTTTGATGATTTAAATAGCAAAAAACGTTATGACGAAAACGCACATCTCACCGTTTTTACCTTAGAAAATCAACCGTCTAAAACTTTAAAACTCATATTACATTTAAAAGGAGAAATTAACCGGTATCCCAAATCAACCATTGTAGTGGTCTAATACAAACAATAAATGTAATTTTGGTCAAAAATCAACAAATCTCACATAAAATAGCCTTTCGTTTTATTCAGGGTCCTTGTGATAACCACCTTATTATTTGCAATAATAAGACATTTGCAATAATAAGAGGAAGTTTAAGAACTTTAATCATTCTAATTGCGAGGTCAATAATGGCGCGATGCTATCTGATCCCCATAACTATTTTACATCACAAAATACATTACAAGCAAAAACTCTCTTTTTTCTCCTTAGAAATGCATGATTAATAAAATATATTGGTATTGATCATACAATAAAATACAATTTGTTTTTCATTATTCCCATCTCTTTTTTTCCTCTTTAAGGTGCAAGCACGTATGCGGATGTAAAATATAAAAAACAATCGTATACTAACCAATCAAATCAACACATATAAACCATGTGACTAGATTCATCAATCAAATTTCCGTATTCCATGTAAAAATTTTTATCTCCGTTTTTACTTTGTTTTTATTCTGCTACGCAACATTATATCCGCAAACGTGTGATTTGATTGGTGAAACTAGTCTTATGGTTTATATGTAGTATGCGATGCTTTTTCTATTTTTAATCCGCATACGTCTTTGCGCCCTTAAATTTAAAGTATGGATAGTAATATAATATGAAACAAAGTAGAGAGAGTGTAAAATCCAAAATTTTTTATTTTGTTTAATTTGATTTTTTTACACTATAGCAAAACCAACACAAATGTTTATACAAGTCTTGCTGAAAGCTTAATTGCCAGATACGCTTAAATATAAAAAAACGTATATAAAATACACTCATACTTAGAAATCACAGAACAAAACGTATATATAAACAACAATACACCTTCCTAGTGTACTTTTTGTATTTCATATGTATATGTACAGCACGGCTTGTATAATTATTGTTAGTTTTGCTATAGGATAATAAAGGAATATACAATACAATACAATATGTATAAAGTAATTTGTGTGAGTGCATAATCCATTTGAATTGCCTTGTAATTTTGTAAACAATTTTACCTTCAGTTTCGGTTCTCTTTATACTCTATACTCTTTGGTATAGAACTAATACAAATATTGGAAACTTTTGTATTGAGAGTGAAGATGTATCTATTATTGAGACCACGAAAATCGCAAATCAACTCAACCATATTATTTCGTGAATGTTGAAACAACATTGTAATAATTTCAAATTGTTTAACAATTAATGAATGTATGAAGGAACAAAATTCAAATTTTTAAGGTGATTACAAAAATCTTGATGGCTTGTAGATCAAATCACAGGTCCAACAATAATAAATTATTCTCAAAATGAGAATTTTCAATTACGCAAATGTATTAAGGTTGGCAATGGTGAGTCAAATAGCGTATGGGGTTGGTGACATAAACATGCTTGCCTTTAATAATAAAACATGGGAGCCCAAAAAACGAGATCTATGATACAATGCAAGAGGAGTCGTACGGTGGATCGTGGTACTTTGTAATTTTCAATAATAACTTTTCACTTTATCTCATAGTCTATTTTATGGCAAATAAATTTGTGAATAAGACGCGTCTTGTGATTAGAGGAACAACTTATTTTGAAGCAGTTGGACATAAAAACAGTATTTTGGGATGAAGAGTTACCTGAAAACATTTATAAAGATCAACTACAAGGCTATAATGATGGTTCGGGAAAAGTTTGTAAGCTTCGCAAAAATCTGTTTTGTTTAAAACATGCTTCAAGGTGCTGGAATAAGAAATTATCGAAGTTTCTTAACAATTTTGGAGTAAAAGCCTCAAGCTCCGATCCAAGTGTTTTCATATGTCAAAATGCTCAAGGTAAAATCCAGCTTGTTATTTCGCAATAGATAGTAAAGAATTAACAGCGCTTCTTATCAAGTACTTGCGCGATGATTTTGAATTGAAAATTGGGGTAGATAATTGGTATTAAATATGACAATCGAGTGGGCGAATGATGATTCGATTTTCATACACCAGCAACTGTTACGAAGAAGTCTACAACGTTTCAATGAGGAGAACTGTAATTCTGAAAAATGTCAAGTTCCGAGTGATGTTGCGGAACCTGTTAAATTTTCCGTACAGGGAAGCTCTTGGAGTTTTGTTGTGTTTAGGAGCGACAATACTACCAGATATATCTTTTACAGTCGGTTAAATAAAAACCCAATATAGTAAAACGCCTACGCAGTCAAGAGGGTCTTATTAATTGGTTAATTAATAATTAAAATTTTTAATTTAATTGTTATTAATTTTGAAATGGATTTGAAATGATGGGCTGTTGGTAAAGTGATTATTTGAGCAAGAGTTAAGAAAGTAATTAAAATATTTGCTGGGTTAGTTACTCGAAAATTCGTTCTCGCTATTTAAAACCGCCATTACGATTTTCATTTACGCCTCATTAGATGACACTACGTCACTGTATTCGAATTTTGGTACTATGATATTCGCGAGTGAATTTCATGTCATTTATTGTATACTTCTATAGTATGATCTATAATTGTTCGAGAGGAGGAGGAATTCTATTGAATCGTGCCTGCCTATTATCTATAGTTCTGATTGCTTATACGATGTGATAAGATAAGGTAATGGATAACCTGAATCACCTGTAAAACTACGATACCAAAGTTATGCTAAAAGACAATGCTGATTAAAATCAAAAAAATTATTCACACAAACGCTCCCAATGATAAAATATAATTGTTCGTAAAATGTCAAAATGTATCAAAAGTCAAAACAAACAAAAAAATCTCAATACCAACTCAAATTAGTTTTTAGAAACCAAAACGTACGTCATAATTAAACCTAACATCATAATATCAAACTATGACTCACGAGAGAATGAGCGTCACTGTGATTGACAGGTGAAGTGAAAATCATAATAGGGGTGTTAATATGTTATCAGTAATGTAAATATTTTCAAGACTCTTGGTGTACACAGCAAGATGATAAATAAAAAAAAATCCCTTTCTACCCTTTCTAAAGCTTTATCCCTTTCTAAAGCTTTAATGTTGTTGTAACAACACCATTAAAGCTTTATAACAGTGTAATATGAAATAAACAAAAAAAAATATATAAAACTATATATTTCATTATCATACAGGGTGATTTGTGGTAAAACTTGCTCCTCGTTTTTCTCGAAAATGGTTAAGGATACAAAGTGGAAGTAACTATAGTATGAAAATGCGGTTAGAATGTTTATCAGAATCTGCTAGATTGTTGCATATATTATATTTTTTTTGTACTTACGTGATTTATGCCTTTTTTTGGAGAATTACTAAAGACCAAATTCCGCTTAGAATAAATTATCGGCCCTGGGAACTAGAGAAAAGTTAATACTCGATGGTTAAGAAACAACAACAACTTTATTTAGAGAATTTAATTTTTCAAAAAAAAACTTTGATTTGCTCAGTTTTGCATTTAAGGTCCGTCAAGGACCTTAGACCAACTGAAAACAAGTTTAGGTTCGTATTTTCTAATTATCAGTTTTGCATGGTCATCACATATTATCACATATTAATTTAAGATCAATTTTATAAAATTTTTGATAAAAACGAGTAGATAGTTTTTACCAGACTCACCCTGTATATACATTTTGGTAACACGCCAATATTGAACTATGAAACAAGGAAATTAAAGTAATAATTTTTATTTTTATTATTATAATTACTTAAAAAAAAAATTATATATATATATATATATATATATATATATATATATATATATATATATAATTTTTTTGTTTTGCTTTTATTTATACATATTTCTTTTTTTTAAATTTTTTATTTTCTTAAAACAAAAATAAAATTTATTTATATTTTCTTAACCAAACAGGAAAAAAAAAATTAAATAGAATACAATAAAACTAATAAAATAATAAAATAAAATAATATTAATTAATTATATTTAATATGTATAACTTAATTTTAATTATATTCATATATTTTATTTATATATTTATATATATAATTTAATACATTTAATTCGGTAAATTTAAATTATATAATCGGAAAAAAAATTATTTAAAAATATATAATTTTTATTAGTAGTAAGTAATTAATTAATTAATTAATTTTTTTTTGTTTTTTTTTTTTAGGAGAATTTTTTTTATGTTACACGATACAGCCAGCGCAAAAAGTCGACCCACTAATAAAAATGTAGAATTTTTATTAAAACGAATCTATAGTATGACAGGTCATCGGAAACAGGATGCCAGGCTCCAGGATAAAAATTAAATAAAAAGGAACTGTTAATTTAAATTTAATGAATTATATATTATTATATAATATTGTAAGTAGAATTTATACATTGATATATATATATATATATATATATATATATATATATATATATATATATATATATATATATATATATATATATATATATATATATAGCGTTATTTAAAACTATCGAAACACAAGAATCTTTGGAAAAATGTGTTAAATACCGCATCATTATTTGACCTAGGATTATTTGACCTTGTTAATACTGATCAAGGTCATCTTCATATTTAAGATCATAATTCCTCTGTTGTATTGCATAATCAGACAACTAAAACTAAGCTCATGTCAGGTTAATAGCATAATGAAATATCAAATAAAAATTCCCAATGTTACAAAATATGTAAAGTAACCCTAGGCAATTCAATTATCTGGCCGATTACGTCGAGTGCAACTACTTTGTTTATTTATGGTAGATAATCAAGATATAAGGATGGATTATGTACTTTTTTATAAAAAAAATGTATCGCAATTGAGAATCGGTAAGCGTTATATGTACGATAAGGATATTTCCACGAGTCAAGGGAGAAAACCAAACAATCTGGTGATAAACTACTTTTTAGAACATGCGAAAATTAAATCAAACGAATGTAGCTGATACCTTAAACTCTTAATATTTCGATAAGAATTTTATGGCCATTTTTATCAGATCAGAAGTAATTATGGTAATAATATAGAAAATAGCACAAAATGCATAAGCAAGTAACAAAACCAAGTTACTTTTTGCGAAATTTTAAATATTTACAAATTGGTTGGACAATCAGAGTTTTTCTATCTATTGCATAATATCTTTTACAGTTTTGAAAGCTCAAATAATGAACCCAATGTGCAAAACGCCAAAAATATCAAGGTTTGTGGTTGAGTTGAAAGACGGTAATGATCAGGATAAAATTTGAGCAGGAGAAAATCGAAATGTCAAAAAAGCTCAAAAACAGTCAAAATGTTGATAGTATATAAGCATATCAAAGATAAAAAATATTAAAATTTGATTTTAGTACTCGTTATTGAATCCCGCAAAGCTTGAACATTTAGACCGTTTTACAGTTGCCAAACGTCTGCGCAACTAAAACCAATTAAAGATTTACAATTTAAAGCTTTCATATATTGATATTTTCTAATCCTTCAAGAATCACAAATGTTTAAGGTGGCTGTTATTTCAACAACTGGTTGTTTTACACTGTTGTCCCTTATTCCCGTAACTCAAACCAATATTTGATTAAGCAAAACATTGAAAAGCGTAAGTTTTATACAGTAAATAAAAATGAGTAGTAGTCAATGATTCCTTTCCGTTAACGATTGTGTCAGGATATTTAAGCCTATTGAGCTTCTGATAACTTTACAAAGTACTAAAATATGGCAACGTTTCATTCCAAATTTAATCGATGATAATCTTCAATGTGTACAGATAATTTTCCAATGCATAGTTTTTCTTATATAACGCTAAAATTTTGATGTTAATTTATTTTGTGTGTATTTGTGTGTATGTATGTATGTTTGTTAATTCAATTAATTTATTTTAAGTATTTTTTTTCATCTTTAATTTATAGTACAAAATAAATATATTACAAAAAATATATATGTCTATTAATTAACATAATATTGGTGGCACATTAATATTAATTATATATTGGTGATTTAAAAAAAAAAAAATCAAATTTTAATTAATTAATAAAACAAAAAAAATGTAGTAATAATTTTTTTTGTTTGTTTGGAACTTTATGTATATAGGATTTTTCATTAATGTTTCGTTTTAATTTATATGTTTTTGCGAGGAATTGGAATAATTTGGATTTTTTTTTAATTTAATTTATTTTTTTTTTATTAAAAATCTAAAAGTAGTTAAAAAAAAAAATATTATGAAAAATATTTTTATTAAACTGGCCAATTTTCATAATAATTTTTTTTTTAATTTTTCCATATTTTTAATACATATTTAATTTTATTTAAATTAATTGACTAGACAAATGCTAAATCATAATTAGAATTAAATAAAAAAAAAAAAAAAATTATATATTCTTAAAACCACGGTTTTGTGTGCCATCCTTTTTTTTTTATTTATAATTTTTAATTTAAATTTTTGTTTTTAAATATATTTTTTCAATTAAATTGAATTTAGTTTTGTTATTTATTTTTCTAATTATATTTATAAAATAATTTATATAAAATATAAAAGAAAAATAAGCGAAGAATAATTGTTTTTATTTATTAAAATTTTTAATTTTTAATTATATATTTTTATTTTTTATTTTTATGTTTTGTTATATGAATAAGAGAGCACTAAAATTTGATTTAATTTATTTATGGCGATTATTTTTAATTTGTACAATTTTTTATTTAATTTTATTTTTAATTAATAGAGTTTTTTTGTTTTGTTTTTTTGCACAATATTTAATTTTATTCACTTTATGCTCAATTGTGTGTGTGTGTGTGTATATAGGATATTTTAGTCGAAAAGTCCGGAGAAGAAATCCTCGTTGCTTGGATTGTTACTTGAACCACTCGACGGTGGTGTATTTAAATCGGGTGGATCCAAATACGATAAAAGTTCCATTGGATCGACCACATTGTCAGGTAAGAGCTGTAAGGTATACATTGGTCAATATAATGTAAATAATAATTTCTAAAAAATAAAAACTTACATTCAATGCGTCATTATTTCCTTCACCCTCGATAACGGCGGCCGGATCAAAATTTAAATCTGCATTTAGGTCAGCATCGCTTAAACTAATCAAACCAGAATTTTGTGAATTCATTAGAGAATTCATTAAATTCGAATTACTACTATTTTGACTATGACTATTTTGACTATTTGAATTTTGGTTCATGCTATTTTGTTGCTGTGGTGAATTCATCATATTTTGCGATGAATTCATTAAATGATGTTGTTGTTGTTGTTGCTGTTGTTGTTGCTGTTGCTGCTGATGGTGTTGTTGTTGAGGTGAGGAATGAGGTGAATTATTATTATTACTGCTATTCAATAAATTACTATTATTACTATTATTAGTGGAATTTGAGTTTTGACTATCGTTTTGCGATGATGGCGGAACACTCGGTGGCCCACCCGGTGTTAATGGATGGCCAGATGAACCACCGCCCGGTGTATGAGGTGTGTGTGGCGTATGTGGCATTTGATCATTTAATGATTTTTCCATTGCGTTGAGTGGATCCAACGAATTGACCGATTCACTTAAATGCGCTAATGGATTTGAATTTGAATTGTAATCGTTGCCTCCATTCCCATTGCTACCTACTACATTGCTACCACTACTAGCACCGCCAGAACCTTCATTTTGACCGCCACCCACGTTAAACGTGTCAAATGACCTCGAACTGTTGTAACTAGAATCAAAAACAAAATTTAATTTTTTAACTAATTTATACCGAATAATTTGATGTACTCACTTTCCCATCATGCTTCCACTTGCAATCGAATTCATGTCGGGACACATATAAGGACTCATTGCTTGGGAATTATCCCATGCCGGTAGTGTTGTTGAACCGGGCGACATAACTTTAGACAATCGATTTCCATCGTGATCATCTTCACTTTTAATTCCTGGTGTTTGAATCGGTCGAAGTAGCTTCCAATTTGCTTGTGCATCGATAATCACTTCATCCGTTCCAGTCGCATTATTTAATATTGCCCACATATATTGATCAATTTCCAGGCTTTCAGTTAACGCTGATTTACTATAATTAAAATTTGTTAATCGATCGATTACGACCCTAAAAAATGTATCATATACTTACTTGCATACAGGACATCGCCAATTTCCTCGTTCACAATTTAATTGTAGATAGGATTCCAAATCGAAGCACTGTATATGTTTACATTCATGGCCTCGTGCTGGCAGCGTTATTCGTTTAAATGTGATGGGACATTTTAAAAATATTTTTTGTGATGTTTGATGATCGAGCGGTTCGCCTCGTTCATTTGTTTGGTTGGGTAGTGCCGGATTTGTATTTGCATGGCCAGCTTGAAAATATCGTTTAATCTTGGCAATACCATGGTCGGCTATTAGAAGATTACGTCGCAGCAGTCCTTGTAGAACATGACGAACGGTTGGGCGATGTACCATTTGTAAGACGAACAGATGAGACTGTGGATATTATAATGAAAGGAAAATAATTAGTAAAGCCTATCACATTTATCTATAAAGTTTTCAGGTGAATGATGTACTTACGCAACAACAAGCGCTAACTGTTATCTGTATTGTATTACGTCCGGGCTGACACACATTTTTTAAATAAAGCGGTCGATGTGAACTTTTATTTTCACCTCGATCTATCACAAGTGGGGTTGCATTTGCCGAAACTTGAACTGATGCCGGCCAATTTGTATTCATCTGTCGATCTTCATGATGGAAACATTTCAATTGTAGTTCCAGATCGGGTCGACACATTAATGTATTGTGTACGTTCGATTTAATTTGAAACACATGATTGCTAACGGCGAGATTATGCTCTAAACGGAATGGAGCTAATATTATGCCATCACGAACAGGGAATGTCAACCGTAATTCATCGTCTTCTGTAAATTAAAAAAAAGAAAAAAAAGTTACGTAAAGCCATTTCGGAAGTTTGTGAAGCGCTAACTTACTATGAATTGGATTTGGTTTAACATCTGGATTCGGACTGATATACGGTGTCATTGATGAGGCAGGTGTTAGCGGTGGTGTAGGATTTCCCGGTACGGGGCTATGTTGATAGTTCATTCGTGTTTCAGGTTGAAATCCCTGTACATTTTGATAGGTTCCAACATTTCCTGTAACATTTCCACTTACCCCCACTGTATTTACAACTCCTGTAGTATTTCCACTACCAACGCCTAAACCAACACTTCCAACACCTACACTGCCGGCACCATTATAGAATTGTGGATTATGATTGCCACCGCCCGTATAAGGTGGTGTATTTTGTCGTTGTTGTGGCATCATACCCGGAGTTCGACTATACGTATTAACCGGTGGTTGTCTACCGTAGCCCTGTTGCATTGGTATGGGTACACCGTTTGCTTGGTGTTGTGAAAATTGCATTGGTCCATTGGGTACATTGCCACCAGGTCCCATACCCGGGTACATACCTCTTTTTTGTGCGGCATGTAACTGTGGTGGTGGATATGGTGTCATACGCCTTGGTGGATAACCATTAGCCATTCCTTGCATTTTTGCCATGGGGTTCATTTGATTCATACCCGCCAATGGATTCATTGCACTCATTTGACTCATTGTATTCATACCATTCATTTGATTCATATGATTCATTCCCATAGTCATACCATTCATTTGTGCCATTGGATTCATATGATGATGTCGATTATTATTATAGCTGACACCATTCATTGCGGCCATATTATTCATGGGCATTGTGCTTCCCATGCCTCCCGCCCCACCACCATTCATTTGATTCATTGAATTCATACTGACGCCACCACCAGCCATTTGATTCATACTATTCATCGGACTCATACCGTTCATATATTGATGCGACGATTGTGAATGCATTCCCATCGCATTCATTTGTGAATTAAAACCCATTTCAATACCTTGTTGTCCAGTTGCGGCGACCATATTTAAATTATTATTTGGTATACAATTGCTACCACCGATGTAATTACTATTGTTATTATTACTATTTAGTTGGGTATTATTATAATTTAAATTATTATTAATACTATTATTATTTATATTATTATTACTCAATGGATACTGTGCATTTGGATTTTGATAGTTTAAATTTCCAATGTTATTCCCATTAAAATTGTTTTGATGACCTGCAAATTGAACGAAATAAGAAAAATGAAACAAAATTAGTTATCTTAAAAATTGAGCTGTCAAAAAAGGGTTAATATAAATAGATGGCCGACGTTGTATAATTAACCATACACAAATGTGAATCTGACCAATCGGATTATGAATTGATTAGCACCACATTTTTATTTCTATCTGAAATTCGACACTTTGGCCATCATTTGATTTACACAATTGTGTATGTTAAATATGATTATATAAACTAATTAACGTCTTTGGGTTTGCAAAAAATCTTAATGTTAAAATCTTAATCTTAATGTTATCAGAGCGATCATGCAGTTGTATTTGACCTAAACGTCATTTGACAAATCGCGTTATTATTTGAAATTTTGAAGGTAATATAAAATAACATACACAATTGTGTAGGTTTATTTTTAAGTTTATGGGGTGACATATTATAAAAATGAATAGTGGTTTTAGTATAAACGCTAATAACAGAATGTTATGATATTTATAAGATTTATTTTCTAGGTAGACTTTAAAATGGCTTCCCTTTTGTACGTTCCAGAGCAAAAACGTTTAAGTCACCAAACAGGAAAAGTTTTCAGCTTAATTGGAAAACAGCAGACTGCCTGGTCAAATTAAAAACACCATGAAAACCACCAAACCTTTAGAAACAATAGACAGCTTTTAACAGAAAAAAATAGAAAGAACCAGAAAAGTATGGAAGCAATGAACAGCTCTCCAAAATTAAACTTTTTTTTACCTTAGTACTTAGGATAATGTTATATCCTTAAAAAAATCTTCTAACACAACAATCACATAAAATATAAAGGACGGATTATAAGGGAATATGGTAAGAAAGCCATAAAATGAATAAAGGTCTTCTAATTATTTACTTTTGATATAAGGGTGCATCTCTGTAAATTGTATATCAATGAGAACGTCTCATCCTTCAGTTCATTCCACATTCGCGCACTCCGAACAAAAAAAGAATTTTTAAACTTAGGGGTCCTTTCGAATTGGATTTCCAGAATGTTTCTGTACACAGGCTGTCTTAAAATCCAGACATCTGGTCGAACCAATTGATGCTGTGTTATTTCATCAGCCGAATATATTTTTTTTGATATAGTCAAGCCGAGAACTAGATCGGGAAAAACACAGGATTTAAATTGGCTGAGGTTAAACTCAACCCTGTTGGCTTAACCTTATTCAAGAATAGTATTGAGATCTCGCATAAGTCGATCCTTCATAGCCATTCTTTCTGCGAGAACATCGTTTCACGATGAAGAAGAATGTAAACAGTAAAACAATTATAAGAGGTGGAAAATGAGTTGTCATCAGCATAGGAGTATATTGGACTATAACCGAAGGCAAAACAAGAGTGCCGAGTTCGAATCTTGAAATAAATTGTTAATTCATAACCAGTCCACAATTTTACAGTGCTATAATTGAAGAATGTTGTTTTGACATGACCACGACGTTGGGAATTCCGCCATAATAAATCAATGGTCAGAATTTTCTATAAAGGGGAACTGACAGATATATGGCATTTCTCCGCATAACATGTTAAAAATCGATCCAGTTGATATCAATGACCCGATCTGGTATTATCGTAAGCTGATCTAATATTTCAACCCGCCTCATCAGCCGGTGTAACGGACTTCATATATGGAAGCTACTTGCAATTGTGGACATTGAAACCACCTGCCACAGCAATTTCAGCATTATTTGGTGCTATCTGAATGCGCTCAATGTTATCTGGTAGAGTATCAAATCTAAAATGAGCGGCGAAGTTTGAAATATATGTGCTTAGATAAAGACTACATTGCAAGACGGTTTACCTTAGCCAATATGGTATATCGTTGCGGATATATATGAGTGATGGACTAACCCTTAGACCGAAATTTAGGTCTAAGGAGAAGTAAAATCGCTAGTTTTGTGAGAGCTGTATAGAAAGTTTGCTCACAATCCACGAATGTTGCAAAACTGAATAGGGAACATTCTTCCCATGACACAGGAAGACAGGAACAAACTTAACGAGCGCATGAACATCGTTGAATCAGCAAACAATGATGTGTCCACAACAGCACCTCCAAGTTGTAGTATTAACTGTCCGACTGAATGTACTGAAATGCAAACACAGAACTCTTTGTTCCGCACATTTATTAATCTACTTGTACCAAACAAGTCGACCCAACGAAATTTGATTCTAACGATCGTATTCAACCGTAAGATGGTTAAAAAAAAAAATAAAAAATTCCCTAAATACGGATAGAAAAGGAAGACGAAAGCTGAAAATGAATGTCTTGAAATTATACAGACTTTGCAGGCGTGAGATACATTTTAAAGCTGTAATGAATCTTGCCAATTTTATAAGTTTACTTTATGTTGCAGACATAGTCATAATATTATGTCTAAATATGGTATTGGTACAACCTGCTACTATGCAATTACTATAAAGTACACAGACTTAAAAATCCCAAAACTGTGTGTAGTGGGTATAACTTTTAAGATAAATAGCACAATGCTTATTTATAAACCAGAGGCGTATTACTTTTAATGCACTATCAATTTTACTATTAGCAAAAATTCATTTAGACATAACATTTTTAATGTTATTCCAGACTCGTTGATAACGTCTACCGCTGATGTTGATTTTGCCTTTTGCCAAGGAAACTGTTGCGAGGTAAAAATCATCGAAGATTTATGTATTGCTGTCCTGGTTGCTGACCGTGATGACTATTTGCCTGTTAGTTGATTAGTTGTTGGCCACTTTGCCGGTTGTAATTGTGGTATAATGACGTTTTGCTATTTTTTGCGTAGAAATTTGATAAAATTATAAAAATAATATTTTTAAGGAGATTTAAAATAGGCAGGCGGAAGTTTTCTAAATCTTTATCATAATATTCGGATTTTATATCTACGACCACAACGCCAAGTAGTTGCGATGCAAAATTAAACTATCATCCGTCATCACAAATATAAAGAGAAGTCATTATGATATTTTGCAAAATTGGTGTATGGAACCGAAGAAACAAACCAGACTAACACATTGAGTTTAGTCAAATGTTTTATTTTGTACTAAAAATTTGGGGACTTACGTCATAAAAGTAGTCAATACATGAACCAAATAATAACAAATATTATTTTATGACATTTGTGATTGGTTTTGACATTTTTAACCGATTTATAAAATGACCCTTAGAGTGTGCTATATTTTTATATATAAAAATATAGGAAGCATCAAAAATTGGCTATAAAAGTGATAAACCCTTAAAGTTGACTAAACAATCATTTTTTATTTTAGTGTGGCTTAATATTAGTTTACACTGTCAATTTTGATATTTTGTTGGAAATTGGGCAATTTACTAAAAATATAGGCAAATACAGAAAATTTTCGAAAATTTTTTATTTAATAATTGTGGAGAAGGAGCACCTTTAGAAGATATATATCTGAAGATATACATTTGGAACCAATTGTTTGGATGACTAAAATACTGAACCTATGTACTATCCTGAGACACACCAGACTAAATAGCAAACCATGAATTACAATTTAAAGCACCTGTTTCTATTTCACAAATTGCCACCGATTTGTCAGTTCAGATCTAATCCATTTTTCCCTAACTTCAACACAATGTTTCAGGTGATACTTTCAATAATTTTATGGCGACAATAATTTTATTTGAAAACTTTGTTACAATCGAAATTTGAAGCAAAATTTTGACTGTAATGTTAGTTCAATCCACACAATAATGTGGTAAAAAGTCATTCGTTTATGTAATTTTTGTTTACAATTTTAACAAACTAAAAGCTCGAGTGACACAATTGTGTAGCGCCCTGAATGCTGTTTTGTTGTTTTTATTATGATCGTAATTATAAATTTTGCACATTTGTTTAGGCCCAAATGACAATTTTTAAAACCATTTGTTATAAATTTTAAATTAGTCTTTACATTTTTTTTTTAAAATGAGCTTACACATTTGTGTAATTAGTCTTTATTAAATATCTAAATATTAATAACTTATTTTTGTGATGTACCACATCCCTGTAATTAAGGAGATCATCAATGAGATATCAAGGAGAAAAAACCAACATTGGTACGAAAAAGGATGCTTTTTATACTTTGATCAATATTTTTCAACGGTTTCTCTTATTAAAAAACTTCTAGATATGGAATATCAAGCTACAGGTACTTGAAGTATATACATATCACGCTCACTTCAGTGGATAGATGGATTAAAACCAAAAAAAGGATTTGATAATATTTCGTTTCCAGACATTAAAGCGCTTTACAACAAAAATATGGAAGGCGTTGATGTGGTTGACCAAATGTCGTGTGCGCTTCCGATGTGAGAAGTTTTCTGTTCGTCTTTGCGAATCAATTTTTTTAAACTTTTAAAAAAGCACAACTGTGTAGGTGACAGTTTTGTGACCGGTTTTTAGCTAGCAATTCCAAAACGTGAAAACTCGTAACTTTTTGGTTTTAAAAACTCGAGTGCCTATAACGACAATTGGTCTAAAAATAGAAAGGATTGCAAAAACAAAACTTTATCCATTCAAATTGAACACCATAACGATTTTGAAGCCGGATATAAATATCCAGATAATGTTCATTCGACTATAAATAATGTTAGCCTACAGCCTGAATTTGCACACAGTGGTGCCGTTTTATAAACATCAATTGTAAAAACAAAATGGCACTTTCGAGCCGATTTGTTGTGTCTGACTAAAACAAACTTAAAAGGGTCGAATTGCAACAATGATAATTTGTCAAATGGTGCGATTTATACAAAGAATTAGAAGACATTTTTGCACAGTTCTTTTTCGGAGCAACATACATACAAGCTGCAATAAATTGGGAACTTGCAGATGCATAATATATTCATAATATTTACCGTATTGAACCGTTTTGAGCTTAATTAACAATAGTACACAGTAAGTCGACTTACCAATAGAATTTGAATGTTGATTTTGGGGCTCCGGGTAGATCCCAAGTGGAGAAACGCGGCCCCCTAATGTTGGAGCCCCCGAGGAGCCCCCTTGGACACTCATTCCGTTACCATATCTATAAATAAAAAAATTAAAAAAAAATTGTGAAAACTGCTTTACGAGTAACTCATTCGACGAAATAATCAATTAATTTTGTATGCAAAATATTATATGTGTAGCTCGACTGTGTATGTATATATGTATAACGTCTACATAGACACACATGAATATATCGTTCGTATTGTGCATGCAAATGCAATTTTCATTTTTGTTATTAAAATACATATTTATCAACATAAATAAAAAAAAAAACACACATTTTTCACCCCTTACTCATTGTAGTCACTCGTACAATAATAACTCAAATTGTAAAAATATCAACATAAAACAGTAGTATGCCAATAATTGTGACCACCATAATACACTATACATATATGATGAACATATAAAACTGTTTTCGTACTCGTATGCGGCGAGTGAGTGGGGTGACTGTTAACATATTTTGAGTGATGAAGGGTGAACTATTTTCATAATCATATTAGTAGTTTTAACGATCATTTATTACTTTACGTGATTGAATTTTAATTTAAATTAATATTTTGTAAGATTTTTAATTTCCGTCACACAAATATATACATATACACATACACAAACAATTACGAAAGTTCAACCCTGTTAACAAAAATAACATAATAACCGAAGCAAACTAAGTGTGTATTTATATTTAACACACTGTATGGCAAACACAAAAACTTAACAAAATTATAATTTAGGGGATGATGACGCGAATTATATACAAAACTATTATAATATGATATAGTTTGGTGTAATGACAAATGATGCCTAAATTTAATAGTTTGGTTTGTGTTTTGATTTACTTGATTTGTGCGACTAGACCAGTTTGAATTATTTTATGTTCGAATCTTAAGGGCGTCACCGTATATAGTGAGTAAAACTATGATTTCTATATCAGTTTGTGGACCATAAGCTCTACACTTACACCAATTCACGTCTGCATATTTTAATTTAATGATCGGTATTGTTGGATCAAATTATTATAATTAAACGTTACCTCCGACACTGGAGCAATTCAAGACGAAGCATAGAGAAATAATTTTTTGTTATGTTTTCTATATTTATAAACTCAGTCACACACACACACGCGTATAAAGAGGATGAAATTATTTCACGATTACACACATACGTACACACAATCTACTTCCTTTCGAACAGCATATTTTTTTTTCTTCGTTCCCAGAAAAGGGTGAATAAAAAACCATGATGCTGATGTTATTGACGATGATGATAACATGTCGCAGTATTAAGAAGTTGAAACTGAATTGAAACCACTCATAATATATATATATATATATATATTCATATTATATATTGTATAAAAAATTATAAGGGCTAAATTAAATAATGCGGACAATATTTACCAATAAACAAGGGTTGTGCATGATGTGTGATTTGCGATGCAGCACCGTGCAACAATTCAATATTCTTTACCATCATTTTGAAAAATTTGACCTTTTTCGTTCGTCTTTCATTTCGAGATACTGTTCCCTTTTTCCATTATTTGCAATTGAAAATCACACCCTTGTCTCCTTTATTTTCATTTTTTTTTTGGTACTGATATTTTTGTTGTTGGATTTTTCTCATGATTTTATTCTCGGTATATATCTTTTTAGATGAAAAATGTGTATAGAATTTTCCATGCTATACAACAACATGGATGGATATCTACGTATATACAAAACATGAAATAAATGTATGTATATATAAAGGATCTAAACAGAATGAACCGAATAAACTCATTCTTCTAAATTTTCCTTTTTTTTTTATTATTATTATATTGTCGAGAGAAAAGTGAAAAATTCAACCCAATTTAACCCCACTCACTGTTTTTTTTGTACCATCGCCACTATATAAAAAATACCACCCCATTAGAATCATCATCATCATCATCGTCCTTTTTGTACTGTTTGTTTGTATTTTTACCACCCATCATCATAATCATGATGAACATCAATATGGAAAATGAGAAAATACCAAAACCAAAATCATATACATATAGTATGGAGTATATAGAGCCGACGACCCACAAAATGTTTGTTTGGCGTTCTGTATTAAGGTGGATGACATAGTATTCAAATAGATCAATTATATACAAAAGTTGTTTTTTGTACATGTAAGGGAGGCGATTTCAAACTAAGAATAGTTCATCTTTTGATGATATCAACAAATTAACTACGAACCCCTCCCACACAAAAATTATTTTACGCCTTCATTTATTTCGTACATAAGCTAAAATTTAACATTGTTGCGTCATCATAGTCATACTCACAGGCCGTGACAAGGGATTGAGGATATATTTTAATGCGTGCGTACAGGTACGAAAATTATTAGGCCAACACACACACACACACACATAAAGACGTGATGGCAAAGTGCCAATAAACATACAATTCCAAAATGCCGCATTGGTATCGAGATCCACCAACAATTTTATACCTACACCAAATCCAAACCAAATCAACAACTCAATCCTTAATCATACAACAAAAACAAAACAAAAAAAAAAGGAAAAAGTTATTTCATTTTTCTCCCACGGACAAATGGAAAACGATGAGAACTTTAACAAAAAAAAAGCAAAAAGGAGGAATGATCACACACAAAAAAATATTTTTACAACAACGAATTGCGTTTAGTTAGTGTATATATAGAGAGGTTGCTGTTTTTGCCTTTAACTTTGCTTGCTCATACATACAGCAATGTTACAGTTAGTGTATACCAAATTAAAAGTAGAACTGGTTGAAGTTATCATCATCATTGTCGGTGGTGGGAAGAATCACAAAGTGTATATTCACATCTCCACAACATTTTTTCAGAATTTTTTTTTTTTTTTTTTGAAGAAGAATTAAAGTGGAATGAGAGGATACATATATATGTATGTATATATATATATGTAGAACTGCTATTTATACCATTGGAAAGAGGATTAGAAGACAAGGGTCGACACATAACATACAAGAGCAGAAATTTTATTTTATTTTTTATTTTGATTTTCATTTTTATTCGATGAATTTTATAGAAGATAAATAAATAAAATTACATTTTTCCAGTTTTTCCATTTTTGTTGGTTCGTTTTTGGTGGAATGAGGCAATATCTATATGATGGTAAATGTTTATTTTTTGTTGGTTAATTTTTGTTGGGTTCAAGATTCACCCTGTCTACTATTTTATTTGGTATTGTGTATGATTAACTATTGTTAGATTTCAAGTTATGAGTTTTGTTTTTTTCTATGAGTTCTATAATAAAACTTAAACAGTACAGGGTGAACATTAAAATGTTTTGTGTATGGGTGGGTTCAGTCTATTTTTAGTCCTTTGCAAAAATAATTTCTTAGTAAAAATGTTGTGGGTATTATGATGATATAACCTTTAACATGTACAAATAATACACCCACACAATTCTAATTTTTATTTTTTATCTAGATAATATATTTTCACCTACATACATTTTTTTTTTTAAATTTAAACATAAAATGCAGTATTTATACTCGATACTGTATTTTTATTATATACATACGCTTATAAAAAAATAAACTCTCGGTAATATCAAGCGCAAAAGCAGTAATAAATTCTCTCTTTCCAAAAGTATTTTACTTTTTATGTATAAAAAAAAAAAAAAAAAAAAAACGAAAATTGGAAAAATCTCTCCTCCAACCATGTTAAGTGGTTATGGATACATTTCTATACAAAGAAAATTAATAAAAGAAATTTCAGTCATAAATGTTCTAGCATGGTGCAAGGAGCATTAGGTGAACTTTGATCCGCGCTCAATATTGATCAATACAATATCCTTGACATTTCAGCGACATTACAGTTTGCGTGTGGCAATAAATTGGAACTGTCTAAAAAATACAATTGACATGTGAAATTTGAAATTGCTAAGCATTGGCGTTCTTGGACCGTAATTGTTATTGCACTAATAAGGTTAGATATTTTTTGCAAATTTTTTGAAAAGCCAACAAGTCGTTTTCTCAAAATACTGTATTATTTTCAACCATCATTTACATCAAAAAATACCAAATAATTCAAACTAATAATTTTAAATTTGAATCCGGTACCCCTCGACCTCATCAACCACCAATTACTTAATCACGTAAATAGACCACATTTTACGAAAATGATGGCAATAATTTCTAATAATTGGAATAGGTACCTCTAAAATGTTTTTCGAGTTATAATATTTCCATTTTTCCCTATAACCATAAATCAGGATTCGGCTTAAGCGCTATCAATTAAAAAAAAGCGCAGATTTACCAAAAAGAGAGGTTGGTAGTCCTGCAATAATCTTACGTTCACGAATGCATAAGCTGGTTTTAGTTTAGTACCATAACCTCGGACATAAATATTCTAGTGTTCAGTTTAGCTAGACTTTTCTCTCGTATTCTAATCGTTACTACTTTAAGCATAGTCCTTAGTTTTTAAGACACACACTTCGGTGTTTTTGTCCTTTATTTAAATGTTTGTGTGGTTGCCTGTGACCTTAAAATTTTGTGAAAAGTGATTTTTGAAAATACCTTGTTTTTCCACATCTCTTCGGCAGTTGACTCAGCAGAACCGAACTTTTACTTTGACTAAAGACTCATTGTCACCAAAATGTAATTCTAATCCTAAGTATTCTTTGCAGGATTATTCTAAACAGCCAAGTCCGATAGTCTCTTTAGTCACAAATCTTAATTGTTTAATGACTGCCACTGCACCCAATAACTTGTCACAATTTTACACAACAATATCGATTACTATTTTGTAGCATTAAGGGAGCTTTTATTAATTTTTTTGTCTTTATCTCTAATTTTAGGAGCATAAGCGTAAAATAAACTGGACCATCTCACTCTTTTGGGGCTTACTGCCTTTAACTCACCCCTAGTTGTTTCGCTTCAATTACCATAGTTCTTTTCCATGTCATCGGTGGTCTTTCGAATTTACTCTTTTCTTGGGGGTTTCATTCTAATAACATCCTGCTAATGTCACTTTCTCTCTATCGATTTGCCTTGTTTGCAGAACGAACTAATCGTTCGTGATTTTATTTGGTGAAAAGCATTTTATTAATCACCTTAGGCATTTATTTACAAATACATGGAGTCTTCGTGTGATTTTCCATGTTTCACATGTATGTTAATTGATATGAATTGATGTATCATTGCTTGTGTTCAGTCTTACAGTCTTGATCTTTCTGATGTTGATTTGAAACCAACTTCTTGTGCCAATTCTGTAAACATTTCAACTCTCTCTTAAATATCGGCATATTTGTGTGTTAGCAGGTATATGTCATCTGCGTAATAAGATAATTTAGCTGATTAATGAGGTCCTATTTTATTCCAATTGGGCTTGCTACTTTTAATCTGCGCATTAATTTGTCTAACACTATTGAGAACTAAAGGAGTCATGTTATGTAGTATTTTTCGCTATGCTTGCTTTTATATTGAACTTTATTTACAGCACCTTGGTACATTTCTTTGATGAGTTTTACTTTTTTTTAATTGGAATACCGATTTCGCTAAGTTCCTTCCAAATTTTGCTGTCATACATCCATAATTTAGGTGACTCAATCTGATTTTTTGAATCTTATCCACACTTTGGTTGTTTTTTTCAAGTTTCTGGTCAAATCATGGGCCACCGTACTTAAGCGGCCTGAAGGGGTTACGTCATTTTGTTTATTTTCACCTATTTGCGTACATCTGCTGCCTTGCAACATATTGTTATAGTTAAAGCATTAAGTTGGTGTGTGGGGAGCTTTCTCTTGATCGTTTTTTCCAAACTTTGTCATTCGGTTTGTTAAGTTTGGCAGGATAATGCTTTTAAAGTCCTGTTACTGTATAGTTTCTATTCTTTGCTTAGTTTTCGTGAATGCCAGCTCAGCTTCAGAGTTTCACTGGTTCAGTATTGAGCTATAATCCATTCTCGAGCTTTGCAATACATTTTTATCATGAACGCATGAAAAAGTGCAGCTTTTAGTGATTTCGCTTGCTTTTTGTTTCAGTAATGAAAAAAGTGAGGAAAGAAAGTGGGAACAGTTTGTAATACTTTTGGTGGCTTGTGTAGAAATGTTCGAGCATAAAGGTCAAATATTAGGGTCATTTCACATGTAGCCATGATATTGAGAACTACTGTGGAAATGTAAAATGTCATCGTGTCGCTTTTGGTAAGATTTCCTCATTATCCTGCCCTTGCTCTACAACGTTTCAAGTGGCTCAGTGGAAAATTATTTTGTTTTTATATTGCACACGTGCCAAATCGCAATATTGTATGAAATCATATCGTGCCCTAAATAATCAATATATTTTAATGTATGTAAGTAGATTCTCCAAAGCTAATACATTTTTTTTTATTGATATTATCATACGACCAACAACCAATCAACACAAACCGATTAATATCAATCAACAAGCCGAACGATAAATATACATACAATAATATTACGGATAACAAAACTTAAGACAAAAGTCTTAATTCTTGGTAACACATTCAATCCATAATACAAGAAATGAAAAAAACAAAAAATTAAATTGAATGCAGGTGGTGAACACGCGACCGTCTCCACATATTATGTGCAGGTGAATTTTTCTTCAACTTTATATCTGCTTATGTTTACAAATATAGCTACGTATGTTGTGTCCTATGTCGGGTGTCACGATTAATAAATTTTCTTAACAAATTCTTAACTCGTTGTCGTATTTTTTAAGAGATAAATTTGAACTTTACAAAAATTATACTAATTGGGGTTTGGGTTACCAAAAAAATAAAAATGAGACGTCCGTCACCTGGATATAAAATAATAATAAATTTTTTTTTCCGATAATTGAAATGAAATTGAATGGATATAAGTATGTATAAAGAAAACACACAGCAGCGCAGACATATGTTGAAATCATCGTCATCAAACGACAAGACACAGCGAGAGTGAAAACAATACACAGACCAAGGTTGATGATTGAATTGGAAATTGTATATTTTTCTGTTGTGTATATTATGTGTATTAGCAGAGTACTAAACTAACTTAACCACTTCAATGGCACGTGCGCATATTTCTTTTTTGAAAAATATTTTTGATGGTACTCATCGCAAGCACTCCTTAAAATAATATATCAATGTATACGTATATCTTTCTTAAACCATGTTACAATGCTTTATTAGTATGCTGTGCTAATCTATCGAGCATCACAGCTATTAAACAATAGCAATAATCATAATTGAGTAACTATTATAAAAAAAAAAAAAAAAAAAAATGTATTTATATACGAATTGAAGGTTTTCACAATTATTTTAAATTTTTTTATTTTTACTAAAATTTCCGGTGGAAAAATTATATAAACTATTTTCAAATTATTTATTCCAATTCTCTATATCTCGTCTATGTACAGTATGATCAATGTAATAATTTGCAGGCGATGTGATTCTCAATATTTGAATTTAAAAATTTAGAACTTAAATTATTTCAATGATATTAGGAATTAATGGCTTAAATGTCCATCTTTTTAAGTTAAATTACTACTTATAGATTGTGACGTCTTAAACGATAGGTAATTTTGCGATTGATAGGCTAATGTAAAAATTTTTAAAATTGTTTAATTACTTAAAAAGTTACTGTCATAAATGTCCAAAATTTCATTTTATTAATAAGGATCGAATTTTTGTAGTCTTTTTTCAAATAATTACTCATTGATAATGAACAAAATATTTCCTTAGAATTGGATTAACTACTTCCTGAAACATCCTTTAAACGAGTTACATTGCTACATATAGGTTGTGATCCCTCAAACTAGAAGTATTTAAACGGTTGCTAGGCTGGTGCAATAATTTTTAAGATAAACTAATTACCTAAAAAGTTGTTGTAAAAAATGTATATTAAATCCTGTATATTAAAAAGATTTAGATTACAACAGGTGAATTTTAAGAAAATACAGAAAGTATTGAAGATAGGTTTTATGGATAACTTTATCATTAATACTTTATTTAATGGAACATCTCAGACACTTTAGTCAAAATGGTAAAATGCATAAAGTACAGAGAGCTATGCCGCACCTCTTTGAGAACTCTTTTCTATAAATATTTCAAAGTGGATATTCGAATGTTGAAAATAATTGAGAGAATCATACTGCCTAATTTATATTTTATGACTTGACTGAGATTATTTTATACAATATTATTCAACGAGCAGTTTAAGTCCCAAAAGGCCAACGTTAACTAATCAATTAACAATAGTTATTTGCAGTGCTTACAGCTTTTTTTCAGCCAAAATGCCGCTATTATTGCGATGTGCATATTGTTCCAAAGATTCAAAATTGAAACGTCATTTTCAGTCAATACCAGCAGAGTAGAATTTTTTGTGTTACTTTTAGAAAAAAATTACATGCTTTAACTGAAATATTTAAGGATCACAATAGATTGAATATAGATCAATGATATAAATGCGTTATATTTCAGATTATTTCGCAAAATAACTGTAAAATTTTCAAAAATATTAACATAAAATATTTGCAAGTGTGCTGCTCAGATCATACTGTAAATTTACTATATGTATACTAATATACATATCAGGTTGATTCAAATTAAAATAAAAAGTAACACAATATAAAATCTATTCTATATAATTTATGTACATATAGTTTACTAGCCGAAATAAAAGTTGAAAATAGTTTTTAACTTACCGAAATACAAAATCAAATTTCGATTAGGTATGTCTAAATGTTTTTGATGAAATTCATTTAAAGTGCTATCTGAAAAAAAAGAAAAAAAAATGTTATTATTATTATACTGTCTCCGTCTAAGGTTAATATGTTATGAACTAGCCATTGGTACTATCAAACCAACCTTTGTAATTTCTAATTAGGTGTCGAATATTGAATTATACCTTTTGCCATAGTTAAATGGTATAAACAAATTAAATTTTTATTTTCTTCCAACTTGAAAGAGATTTATTATCATACTGACTTAATAAATGCTTGCCATAATACGATCGATACACACTTGTGAACCAGTCATCGAGAAATACATACTTAAACCGATTGTTTTAATCCACCAATAAAATCGTTAGATAGAAATGTCGGTTAAGTGACTAAACACGATATTTAAGACAAACCCATTCTTAACTAAACTAAAAACAAAAAACTGGTGTACTACATAAAAGCTCAATTCAAACACCAAAAACAACAACAACAGCACAAAATTAGATTACATCTTTATTTCTTGATTGTCTTTCCTCATCAAAATTAAATTCTTTAAGAATTACAAAATTTTTATTTTATTTTTTTTTTAAATGTCATTCATTACGTAACGAAATTATGAATAAAATAAAAACAATTAAATTAAGAAATCAATTTTAATGTACATATATTCGTTTGTGTTTAAATTATTTGTTGGTAAGCTTAAAACTTAACAACAACAATAACAAAAAAGTCAACAATAAAAGTTATTTTTGCACAAAGTGAAATATGAGATTGAATTGAATGTTTTTGTTTTAAGGTCTGTGGGTTTTAATTGGTTCGAAACGTTATTGTTGCATGATGTTGCATAGTTAGTTATGTTTAATATTATAGGATATATTTCCAATATGGACGCTCGATTTTTGAATCTTAGAATGTCCATCGTTGCATGCTTTACTGAACAATCCACTACAAATTTGACAAATGTTTTCAAACTTCACGAGTAAACACTATTTAAAAATATTGAAAGTTAAGCTGAAACAATAGTTAAAACTGAATACCACCTCCTATAAACAAACCCCAGAAACAATTAAGGGGTTTGTAATTAAGGTATTTTTTCACAAGCTGTTATTGTCTATGAGAGTTAAGCGGCTAGTAAATTTGAATTCTAGTACACTAAACTTAACTAAAACTATGATCAAAAAGGCAAGGCGAAAGTTGCATTTTGATTTACCGTTCGATACCATGGGTAATAAATGACCCCATTCGTTTTTTAAAATTGCGCCTAAATTAGGACTATAAATACTTTAGAACTTTAATCGATTTCTAAGAGATGTCACCATTCCAAATAAATGTAGCTGTCAATGTTTTATAATACTGTTATATTAATTTATTAATGCAAAGTGTTTAAACTAGTGTTTCGACAAATTTATTGTAAACCCTTTTTATTTGCAGCACGTCTGTGCTTGAGGAAAGACTGGGAGGAAATTACGTATATGATAGAAGCAGATTGTAGCGATGATGAAGGTGATTTACCACTGGATAACAAAGACATTGCTTTTATTGAAGACGATTAAGAAGTAATTAAACCTAGAACATAAATTATTCTTGAGGAGGATTTCGAATCGTCGAACAAACTTAATAAAAAACTCATCAAGATGCTAAATTTATACGAATTAGTTTGGACACCACCTATACCATGGACTATTCGAAAGGATTTATTAGTTTCGATGAAAATGTTACAGTTTTATCGATGCTCGAAAAGGATACGGAAAATTAACTATGAATTGTCATACTCTCCCAAATATCGGTGACTATAGGTAAACTGAACCCGATCTAGGTGTGCCATATACTGCCAACATTATAAGAATCGGGATTGATTTTTTGATATTCCAAAAAAATTTACATTTTATAGATAACAGCGAACATATTCGAACAAAAAAATAGGTAACCCAGCTGCATACTCGTCATCTTAGCAGTCTATAGATGCACACATTAAAATTTACTGGGCAAAATCACTAAAACTTGTTAGGCAATTTATCAAGAGTCTTTGAAAAATCTGCGTAGATAACATCAACTCTAAAAGATCATCAAATTAGTAACAGAAGGTGAATCTTGAATAAACCCATATTGACATCTAGACTTGATTAAAGATTCAAAAACTTAGGTGTAGCAGATAGAATCAAAATTCTCCTGTAGCATGTAACATCGCTTCTTCTACCCGATTTGAATATGAAAAAAATATAAGATATTTTCTAAAAATCTGGAAATACACCACTCGACAAGCTTGTATTGAACATATAATTCATAATTCTTGGAAAGCCTTGAAGGCTTTTCCTTTTGTATTGATGAATGCAAAAATTGCTTTGGGTTAACCGAAATTATACCTTCAATCTGTAAGATATACATTTTATAAAGGAACTCATAACGGTATTTGAACTTTTTTCATAACGCACTATATTCGTCGTTGTCGTAACTATCCACCGAGCGGTTAAATTTCTTGAAAGCTCTTGAATTATTATTTTCTATAAGTTTTTTAAAAATAAAAAATTCAAAACCACTCCGAACAGTTTTATAATATTCTGCGACCGCAAACGAAAAACTCAGATCTTGTAATAAAATAAATCAACACTATAAAGAAAAATGGCGTGTGATTAATACTTGTGTGTCCCGCTAAATGCTGGTAAAACTCTTCGTCAATGAATTCAAGCGAAAAAACTCAGGTTTAAAATATGGCCAAAATCGTTAAAAACTGCATTGAATTGACGCGTTATAAAATTCGTTAAGCTTACTGGATAGTTAGAAAGTTCAACTACCGTATAGTTCCAATAAACTTGTCTTTCTAAAAAATCTCCCGCAAATACTAGCTGATCATTTTTGTTTGGTAGCGGTAGACCGTCGACTTTTCTATAAATTCTATAAATCCTTTGTAAATATTAGCATGACTATACCAAACCGTATATGCACGGCAACAACAATAATCCAAAACGAGCCACATTTGACCTTGACTATATAATGGACTTGCCTTTTTTATCGTTTTATATTATCTTGCTTAAACACCAGTTCAGTCAAAAACTTTCTTTCAGAATTCCAGTGTGTAAGTAAAAATGAAGCGAACAAAAAAGAGGCTACAATAAGTTCCTGTTAACGAGCCTTAAAGTCATATTGTCAGTTATATCTTAGATCTTAAATATTTTTTTTTAGAATTTAGGATAAAATTTTCTTGACAAAATTGGATTGCAAAATAAGTTTAGCACAGTTTGAAAACTATGTTGAAAAGATGAGTCAGGAGTGCAAAAAATTATATTTTTAATATTAGGTTTAATAAAAGTGGAACTCAATCTTTTTTGGATCTGACTTAGCTATTTCGAAATAACAAAAACAAAAAAAATTATCGATCAGTAATATTTTTTGTTGCTAATACATTTACACAAATACAAATATTCATTCAATTATTCATTACATAAGTACATAGCCTTATCAAGTCGGTTATATATTTGCACAAATACCAACCATATACAATTTCATCGAGAAACTTAATCAAAACATAATAACTGTTTATATATATATATATATATATATATATATATATATATATATATAATACGTAATATTTTAAATAGTGCGATAAACAAATATACAAAAGTAATTCGCGAACGAAACGTATACATTACGTACGTACAGTACACGGTGGCAAAAATAACTTGTGTAAATTTGTGTCCCACCACCCCAAAAAAAAAAAAAGCAAAAAAATATCGACGATCGACAATTATTTTTTTTTAAATCATAAACTAATATTTCCTCATCATCGTAATCGCGCAATATAACCAATTTTGTTCGTTATTTTTGCAAAGTGATTCAATAAAACTTTCAATATATAACAAAAAAAAAAAAACTTTTCAGTTCATCGAATTGTAATAGTTTTGTATATAGTTGTGTATATACATAATATAGTTTGACCTGTTATGACGTTTAAATAATGCACAATACACAACAAATAGTAAAATTATAATATGTACATACATATAAAAATACATACATAAATATAATTTTATATATACATATTTACATATTTATATACACAGGGTGAAACGTTTAATTTGAAACAAGTCAATTTAATAATACCATGGACTTTATAGAAAAATTGGCTTAAAAACCTACACCAGCATTGTTTTATAAAATATTGGCTGATGAGTATATAAAATGACCTTAAAGAGATCGTTACTCAACTGGTGGTTGTTGATACTATTTCTGACCATATTGAAATCCTTTTAGTAAAGGTAAAAAACGCAATCGGCAAACTTTTCGTGCTAAATATGTTCCTGGCAAATCTATGTGTACATTTCTGAATAAATTTATAGATTTAGTTGCAAATCAGGTTCAGTCCAAAATGGAAAAAAAACGACAGCCTTTGCAACCGGGAGATTTTAACTTTTCCAAGTTTTCAATTCGGGAATATATATCGTCTATTTAAACTTGAAATGTGGCTCAAAGACATTTGTCAATATATGATTAGGGTTAATGACCGCAATCATAAAATTTTTATTGGGGAACAGATTAAATCTGCCCTATTCAACTTGATACAAAAACGTCTATGGGCCCTGATGGTATTTCTTCGTTTCTTTTTAAAACTTCCTCTAAACCATTTAGTAGTCCCTTAGCGTATTTATTTAATCTCAGTTTTAGACAAGGAATTTTGTCCCAACGAATGAAATCATAGTACATAATCCCAGTTTTTAAATCGGATTCTAGCAATTCAGTGGAAAACTATAAACGCATAGCAATTTTATCTGTTAAGTAAAGCTTTTCAACGAACAAATTATGGCATTTGCGAACAAGTTGCGTGAACATTTTAACCAATTTTGGAAACCAATTTTGATTTTAATATTGCTCTTCAAGAGTCTTGGCAATTCATAATAATTTTGTATAAGATTTCATGTTCCGATTTGAAACTTTTATTAATTAAAATTTACGATATTATAATTTTTTTTTAAAAATTATTATTTTGTATTTAATTTACAATGACGAAACTTTATGGATAACGCAAAAGAAATTTACAAGAAAAGTCAATCAATATGATGCATAAACATGAATCTGCTGGATCTGCCAGGCTCAAAAATGACAGTGCATAAAAATAAAAAAAAGCTTAAAATAAATGCCTCGGAACCTGAAATATGAGGAGCAGTAATTCTCCTGATAATTTAGGTGTGGTCCGTAAAGTAGGGAATTTGAGGTAAATGATATGGATCGCAGGATATAATTCCATACTGGTTTAAGTATATTTATACGTCAATTCGGTCCGTCATTTCTGTAATAGGCACTACTCAATCATCTATAAAAGCATGGCATGGCAGAAGAATAGATAAGCTAAAAACATCTTACATTTTTGGCACACTATTTGGCATTTTCCAAAATCTATATTCAACCAGGAGGTGCTAGGCAAATTAAACGCAAAACAATGGTGGAAAATGTTACACGCAAAAAACGAAAGACTATTACCCAAAAGAAACCCGGCTTGGTTTTATTGGGTTAACCACTGGGGAGTTAACCCTGGTAATGAGTTACGTTGGATAAATAGTAGTGTTTGTAATCGATCGAAGCCCTTCGGTATAGCTGTCTTATGCACCTCCTCTCAAATATGTGGATTTTTTTCATGTATAGAAACGATTTAAATTTAATCATATGGGGCCATCCTTTTTCAATATAGGTCTGATCAATGGTCGATGATATATCACTTTCACATTCTCTAAAATGTGTTTGGTTCTAAGTATCTTGCTCCAACCAAAGAATACTCAACGCGCTTTCCGTAGCTGGATATTGATATCCAGCCATTCATTCATTTATAGCATAGTCGATTTATTTTTATACTCAGATACTTCACAGATGCTATTTACTCAAAATGTGTTTGTGATTGACGTTCACAGTTTTTTGTTTGTTCAGCTTGGATCTTTTTTCAAACCCAACATTTTTAATTTAGTCTGGATTTTCAAGGAAGACGATAAAAATTAAGAAATGGCGAATAATCCATAAAAAGCAATAGAGTATTATATGTGTAAATAAATATCGACCTATTTCTCTTTTCCCTGATTTCTAAATTTGACAAAGTGATGTAATTATTTTTAAAACGAATACAATTCTTCCTTAATTGCAATATGGAAAGGTATGTCTACAAGAGATTTATTTTGCTTTAGCTCCTTCAATTCTTCAATATAGATTAAGTAACTTATCGGAGCTCAAAATGACTCCTATGTAATATTGCTTTATGGGCCATTAAAACACGATATCCGTATCAAGTAATTTAAGGTATACAATCTCGCTTTTGACCTATTTTGCAAACGTTTGTTTGTTTTAGTATTATCTAATCTTTAAATGAAATCTAGACGTACTTTTCCAACTGACCTGATTTGAAACAAATTATTGAATATTTCTGAGAAGAGTTCAATAACTGTGATAAAAAAAAATGTAAATTATAACTTTTATGCTCGTTTCAATTTAAATATTCCACCCTGTGCATAATATATATTGTACAATAATATTATATACAGAAACGTGGGGATTTTACTTATCTTTCGATTATTTTATATAAAAAATAATGAAAAATTTAATTTATTGACTGTATTGTAGCTTTTGCTATATAGAAATTGTTTACAAAAATGAAAATACTATTTTACAATCTAGTACCTAGAGTCTATAGTGAAAATGGGGAAATTAAATTATGTGATGATGATGATGATTGGTTATGGTTGATTAGAGAGCGAGATCTTTCTGAGGTTACACAATATAATAAAACACCACACGAAACCAAAACAGGGTCATACTCTGCTGTATGCATTAAGTACTTAATATATTTATATACAGCTAACTATAATTGAAAAAAAAAATTAACTTTAAATGTAATATTTTGTGTCATAATTTCATTTGTACTTATTATATATATATATTTTATACATTAAAACTATTTATATACATATATGTATATATTTGTTGAACGCGCAATTATAAGCGAAAAAAACTTTAATTTGTCCTTGCTTATTGTTTTGTGACGGTCGAAACTACAAAAAAAAATCGTCAACATATTAAAAGTACCTAACAAAACGTAGATATTATACTCGTCTATATATATTATATATATATATATATATATATATATATATATATATATATATATATATATATATATATATATATATATATATAATATATAAATATGGAGTCGTACTAAGCTCACGTAATTCCTGAAACCAAATCTCGTCAATTAAACCACTTTGAATAAATATCGCGTGTGCTATTTAGACAAGTAAGCGTTAAGAAAATTCTGTTTCTTGTTTATCAATGTTAAGTAATAAACGTATTGTAATTATTAATGATAATAGCAACAATAATGATGCCAATTTGACCTAAGATCAATGTGATTAATTAATTTAATTTAAATTCATACACTAAACGCAATATATACACTATTCTAATATTATATAATATATAAGATAGATTATCATATAGATGTGTATCTAAGTGAGATTGGAAGTATTGGTATGAATGGTTAGAGATATTTAAAAACAAAATTGTCAAGGTTTTTTTGCAATACAAATACGACGAATAGGAAGTTATGTCGCGCGGTGTCGAATGTCGAGAGAAAAACATAATATCAAGTGACATGATCGATTGCACTAGATAATATTTAAATATTGTCTGAGTTATTTTTTTTTGTAGCTTGTTCTCAAATTTAGATTGCAACATTTTGAAATTTGTTAATTTTTTTTTGTATACAGCGATCGGTATATACAATTTAACAGATTCATTAAAAATTATCTCAGCAGGTAAAATAAGTAAGTATATTCGTCTAGTAAATTAGTTTCAAATTAATCATCGCGATTTATACATTTGAACGCTTGATCGTTTAAAATAAGTATATATCATATTAGATAAGTAATATATTTGTATAATATAAATATATATATATATATATATATATATATATATATATATATATATATATATATATATATATATATATATATATATATATATTGCTATCAGTGCCGCAACACTGAGACAAAAACAGGGGGCTATTGTAAAAAATATTAGGTGATTTAATAATTAATTGATTTAATTAAAAAATTGCTAAGTGATTTAGTCAATAACTGTTAAGTGATTTAATAATTGAATAAGTGAACATTATGGGTAGTATGCAATCATATCAACATTCGACAGAAGAATTCAAACGACTTTAGACTATAACCATGAGAACATAGGTGAACAGATGGTGATCAACGACAAGACTGTCTAGATTGTTCCTTAAAATATTGTAACTGTGTTAATAACTTAATAAAGAGTGTACCACGAGTAGGAGATATATACATTCATAAACGAAGCTCACTCAAAGTGAAAAACCACGACTTATCCAAGAAAACTATGCAAAATAAAAAACGTTAAAAAAGTAGAAGATTTCGATGGCAAGCTCACCTATAGGCGACAAGGCTATATTTAGAGCTATACAGCAAAACGTCAGGCAAACAATAAGAGGCAATGTACCATTTCATATAAACTATTCGATAACGACTGGATTAACAGTTAAGATAGAACCTGAAGATGAAAATTAAACGCAAACACGTGATATATAATATCAGATCTCTGTTGTATCGAAAAATCATAGAAGAGGAATCCCCTAAAGGTAATTCTGTTTTATAATGCACCAATTGTCAAATCACACTACAAACTATAAAGGATATGTGGTGTACAAGAAGTTGTACAAAGATCGATATTATGCTGATTTCGGAAACACATTTTACAACTGCAAATCACCTCAAAACCAATGGATACACTTATAATACTAATCACAAGGAGAACCTGCTTTCTTTATAAGGAACAGATTACGATACTATGAACTTTAAAAATATGGTGAGGAGCATATTGAAGCAACTAACATCTGCCTGGAGGAATGAATGGGAAAAAGCATCATATCTACGGTTTATTGTCCACCGAAACATTTGTTTAAAAGACATCAATTTGAAAATTACTTCACAACTCTGGGAGATATAAGTTTATTGCAGAAGGTGACTACAACGTCAAACATATCCAATGGGATTTAAAGTTAACGTCTTTAAAAGGAAAACAACTATGTGGACAAGATGAAAATTGAATCATATATCTGCTGGCCCTCAACCTAATGGACAACTGAGAGGCGAAAAATTTGCGACTAAACATGCAAGTTCTAAAACTATCGTCACCTAGATTCCTGACGATTTAACATACTAATTGGGCTCAACTCAAGTCTACATTCCAAGTGTTCATAAAATGTCAATCTAAAAACAAAAGATGAAAATGATGCGGCGGTAGAAATTTAAACGGATGTATCTAACAAGCTACAACATATGCTACACTCAACAGGTCAGTTTACATAAAATTGCAGAAACCATCTCAAAATATTCAGCAGCTTTTAATGATAAAACAGTCAATACACAGGCAATGGCAACTACATAGATCACCTACTCTTAAATCAAAATTAAACAAAAAAATAATCTAGGAAAAATTTCATCCAAAAAAGCAGCAGGGAATGATATAATTAAAATAAAAATCAATTTAAAACTTTCTATAAAAATGGACCAAACTATACTTTCCTAAAACCTGGAAAAATTCACAAATCAAAATGATTCTAAAACCCAGTAGAGATGAAACAAAAGTAAACTCATTTCGTCTAATCAGTTTACTCCCGACACTCTTAAAGCTATATATATTCCGTAACTTACGCTAATTCTTATAAATGAGAAGAAAATCATTTCAGATCAATTTGGGTTTAGAGAAAAAAATTTGGATTTAGAACGTGAACCCTGGATCAAGTTCATAGAGTCGTGCCTGAAATCAGTAACACCTTAAAAGAACTGCTTTACTGCTTTACAGTACTGCTTTACAGCGTTTTTGGACATAGAAGAGGCTTTCGATAAAGTATGGCTTGAAGGCCTTACATATACAAAATTCTAAGGTAGTTAACGACAAGTACAGGAAAAATTCAAAAGTACAGCCAAGGGAGGTTAAATAAATAAAAATAAAAAAGTCAATGTAGCTATTGCAGATATTGGCACATCGCAGTACAAATGAGACAGGTTAATGACATCAATCGCCCAACTACTGAAATAACCCAATATATATCAGGGAAACTCGTACCATAATGAACCCTGGGAACTACAAAGAATTCATCACATAAGAATAAGGATTATTATAACCAACTATAGTGAAAGAACATGCTGACGACGGAAAAGTTTTTTTTTTTTTTTTTTTTATATTTTAATCCCTACAATTTTCTGGGGCCGAAGCTCACCCTACTCTTTCGCGGTTTATTTAACGTCCTTACCTTACGCCAACTTACTAGGGCCAAATCGAGGACGCACGAATACAGGTTCGCGATTGTTGAATATCCCATCTGCGCATTGCATTGCTCCATGCCATCCTGTACTGACATGGACGATGGTTCGGCCCATGGACTCTGCACTCCAACAGGGGGTCATAGTTGTGTTCATCGTCATCACCGATCGAAATCAAGTGATGAAAAATCCCTTTTGCAACCCTCCCCTGTTGGGATTTTAGCGAACGACCATACCATGTTGACGGAAAAGTTGATGATATAAGTTTATTGCAGATTCAGCATATTGCTATATGAGTAATCATAAGAAATTCCAGAGTTAAATTTTATGATAAATGCCTCTATAGCATCCTCAAATTTATAATTAACACCGAAGCTAACAAAAACTTTGTAAAGCCAGAGTTGGCTGAAACTGTCATCCCAATTCAACACCCAACTCAGATCAGCAAGAAAAATTGAAGTTAATAAAAAATATGTGTACCATTTTTCAAAAATATAGGCATCAACAATACGATTGATTCTCTCGTTTGCCGAACTTAAAAACTTTCCATGACATAATTGGCGAAGATACATTAAAATAATTAGGAGTAATGAAGAATTTCTAAACGCACACTTTAACTATATCACCAAATATCAAACTTACACTACATGCAAAACAATCTTATCAGGTAAACTGTTACCGGAAACTAACGAAATTAAGACAACGAGTGAAAACCCAGAATTTACTAAGTCTTACCCGTATCCATTTAACATGAGAAAAGAAGTAAAAAAGAAATTGATCAATTGATATATGACATTTATGTTAGAAGTGGTGAAATTATTGCCAAAGCTTCAGTAGTTTGGGTTCAAGCTAATGAGAGCTATTTCACCTTTATATGTATATATATATATATATATATATATATATATATATATATATATATATATATATATATATATATTTATATATATACAACTACGTCTTATTTTGGCTTTGATCAATATTTGGTGACAATAATGCACTAATCGAAAAATAAAATCAAACTCAAAACGTAAATTTTTTAGGTCAGAATTTAATGAGGTTATAATTAAGTTAAGGATTATTACTAATATCTGGTTGCAGAAAATTTCATAAAAGTGTGTTAAAATGAGATCCTTTTTATCTAGATCGTTAAACGAATTTCAGCTCCTTACAGTTTCAAGCAAATTACTCGACAAAACGAAATTTTCCTTTAGGTATCTGATGCTTTCGATAAGATCATAGAAAAAAACGAATTAAGGCTATTAACAAGGAATGTGTCATAGTGTAAATATAAAAGATTATTAATTGGACAGTGGATAAATTAAACTGGCCACATCAATATACATACTATAGAAAAATAAAATATGAATCTAACGCTAATAAAAGCAATGCTCCCGGTTAGCTACTGATTATCGTAGTTTAACAAGCAAACAATTAAACGAATTGCAGAACATTGGAAATAACTAAACTAAAACATTTGCTGTTGAAATATGTAATGTTTGGATGTTTGGAAGGTGCCATATCCGAGTTTAAATAGAGAAGGGATGTAAAAAGCTTACATTATAAAAAAGGCATTTTTGCCATTTTCGAGTATAAGGGCTGCTATCTCATCAATCGCAACTTAGTTTTGGTCTTTCAAGACTAGAATAGTCAAGTCTTGGATGGTTAGTTTAACACCTTTATATATAGCGTCTGAGGTGGAATTGAGCTTTATCGGAAAAGATAATTTTTCAGTAAAAATGCTCATTTTGTGCTCCACAGCCTGTTAGCGAACCGAAAACTTTGTGAATGATCATTTTGCTTCAGCTCCGTCACGAATTGAACGTTGTACACCATCATATTGAGGTCTTTATGCAACATTCTCATTACAGAACTGCGTGAAATGTTCAATTCTTGAAATATTATCGCTGTACGCGCTTTTAATGCACGGTTTATCAAATAACGATCCAGTTTTACGAACTGGTTTCACAAACTGATCCACAAATGCCCTTGTAGGCAAGTCAGTTTTACTGAATTTTTCATGTAAAATTCTTACAGTTTGGATAAAGACTCATCACTTTGAAAGTCAGTTTTCCATATTTCCCAATTTTTTTCAACCGTAAAGCGACCGATTTTGGGAATCATCTTAATCATCTGAATCATCTTAGCTTGCTGTAAATACCCAAAATTGGGAATTCAAGGACACTGTCACACAATATTGCAGTTATCGTCAGAAAGTAGATTTGCATCTTGACAGTTAAGCATACAACATTAAGATTGTTATTATTTACAATCCTCCTGCTGACCCTTTACAATTTAGCTAAGATACGATTTGAAGCCAAACATATCTAAAAATGTTGGTTTATTTATAAGGCAATATCAAGAAATTTTCCTGGCAATGTGTCTAATTGAAATCCAAAATCAGCAAACAAGTGGGACTGAGTTGTTGTAACAATCTATCGAACTGTCTTCTGAATTACATTACGTTGATTTCCGTAAAATGTAATGTGTCAATATGACTGCTATTGCAGTAAATATTTAGAAAATTACAACAAAAACAATTTTATTGGTTAAAACTAAGTATTCCATAACCCCTCCTTGCGTCTAAAACGGTTTGCATTGATCTTAACTAGAGTTTTCAACGACTTGAGGGATCGCACCCCAATACTCATTCAACGCAATCTTGAGGTCACTGCAATGTTAGATGGTACCGAATTTCTTGCTCGGCCCCTCCGTTTTAGTTCATTCCATATATGTTCATGTCGGAAGTTAAGGCTGGCCACTTCATCGTCTCGAGTCCAATCTTATCCATGAACTGCCGAGTGGTTTGAGCTGTGTGACTCCGGGCATTGTCATTGAACAACATGAAATTTTCCCTTATATATCTTGTGTAGGGCACTACTGATCAAAGAGAATGTCTTAGATATATCGCGTGCAGCGTTTAAACCTCATCTATGGCCTCCTGTAGCTACTACTTCTTTTTCCTTCAAGCGATATGTCAGACCATAAATCGCTGTCCTGGAAGCAGGTGAACATTCAATGAATAGAACGAACCTACTTTGCTCGGTGCTTCAATTGATGTATTCGCGAGTAAATTCGAGTCCCACTTCGCGGTAGCATGCTGGCAATTTTAGCCCCCTAGCGGGCTGTCTTGAAAAAAGGTTGGCTTTTTTAATCCTCTTATTTTTGTCTATTGACTAACAGGTACATCTCGAACTTGTCTTAGCTCCTGCTGCATAGTGACGCCAGTTGGATGACAGTGAAGTTAGGACGATAAATCGATTGTTCCTCTCAAATATATACCGATACCGGCTGGTATGTGGCTTTCGATTGAGGGTACCAGTTTACAGTGAATTGGCTTCATCTTGCTATAAAGCAACAACTTGTGCGGTTTTTTCTGGAGTAGTATACATTTTGAAATTTGTTCAGGTCAACGTTTGACAATTAAGGGCAAATAATAGTCAGCCAGATATTATACAGGACTATGCAGCACGACACTTATTTTACCAGAAACATCGCATTTTGCTAGGACTGCGTTAATTTGAAAAGTACTGTATAGATTTTAATGATAAAGGTGTCCATGTAAAGAAAAAATATTAAACTGTCAAAAACAAGTTGTTTTCGAAAATCGGTTAAAAAAATGGACCTTTTTACAGGTACGGTGAACAGAAGAGGTTACATTACTATTTTATGTAATTTTGAACGAGCTTGTGTACATTCCGGGGTTTTCAAACCATATTGACCTTGGCACCATCATATTTCTTGCCATTACCGTCCAAAAATATCAATCTAAAAAAATTGGGCGAAAAAATACCAGACAAAGGGAATCCTTATAAGGGATCATTGATCCCAATGTGGTTCAAAGCTTTTGTAAAAATTTTATTTATGTGTACTGATAATAGATAGAATGACCGTACTCGTCATTACGATTTAACAAAAATCACACTGCTAATAAGACTCTGTGGGAAGGTTTGTATGGAAAACGTATTATAACAGATTTTGTGAGTGTAAGAAAAGCTTTGTAAACAGCAGTATACCGTATAAGTTAGAGGAGAAGGTGAATATGGGACTGCCACAAGGAAGTATTACAAGTTTTGTGGTATGACATGAGAGAAAAGGGATATCAGTGCGAAATACAGCTAGAATGATAACTAAGAAAAAATTAAATTTGGAAAGAAATAACAGGAAGGGCATTGTATTCGTTAATTAAATTTTGTAAACAGGCCTTTTCATTTTTTTTTTAATTCCAATACAGAATTTGATCAGGTATACCCAAAAACAAATTCTTCTAGCTCCTCTAGTGTTTTGTTTTTCTGTACTATTATTGTATTAAATTAAGCCAATTGACTTAAACTACTTTCACAATGTGTTATTATTTTTACACGTTAAAACCTAACAAATTCTTTTAACCAAAATATAATAGTGTAACTATTCTCCAAGCCGATATTATGAAAGCGTTTTTGTGTGCTTAAAATCCATTTATCCACTTTATAGACAAACCTTAATTTTATTTGGCTATATATATATATATATATATATATATATATATATATATATATATATATATATATATATATACGCGATTCGATCATCAATAGTTTTTTTGATCGCAACTATTGCAAAAAATGTATAAATCTTAATTCTTAAAAATGTTAAATTTGATGTAATGGTTAATTGATCACGATATTTATATAAATCATTTGGTTTTTTTGTTTTTTTTTTTTTTTGTTTTTTAATTTTAACACATTTATGACCGCGGGGCTTTCACGACACGATATACGTATTTCATTCATAATATGGATACAAATCGGCGAGCGCGCCATGAAATTATAGTGTTAACAATAATAAATTTACGAATTATGAAATTTTTTACGGAAAAACTATCGAAAATAGAAAAACTACTCACCAATACACACAAAATACTTTCTAATAGTTTTCAAACTCTGTAATCAACATAACGACTAAACTGCTATACATAAAAACTTTTTTTTTCTCTATTCACATATAATTCACCTACATTTCATACAAACCAATACATAGCCTTGTCCTAGTTATAATTTTTATTTATTTTTTTTTAATTTTTTTATTTATTCAACTTAAAATGTACTGTACTATTGAAAATTCTATTAATTTCATTAATATTTTTCTATGTACGTACTAACTACGTCTATGTATAGTATTATGTACACTCGTACCATAATAACTTGTGATAAGTAAATTAAGAGTATCTTTCTCAAGTCATATATACGACGAAGTAACTAATGTGTGCGCCGCCCGGCTTACTCGTAACTTCGAAGCAGCATATCGCATATCGCTATATATTCGATTCTATTATGTGTGATGGATTAGTTGAAAGCTTTGAAAGTTTTGTTTGGGTATACATATAAGTGATTGATTGTAAGACTGTTAAAAATTGAAGAGGAAATAAATTTAGTTGTATGTTGTTTAGACATAAATTGTGATTATGAAAGTCATAATAATAGGTGGTGGTAGTTGAAAATATTTTATATATATATATATATATATATATATATATATATATATATATATATATATATATATATATATATATATATATATATATATATAAATATGTCGTATGTAGTATGACATCAATTGCTTGATATGCATGATTAATCTTCAATCTTGTGACATTGAATAGATTTTCGTGTTTTACTATAAGAAATTAAGGTAGCAGATTGAAAATAACTATAAGTGTTTGGCTCCGGATTGCAAGGTAAAAACAAAAATTTTATTTGGAAACTATCAAATGTTTTCGTTTTACTTTATACTTTATAAATATTATACATCAGTAAAACTTCTATGTATGGGACACTCAAGGTATGATAAAACCAAAATAGGTATGGGTAAATAATTCAGCCGCTTTGCAGTTATTAAACGTAGGCTGCATAGCTACTTTATGCAACCTCTTGAAAACGGATTCTATATTATTTTAATAATAAATAATATTATCTTTTGTTTATGGAGAAGGATATACGAAATATTTATTAGACCACTATTTATTAGACCAGTAATTTGTATTTACTGTGGAGAGTTCGGTTCCGTGTGCGATGTGTCATAGTATAAGTAGGTTTTCAAAAAGGTTTAGTTTCAGAATCATCCGCGACTGGAAGATTATTGAATACTTCACCACCGTAATTGTTTGGCTCCAGATTGCAAGGTAAAGACAAAATTGTGTTAGAAAATGGTAAATGTTTTTACATTATTTGATATTTTATACCTTCTATGCATGAGATGCATTAAACATTGAAACAAAAAAGGGTAAGAGGTATAGAGGTGTCCAACAATAATAAATTTTTGAATTCTAGCCAGTATTCAATTAGTCAATCTATATAATATTATACATGATTGTCCACCGAAACAATGACGTAGCATCGTGACATCACAAAATAATATTTTTCATGGCACACTCGATTAAAAAAATATTTAAACTTTATATACCTAAATAATCAACACACATACATATAGTGGTCCAATATTAGACCAATTAACATTGAATGTCCTCATTGTAAAGCAGTAAATATTTTAAAGATGAAACCCGTAAATGCTGCAAAAATGGAAAAGTAAGTTTACCAATCATAACAGACTGTAAATTAACTTTCCTGTAAATTTTAATGGTCTTTCTACGCAAAACGACGTTAAAAGCAAAACTTTAAAAAATACATTCGCAATTTCAATAACGCTTTTGCTGAATCTGTTGAAATTCCCGGGAATGGGCCGTATTGCTTCAAAATTTCTGGTCAAGTTTATCATAAAACATCTGAAAGTATGCAAACCAATATTAAATTGGATCCGCTATGTGTAAATGCTATTTTACGCTCTATATATATTTATGTACAGTGTACATGTAGCGTTAGCGAATTATATGAATGTGCACGAAATATCTGAATAATTGTTTTTTGTATTTGTGTAGCGAAGTCGCTACAAGAGCAACCGAGGTTAGGAATAAATGTGGTAACTCGAGTATTCCATTTAAAATTAAAACAATAGGAAGAATGACAACCGTATTACCACGAAATATAGAACTGTACAATTTGAGACTGTTGCTGTTGGCTGTAAAAGATGATGAAGCCACATCTTTTGAACAACTCTTAAGATTTAACAGCCATGCGTATTCAAGCTACCGTGAAGCTGCAAAAGCAAGAGGGTTGTTGAACGATTGCCGTGAATGGTACAATTGTGTGGCTCAAGCTACAACAGAAAATATGCCATACACCTAAAGTTCATTGTTTGTGGCTATAGTTATTCACAATCATCCTGCTAATACGTTACAACTGTGGAACGACTTTAAGCTCGACATGTCTGAAGAATTAGTCTATCCGCCCTCTTTATATAAGAAATTGCAAAGGCAATCACAATGAGCGGCGCGACGCGGTATGGACGGAAAAGATAGATGAACTTTTTACTTTTCCGGGCAACTTAACCTTAAAATTCAGTTGACAAGCAAATAACATTTTTTTTCAGTTCTTTGCGTCAAGCAAAAAATGTTAAAACTAAAATTAATTCGATAAAAATAAAACATAACTGATTTTGAAAAAAAAGGAATTTAAAATTGAAAAATTCATTGAAAAAATAAAATGGCCGATCTGTAATTTTTCTGAAACGGCGCGGTTACATTGTGTTTGACAATCCGAAGAGTCGGCGACACACGGTGGAATACGGTGCGGTGTCATTGAGATTAAACCTATATTTGGACAAAGTTTTACATCTAACGACGTAGTAAATTTGAGTTAGCGGATCATACTTACACCGAAAAATGAGAATTTTCGTTTACTAAATGAACAAGTAATAAAAAGGCTCGGTGGAGAAACAACTGTTTACAGAGCCAACCATATATTGCGTTTAAAAAACGATAAAGGCGAGGGAGATCCTGATCAACAAATAAATTTTTCCACTCTCCTTGGCCTACGTCATCACAATTAATAAACCACAAGGTCAAACTTTTGAAAAAGTATCATCTGGTAACTTTACCAATTGCTTCGGTGCCATAGATGTGAAACATGTACCCATAAAATTCCCCTTAAATGCTGGCAGCATTTTTTATAACTATAAGTTAAATTTGACGTCATGTTTTGTGTGATCGAACACTTTAACAGGATGTTAACAGGAATTGTTTTTGAAGTTGGTGCGTATGGAAATGAAGGTGGCGCGGAGTGTTTGATATAAATGTAATTGCAGAAAATTTCTTTCAGCGCCGTTGGTAATACAAAAGTGTTTATTGCCACTGATGAGTTCCCTCGACACAAAAGAATTTTAATGCCAAACGTATCAAGTAACCCAAAATCTCTAACGGATGAAGATTGCATCTTTAATAATCGATTTAGTAGGGCTCGTCGTGTAGTAGAGAATGCATATAGTATTCTTTGTACAAGGAGTTTCTGCCTAAAAAGGACGCTATTTTGTGCACCTGATAAAGCCCAACAAATTTTATGATGAAAAGAAATCGGAAGAGTTACCAGCCAACTATTCTGATTATTATATGCTTTCGAGGGCGAAAAGTTAATTAAAGGAGCAAGGCGAGAAAAATTTAATGAAAATTCTGCATGTTCTACAATCAATGAATGTTAGAACGGCCACTTGATTTTCAAATTAATCGTTCAATTTTACGTGTATTTAAATTTGCTGCTAAAACTGTGTATATTATCCAGTTGAGCCATCTAGATAACAATACTCGAAGTCACTATTGAAATTTTTCATTTTGATGTTAGCGAGCGAAGTGTTGTTAAATTTATATGAGAAGTTTAGTTAAGTTCGGGCGGCTTGCTAAGCTTAAATTATAACAGTTTTCAATATAGAAAACCGTAAGCCCGCAAAACAAAACGGAATTAGTAATATTTTCTTTGTCAAAAAATATTGTCTTTATCACTTGAATCCATTTTAAATTTGATTTTTCATTAATTCAAATTTTCTTTTCCGATTCAATAATTCTGGTTCAAAATTTAAAATATCGCAAATGTCAAAATGGCCAAATCGTTAAGCTTAATGATTTATTGGTAGTTAAATAGACTTGTGGAGACCGCGTTAAATTTATCTTAGCTCGAGCTGCATACCTAACTGAAGCTAAATAAAGAAAAGCAACAGTTTATTCAAGTAAAAAGAGAGACCACTAAATAAGTGAAAAAGCTATGGTCTAAAAATCGACCATTTGCTGGAAGGATATTAATTAAGTGAAATTCACAAAATGTTTTAAAATAAAATAATATTTTCAAATAAGTTCTGATATTAATTATTGTACTTGGGTTCCTCTGATGGGTACTTTAATTACATAGGTTGCAGCCGAAGGGCACTATAGTAAGCAGATTGGTATAGGCACTGATGAAGTTTTATAGCATCTTATTATCTGATGTAGACATACCTTCTAAACAGGAGTTTTTAACAACATGTACTGTTCGCTCAAATTGGTTAGGAGGAGTATTATTGAAAACAAAAAGGAAACTACCGAAAGCTAAAACAGACCACACCTGAACATTGATCATTGCATAGGTTGAATAAAATCAACCTAAAAATATTTTAATAATCACATAAGGACATGTCATTACTAAAGAAACAGAAAGCAGAGCACGGCTCTGCTATGAGTGTCATGAGTGTACCACAATCATGATCAATCGTGTTCATGAAGTACCACGATAAATAAATATTCTTCAATAAATAAATCGCCTTTTTCTAAAAATAAAATTATTCTTTAAAAAAATATTCGGCCAATAGTCGATTTATATCAATGTTTTTCTTAGAAAAGCAGGCTGCGAATTTTTTTTTTGATTTTTGTTTTAATATCAGGGTCCTAGTAGTCCCTGAATCAAAAAACCATTCAAAAATTCTAACGAATTCTGATACCAACCAGAAATTGGTTAAACTTACCTCCAGAAAGAAGATTTAATAGTTTCTGTATATAGTCATGAAGATTTTCAAAAACTTGGACATTTTTGAATTTTTATCAATTATAAAGCAATCTAGAAATTTCCTTGTCCTAGACTTTTTTGTTTTGACTTCTTGCTTATTGCTTTTAAGAGGTATTAAAGCTCCAAATCGTCACCTATGTAGTATTTTGCGAGATTCTTAATAATGCTTTTTAATACTTAATAATTCTATTTCTGTTTTTTGCGGCTATTGATCCGAGAGTGTTGAACATAATCACGTGATAAATAAAACAAAAGAAACCTGATAAGTTTGACCAATGCTTATCAAGAAGAAGCATTGAATATTAAAAAAAAACGGATGATATCCTTTATCAGCTTATCAATGCACTATAGTTGCTCTTGAAGAGTCACAATTTGCTGTTGATGTCTTGGACCTATGGTTTTGATAAAGCCATTTTTAGTCTTGATGAGAAAGGAAGATCGATCATACAAGCTCAAACGATATTTTGGCATGATAACGACCAAAATCGTAAACCAGATGTGTATCCGATAATTATGATGAACTTTGGAGCAAAAAGTTTGCCATCGTCTACGAAATCTACGAATAAAAATATCAACGTGCGGTACAAGCAACATTATGTAGATAGATACATTTATGGGTTTTGAAATGAGTCATTGATTGTCAAATTCAGAGAACATAATTAAATTACTGAGTGAAATACCACCTATATAGGAAACATAAGAATTTAAGCATCTTAAGAGTTTGGCTTTTCACTGTGTTGCGCAAATCGAGGTCGTGCTGTAAATATATTTTATGTATTTGTATTGCTTAAAAAGTAAAGGCGTAAAAATTAATTACCAATTAATTTAGGGTTTGTCCTAAACGACTAGAAGTTGTGTAAGATTTCTAATTTTTTTTTTCTTATATTTTGTATGTTATAAGCACAAGAGATGACATTCTTATTTCATTTTTTTACATTCTTATGTTTCGAGCATAAATACAAAATATAAAATATAATAAAACAGAAATATACAAAACAACGTTAACAGTTTTTCAGTTACTTTAATTGGTAATTATTGAAGTTTTTTTGTTTTTTTTTTTGTTCAGTTTCATTTCTTAACTTTTCATGCAAGAAGAAAAAATAAAATTAAGAACCGTTTTATTTAATATAAGAAGAGAATCTAAATTAATTATAATATTTTAACATTATGTGTATCTTATTATAGAGTGAAGAATTTTTTTTTTGTTAAAAGCGCGAAATTTTTAAAAGGCGAAGAAGCTTTAAGTTACACAATTTTTTAATGTATCAATTTTTTTTTTTTTTTTTATAATTTCGACCTTCTTAGGTCATCATTGAGAGAAGCTTTGTAGCATTACAATTATTTTTTGTATCTGCTTTATTTTATGTATATAGTTTTATTCAAACATATATATAGTTGAAGTCAGGTCATTGATTTTAGTTTTCACATAGACTAGAGTTAGTTGGTGTATAGTAAAATGAAATTAAAAATCTATATATTAGAGAGAATATTATGTATATATAGCTATGTATGTAGCTTTGTGTTTAGTAAATTGTATATAGTTATATATATATATATATATATATATATATATATATATATATATATATATATATATATATATATATATATATATACGTACGTAAATATTATGTACATATGATATAATAAAAATACCAATAATTGGAGTTTAGAGTTACGTTTGTTTGTTTGATGTAAAGCGATCTGTTTATATTTTAGATTTTTGTCAAGGTAATCGGATATTTAGATTATATAAACGAATCAGCCAAAAATTGTCCACACGCAAATTTTGATTTAATTCCTTGATTTAACCATTTGTAAGACATGCATTTCTAAATTAGTTCAGTTACAAATTAGTTGAGGTCGACCGGACACTTTGTAAATTTAGTGATAGCACGTATACGCGAGAGCGTATTCACCATCGACGAACCAAGAAAAAGGAATTTTCATGTGTACATTAAACTAGTTTAAATAGAGTTGAACTGTCAAAGCTTCTTTTATAAGAAAAATATAAAAAAATTGTCAAATTCGTAAAAGTTTAAATATGATTGAACTTAACACGATTTTTTGCCAGTTTTTAATAATTATAGTAATATCCACTTTGTAAATAGACTTTTTGAACCAGCCAATCTTAATTTAATGAATGATACAATTAACTTCCCAAATCTAACCCAGAACTCAAATGTTTTACCCAAAAATAGTTTTGATTCAAATTAAAGTTGAGCGTCTATCACGCGGTAACTAAGGCTTGGGAAAACTAATAGAACTTCTAACACTGTAAAATATAGATTCATCTCAAAATTGGTGAATTAAGCAAAACATTAGGGTCAGATAAGGCAACTAAGTGAATGAATCGCTATGCTGATAATTTACTTCCGTAACACATCTTAAATTTTATTTAATCCCGCAGAATAAAAAGCTATTTTTGGATTTGAAAGCATTCGATAGTTATAAGATACGTTAAGCCAACCCAAAGATGAACATGACATTAGAATAATGATTAGTGGTTTTAATGATAGAGAAAACTATGTTGACTTTATATGTTGGTGGAAACATATAGAACTGTACTTTCGACATGAATTTTTCAGGTCTTCAGACTTGGGTCTATTACTAGATGTCTTTGAGTCCAGATCACTCAAAATGCAAAATCTCTCGCAGCATAGCTGCATACCTTTTGCAGGAAGTTATAGGGGTGAAGAAGTAGGTTATCAATTAGATTTTCTTTTAATTACAATGACGTGTTTTGTCAGTAAAACTATTATTATATTATTATATTATTATATTATTATATTATTATATTATTATATTATTATATTATTATATTATTATATTATTACATTATTACATTATTATATTATTATATTATTATATTATTATATTATTATATTATTATATTATTATATTATTATATTATTATATTATTATATTATTATATTATTATATTATTATATTATTATATTATTATATTATTATATTATTATATTATTATATTATTATATTATTATATTATTATATTATTATATTATTATATTATTATATTATTATATTATTATATTATTATATTATTATATTATTATATTATTATATTATTATATTATTATATTATTATATTATTATATTATTATATTATTATATTATTATATTATTATATTATTATATTATTATATTATTATATTATTATATTATTATATTATTATATTATTATATTATTATATTATTATATTATTATATTATTATATTATTATATTATTATATTATTATATTATTATATTATTATATTATTATATTATTATATTATTATATTATTATATTATTATATTATTATATTATTATATTATTATATTATTATATTATTATATTATTATATTATTATATTATTATATTATTATATTATTATATTATTATATTATTATATTATTATATTATTATATTATTATATTATTATATTATTATATTATTATATTATTATATTATTATATTATTATATTATTATATTATTATATTATTATATTATTATATTATTATATTATTATATTATTATATTATTATATTATTATATTATTATATTATTATATTATTATATTATTATATTATTATATTATTATATTATTATATTATTATATTATTATATTATTATATTATTATATTATTATATTATTATATTATTATATTATTATATTATTATATTATTATATTATTATATTATTATATTATTATATTATTATATTATTATATTATTATATTATTATATTATTATATTATTATATTATTATATTATTATATTATTATATTATTATATTATTATATTATTATATTATTATATTATTATATTATTATATTATTATATTATTATATTATTATATTATTATATTATTATATTATTATATTATTATATTATTATATTATTATATTATTATATTATTATATTATTATATTATTATATTATTATATTATTATATTATTATATTATTATATTATTATATTATTATATTATTATATTATTATATTATTATATTATTATATTATTATATTATTATATTATTATATTATTATATTATTATATTATTATATTATTATATTATTATATTATTATATTATTATATTATTATATTATTATATTATTATATTATTATATTATTATATTATTATATTATTATATTATTATATTATTATATTATTATATTATTATATTATTATATTATTATATTATTATATTATTATATTATTATATTATTATATTATTATATTATTATATTATTGATTTTTAATTTTTAGGTAAAAACTAATTCAATTTATTATAGCATATGGCTTGAAGAAATTAGCGGCATCATGGAAAGTGCATAGGTCGCTAATGCGAAGAGCACATTATAGATAAAAATTTTATTATTTTTGACGACCGTGATAAATTAAGGCTACCTGTACACTCTATATTCGTTTCTCTCACACAAACACTTCCAGATGTCATATAATCATAATCGTCTGTTCCGTTCCGTTCTCTTTCTTTATAGTACATTATTCTGTTACTTTTTGTATAATTCTTTTAAATACGTTTTGATAGTGTATAAATATATATTATAGTTATACAAAGAGAGAGAGAGAGAGTACTATTACTATACGTATCTTTATAAACTATTCAATTTGCTGTTGTGTTATTGTTGTTGAGTTTAAGAAAACGTGAATCAAAATCAATAGAAAATTAAAGATGTTTATTAGTTGGTATGGTTTGTTATAGCATGTTATTTTTTGTTCAATTGTTTTGTTGATATATTTAAAGGGTTTTCTATTTGCGTTGTCACCATTTGAAAATATACAAAATTTTGCACTACAATACTATTATTTTGGGTAAAGCGTAGGAAAATTTTCCAACGACAAAAACATTAAGAAATAATTACGAAAACTGAACAAGGCAATTGGAAAACCCTATATATTTTTATATACATACATAAATTTGTATATGTTTTTTTTTGTAATGAAATTTATACTAAAGCTTACCACTAAGCACAACGCTAAAACGAAATAAAATAATGAGCTGAATGTATGTTGTTGTTTGTTGGTGTTGTGTGATCGAATCGAATGAGAACAGAAATTATTGTATTTACGAAAAGCTTCTTATTATTAAAGCAAATCCCTCACAATTTAACAACAACACTGTGTGTATATGAAATGAAAAAAAAATTATAAGAAGATATAAATAAAACGAAATAGTTTGTAAGTTTTGTTAAGACATAAGAAATATGTACTCGTAATAATATGCAGGCATTAAGATTCTGGAATTATGTATATATAATATACATATATGTATATACACAGTGCAGTGACGAAAAATGACGAAAGCTACACAGGTAAAAATGAAACAAACGCAAAAATCATTAATTAATCACTGACAAGTTGTGTGTGTCAATCAAACTGTATTCAATTTTCATATATGTATATTGAGTCCAAAGATAGAAAATCAAACCATACATTTTCCACCTACAAAGTGTATATTGAAATTAATTGTAATATTTAGTGGGTTGCTTACGACTAATTACGACTATTTTGTATACAGTAGTACAGAAGTCTATATTTAGATATAAAATATTGTATGTTGTATATTGTATACATATATGTCTTGTTAAACGCTCAAACAAATCACAATAATAATAAAATTATCAACCAAAAAATATTCTGCTGATAACATATTTGATTTTTTTTTCGTTTTTTCGTACAGTAACAACCTCACAACACAAATTAAATAAATTTTAAAACCAAAACTACAAAAATTATGTTCCCACGACAAAACTAAACATATTATAATAAAATATATATAAAAAAAAACGAAATCTTCTCATACCCTCCAAGTTTGTTGTGTTGTGCATTGTAAGAAAATCAAAACTATTCTTTCTTTATCCATACACATGTATATATATATATATATATATATATATATATATATATATATATATATATATATATATATATATATATATTTATATATATATATATATATATATATATATATATATATATATATATATATATATATATATATCTGTTTTATAACTAGACCTTTCCCATAGGAATCGATTCTAAGCGATTTGTTGTTGCTATTTTTTATTATAATACATATTTTACATCTTCTTATTTATATTTAGAGGGGACTTCTTAAATATAAATCATACGTCTATAATAGTAATATACAGTGTAAAGACCTCAAACACTTGTAGTACACATCAATATATTTAAACCAAAAACAAAACAAAAAAAAATTATCATTGATTTATATCTTTATACAAGATGCAACATCATGCAGCAAAACATTTTATTGCAACAAAACATAATTTGATCCGATTTAACATTACCAAAAAAAAAATTTAAACGTAACAAATATTTTAATTTAATCACGATTTGCATTTACTTATATTTACCATTGTATTTGTTGTTATTCGATATTGTTTAATTTTCAATCAACTCTTACTTTCAAAAACCAAAACAAAAAAAAAAAAAATAATAATGTTTATCTTAAGACAGATAGACATTAGCTATACTACGAGTAATATTATCTCTCTTCCTCGTACTTATAAAAAAATGTTAAAAAAAAAAAGTTAAAGCAAAAATAGGAATAATAGGACTTTCACAACAATAACAGACTCTAAACATTTTTTTTTCTCTTTTCTTTCTAGAAAAAGTGTAAACAACAACAAAAATATCTAAAACCTTTCACTGTTTCGAATTTTGGTTTAATTGAATTGTCTAAGACCCATAAATAGAAAGTGCGGTACAGAAGTGATTGTAAATAAGTCCCTTTTATAACTAACCTAAACTTAAACAAAAATAAAATTATTTTGGAAGTTATCTTCAAAATTTGTCTAAATACATAAACACACGCCCTCTCATATCATTGACCCGTGAGTTGCATTTTTATTGACGTGAGGTGATTTATCACTTTTACTCAATATTTCAATGTCATGGTGGTGCAAAAAAATGTTAAATACACTGATACAAACAAATTAAACTTATTTAACTTTGCCATTTAGAACAAGTACTAAATATTTCCATCGTATTTGGATGTGCATATTTGACTTCCTTTGCAGCTCGCTGACCTGCTAGTAAGGTTTGAACTTAAAAAAAACGGGTATCTCTAATTGCCAAATTCAAAAATAGTTTGGTACTAAAACGGAATTTTTATTATATTTAAATCAAGTCTCTTTTAAATTTTATTCATTAAAAGTTTATAAAGTCACATTTATAAAAATTTATGTAATATTTACGGTAATTTTTTATTGAAATATTTTGTATTTACTAATATATTTTAGTAGAATTTAGAACAAGTACTAAACAAACATAAATAGAGTATATTATTTGATTAAAACGATCGTCTGATAAGAAGGTGGTTTTAAAATTGTGCATGTCCTAAAAATCAATAATATATCATTACAATAGGCTAAGATTTTTTCGAAAAGATTTGGTAATTTAACCTTTTATCCGGCTAAAAAATTGAGCAATATCGATTGGAAAATTGAGTACTAATGTGTCGAAAGCGATAATTTTTTTGTATTTGATAACAACATTTATTTAAGCGTAGAAATTTTCTATAATTTATTTCATTTATGTACATTTGTCTTCCAGAATCCCAGAAAAAAATTACAGTATTTAGAATAAGTACTAAAAATATTGTATTTTATAGTACGTTAAACTGAAAAAGATATATAAGGCAGAGATGTCATTCAACAATAATATTGATAATTTAAACTATTCTTTATGATTTGGCTCTTTGCTATATTAATATATTAGGAGTCAAAAGTAAGATGGCTGAGAACTGTCAAAATTTCGAAAAATTTATTTTTATCATTGTGTATGGGATTATGATCGTTACTACGCATGTTTATATACGAGCAGGTATGTATGAAACATCGAAACTATTTGTAGAATTATATTGAATCCAACAAAAAATTCCAGACTACATTTTTCCAGTAAATATTTGTGTTTACTGGTAAATTTTCACATTATTTGAATTATGGTTAACGAAATATTATAATAAGCGTCAAAAAAAAAAAATAACGGAACAAGTTTTTTTTATTAATAAAAGTAACAACAAGATAAAATAAATGAAATAAAGTACCGGAAAGTGGATATTGATATATTTACTAAGAATGAACAATCAATCTAAGCGGTTGGTACTCTAATATCAAGTATTTCTTCCACGAGCTGTGGTCACATCTAGAATTCTTTTTGAAATACTGTGCAACAGATTTGCAATGACCTCCTGAGGAGTCATTTTCCATTCTTCCTGCAGATCTGATTGAAGATGGTCTAAGATTTCTAGAACGACTTTTTATTTCGTTAAGGGACGCCCTAGCATATTCCAATCATGCCCTCCTGGACTGCAGTCCATATTTATTAATTTTTCGCGATGCTGTGCTGATAGTGCTATTGGAACCATGTACCTGAGCCAACCGACAAGCGACAATTCTAGCTGTTTGTAAACGATCTCGCAGTACAATGATACCATAAATCGATTGTTCTGCTAGTTTATTACTCGTTTACGATCTGAGCAAACCCTTGTTGGACATTGAAATGTACTTCGGAGGAAATATAGGTGGGCAGCAATATCACGCATGCCACAGCAATCCTCACTCAAAGCGATTGCGTTTGCGACATTATGATCTCAAATGCTACTTTAACCTTTTAAAAGCAATTGATTGTTGCTCATTTATTTAGAATCGTAACAATCTAAATTTTGAAAATTTTTCATTTATTACACTGTGTTGCTGTGATTGGATTTAAAATAAAAAAAATACAGTTTCTATTACCCTTATTTTTCGGTTATGTGCTGTTTAATATAACAGTTTCTTTAAACAATGCGTAATTGCTCTAGAAACTAATATTTATGAAGGAATTCAAGTGTTCGGAATTTTTAGACGATCAGTGTAGTAAATCATAGTGCAAAATGAATTTATTTTTACCGATAACCGGATGGATCTGTTTCACTAACATGATATATTTTTTACAAATTGAGTTGTGCAATGACATTTCATATGTTTGTGATCGTCTCAAATAAAATCATTTATTTTTTCAAAAGTCTAGAAAATGTGTCAGAGTCAATTTCCAGTTTTATAACAATTGGTAGCATGACTGTGCATAAAATGCCAAATAGATGCAGCTAAGAAAAATCCTTTAAGAATTTTGCATTTTTCCAAACTTAAAAAGTAACTACGAAGATGCTTTTATAATTTACTAATTTAATAAGGTGAACATAATTTAGCTACACCTTCTCAAATTGTTCAGAATTCAGAAAACTTTAATTGTAATTCAGAAAGGTTCAATTGTATTTCAGAAAAAAATAATTGTAATAAGGAAAAATCACAAAACAGTTTCTGACCAAAATTTATGTATATAGTATGCCGTGTTTTTTTTTTGTTTTTATTAAAACATCTTGATTCATTTTTATAAAAATTTAACACAGTTATAATATAAAAGTTTTAAAAAAATTAGAAACTAAATTTTTGCATAAACCAATAATACGGTTATTGCCATATTTACAAACCTATAATCGAAGTTGTAGATAGTGCTTAGTCCTGTGTGTAGAACATTGATAAATTGTAAAGGAAGCAATTGAAAGAAAAAATTACAAAATATAGTGGAAAAAACTTTGAAATGATAGTGAATTGTGCTAACAGAGGTGACGATTGGACAGTTTTTGCTGCAACTTTACAAATTAAGTATAATCATGTCATTGGATCTAATCTGGGATTGACAAAATGTTGCAAAGGGTGGCATAAAGCCAATAATTCTTTCTGATGATCAAATTGATTTGATTGTTTCGTGAATTCGTCGGTATGAGAAGACTGTACCACAACATTAAAGCAATTAAAAGAAATCGTTATGAGTAATTTCAACAAAATGTTATCTGCGCGATTTTGTAAACCTATTATACCTATTTCGTACTTGGAAACAAATTTTAATTTATTCTGTCGTCGAACGAGAGGCCGTGTTGAAGATAGAGCAGCACAACACTTTCAAGTATGACAAGCTTTGGGAAATCAACTGAAAGACTTGGTAACTCTTACGGACAATGTACTTTGTCACAGTTAGAAATAGTCATTAATAGTACGCCAGCCTCATTTTTGCAACAATGACCCTATTCTCCGATACTTAATCCCATTGAGAATATTTGGTTTAAAGTCAAAGCCACTTTCAGTGTTAAATTTGGGTCACCAATTATAACTACGTAATCACACTTGGATTTGTTTAACTGTGAAACATTTTAATTTTGTATATGATATAAAAACGGTGTTATACAAATGCTACCTGTGGTTAAAAAATATTAATAAAAAAACACTCAATAGGTTGAGTGAAATTTTTTATTTATTATTATTCTTTGGTTTGTTTTGTCTTGTGTTTTGTTGATGATGATGATGATGATGATGAAATCTAACAAAACATATTGTGTTATTCTTGTTATTATTTCTTTATCTCGTTTTCTTTCTGTATTTCTTTCGTTTCGTTTTTTTTTGTTTTTGTTTTTGTTTTTTTTTTTATAAGAAAGCGATTTAGTTCTTGAGGTTAAACTATTTTTTCATAGTATTATGAGTGTATTATGTGTATTTGTAAGAGGCTCGTGCCATATTATAATATTTATACATGTATTGTATAGTGTAGGTATACATAGTATAGTTTATCAACATGAAACAGCTGGTATATTGTCAAAAACATTCTTTTTTTTTTGGGGTATCTTCTTTAAAATTTGTAAATAAGGAATAATATTATAATATAATATGTAATATAAAATAAGCAAGCCTACAACATAGTATACAATATTATGTACATATGTCTATTCATATACCACATGCCTATCTATCTATTTTCGACTTATAGATTTTTCATTTATATTTCGAAAAATAAAAATTCCACATTTATTTTAATTTTTCATTGGAAATTTTTTTTTGTTTTCTTTTTTTTTTTTAGATCCTAAAAATAAAATTGATCGAATTTATTTATGGAAATATACATAAACACACATATTATAATTTTGTGTCTTGTTTGGGGTTAAATCTTGTTGTAAGTAATTTTCGTCGATTTAAATAATTTTCATACGCACACACACACATACAACGGCTAAATGAGGTTAAAACATAGTACAAATACAAAAATCATATTGTAATCATTAAAAACAAAAAAAAAAAAAAAAAAAATTATAAGATAAAAATAATCTTAAATCTCATATACGAAAATATAATTTCACTTAAAAATTTATGTAATTTTTGGTACAGTACGTATATAGAGATTCATACCCCGGATGTTATTGAATTATGATTATTATTGTACAAACCCGATGGCCATTGTCTACCCGTGTGACGTACATAATATATTTAAAATATGTACTTCTATCGGCCACATTTTCTTTGTGATTTACTTTAGCGTACAAAGTCATAAATTGGCCTAGTCATTAAAATCGTCAATGTTAATTAATCGATAAATTGTATATAAATAATGAGTGGAATAGAATTTAATCTTATCGCAATCGAAAAAGGTGATTTTTGTGTTGTTGAACAAAATGGAAAAAAAAAATTGGTGACATTAATATACGCAGTTTTGCGTATTACCAAAAATAAAAAAAAAAACACAAAAAATTTCCAAACAATTACTTTTGTTTGATAGTCAGTTCTGTGAAAAAGATACGAACAGCATTCTCTGCTTGGTAACCAAACTTTCATTACTACCAAAATTTTTCAAAATTAAAAGGTAATAACTCGGCTACAACTCTCTTTTATTATAGATATGTGTTCATTACTCGATAGTTGTAACTTTTTAAAAGATTGACAAAGCTCAAAATTGAAGCAAAATGAATTGGCACTTGAAAAAGTACAAGCACAAAAAAAATTCTAAATGAAAAAAATGATCCTGAAAAATACTCTATAGGATCACAACTTTGTCTAAATGATTTTTACGTAGATGATCTTTTGACAGGAGCAAAAAGTTTAAAGAAGCATTAACCTCAGAAAATGGAAAAAAACAACAAAGAAATGCACATTTATTATGCTATCTAAACTATTTAATGGCAACATACATAAAATTGCAGAAATTCTTACACTATTAATTACGACAGTATAGAGTTTTGGAAGAATTTCACAGAAATTTTCTGAAGTTTTAAACATCAAAACTTATAGAATAATCTAGTTTGACACAGATAAGTTTAGCACTTTGTCATACTGCACATAACAAAATTTATAATTTTACAACTCAACTATCTCTATTGGAGACCACTAATGCAACCAAATTATCTGCAGTGCGTGAAGATTATGTAAGACTGTTATAACAATATTTCCATTAGAATGGAACCTTTATGGGAAATAATAACTTGGAAGACCATCAACTACCTGGAAATGTACCAATAAAAAAACGAAAAAATTAATGCCTGCTTTTAATTCTAAATTTATTTATATTATCAGTTTGTTTGCTTTTTTGACACTAAGTTAGTTCAGGAACTATTATTGTTTCAATTTGACATTAAATTTAGGGGAGGACAGTACTATTTATGGTACTAGTTTGGTTGAAATTCAACTGGATATTTTCTTACAGTTCTGAAAAGACAAAAATCTTCTTAGTCTTTTGAGAAAAACTATGTTAAATGAAGATATTATCCAAAGAATTTATTTAAGCAAACTTTATAAATAGCATTGGATTAGCATAAATGTATAAACTGCAAACAAAACATTTATCAGGTTAGTTTTATTTGTATTGTATAGTAATATCCAAAAAAAATTCCATTTTTGCTATAATCCATTATGCAATTATTTCCGTGCTTCTCAATGCGTCAGTAAATTAACGTCAGTAAAATGTTGATACAAGTTAAAAATTGTTGTGGAAACTCGATGCCCATTTTTTACGAGCAATTTTAATACGTTTTTGAATTCAATGTTGCCGAAGACCAACATTTATCGATTCTTAAGCATGCGCTTTAATTATTTTAATTGCTTTAATTATAAATAAAAGTTAAAACTGCGTGACTATTGCTTGATTTAGATGTTTAGCGAACGGGTTTAAAACTCTCAACAAGTTGACTTTTTAATCTATGGTAAAATGTTAAGGTTTAGCAAATTGTTGTGTATATCTCTTAAGCTTGGTAAAAAGTTAAAATGCATAAAAATTCTAATAGATGGCGTTAACAATTTAGAATTTAACAAGAATTATCGGAATAAAATAAAATAATTGGTAACTGGTGTATTTTTATTAAAATTATTAAATTATTAAATTGCTGAAAGTAATTTAAAACATTAATAGTATCGTGGTTTTGAAAAAAAATCATAGAGTAAGATTAGTCCTACAATTCTGAATAAAACCAATGCGATTTAAAGTGAAACTATTTCCAATATTTCCAAATGTATTATGGATCAAAGACCTAATTTGACCTTTTCCCATTATAATTGGCAGGTTCAAAACAACAACATTGCATAAGAATACGATCATAATTTTAAAAAATTTAAAGACAAAATATGATTAGTTTTAAATATAATAAACCGACGAGGCAATAATATTTAAAAATTATTATTTTTATTTTTAAAAAAAGATTCATCTTTTATTGCAACAACAATGCCAAAAAAAATCTTTTTTTTTTTTTCTAATAATTTTTTGACATCTGTAATGTATGTATAATAAATTTGTATATGAATTAGAAATATAAATAGAAGAAAAAATAAATAATAATAATAATAATGGAAAAATAGTTCAATGTCCATTTCCGCAAAGTTTTATAGTTTATTACTAATATTCTTTTATGAAAACAACATAAAACACAACATAAGAATTCAATCTTCACGCTTAACTATAAAATAAAAAAATCTTTTTCTTCATCATAAAAATACATAAAAAATAGACAATCAAATAAATAACTGAATATAATTACATGGTGCTTGAGTGAAAGATATCTTCACCATAAGCAGTTGTTTGAAATTTATATGTACAGTACTTATACCAATCCATAACCACATCTCGTTCAACACATATATTAACCAACATAAGAGCTGCACCTCGATAGTATATTTTGCCTTCAATGTTCGAGTAGCATCACAGTAGTAGCGCATATTATAATATAATGTGTACACTGGGTGAATGAATATCCACTATACCATGTCCACCACCTTCAACGAGCGACCGTATGAGCGCCGCACTGGATCAATATCATCAAACAAAACAAATATTATTAATTTTTATAAAAATAAAAATAAAAATAAAAAAAACTTCTCATACACATTATATGATTATTATGATTATTACTATTATTACTACTACTATCATTTATATACATTTTTGTAAGTTTTATATTTTAGTTTTCGACAACAACAAAGTTACATAAAAAAAAATCATTGAAGCGATGACTTGATACAAAATATTTATTCAAAATAACATATATACACACGGATAAATTAAATAACACAACGTGTTAACCCTTTAAGAAGTGTGAGTGATTAATAAAAAAAATTATTAGTAAATTGAACAAATAGAGTCGTCGCGTATATAATTGTAATTATGCATAGTAAGTAGTCGGGGCAAAATTTCAAGGTAAGCTTTTTGTATGTGATGCAACATATGTCATATGGCAAATACGATAAAAATCGATACACACGTGCCGACATCGCGCCATGGTACTGGTTGCAAGTTTTACCTTTTTATAAAATGTGCAAATAAAATTGCAATTGGGTGGTTGGGTTGACTATCTATATAGAACGTGAATACAAAGAGTTTAAAATATATCACTTTAGAAGCGACTATGGCTCCGATTCCTCAGATGACATATAAAACATTTTACAGTAAACCCTCGTTTAGCACGTTTTTATTTTTATTTTATATGATCAAACAAGATTTCAAGGTTCCCTGGATGCTAGAGCTATACAAGAGATAAACTTCTGAATCAGCTTTTAAGCTTATCATAATGGAAAATCTGCATAAATCTGGGTTCCGTTTCACGCGAAATCTTACTAAAGTTCATTGGACCAAAATTTGTCTAAAATTATCTAGTAAATTTATATAGTATTTAGTTGCCGAAACCAGTACTGATGGTTGGGCTTAATACGCCGTAGAAACATTTACTATTTTGCTTCCAATAGTAACAATCCCATTGTGATATTCTAAATGTCTTTCATTTGCGGATATTTTTCGAAATGATGAATTAGTTAAAAATGCTTAACTAAACCCGATCGATCAGTTGAGATTTCCTGTCATATTTACAGATTTGTAGATATTTAAATTTCAAAATATGTGGATCTATATAGTTGGAACATTTGTTTCTAGGGAAAATCTTATCGATTACTGTAATATTTAAAGCAATCCAAACTGATTGCTATCATCTAAACTATCAAGGACACGATCGCGACATTTTACAAATGTACAAACTAGGGAGAAGTGCAACGGAAATGTAAAAAAGTCAAGAAAAAGGACGAACATAATATGCATAGGATATTTTTAAAGCTATTTAGGCTACAGCAAAAAAAACAATTACGATCCCTAAACAGGCTCATAAGGAAATACAAGGACAGGCGTTGTATCTTCCTCACTATTAGTCTGGCAACACTTATGGGTTTGTTTTTCTTTAAGATATAAGTATAGTGATAAAAGCAGTAGGGAAATATAGTTTGACTATTAGCATGCTAAAAACACGAATTATATTATTAAAACAAAATCAACTACGCAATATGAGGGATTCCTATATGTATAAGCAAATATTGTCGTTTGATCGATTCCCTTGATACGTATACTACATAAGCTGTATATATAAAGTGGGTTGAGTTTGAACGATCGGTAAATTTTTGAGTTTGACTAAATAAAAATTTCATTCTTTCTACAATGGCGGATTCACATGAATCAAATTTGAGAAAAAAAAATATTTAATTGTTGTTGTCAACCAGAAATTAAAATTCTTTTTGATATTTTGATCCATATGTTGCAAAGACAAAAAACGTTCGTGTTAAACAACAGCTACCTGTAAACAAATTAATTCTGTTCTCTCGCATTAATTAGAATATAAGAAGAACTGAAGATTCAGAGCGTCAGATGTAAAAAAAAAGTAAAGTAACCACCACATATATTTTTCTTCTTACATTTGTGACGATAAAGAAGAAGACGAGAGATGTTGTTGTGAGATGTGAAATGAAGAAGACAGGAAAATAATAATTCAATAAGCTTAAAAAACTTTTTTTTTTATTTTTCGTCTTATTTTTAATTTTAATTTTTGCCGAAAACATGAGAAGAATCTTTGGTTGAGTTTTTGTTTTTTTTTCTTAAATATTTTATATTATTAAAAGAAAAGCAAGCAGAAGAAGATTCTTTTATTCGTCTTGTAATTCGTATTTTGTTTTTGTTTTGCTGTGTACTTTGAGTTTGTGTTCTTCTTGTCTTTATTGCTTATTACGTTACGTTTTTCATATCATATCGAACGAAACGGCTACGACGATATATGTCGAGAGAACATTTATTATAAAAGTGTATGTATGTAGAAAGATCCTTTTTTCCAAGAATTTTCGTACGTCTTTCTTTCATCTTGGGTTTTTTTTCTTTACTTTTTTTTATAATTTGACCCATGAATTGATTTTTTTTCCACTCTTAAAATTCTGTGTGTAAATATTTTGGACGAATTTTTCGTTCGTTCAAGTGACGCGTTTTTTTTTCCGTTTTGTTTTGTTGGTAGATGATGATGTTGATGATGAAAAGGTGTTCAATGAATTTTAGGATACCCTTCTTGGATTATAACAAATAAAAAAAAAGATCGGTTTTATTAGGAGGGTGTACATAGGTATGTGTGTGCGCTTGTAACACCATGGAATGTTGGTAGGTATCGTATAGGTTTTATTTTTATTGTCTAATGATGTTGATGATGATGATAAGACCACCGCACATGAGTACGGAGTAAGGGTTGAACAGGAATTTATTTTTTTTTTACTATTTTGACAACATTTTTAGCTAATTGTAGAATTTTAGTGTGTAAATTTGATTGATCGTTTTTAATTGATCATCGCACGCGGGTTCTGGGATCAAAATGATTGATTACGTACGATCGCAGATTTATGACGTAATACAATTATTTGTTTTAATTCATAACTTCATATACTCATTATTAACCTGGGCGTATGATCCTTAAAAAGTGGTAAGTTAGGTAAATTATCACACGCGTTATTTATCGATGGTTTAAAACAAAGAATTTGACCATATACAATTAGGTACGTTACAAGCTGTTTTTAGCACATAACTCGATATTTGTAATCATTCATCTTAAACCTTCTAAAATAAAATCAATACGTACAAAACATTTCGCCTTTTCTATTATTACACTGTGAGTCGAGAGGGAGTGAGGGAGATGGAGTGTGAGAGCAAAATAAAAAAAATCCAACAACAAAACGTCTTGAAAGAGTTTGGAATTGATTTAGATAAAAACGAAAAAAAGTTCAAATAAATCAGTTCATTTATTCAAACGAAGACAATTTGTAAAAGTATTATAAGAATATGAAGCTAAGAAATAGTTACAGACATTAGAAAACAGCATTTTAATTTTATATATATATATATATATATATATATATATATATATATATATATATATATATATATATATATATATATATATATATATATATATATATAACAATAGAAGAAAACAGTTATATTTCTTATATATATATATGTTTGATTTCTTATTATTTTTTATTTATAAACTATAAGAAAGCATAAAAAACAAGTAACAAACTAACAACACATAAAAAATAAAAATATTTTTTTTTTTTTTTGAAGTGTTGGCTTAATAATTTTACCACCAAGGAAATTCATTTCATCGAACCCCGAAAATGATGCCTTTATACGCATACATATATATATAGATGTGAGAACCGAATCAATTTTCTAGTCGTACAATTTTTTGGCAATTTGAACGTCCATTCTCGTGTCTCTATCGTTGGGAAAAATCAACGTGAAACTATTATAATAACATAATTATGGGTTTGATAGTTTTTTTGATTTTGTTCTTTTTTTTTTTGTTTTTTTTTTGTTTTCGGTGATGCGGAATCCGTAGCGCAAAGAAAACAATTGGATTTATGTATATGAGATAGTTTTTCGGGTTATTTGTTTTAAATTTAATAATCGTCATCGTAAAATTCAATTAAACGGAAATAATTTTTATCGTGAGACCTCTTTAAAAAATTTCTTATGTTTTATGTAAATTACTAGATGAAAATAAAAAAAATTTCTTTAGTTACAATTTTGGAATATTTAAATTTTTGTGTGTTGTGTGTTAACCATGTGAAACATGACATCCTCTATTATAAACTACATACATAGTAATATATGTATACAGTTCAACCTATGGCTATATAATTCTTGGATATAACGATTAGTTCTCACCTATTTAAATTTATATTATAATTTTTGGCCAGTTCTATGACTTTAAAAAAGTAGAGTTCATCAAAAATGCAAATAATTACTAAAATGATGGAACAAGGACATTTCGGTTCGTCAAAATATACCAATGGCTTTTGCTGTCAAATTCAAATGACATTTGTGTGTGGTTTGTTTTGTTCTTTATAAGGAAAAAAATACACATACATATATAAAATTGATCAGATCGATTTTTTGTTCGATTCATACCGGAATACAGAATGACTTTTTGAGGAGAAAAAAAAGTATGGATTGTGTTCTTCTATACATAATTCACCTACTTTTGAACGTAAGACGGCTTATGTGTAAATTGAACAAAAAAAATTGTAAAAAAAAAACAAACATCGTAAAATAAAATTTATCAATTTTAAGGATGCTATTGTAAAATTGTCCAAGACTACCGAGGCCAATAAAATTATAGTTGGTCCTGTTGGACTCCACAACTTGTAGTTTATTTAACTTGATCTTTAGCTGGATTAATCAGCCTTGTTTATGATTCTTATCTTTGATCAATAAGATAAGATGTTTACGAAGTCATACGTACGACTTTATACGGAACTTCCTAGGAAGGTGATAATCCCGTGCGAACTTTGTTTGTTTTCACGAATACAAACTCACATTTGTCGAATGTTTTAGGAAGAAATATATTATCTTGTGTAGTTTGGCGTGAGCCAATTTGAATACAATTTCCCATTTTGTGTCAAAGTTGTTCGACTACCATGTCACTATTTGTTTCTTGTGAAAGACGATGTTCGACAAAGAACTTGTCGGGAACTTTAATTATTTGTCACTTCATATCTTCTTTCACCCTTTTACGCAATAATATTATGTGGATTTCGTCATTAGTATTATGCGAGATGCTATGAAATGTGTCGAATATTGTTCGACGTAACTCTTCTCCGATGTACGGGTGGTTTGCTCTGGTACTGGTTTAATTGGTTATTGCTAGGCCTGGCGTTCTGAAAAGCGCAATTTTCTAATTCTACCATATGTTGGAATTCCATGAATAAAACTTTATTATGGACCTACGTTTTGCCAATTGAATTCGTGGTACTTTCTAATCTAGTTCTGCTGATAAAGAAAAATATTTCTTAAACAGAGTGACGTAGCCATTGCCAGCAGGCAAATCCTATGAATACACATAGATTTTAGCATTGGGTTTTAGGACGAAGATTCGGTCTGTAAATAGTTAGCTTTAAAATCCATTGTGTTAAAATTGTAATTAAAAAAAATAATAATAATGAGGATCGGCCTTTATAGTGAGTACTATACTGGAAACCCATTACTTTTTCAAAAAGATAAATTCTAAAGTAAGATTAAAAACTATTGGAAATAGAAGCACCTCCTTGCCGAACATTTCAGCTGATTACAAGCATTTCTGATAGCTTTAAATGTTATACAGAGACTAAAGTTAACGGCAGAGCATCTAAAGGATATGATGCAACTTTTTTTTAACAAAAATGTCGATTTAAACGAATATTACGCTTTAATACTACCTAAATATTATTAAGGATTTGAAGTCAAACCTGTATTAAAAATAATTTGAATTGGGAATAAATAAGGAATAAAAATAATAGTTTTTTTTTTAATATTTGCAACTAAATAATATCATATCTGCTCCGATTCATTAAAAGGTTACAGAATTAAAAAATTTGAATTGACCTTTCCGAGTTTTTCCGAGGTACATTGAACATCTTACATAGAGCGCATGCTTCTCAAATAACTATGACTTACTCCATTATGCAAAGAATAACATTCCTGGAAGAAGTTGTGTGAAAAGACAACAAACTCGACTCCTTTGTTTTAAACCTGCTGATGATTTTAATATAATATTTGCAAGATTTAGGAAGCAGACTGAGTTACAATTTTAACTTTAAGAAGCTGTATCTCTAAAGATTTGTTAAAGTCTTATAGTTTATATTTCACTGGCCAAAATGTAGGTCTATAAATAGCGATATATTGAAAGTAAATTTCATATAATTTTAAAAATTTGGAAACTTTTCAATTTCGTAAATACTCCAAATTTTTGATAGACTAATCATCAAGTATTTTTAATAATTTCAGGAACTTTGAATTTTTGTTTTATTTCCAAATTTTTTTAGATGTCTTATGTTTTGGAAACTATTAAATTTTCGTAAAAATTTCGAAATTTTAAAATAATTTATTTTTGAGAATTTATAACCTAATATTTTGAATTTTGGTATGATTTTTTTAGTCCCAATATTTAAGGCAGTAAATTTTTTTTTGATTCTATTCGTTGATATAGAATGGACTGTTTACCTTTTATATAATATATATATATATATATATATATATATATATATATATATATATATATATATATATATATATATATATATATATATATATATATATATATATATATATTTATATATATATATATATATATATATATATATATATATATATATATATATATATATATATATATATATATATATCTATATTATATATATAGATTATATTATATATAGATCATAATTTTTTTTGGTTTGTATTATTGATCTCTCACTAACCTCATCGCATCGATATAAGGACAAATTCATTTATTACCTAAATTTTTTTTTTTTTATAATAACAAAATAACTCTTAAGTGTGGGCAGACCAAAAAAAATCTTCATGATTGTGTTTCTCTACATTACGTTTATTGGTTAATGGGCAGAGAGCGAGAAATATATAAACTAAAGAATTTTTTTTTCACAAAAAATCTTTGTTTATTTTATGAGATTTCTGAAATTTTGCCAAATTAAATTAAATTTTAAAATTTTATACAGAATTTGATTCAAAAATATGTGGTTGAATTAGTATGACGGTATGGTGCACCCAACAAATTCTCCATACATGAATATATATATATATATATATATATATATATATATATATATATATATATATATATATATATATATATATATATAATATATATATATATATATTTAATTGTACTGAATCATCGTTAAAGTCGTTCACTCTGCACATAAAGTTCGGTATGTTGTATTCCCTAATTTATTTTAGTTTAGACGACAATTGGTAGTAGTTCATTCCCGCTATTTGTTATAAAAATCCCTTAATAATAATCATATATACATATTATAAATATATATAAATATATATATATATATATATATATATATATATATATATATTATATATATATATATATATATATAAATATATATATATATATATATATATATATATATATATATATATATATATACATATATATATATATATATATATATATATATATATATAATATATATATATATATATATATATATATATATATATATATATTGCCCCGTCATAATATCATATTGTGTTTAATAATATTTAAAAGGTTTTGTTTGAATATCGAACCTTTTAAATGTAAAAAAATATCGCGCACATGTCTTTTTTTTCCCCGATCCGAAAATTTATATACTTAAATACGTACATAATAAACGGGCATATAAGGAAAATATGTATAATAAAATAAAACATTTTTCCTATTTACTTGTATCATGGTGTTCGGAATAATGTTGGTTAATTTCATCCCCATTGTAAATCGGAAAAAACATTTTTTTTTTTTAACTAAATATATATTTTTATCTACCCACCACTAATACTATAGTAAATATAAAACTACTGTGTGTAGTTTCCACTATTGTTTTGTTTGTATTATTTCCATGATTTTCTTTTGTTGGAAGTTTTGAGACAATATTGATTTTTTTATTTTTTTTTTTTTTTATATTCAGACAATTTTTATTTCTAACTATGAAACGTATCTACTCTACTATACACTGAAAATGGCTCTACTCGCTGTTCTTGTATTCGTTGTTTATCAGTTTGGGGTAGAAATTGTTATACGAAATTTTATATCCAACTTTGTTCAGTATTGGATTAAGGATTTTTGTTACGAGCTCTGAGCAGTGATTTCGTTTGTTGCAAAATTTTATCAATGTCAAGTGTACGTAATTCGATTTTCTCCATATTAACTGCTTACTGAACTAATTGTCTATCTGATCAGTGACACTATAAAATCAATTATCTAACAGGTCACTTAAAGGGTGCTCCTGGCAAATTAAACAATTTTATTCAAACAGCAAAAAGAAAATACCAGGCTTGGTTACAACTAAGAGTATTTGATCATTTTTTTTAAATGATGCTCTTTTATTAGATAGAGCACATAAAACGAGAAAACAGCATAACCCATCGTGACGCAATCAACCACAAAAATACTATGCAAAAATACTGACAATATTGAATAAGTTATCGCTATTCAACAAAAGATGTTATCATAAAACTATATAGCTCAAAAAACCTATATAAAGTCATCCAGTCAGGAACAAAAATTTTCAAACCTATAGGGAAATTTGACGAATTTCATAAATCAAAAACTGTCAAATTAATTGGTTTATCTCGTGTAAAATGTGTGGAAATTAACAGACTAAGTTTTATTTAGAATGGTTCTATATTGCATCGTTAACGAGAGGAAGATTAACAAATTAGGGCTTAACTTGTGAACAATTCTAAGCGCTAGACATATCTAAAATCTTAAATCAAAATCTTTCGCAGGACAATGACACATTCCATTTTAGCGAAACTTTAGTGAATGTGCATAGTTGACGTGCTTTGCATATCATTTGCGAGTTCTGTGCATCAACGAATTTGACTGCCAGGCATCCCTTTTGGAGGGAAAGTTAACCAGTTGCTGTTGAAAAGGCAAAGGAAAACTAGAAAAACTAGTTGATTCGAGCGGAAATGAGATAAAATTTTTGATACAACTCTAGCTCGCGCTTTTTCGCTTAAGAAATATATGTCAAGCCAAAGAAAAAAAAATTAGAATTTGAAGACATCAGGGAAGCTTCTGCATGAATGAGATTTTCCCAATGATTACAAATTAAAAATTAGGAAATTAAATTTTATTTATGTCTTATTCGTGTCCTTTCGGGTCTTTGATTTGAAAGGATACCAAAGCACCTTTAAAAGGATGCAAAGTATCCCAAGGTTTTGCCCTTTGACAGTCAGGGGTGTCCTTTAGTGTACAAATAATAGCAAAAAAGCCACAAAAAATTCATACAAATTTGCCCACTGATCACTGCACTATAATATTCAAACATTTAGCTTGTGATGATAATCTAGATCAGGTCTATCAGGTCATAAATAGTGGTAAAAGATGACATTGAGAGCACAGGTAATCGTATTTAGTAAATAGTATTATGAATACAGTACAGAACGTGCAATTTTAAACAAAATTAAAAACTTGCAATATGTGGTAACTTCCAAAGTACCTGGAAACAACTTTTTCAATCGAATAGAAAATGTGCAATTTCGTAAGAGACAGATTTTTCCAATAGTTGAGACGATTTTTAAATTTTGGTGTTACACCTTTACCAGGTACATTAGAATGCAAAGCTTCAAGTCGGTTTTCATTTTCTATTTACCCAATGCATATAGATTTCGTGTAAGGGCCTTGAAATTTGATTGGCATAAGGATATGCACTTCGTAATAAATTTGCACCTAGCAACCGTAATTGCTAAAGTTTTAACGAATTACGGTGCCAATTGCTTATAGTAAGCAATAATGCCAGTAAAACAATATAAACACAAGTATAGTAAGCCCAATTGTGCAATTTGTAATTACATTATAAAATTTAGCTTAATTGAATGGCAGTTTTAACCAGTAAAATTCTAGAAATATCTAAATTTTGTTTTTAAGTTAACCATCGACATCTAGTATCAGTCAACACCGGTTGAGTGCCTATATAGTTAAGAGTATCGTATATGTATTTCGAGATAAATTCAAAGTGCCGATAGAAAACGCATATTTCATTTATATGCGCAGATTTGTATACGACCAATCATTGTGATAATCAAACTTTCACGGAATTCCTAAATAGCGCAAGCAAGCCGAACAATACAACAATTATCAAATTAATGCGCCAACGTCAATATAATAAGATAAGATAATTGAATTTATTATTTAAATAATTTTTTTTTATTTTTTTTTCGTCAAAACCATTAAAAACAATTTGTATAGTGTACATAATATGCATATCTAAGAAGAAGATAAGGAAGAATACGAAACAGTTTTGTAGTAAATAATAAAGTAAAATGAAATTTCTAATTAACGTGTTATCAAGTTATAGAAACTAAAATGCGGTTATTGTGCGGTTTTTAAGCGATAATCGCGCGCAAAGTGTATTTTTACATAAAATTCACTCTCGTCGTTCGAATATATCGGAGAAAAAGAGATATTATTATATGGCCTAAATAAACAAATCACTTCGGAATTCATTTACAAATTTTAAGAATTTCAAAAAATCTTTGGATCAAAGTAATAGTATACAAAGAAGCGGTATATATATGTGCGTATAATTAGGCTACAATAACAACAATAAGTACATTTTTAAATATTTCAAAATCTCACGAGCACCATGTAGCTGTAGTTTTAAAATTTTCTAATATTCAAATTATTAGAAAAAAAACTATTACGAATAGTGTATGTTGTTGTTGTGGTACCGAAATGTTGAGTCAAAGAAACGAACGAAGAATTCAATTAAAAGAAAAGTCTTGTTACATTTAAATTTTTTTTTGTTACCGTATGTGTATGTGTGTGTGTGTGGCTTGATTAATTTATCCAAAAACAATACAATAGTTGAGTGACTTTCTACAATTTTTTTTTTAATATATGTACACAACTCTCTTATATACTTTACAAGTTTAATAGTTTTGTTTTTCTTTAACATACTTTTTTTTTTACCATCTTACTCTATAACACTCGAACCAAAAACTAAAATTCCTAATCGTGTCTAGACTCGTTATTTTATCAATATCAAAAAATAAAAAAAAACATTGATTTCGAGGAGGTAAGTTCATCATACTTGCGCTGGAATCATAAACTGCACTCAAGATATAAATGAAGAAGCAAAAAAAAAAAAATTCGGTACTTACTCATGCTATAGACAATTCAATCTGGTCATCATATTAAAGTATATTTGTTACTATAGTATTTATAGTAATAGTGGTGTAGTTCCTAAATTTTTCTTCTTTTTTTTATATCACTTTGAACTTTTTTAGTTTTACGACCGGAAATTTATAATCGCTGTTAATAGTTTTATTATGTGTGTGTGAGTGTACCACACGACTCTCTTCTGCTTAGCGAGTTGAATGTCTATAAAAAATAAAATGAGATAAAAACAATTTAATTTCGTTGATCTTAAAGAATCTACCTTAAAACTATAGTCAGTAAGATAAAAAAAAAAATTTTAAAACTAAATCAGCTGACATGAATCAAACTTCCGGACCGGTGTAAGGAAATAACATATAGTCACAAATTCTATAAGAAATCAAACAAAGAATCTATTATATACTTTACAACATACAGTCTTAGCGGAAGATCTTATATATACGTATAAAAAATTGGATGTAAGATATTCGATTTTGATTAGTGTTCGCGTTTATTTTTTCATAATAAATATTTGGAGTAAGGGGAAGTTTATTTTTCGTATATATAATGGCGGAAGTAGTTTATTTGGTTATTGGTATATATGTTTGTATGTATATATATATATATATATAAATATATATATATATATATATATATATATATATATATATATATATATATATATATATATATTTGCGAGACTGCTAAAACCGACAACCCTTCATTTCTGCAATTTTCCAGAAAATTTCTTTTCTCATTTAAATTATTGCTTTTTAAGAAGTGTTTTTGTATCGTACCTTGATGCCATCATTCTTTATCTTACCATCATATATCATCACACCTTCAAACCATCGTCCACTGTTACCACCACTGAAGATTATTAAGAGTGTATAATCATGAAATTTTTTTGTCAGTCTTCACTTCGGCCTACTATGTTTTACAAACATAGACTTGACTTCTTTTGCGAAAAACTATAAGAGTTTGCTCTTGCAAAAACATCGCGGTATAAATAATATTTATGGGATTACAATACTTTTTCCTTTAGCTGGAAGACCGTTTGAACTGGAACATCAAACTGTATCCTTAGTTTTTGAAGAGGTACTCCTGACAATTCCAAAGAACAAACGAATTTCAAAGAGTATAAACTACTGTAATATCTGTACGCCCTCTACTTGTGATACACTTTTTTCCTTTATCTGCGTCTGACCATTCATTAGTTGGCATCATAATTGCTCTTTCACACGACTATTCTTTTTTCCTTCAGCTATTTTTCTGCTGTAAGATCTTCACTGATTTTTCGAAAAGCATTTGTATATTGCCCTGATTCTGTGTAGCTGTGCAATTAGTTAAAGTTAAACTTTTTTTATTTTACATGCTGCCATAAGGTTGAACTGACAGGAGTTTGAATGTTGATTCCTCTTTACTGCGGATTTCTTAAGGTTGTTGGAAAAATCCTACAATAATGCAGTAATTCGGATAAACTTCAAAAATTTGGATAATACTGCGATAGTTTTTCGAAACCCGGTTTCGTTAGTATCACTTTTTCGGTCTTATGCGAGTTATATGTTCTTGACTTGGCCAAGCTTGTTGATAAACTTGGTTTCCATAGCAAACAACCGTCTGATGGCCATACCTCTGGAATGCTCCAATGATTTTCTAGGTTCCCTAAACGGTAAATGTACTATAAACTTGCCTTCTTGATTACGTTGGTAGGTTTGGTAAAATGGGTTTCCCACTAATCTTCCTTCTCGATTAATTGATTGATAACTGGTACTTATTCGTTCTCCCAAAATCTTTGAAGGAAGTGATCGATATCCAACTCTATACAGTTACTTAGTTGTACTGTGTTCCTTATTTGTTTATCTCTAATATTTTCTGCGATAGTCCACTCAGAGATTGTAGTCTGCGCCACTGGTTTGCCGGAATTACTCGAAATTCTGCCACCCATCAGATTCTCAGACAAAAGGATGGGTCTGCTAGCGGTAATGGTTTTAGATAATTCTACACATCTGGATTGAAGGTTGTCAATGGCATTGGAGCTATGATTTTCGATGGACTAGTGTTATGGTTATGGTAGAATTATGGTAAGGCATGCCTAAGTTTTTGATATATTTCCCATTCAAATCATGAATAAAGCCTAAATAAAAGTGATAAATGCAAAGGCAATTCGGTACCAAATTTCTAAAAAGTGTGAGGGAAAAACCATCTAAGCCGCAACCACTCTTTAACTGACTGGGAAATTTGATAATAATTTCATAAGAGATGTGGGGTAAATTACGTTTGTATTATTGAAAATATTATTTCCATATTCATATTTGTCAGCAATTTCTCCAAGATTATTGCCAACAACGCTAGGATTTAAAAATATATTATCTTGTGTCATATTCAAGGGAATGCCAATATACCGATTGTATTTTTGGACACTTTTTATCTCATTGATAATTTTTTCTTCCATGGCGAAGCACGAGTCTTAATCAATGAAACTGAATTATGAACTCAGACCATCATTGTTGGAGCGTCTAAAATTATAAAATTTTATAGAATTACGCAATTATTCAAATTAAGACTATAATCTATGGACATACATTCTAAATTTGATGTAACGTATAGTAAGTCATCCGCAGTAATCACATACGACCGCCCATTGAAGTAAATAAACTTCCCGAAATTACTCTGCTAGATAACAGTTCGATTGTGGTATTACTATTGCTCGAATACACTATTTCACTATTCACTAAGTGAACATTAAGGTGCGTTTTAATAGAACATTTTTCGTGTAAGTGAATCTCTTGGATACCGGTACGGCTCACCAAGTTTTATTAAAATCGGTTTGATGGGTTTGCAGTGGAGACGTGTTATTATAAGCTCTCAAGCTTTCGGCTTTTTCTTCAGATGGTTACACCAATCAGTTGAGACAATTCTAGTTTTGACAAAAAATTAAAGCTTCTTTTTTACAACATTGTTACTTATTTGTCAATATCAAGAATTATGAATAAGTTCCAGGGTATACTAAACATATTGCTAAATTGCTAATAATTTAAAAAAATGTAATTCAAGAGATAGGGTATTCAAGCTTCCTTTGTCAACAGCATTTACCTTATAGTTGGTGATTTCTTTGAAAGTATGGATATCAGCGAATCAGCTTCTGCTGGTACAAAAAATCCCATAATTGTTATGCTTTTAATTAATTCATTTTTTTACTAAGTACTAAAGTAGCTGCAAAAGATAAGAATGTTGATTAAAAAACGTACAGTTACTGTCGAATTTATCGAAATTTTTTAGATGCAAAGTTTGGTCTGTCCACATTGCGTAAACCCAACTTTACTAATAAAGAACAACCAAATTAATTTAAAGTGCAAAAGAGTACTGCAAGTTGTTGATTATCCCGTGATTTTAAATATTGACATTATGCACATCAAGCAACTAGCTATATCAGAAAAGGAGCTAGGAGACTTTGCATGATATATGGTATACTAATTTAGAAAAAATCGTTAAGAGTTAACTTGTAAATTGTTATAGAATTTGTAAGCTGAACTTCCTGATAAATTGTTGCTCTGAAGTTCCAAGGAACTATCATCGTTATATTGTTCCATTTTTCTTGGCTTGCACAATTATGGAATGGATGCCGTCAATTTCCATGTATGCATGACTTCTTAAGAGAAGTAGTTTATGCAGGAATACGTCGTAATAGCCAAAAGAAACTTGTTGTTATTATTAAATAATTTCTATTTTGACCTGGACATTTATCTGCCCGAAATATTACCTCTTCGACTTCGGTACGTGAAGATATATTTCATAAGTTCTGTGACCACTGACTGTTTCATCACTTATTGCGCAATAAGTTATATCCAAGGTTGCATCATAAAGTCCATAATTTTTGAAAATAAAATGCTGCCCAATTTTTTAAATTGAGTGGGTGTAAAATTTTATACAAGTATATCATTACTATTTTTTGTAGATTAATCGCACTTGTCGCAAGTAAAATTTGCTGCGGCTGCTGGAATGCAAAATTAAACTCGATATTAAAAATATTGTTGTGTAGCCATTCCTTTGCAGTGAGATTTTCTGCAAAATTATTTACTTCGCACTTTCCGCACAAGGTCTTGACCCAAATACATTTTCGAAGATCGTTACTGAAATAATCGCTTTCTACTACTTGAAATGATTTTATGTGGGATCGCACATTCTGCCGTATTTCATTGGTCATTTTATTTGGAGGTCGGTGTCTGTAACTAGTGGTTACTGATCCTTTAAAAAGGATTTACCTTCCGGAAGTTCGGACAAAGATATCGGATATGCTCAACGTATTCAAACAATACGGTTCGTATTTTGCCGCAAACTGTATTATCGCCACAGACTTGTAATGCATTTTTAATTATTTTTTTCGGTGATAGCTCACCAGTTTTAGAAATATATTTTTGCCCGGCACTTTTATTTCGTTTTCTTACTTTACTTTTCCATAATGAAGGTTTACGTTTCCTTTTTCGCTTTTTTTGTTACCCGTATTTTAACATTTATAGGAAATAATTGTTATATGGTTGTAAAAAGTTGGACATAAACCGCTTAGAATAATTCGACGTTAATGAAAAATTAACTGTAAAAGTTTGTAAATTTTTTCTATTTTCATACGTGTTGCTTAGTATTAACAGCCACATTTCTTATTTTACCGCATACTTTGATTCTAGAGTTTTGACCAAAATATTTTTCATCACAATCCCATTTTTTGAAAATGTTGAGCTACGAACAATATATATATATATATATATATATATATATATATATATATATATATATATATATATATATATATATATATATATATATATATATATATATATATATATATATATATATATATATATATATATATATATATATATATATATATATATATATATGGAAGAACTATACGGTTACTTACAATGTATAGCTGAGACGTTTAAATGAATCTTTTGTTTAAAATTTGTTTACGAGATTTAAACAATTGAAAAATCGCGATGAGTTGATGAGCTGATTAATGACTTTAATGAGATATATACATGGATAAATATATAGACGAGCTATAATGGAATACTTATAATCTTTTAAGTGTTCTTAAGCGTCTCTTAATTGTATGTCATGCATTACAATATAATATGTAAATACAAAATTGATGAATACTTCATCGTGAAAGTTAAATTGATACAGAGTCAGGAGGATTACAATAATTTAATGGCCACTATTATGTTTTTGCCAAGTTTTATTGATTATTTTAAGATAATAACTCTTTTATCATATTAAGTGTTATATAGGTAATTGGGTCATTTAAATTGTTTCACTTTGAAATGCGACATAACCTATTTGTTTCTGTTTTGTTGTCACTGTATGAAATGCTTTCTAAAAATCTAAAATTGTTTTTAGAATAATGGCGAAAGACATTCTAATTATTGTAGACTGATTTTTTTCAATTATATATAAAGACAGTTTAAAATCAATTTTTCAAAAATTTGAGTGAAAATTTGAGTTGCTCAATATACCAAATTGATAGGTCAATAGAAAAAACGTTACTCAAACAAGTTTTGTCAAATTTCGCACGGTTATCGTTATAATAAACCTTTGATCCTTAGAACCTTTGGTTCTAAAGGTCCTAATGTTCCGATTTAAATGGATACTATGTTGCGTTAATCTTAAAATTTTTATTCAATTCAAATTTATAGCTTAAATATCAACAAAATTAGGATGTAGAAACGCTCACAAACCAAAATAAAGCTCAACTATGAAGTATCAACAATACAGTGGTAAAAAAACCTGAAAATTTTTTAATTTTAAATTAGAAAAGCTGGAACAGAATATGTCATCTAACTGAATGATATTATTGATTGGTTTTCTGATAATTAAAATTATAGTAGAGCACGCTATCACCATGAACGCCAGCATCTAGAACAACAAATAGTAGATGGCTTCTAGAAAAGATCTGCATCGGTTAAAATGGCAAGTGACAACATCTACTCCTAACACTAATTTAATTTATTATACTCTACAACTTTTTAGAAATCAGTCTATTAATAAATTTTCGGTCAGAGAAACATTGCAGATTACATATAAATGGTTGCAGACTGGCGATGCTAATAACAGATTGTATAAAGCAGAACATTTGATTATAAATGTGATTGTCTTGTGGTAATGGTCGTTTGAATATTTGCTACCGGGAAACAGAACCAATTCTGACATTATTGACATACCTTTTCTTTCGAAAAAAAAACAATAATACTAGCTTTCGACTTTCAAAATAAGACATATTAGAACAACCATTTATACAGTAATTACAACGAGATCCTGGAATATCCAGATGATGTCTGCGTATGATTGTACCTGCGTAAAAAATATACTTGATTCTTAAGATCTTAATCTTTAGATTAATAATTTATTGTAAGTTCCTGATTTGTTCACAAATTAAAATGATAGGGAGGAGTACGCTAGATTATCTCGAACAATAATACGATGAGCAAGCTCGGGATTGATGAACGCATATGTTGATACGTTTCTTCATTCGTTGATTCATAAAACGTTTTTTTAAGAAATTTTGTTAAATTATTTATCAACACTGTCACGAGAATCTCAACGGGAGACACATGTAACTTACACGAAAACTCCTACAATAAATTGATACAAAGCCAAAATTAACACCAATTAACATAAACATCTCGTGTCATCTTAAAGATTGTAAAGTAGATTTGGTATTGTGTGATTTTTTTTTTAGTACACTTGTGTACATCATGTAGTATTAACCACACAACAAAATGTCAAAATCATTTAACGGGGATCATAATTTATATCGCGTATGTATAAATAAAAAACAAATAAATTCGTTTTAACAGTAATCTTATCCACTGTACAACGTATTTATTTTAAATAACAACAATAAAAGAATTTCGTGATTTTGTGTCGCGACTTTTTATTTTCTTACATATGTGTGGTGCTTTTGTTGTAATAAAATTAAGTTTTTTTTTTTTTGCTTCATTCTGTCTCACAACTAAATAGTAGCAATTTTGCACATTAAAATAAAAAATAAAAAAAAATTGTGAATATTTCTGCAATATATCGCCGCGTAATTCAAGCGTATAGTACATATTATGATACAGTTCGACCCGGTGATATGGTAAATTTTTTGAATTGATCGGCACATTAAATTGCGGCTGAAGGTATAATACGATCAAAGTTCAAAGTGAGTGGTTGTGACATCATATAATTATTTTGTTGACAAGATCTTGGCTTTACGAGCGAGGTTCAACTATTCGCTGCGGCACAAATTGTTCGAGATGGTTGACTTGTTATTTTTGCGTTTGATATAAAAAAAAATTAAAATTATTTTTAGCCGTAAAAAAAATCAAAAAATATCGTGAATTAATTACTCGATGATTTTATGTGCGAACGAGATGGATACAGTTGGTACATAATTATAATTAAAAATCACGATCTTTTTTATATATACATATATTTTAAATCGTGAAGATCACACTGTATATATAGTTTACGCGTATCTGTATATAGGTACTTAGTTACACAAGTTTTTTTTGTGTATTACATATAACAAAACCAATAAGTAACCAACTATTTTTGGAAAATTTTTATTTTTGGATTTTCTATTTATTTATTTAATGGATGTGTGTGTACGTGTGTGTGTGTGTGTGTGTGGCTGTGCGTCTTAAAGAAGCAAAATTATTTTATTTGGTTTTCTTCTTAATCGTTGCGGGGAAATTTATTGCTGGTTTTATTTATAAACACACTATGTATGTGTATTTATGAAATGTGATTGGAAAGAGAGTTGAGGAAAACTCGCGCGAGAAATTTTTTTTTTTTTATAAAATTAAGAAATTTATAATTATTTTTCCTTCAAATTAATTTTATTATTTTTTTTTTATTTTTGCTATATTCAATGAATTGAAAATAAAATATCATAAAATCAAAATCAGGCCAATTATAAGGAAAAATCAAATTACATATATAAATACATACACAGTGATGGACTTGTACGTAGTCAATATTATGTTGTTTAATTAACAAGACACGTGACATTATTTTTGTCTCTTTCTCTCTCCTTCTAGTCTATATAAAATATTGACTAATGATGTAGGCAAATTAATTAGTACTATGTAAATAGTTTATTATATATATATGGCCCTGAGTTTTGACTGTACATATATAGGTCTAACGAATTGGAACGAATAAAATAATTAGCCGTTTATGATGACAAATATGGTTCTTGACATTATGTGGCGCCGCTACTGCGTATGTCTCTCACATATTGCTACAGTAATAAATTTGCGATTTGTTGACTTATTTGCTGTGTGTTTTGTTTACTTTATATCGCGCGTCGACAAGCGAAAAATGTGTTATTTTAATTAAAATACAAAAAAAAAAAAAATTAAAATACAATGTACGAAGATGATTTTTTATGTACAGGTCAACTTCGATTTACGTAAGAAGCACAAATAATTATATTATTATTTTGTATTGAGTGGATTTATGCCAAATTTATACTTGTTCACGGAAACTGGCTGACCAATTCAAGAAAGGCGGTTTAATGTGGATTATCGAATCAATTATCGCTTATTAATTAATTAATTATATTTGTATCGAATATCACTAATGCTGTTTAGAATGAGTAATTTCCACTTTGCTAAAAAATGTCAATTTCACTAATTTGAATTAACCCAAATAAGTCTGATTGAGCTACCAGCTGCTACCTAAATCACAAAATATTACAATTCTCTAAATACTGGGGAACATTTTGCCTTTATTACAGATTTATTATAGTTTGGCCTAAATCCATTTTTACCGATATTTAGAACTGGAATATAAGATAGATTTTGATGATATCAGAAGTTCTGTCTTAATACTGCAAAGTAATTTCTTCACTTCGTAGTTCAAAAATATTTCATTTAATTTGGGCAGTACTTCAAACTTTTATAGTTCTAAAACGTTTTTTGAAAGTTTCTTGCCTTTTCAAATTCGTATTTTTATTTACTAAATATTAATACTTAAAAATATTATTGTTGTTTTCCTACCATTCGAGTTTGTTATCGACTTCGCTGATAGCTGATTATTAGGTAGGATCTTCATTTCTAAAACCGTGCTGATTCATTCATTTTCGATCGTTGAGCTGTAACAGTTTGTGACGTTATGTGAATTTAATTTGGTTATTTGTTTCGGTAACTTCTTTTTCCACCTTACACTATGGCTGAATTGACATTACTTGCCCCTTTTGAACATGTAACATATGGTGTGACATTTCTAAAAGCATTTCAAACATCCATTTGGTGGTTTAAAATTAGCTATGTCAATTCTTTTGGCCGTAGATACTTAGGTTTTTTGCACTGGCGATCCAAAACAATGCAAACAAAGACAGTTATGCCGAATTTGGTGTTCCGTTGCTTCCTAAATAAAGCAAGGTATTTTTTTTGGAATTTCTTTCATTCATTTCAATTTTTCGCATTTATATTTGTCGCAACTCACCCTTTCGTTGCATTATCACTTTTCGTTTTTGATAAATCTAAATCGCCTGAAGTTACGCAATAATAAATTTATTATAGAAGTGAAGTTTACCTAATATTTGAACTAAGAATATGAAGTTGCTCTACGCGACTTAGGATTTCCGTTAAAAACAGTTAACATCGGTTGGAAAAGAAAATGGAGGAATTTGATCATTTGTTTTTTATGGCATGATAAATTTTCAGAGGGTGAAAATTTAACCAATACACGGAAAATTACACAAACCTATACTAAGTTAAGAACTTGTATCACAAATTGTCTGACACTAGATGGAATACTTTTTATATTTATGTATAGGTTTTGGAATCAATTTTGATTTCTTAATTTTCATTTTTTGATCCAAGTATAAAATGTCAGTTTTAAACTAGATTTGATTTATTTTATTGCCATTTAAGATGATTTTAAAAAGGCTCAGATCCTTTATGATGAATAAAACATTGACTGTGAAGCCCAAAATTGGTCTAACGTGCTAAATAGTGCTAAAATTCGTTCCCCAACATCCCTCCTTGAATTTAAATTATTTTAAAATTCGTCTGGAAAAATTCGGACTTGCGAGTTATTTTTTATATATTATTATGAGGGTAATGAGCCAATACAGCTATTCCATTATATTCTTTGGTGAAATTATTTTAACTAGAATGATTTTTTATGAATATATTTTGTTTTATCATTTAAATTATTTTATTGACGCTAATATAGTTCGACCATCTTATTACCTTGTAGAAAACAATATCCTTGTGTTTCGCAATAGTTGTTCCAAAATTAGATGGAGACATTTTGTAGATCACAACCTCTTAATCTAAATATTCCGCGTATTTTTGACATTTAATTTTTATGTTGACTGAACATTTCTTTAAATTCTGCTGTATAATTTTAAACTTAAAAATGCACTTAGTTAAATATGATTTTTTTTTAAGAAATAGAGACAATTTGCGGTATATTCTAACTTAAACGCAAGCTTTTTTACTCACGCCGGTTTCCAGCATTAGTTTGCATTCGACTATCTAAGTAGAAACTTTTTATTTACATAACCCGGGTTCCTTTTTTTTAAATATAAAACAAAACTAAACCAATATCTAAAAAGTAAAACAAAAGGCACACTTCAAACGACGTGTCCAAATTAAATTCGAGTTATTTGCTCAAACAAAATATTACCCGCCGACTACTTTGATTTTTTTTTTAAATGGTATCGATATTACAATTTTTAAAAGTTGATAAAGTTGATGTACTGAAGTTTCACCTCTGAAACCGAACTAGACGGTTAAACGTGCAGAAATACGATTATAAAGTTGGATTTTAAGCAAAAATTTCGATTAGAGTATAGCCAAAAATTGTACATTGAATAAAATTTACTCCATCATAATTATAAATGATGATTGGAGTGATGGCATTGGATTTCAAATTTTTGCTTTAGTGATTCAGTCAAATATATAAATATATTTTTAACTAATTAACCAATTACGACTGAAACGTGTCTATATCGTGATGTATCCGTCCTAACACTTTCAAGGTGTACACTTTATTTATTTAATTTATATCGACACATATTTTCTTAATATCTAACGCTGATAAGATTTAATTGCCGACCCGTAAAATATTGCCGTGATTGTTTTTTTTATTAGATTTATCGCTAAACGTTTATGTATGCCTTTTTATGGAAACAAAATTTACCGCGCGCCGCGGCAAGTTTGTGTACATTAAAAATAAAATTTTCAAAATTTTATGTTAAAACAATAATCTGGTTTCTTTTTTTACACCTTAAGGAATTCAGTCAAGCAGCAAAACAGTAATTTGCTATTTTTACGCAAATAAAAAAAAAAAAACACCGAGAATCATAATCATAACATAATTTGTTTTTCTTTTACTTTTGTTTTCACAATTTATTTCGTGTATGCAAAATATTTTCAAAAAAATTAAAGCAAAAAAAGAAAATAAACAAAATAAAAAAAGAAAATTCTAAAAATAATCATCGCAACACCGCGAGTAGAGTGTTTGGTGTTTATTTAGTTATGATTTAGACCACAATATACATGTTGCATGCAACAATTCGAATACGAACACTCTAATTATTGTGACAAATTTTATCGACCCTTTCGATTAAAAACCGTAAAAAACTTAAGTTCGAAACTACAAAAAGTTTTTTTCTCTCTCTCTTCATTACGTCTTTAGCATAAAATACGAATGTTTGTTTTACAGTCGATCAATAAACCAGTATCGTCTGGAAAATGTATATAATATGAGTCACATCAAAATTGTGGGGCCTGATGTACTTTTTTTTTTGAAATACATATTTACCAATGAAACATTTTCTTTGGAAACAAAAATATAAATAATTTTTCATCGTGCTATGTAGAGTAGACTTTTTTTTTGTAGTTAACACTCGAATTCGTTTCTTTGATTTGATAGTGGGGCGATGAGTTATCTCGCGGGGTATTAATGTGTTAACATGTTGTTGTTTGTTTTGTTTTTGTGTTTTTTATTTTCTTTTTTTGAGGGAAAATAAATCAGACAATATTATATTATATTATATTATACATAGGCTCGTTGTTTGTTCAGAGTTTTTATGTATATCGTTTTCTTAAAATATGTCATTGGACTTATATCTTTTCTTGTTTCAAATAATAAATGAGTGGGACTGCATTCTTTCAATAATATTCAACAATATTTGTATAAAATTTAGACTTTGTTGCATTTTATTCGTTTAATTTGGAGAATTTTTGAATAAATATTGAAATGCGCGCGCGCGCATTTTAACAGCAAATCATACGTATATAAGTACGAAAAAAGAAATCTGACAAATTACTTTGTGTCTTTACTTAAGAAAATATTTAATAACAATAATATAATAATATATTTTATACAATAAAAATGTTGAGGGTCGTTTTATTGAACTATACACTTTTTTTTGCAAGATACTACATTTTATACTGAAATAAATGTATAAATAAATTGTACAGTCAGAATGAAGACAATATATGCATAAGAAAGACATGCAATTGAAATAATATAGAAAAATTAAAATGAATAATAATGTATTAAGATGTATCGACCTTGTGATAAAAGGACGTTAATAAAATTCCAATAGGTTTTTATACTTCGATTTGTGGTCATTAAAATTTGTATGTGTGTTTGTGTGTGTGGACGACACGGTTTTAATTATTATAAGCTATAGTTTGCATTCAAATATTTGAGGAGTTTTTTGGCATAGAACTGTCCATAGCTCCAATTAAAGATTTTTAAGAAAAGTAGTGTGTATGTGATAATAAACAATTTTTAAGTTCTAGGCTAGGATTGTACAAAAAGAATTGTAGAGATACTTCGTTCCAACTTGGACCTGATTACGGTCGTCAGAGTTTTATGATCAGCATTAATGAAATGCAAAGGGGCTCTTCTTACTGACTTTCCCAGTTTAATTAACTACGCTTATATACGACTATGCTTATTGTTTTCCTTCTTACAGACAACACAGCTCTTCTGCTAAATTGTTTGAGACCCATTGAAGAGTTGCATATCTATATTGGCTTCTTTCTGCGCTTCATACCGGCCATCTAGATATTGTGAGAATGAAGCCCCTTGTAAGTAATATGTATTAAGAGATTATCTGAGTAACGGAAGTACAGATTTTAGTTGGAATCTGAGGAGCTTTGCGATGCGAATGGTATGCATCATGTATACGTGGCTCCATTGCAACTTTGTTCGAACGGATAGGCAGAGATTCTCGTTACTTCCTTGAAAAAAGAGTTTAGGTGAGATTCAACATTGTTTAATATCCGTGAGTACCTAAGACTAAGCCAGTCAAGCAACAAGGTGGCTGCCAGCAGTCGTTTCCAGAATAACAAATTGATCAGCTACGTTTTCAAAAGATAACGATAATCACATTAACAATTCTACAGAAACTCTATAACGAACATTACAATAAAGTATAATAATTGTTGTGCAACATCATATGGGATGACCGATGGAACAAAAAACAATCGTCACCTAATTATTAAATGTTCCTTAGAAAGCTTTGTTTCCTCATCGATACTGATGCGGACATTTAGGACGTACCCAATTCTGTCTGTAAAACCTTTGAGGAAGATTGAGAGTCGCTTAATTCCATCTTCAAAATTGATAATCGCTGATTTCCAAAGTTAATGTTTCATATACCTTTTTGCACTTTTTTTTTATTAGATGCCAAACATGCTTGGAATTTACCTTTCTTACAAGTTTTTGACGAACTTAAAATAGCAGTCATCTGAGCAAAATTTGATGATTATTTGCTGTATTTTGCCAGGAAGTAAAAATACCAGACTTGCTGAGTTTTACTATTTAGATTCAATTAAAATAAACTTGCAGATTTTAATAAGATCCAGTTTACGACTCATTTAAATTATTATCGTGTCACATTAGATCAGATTAAATTAATAATTGGTAGATATAATAAAAGAGGGTTTTCCATATGCTACTGTAATAATACGATCCATTTTATTGTGAGCAATATGCACTCGACCTAAAGACTCGCGTAAAAAACGTTTCTAATCTTGATGACATATTTGTTCAATCTCTTCCGGCAATTCATCTTAAAAGTATATAATAAATTAGACAAGTTCGAAATACCCTATTCAACAATAATCCTACAGTCAGTTAATCATTCGTGCCCTCCCACATTTATATCCACCATCATCTCAATAATTTAAAATACTACTATCCACTTAGCATATACAAGAAAAACAAAATTTAGGTTACACTAATAAAACAAATTTTCTTAATGATCTATTAGTTGCTCAGTCCGCTGTTCTTCATTTTAATCGTAAGTGACGAAAAATTTATAAGATTATTTTGATAAATCTTAGCGTCCACACACACACACACAAAATTTTAAAATTTTTATATTATGATTATTAATATTTTATTTATTATTTAATGTAATAAATCTTTTGACCCCGCGCCATAAATCAAACCGATAATAATTTGAACAAAATTTTAACAAACCAACAAAAAAAAATAAAAACGAATAAATTTTCTTGCGATTGTATACGATCATTATTTGATCTGTCATTTTACGTCACCATGCGCACGCGCATCACACACGATCTTATAGTACGAATGTATAATATATTAATTAGTGTGTATCCGGTGAGGGAGGCGGGCGCTTAGACAAATTATGAATAAAACATTTAGTATTATCGTTAATTATTTGCGATCGAAATGATTACGATTTATGTCTTAAGTATAATTTAACCCTCGATCGTACAAAGTTGTTCAAAATATACGATTTGTTATGTACGCTCGAACTATTTGTGTTTGTTTGTATTTACATATTAAAGCAAAAAAAAATTAAAAATTAGCTCGCGGTTCATTATAACCATTTTTGATAATAAAACAATTTAGTTCAACATACATTGAAATATACAATAAAAATATTCTTATCAACTAAACGAACGCGTGAAAAATTTGTCGCGATATTTCACCATTGTTATCGCACCTGTAATATTTGCGTTGTCACGTGTTCCGCACTAAATACAATAAAAATGTATTTTGTATGTAGAAAGAAATACTTAGTCAATTCTAAAAATTTCCCACATGCGATAAGCGGCGATAAGTGTATATGTTTATTTGTATGTGTTTAGTGGGTGGCATCGAATTGTGTGGGTGAATTAGATACAGACATTTTTTTTATGGAATCCTTTCAATAATGAATAATTTTCCAATACGTTTTTTTTTATTTCATTTCGTGAATTTATGTGACCTATGACTTTTTCTACATTACGTTGGTTTTTGTTCGGTTTATGTGCGCGTTTACATCAAGGATATTGAGACGAAAAAAAAAAAATTGAGTCAAAGGATATGAGGCCTAACGGTTATGTATATACTGAAAAAAACATACATAAATATATTCAATTGAAATGTTTATTGATTGATTTAGAAATCCGTTGTGGAAAATAAGAAAACTAGAAAGGAAATTGATATCAATTTTTTAAGGGAAAATTGATAAGGATACAAAAAGGTCATGCAAAATGAAAATTCGTTTTTTATGAACTATGGGAATTGAATCGAATATAATATGAACGGGTAGCTGTATGTTGTGGCAAAATGTCTGCACAAAAAGCATTTTGGTGACAAATGGTATATCATCCTAACAATTAGTGCTTATTTCTTATCAAATAGCTTGAATTAATAAAATTGTATAGATATAAAACAATAATTTCTAAAATATGCGTGCTTTACAGATTTTAATTTGGTTTGGTCGTAAAAAGCACACTGCTAGTTTTTACTTTTGCAAAGAAAACTTAGTTTAGGAACAAATCCGTTGGAAGGAATATCTCTGATAAAAACTCACTTAAGTAGCTCATTCAAAGGTTTCTTAGCAATTTTGAAAATAAATTAAAAAAAGTTTTCGCAATGCTATGTGATACATCAAAGTGTAAACAAATGCCATTTGTTCATTAATTCACACTTCACATTAATTGTTCATAGATGTCATTAGTATAAGCTATGTTTAAACAATAGATGGTGCTAAACAATTATCTAGGTATTCTGTACTGAACAATTCTGTTATTCGGAGTGTCTTGCTAATATTCTGGCACCAGTACATCGCCAGTACAATTTCATCGCCAGTTGTTTTAGAATTTTTTTTCGCAGACATTGTGGTTTGTGAATATTTAGCGAATTTATATAGGTTACACCGGTTGATAAAAGGATTGTACTTTTATTTGAATTTGGAATAAAAGTGAACATTAATTTTAAAGAATTTACTTCTTTTTTCGCCAATTTCGCTTTACTCGTAAATTATTTTACGATACTTGTTAACCTTACGATTCCAGTTTTGTGATATTTGAGACGTGAAGATGTATTTTTCTCGAATTACAGAAATTCAGGAGTTTTAGTTGAAACCGAATGATTTGCACTAAAAAACTAGATGTATTTGACTTCCAGAGTGGTTTAATACTAAACAACGGGAAGGTAGTAGTCTGCCAGTAGCAACGAACTACGTGCACCTTCAAATTTGTGAGAGTGATATTTTCCTTCAATGGGTTCAATCGTTACAATTAAAGATAATAAAATAAAACTTGACCAATAGAAAAAAAAATCCAATAAAAGGTATACTGGAGTAAATATTGAACCAAATTTCTTTGTTTTCTTTACCTTTTCCTAATTGACCCACAGGTAGTGAAACATTGAAATATGAGTAAATGGTGTTCCAGTTACGGATGTAAAATAATTTTGCCAAACGTTGTTCCTATTAGAAGATTTTCCGAAAATATTTTGATGTTTTAATAAATGTTAAGGATATTTACCAATGATGGTGAAAAGGTTTAAAATCCACCACTGTTCTCTAACTTTATAATTAATTAAATAAATTCGAAAAAAAGTTATATTTTTCATAAAAGCTTTGACAATTTTTTTTAATCTTTTGCAAAATATTTTTTATACCATTTAATTAGAATTTTGATTTGAAATTGAGATTTAATCTATACAGCATTCGACCACAAAAAGAAAAATATTTTTCTAATTTTCCAATCATAATTTTTTTATTTTCTTTGAATGTCTTTTCTTTTTCTTCCTCTCCCGATTTGGTATTCAAATTAACCGATGACTTATATTTAAGTCTTAAATACATTATATCAACTTGAAGCATATACGTATATACGAGTATGTATATTGTGTGTGTGTGTATGTGTACAGTAAATGAAAAGAAAACAACAACAATATTAAATGTATATTAAGATAGAATGAAATAAGTATATTTTCTTATTATTTTACTTAAATAAAAAAAAAAAAAAAAATTACTTTGAATTTTTTGTGTATATAATAAGAGTCGGGAGAAATCTGTCTATCACGTCATTTTAAAATATGTGTACATATATTTATAAAGATATTTTTACAAATATAAAACCAAATAATAATTTTAATAATTAAGAAATTTGAATGGTATGAAACCTAGGTAGAGTGTATGTAACACAAAGACGTACATTTCTTATTACGCGGTGCGCGCATATATTACACGAAACAGCGAAAATGAAAGTAAAAAAATTATTTAAAGATGGTTATTAAACCTTGATCCTTAATTACATTTCACTTTTAGCAAGTTTTTTTTAAAAAAGATTTACGAGTAGAAACGATTTTTCGGGTCAGCCTGTATATAAATATAGATCTTACAATAGTGCACGTACACACAAATTTATTTGTTTTTCATTGAAAATTTATATACGATGATTATTAATTATAAGTATATATATATATTATAACAAGGTCTACAATATGTGCGGTTCAACTGTAACTCTATAATTTAATGTTTATATTGTGAATTAAAATTAACCACGACCATGGGGCTCCCCAATATAGACAACACTTTAAAAAAAAAAATTTACTTAATTTTTTTTTGTTTTGTGTTTAATAATGTGTTCTTAAAACCAAAAATAACTTTTCTTAATTTTTTTTTTTATTTTTAATTATTTATACCAAAAAATCAAATAAAATTTTTCCTAATGACGTCAAATCATATATGTATAGTACATACAAAAAAAAAATCAAATTTATATATTTTCAATACACAAGTAGAGAAGAAGTAGCAAAGTGCATTGTCGTCTTGTGTGAGGGAGTAGAGCTATTTCTAGTTTTCGTTTTTTTTTTTTCAAAATTTTAATTAAAATATAATAATTTAAAATTAACAATAATAATATGACAACCTTGGTTTAATTCTTTATGTCTTTTGAATCGCGAATAATTTTTTTTTAAATTTCATGAAAAAATTTTCCGTTAAAATGTTTATACGCTTATGATTTGCTAATTCATTTGACACAAAAACGTAGGTAATTTAAATTGGTCCAGTATTTAAAGGATATACATAATTTACATTATTATAGATTCTGAAGGTTGAATCTGTACAAATTGATGAGATTAAGTCACAATTACGAAAACACGTGACGACGATTGTTATTGATATTGTGGAAATAAACGAGAAAATTGCAAAAGTGTGACACAAAGTGTACACGCAAATTAAAGTTCGATTCAATATGGTATGTCAAAAAATCGATATGACGGTATGTAAGGTTCGGATTCTCTTTTATTTTTAAAAACGATTTCACTCAAAAAAATACCACTCACTCACTTACTCACTCAAAACATACATACGATTTTTAAATTTTTGTAATCCAACGAAACGTTATAAACTATTTCCCGCGCTATGCCATCACTAGCATAATTTGCATGTCAAATTAATGATAAAACATGATAGCTATCAGTATTATTATCACCACACTAATTGATAAGCTGCGAGAAAATGACATTTTTCGGGTAATTAATCAAACAGGTGATGAAATGCTAATTATATGACAGATCACTTTATGTGAGTGGCAATAGCAAAAAAACAAAACAAAAAAACTCATCACTAATTAGTATGACAGTTCTCATATATACATAACAAACAAAAAACTAACATTTCACTTCACAGATATTTTTGACATAACATCTTTCAAATTTGATAATTAACCTGTCAGATTTACTGAAGTAGATTAAGACATTAAAAAAAATAAATTAAGTCAAACAAAATATTATATTTACATTTTTTTTTTGTTTTTGGAGTTTAATTTTTTCTTGTAATTATTCCTTTAAATTGATTGTTTTTTTTTTCGTTTTTTTAACAGTTCACTTAAATTTTTCACTCACTCATTTTTATCTTTTATTTTCAAACAACATAATCATTTTAATAATTATTATTTATAAACCATAAAATTTTTTATACAAAAATTTATCACTCAATATTTTTTCATCTCAACTAAAATTTGCAAATAAATAATTTTTTTTTCGTACAATATCATAAAAATCACAAAATATACCAATACATAAATCACAATTTTCAATAAAAATCTAAAAATTTATAACTTTTCATTCATAAAGTTTATAATAAAATTTAATTTTGACAGTTCTTCATATAAAAATAACTTTTTCTTTTTCAAATAAAACAATTTCACATACAAATTTAATGTAACGGGGCCCTCCACATTAGCATATATACCGAACCACACGATACCGAAGTCAAATATTAACTGAAGAAATGATTTTTTTTTAATATGGAAGCAAAAAAAAAAAATAACAAAAAAAAAAAAAATGATAGTAATAATGTAATACACCAAATGAAATAAATAATAATAATAATAATAAAATAAATGAAAATCTTCGGAAGCTATCGGTATTATTTCGTTACGGTATCGCTGACATATCGCATCGGCGGATCACACACTACTCAGAAGAGAGCATATATAATAAAAATATTTGTTATTGTTGTTGTTTTATTTTTGTTTTACACACTTTACTACTCTTCGAAAAATCGAATCGAGTTGTTGGGTTTTGTATTTGTTTTGTTGTTGCTTAAAATATTATTATGATTTTGTTTTTATTGTTGTATTTCCATTTTACCGTATTTACGAACGAATACACTGCTAAAAAGCTTTATTTTTTTTTTGTGATTGTATGTATATTTTGTTTCGTATCAATACCATTAAAACGAGACGAAAAATTTTAAAAACGATGTATTCTCATTTCAGTAATTTTGGAGTACGAATTTTCTTATTAGTTCTCTTGCTAAAACATTTTTTAGAGTATGATACACGAATAGGGTTCGATGACTAAAACAAAAAAGAAAATAGTGCTAGATTGTAAATTATATAGCCATCTCTGTTCGACACGTAATATATAGTACCAATTTAAAATGTTACTCCGGTGCGATAGATGTAACATTGATATGTTTGTGTGTGTGTACATTGGTGAAAGACCAATACAGTAGTCCCTCGAAATGCGTGATCAAAATGTATTGGTATGATCAGAAACATAATCTAAATGCGATAAGAATGCATACTGTATTGAGTGTACAAAATCTGTGAGTGTTTTATCATCGTTTTTTTTGTGTGTATACGGCGCCGAGGGGTTGGGAAATTTGTTGTATGTTTATTTATTTGTTTGGATTCGATGAGAAGTGAGTATGCTATGCATGCATATGCGATACAACAACAATAACAACAAAAATAAAAAACAATAATAACGGAAGGTCGGGGTTATGTGTACGAAAAAGTGGGAATGAAATGGACTATGTAAATAGCATATTTCATTTTTTCGGTTCTGTATTTTGTTTTGTGCTTTTTTATTTTTTACATGAATATTTTGTGTGTACAGTAGTGATTTATTACATGTATCAGTTTACAGCAAATTATTGAAGTATGTATGGGAGAGCGAAAACATACGAAGCAATTTTCAATAAACGTGATTTTAGTGATAGCACGCTTTGGTGGAAGATCAGCAATAAGTGATAAGTGGATCGTGAAATTTGAGACTATATGAATTATAATTTAATCGCCTGATTTAGGTTATAAGGCATTTTGGAATTTTAACGTTTATTATGGTATCGGGGGAATTTTAATTTAGACAAATCACTTTGTGTGGTCTAAGTGTATTTATAGCTAACAACCATAGCGATTTATGTATAGCAAATATTCAAGTTGAAAGGTACTTTAAAAAGTTGTTTACAGAAAACAAATTTTTTTGTGAAAGTGTGAACTTGACGAACAAGATCTTTTGAAGTAACCGACACTTTCACATGTAACTAGATTAGATTACCGTGATCAAATCATTTCTATTAAATCAAACTAACAACTACTATAGGGAAAAAGTTCCTCAAAGCTGTCAGAAAATGCGATAGTGACGCCTTGTCAGCTGGAAAATAAATAAAAGGAAACAACTACCCTTAAGAAATTAGACAACTTTTGTCAGAGAAAATAAAAGCGAGAAGAATATTGCAGCAAAAACGAGCTCCTCAATAAAAAACTAAGTTGTACAATTTCACTCAACCGGTTTAGAGTTAAATTGGTACCGAGTTCATGGAAAATGATAGAAGTAATCATGACACTAAAACCTGGAGAAATAATTATAGAACAATTTTGGCGTTAACGGTTCTGTCAGTTACAGTTATACTCTTTAAGAAACTACTGATTAAAAGGTCTAATCCGAGTATCGAAAGGAACAACTTAATCTCAAATCATCAGTTCATGTTTTGCAACCAACACTCTACAGTAGTAGAAATAAAGAGAAAAACTCTAATCAACAATAAAAATTGTCTAATCAACAATATTTTTAGAGCTTTTGCCAATGGTAAGCATGATGGTCTAAACTCTAAACCATAAGTCAGGAAATAACTTACCATTTAAATTCGCCAAAATATAGAAATCATATTTGAAAGATATTAGATTTTCTTTCAGTTACAATGACTAACTGATATACATTTTATTCGACATAAAACTTTAAATTTAATTAAATTTTATTTTAAAGAAATTGACTAAACACTAAAACAATTGAATTAACAATTTTATGACAAAATACGTCATGGAATTACACGAAAATCTAACTTATATACATTTTATTCGACACAAAACTTTGAAATTAATTTAAATTAGTTTTAAAAATTTTTATTAAACACTAAAACAATTGAATTAACCATTTTATGGCAAAGTACAAAATGGTACTTTTGATGCAGCAAAATTGAAAACACTTTATTTTGATAGTTTAATAGTATTTATATTGTTTTGATGGAGGTTGAATTTTAAGAAGAATTATGGTATAATTTTTATTTGTCAGATTTGTTAAAATGTTTTCTGGAATTATTTTGCCTCTTTTTATTCGCTACATTCTTTATATCAGTTCAATTCTGGCGAGCTTACAATATTATTCTCGAATTTTGACATCATTCATTGAGGTTTGCTTCTAAACAACCCTTCCAGGCACAATATCAAGTAAGTGTATAGAAGTTTTCGTTGCATATTCCAGCATCTAGGTGATTGTTGAATTCGGTTATTCTTTTTTGCATTTTGGACGCTGATTTAATCGAGTTAAATGTTCAGATTCTCACTTCTCCTAATATTAAGTACGCATATTTTAAATAATTGTCATTCTGTGGGCATTCATTTTTGACGAGAGGTGGTCCTCGAAATCAAACAGTTTTATTTTGGGTCTCGCTTTTTTACAAAGTTTGAATCGACTTAGCTTATCAGCCTTGAACTTTACTTTCTGAATCTGTTTTTTTTTGGTTAGAGCCGATTTTACTCACGCGCTTGTGCCCAAGGGTTAATGATCTAAAATAATTTCAAATGTGTGATAATTTGTTGATTTTTAAAGACTTCGTTTAACATAAAAAGGTATTTTAAGCTAACTCTATAACAGGCACACTGGATCTTAGGAATCAACAAAAATTTTCATAAATCAACGAAAAAATAACAAACATTGACGGCCGAAGTAAGTAAGATCTTCCTCCCTTTCAATGTATCTAAATTAAAAATGATGATCTAGGAAGATGGATTTTAATTTAAGAAGTGGTAACCATACACTTTAGTCGAGCCTCTTCTTTGATTCTATTGATCAAAAATAAGTTTTTATACCATTTCTTTCAACTGAACCTAGCAAACGTCTGTTTTCTGACATTATTACTTTACTTATAGAATTTTAGCAAAATTGCCTTTTTAGAATTATATTTTTTGAAAATAAATTAACCATTTTAAGTGGGAACATCATTTTATCACGATAAACCAAAAATTTGTTATCTTTCATATTTAAAAAAACCTTATCTGGCAACATTGTATTGTGTAAATTGTTTGCACCAGTGTCTTTCAAAGTTTATTCATGCTGATTTACATTTTTAATTTGTATCGATATTTTAATAGTAACCTTTTGAGGATAAATGCTACGTGAGTCAATCATCCTTCCTGATAATGTGAATGGTATATTAGAAGCACTGTAAAGTTTGGCTGTCAGTTTCGCCTAGGACTAAAACTATAAAACTGTAATTTTTTTTTTGTCAAATACTAATAGAAATGAAGCTTTACTATATTATAAAGAAGTCGGTCAGGGAGAGGAAGTAGAGGAAATTTTAAGAAAAAGCCTTTTCACCATTTTTAAATTAGATCGTCTAACCAATATCATGTCCAATAAATGGGAAGTTATTGTTTTTCCCTATATAAAAGAAAGAATATTGTTTAAAATGCAAGAATCCTTATGACAAAGCTTACCAATTCCTGTCTAACATACGTGTTCCTGGATTTCTAGCAAGAATAATACTTGATCAATCAGGTGGGTTTATGGTCTGCCTTCTAATATCTAAGAACACCTTAAATAAGAACACCGTATTAGCATTCTCTAAAAGGAGGGCCAACAGTAATTGGTAGGTGTAGAGGTTACATTTGGCGTCGATAGCTCTTCGGATAACAAATTCAGATTCAGATTATAGATATGGTATTCCTCAGTAATGGCCTAAAAATCGTTTATTGTTATTACTATAAGATGACCTTGATAGTTATTATAAAAATACATTATAAATTAATTAAAAATTAAAAAATAAATTGAAATGTTCGCCTATTTACTTGTGCCTACCCGAGACTCACCTTATTTTTTTATTATGTATAGATATGTTTGTGTGTTTGTGTGTGTGGGTATGTACTTCCAGTTTGTTACTAAAAATATAAAATATGTAGATAGCGTTTCACTTGCTTTTCAACCTTCATAAAAGTAAAATTTGTATACACTTTTATTACAATGCGCACTTGAAGTAGTAATATGCGTGACATTCCAGCCTTCTCGCACTCTCTTCTTTAGATTACATATTTCACCTCTCCTATATCTAATCGCGCTATTTACCTACTTTGGATCTAATACACAATACCACATAAATATTTGATAAGAAATAAATAAATTGATTATTTGTGTGATGACATCATACATATGATTGATAACATAACCATATATTTATGTGGTCGATATGATTTTTATGATCGGTAGTGTGTTAAATTTTAAATACATATATCACTTTTTGATTTTCATGATTATCAAGTTAATTAATTATTTTAACTCGAAATATTTTTGGGAAATTTGTAAACGTATTTATGTATATACGTTTGTGTAAAAATGAGAGTGTTTTTTTTTTGTTTTTTTTTAGAGAGACTTTATTTTATATATTTATACATACATACGTACGTAAATACATAGTTATGGCTAAACTAAAATTACTATAAACACAAATCAACTATAATTAAATTTAAAAAACAAAAAAAATTATTAATTCAGACCGATTAAAATGTTGTGAAATTTATTATGTTACTGGGGTCTCGTTGATATACTGTGGGGTTCTATAATTTGTAAATACGACATACTGTGATTATCAGGTAAACGATTTTGAACCAGAGCTTCGTTAAACGTATGCATCTTACAAAAAATGAGATGACATTAACAATTAAAGTTTTCGCACTTATTTTATAAGTATGGCGGAAGCACCGATGTATTTAATCATGGTTATTTGTTTACCTGGCCTTATTTATCTTACGTAATAAGAATAATTATGTTATTTTTCCATTGGCGTCGTAAATTTCAAAATTTATTTATTTTGGCAAACGTATAACTATGTGAGCTGGAAAAAACTGGATTAGTTCGGTTTTAAAACTCTGTTCGACATTGTTCGATAAAATTAAAGTCAGTTAACTTATAAATTTCGGAATGCTGTAATTATAATTGTGATAATTTATGAACTGGCAGAAATCGATTAAAACTATATTAAGGTCTTTAATATCTAAAGTTTTTAATTTGTATCTATTTCAAACATTTGGCTGAATGGTTAAAACCCCTATTACAAAAGCCATTTTGGTTTGCACTAGTAAAAACGATATTGATAAAATGATATTGAAAACGAAATGCAAACCACCCGCGATAAGGTTTTTGAACTCACCCGTTCAACGTCACCAACTTCAAAAAGTATCACAATCACAAAAACTAACACAATCTACCTCAAGCACGGCTTGTTCTCCCTACGAAGCAAATAGATCCGGATCACGGTCTAATAGTCGTTTAAATTCTCCTCATCCTAGAAACAGTCAACGTCATCATTTCAGTCAGAGTCGCTATTGCAATGCAAGCCAAGTTCAAAATTATCCAAAGTGCTCTTACCGTTATTGTATTGGAAGTTGAGCTTGATATTGTCAAAAACGAATTTTCAAACAACCGCTTGTCATTAAAATGTAATAACACAAAACTGATATTCCTTTTTTTTTTTACTGAAATGTGTTCTGGGGCCGAAGCTCTCCCAACTCTTTCGCAGTTAGTTTTTAACTAACTACCTTACGCCGTCACCAGCCAAATTGAGGACGCACGAATACAGGTTCGATTTTAAATCCATCTGCACATTGCATTGCTCCAGCCAGCCTGCACTGACATGGACGATGGTTCGGCCCATGGATTCTGCACTCCAACAGGGGGTCATAGCTGTGTTCATCGTCATCACCGATCGAAATCAGGCGATAAAAAATCCCTTTTGCAACCCTCCCCCGTTGGGATTCGAACCCGGTACCTCCCGTCCCAAACACCGCAGCTTTAACCACTGCGTTAATTGCTCGGTACTTATATTCTTTACTGATAAACTTTTACAAGTTGATCTAGGTCTTCGTTAATCATTTAATCACTTATTCATAATGGCTTCAGTCAATCGTCTAATTTTTGGGCATACTTTTTTTAGTCTAAAACTTTTAGTCGATTCCAATTTAAATGTGGCATGTATAAGGCATGTATGAGGCATGTATGGATACGCCGACATTAAAATTATCATCAGTTACGATTTTGATGAATTTTCAAAAATATTATCAGAGTATCCATTTTTACTTTTACCACCAGATTATACAGCAACTGTTAAGTCCGATGTGGTTTACTTTATTCACACAAAACGATAATTACCAGTTGAGAGACTATACGCCGTTTATTTGATGATAATGTTGCTAAAACAGAATTATAATACATATGTTGGATTTAGGTAAATGTCGTTCATTATCATCACACGTCATCCGCAGCTTTACATATGGTCAAGACAAAAGATATCAATAATTCGAAACCGCATTTGTAGATTATCGCAAGCTGAATGCCTGTATCGTTCCTGATAGCTTCTCTGTTCCGCATATTTATGATTTTAATTTTCAGATTGGTGGATGCATCTTATATATATATATATACCTGTTGCACTTGAACATGTTCAAAAACCAGGCATGGCTAACCCCGTTTAGACATTAATAGTTTTTACAAATGCTCTTTTGTTTGATAAATGCATCCCAGACCTTTTTAAAGATTCTTCAACAACATTTTAAAAAATGTCGATTTCGTTTGTCAATACACTAACGACGTTTTCAGCAGATCAGAAGAAGATCTTTTGCATCTTCTATTTAAACGGCTGGTTGAATTTATCAAACAGTTTGATGTCTCGCAAATATGTCCAAAATAAAAAATACAAGCAACATTTTTTGTTGACCCACGAAATGCAATGAACCTTTTGGAGAAACACAAAAATCTTGGGCAGCAACTGCTATATATGCTAGTACATCCTAAAAACAATGCACGACTCTGTCTAAATACCGATGCTTGCGCAATTTACACCTAAATCCGAGAGAAGTTCTCGTCAAACCAGACACCTTGACTACGTTGCTTAGTTTACAACAGTGATACACCATATTTCTGAACGCAATACAGTTATTGCTGATTATTTAACGCGATCAACTGAAAATGCGGAAATAAGTTACGATACGGAATCGATGTTAATCGACTTGCTCAGTCCTAAACGAACGAAGAAGAATGGAAGTAATTGATACATAAATCAAATTTTCTAAAGTTAAAATTACGTCAGACATCGGTTAATGGAACAAAAGACGCAATATGGTGCGAAACATCAACAAATAAAATTCATCCTAACATCCCTCTGGAAATGAGACTTGAGGTTTTTCAAAAACTTCATGGGTTATTACAACCAGGTTTACGGGCTACACGAAAATTAATAAAAATGCGTTATTTCTGGTTTATGAATTCAGATATCAGTAACTGTGCTACAGAACACTGAGTGGCGATCGTTTTTCGACTTGTTTTCTCATTAAATCATTTATGTCACAATCAAGTTTAACAGCAGCAAACAGTACAAACATTATAGGAAGATGTTAGATATTTCAGATGAAAAGGTTACGAGGTTAGATGATTAAAGGCACTGGACGAAAGAGCTGATCCCAGAGACCTAATTTATGCACTAAATTGTAAACTGGATCTGGTGCTCTTGAATTTCTCACAATTTGTTGGTTCCTTAGTCATAAGAATCGATGCTCTAGAGGACTACCGTTACACATTCAAAAACACAATCGTACCAGCCAAAGATGAACTCAAGCATTAAATCTCATGTAACTACAACATCTGACTTGCGTCCACTATGTCCTGAACATTACCATCGATTATTCAAGTGCACTAAGTTTACAAAGATGCAAGTAGCACAAAGGCGAGTATTTGTGAAAAATATGATCATTGCTTTAATTGATTTATTGTTTCACTCCTTATTTCAACTAGAACGCTATCAAAACTGACAACCACCAAGTATATTTGATCCTATAGATTTGTCATATTTTGACCAATTTGAGCTATCCAATCCTTATTTTAATCATTCTGACGATATTGATATACTAATTAGATCAGATCACTTTTTTGAACTGTTGTTAGATTAGGACAAATTAGGACATATCCCAGGCTACTATCTTTCACATCATGGAATTATTAAACCTTCAAACACTACCACAAAACAGCGTGTTGTATTCGATGGTTCCGCCAAGAGAACTTTACCGGAAAATATCTTAACGACTGCCTAACGATATAACGAGGCCCTATACGCTTCAAGTTAATTTTTAGAATGGCCATCCTAGAGGATTAGTTGGGTTTCATGTATGAAAATGGGTTACCAATACAAACTAACTGATAAGAGACATCTCAGAATATAACCATGATTGAAATTCAAGAATAAACGTATGTGAAGGTCCTAGGCCTTCATTAGAATCCAAAGAGCGATTATTTTCATTTTTGCGTGACTCCAGCAACGACCTATTTTGACAAAGAGGATAATATTTTTAGAAGCCAATAAACTTTTCTATCCAATTGGATGGTCAGCACCTGTAATTATCACAACCAACATATTCTTTCAAACTTTGTGGGTTGAAAATTTAGACTGGGATGAACAATTACGACCAAACCTCACTATAAACATTGGCTGAAACTACGAAACAACTTACCACGATTAGATTGAATAAAAATCCGCTGATGTCAGTAAAAGAGCACATTCTATGGTCGTGTAATCTACAGTAGTTCAACCTAATGAAACAATTATTGTCAGGTTACTACCATCGAAGACCAAGATAGCGCCTGTTAAACAGTTATTATTACAAAGACCGGAACTCTGTGGGGATTTACTGTTAACCAATCCATTGATTGCAGGAATGCAGTAAAAAAAATCGTTTATGGATGTATTTAGTGTTCCAAGCATAAAGCCAGCAATACGAGTTAATCTAATATGATTATTTTTTAATATGGGAGTAAATTACGCAGGCCTTTTTTCAACTCACTGAACCATGGGAAGAGGGTCAAAGACATACAAGAGCTACATTTGCCTATTTGTGTGTCTTAGTAGTAAGGCTGTCCACTTAGAATTGGTCACTAATTTCACATCCGAAGCATTTATTGCTGCACTTCGAAGATTTATGGCAATAATAGGTAAAACTTTATCGGTGTCAAAAATCAATTAAATTAAATTTACCAATTTATTATAAAAACACTAATGCTTTTTTCGATTTTCTCAACAGAGACCACATAAGTTTCTATTTTATTCCACCAATATTCCCACACATTGGAAGTTTGTGGGAGGCTGCTATTAAATCTACCAAGCATCACCTCAAACGAAAAATATGTGACCATATACTTACTACAGATGAAATGATGTCAAAATTGCTGGACGTAGTACAGTGGGGAAAAGTAATAAATTTTATTAATTTTATTAAGACCCAACACTTACAAATCAAGAACTTGCCACAGTTACCGCTAAAATTAAAACATGCCTGAATTTGAGGACACTAAACATCAAATATCAGAAAATTGAAATGGCATCATGCCATTTGTGTTGGCATATTCTTTGATTAAAGCACCAAAACCAAATGTTCTGGTAGAAAACGTAACATTTATGCACAATGCATATCGTTGGAAATAATAAGAGACCATTTTGGAAATGATGATAAACCGAATACCAAGCAAATCATCAAAAGCGATATATGTGAAACCTCAATCAATTTGAACGTTCTAGAATTCACATTTAACCCTGACATATCTCCCATTGAGATCAGAATAATTAAATACTGGAAGATTTTTAACCAATAGTAACAAGACCTATTCACAATAACTCTTGAATATACAATATGTCTAGACATGAATACTATTACTGCAGTTTCACTCATATATCGGTAAGTACTCCAACACTATAACTACATCGTCTTTAACAACAAGAGTATTTGTGAGCTACAATTATTGGCCTCAGTTAAGATTAATTATGACCAAGTTTTAGAACGGTTGTTGAGAACCTTACGACGTGGCAACTGAATTGTCTGTGAGCCGACTATAGCTACATTTAAAGTATCGTAAGTTTATCAAGAGTAATTTCGGTCTTTCGTTTCTACCTGTAGTCAACTTTTTCAGAAGAGGTCAATTTGACAGATCAATAATATATCTGAAATAATTATGCGGACAACCCATTTAAACAGAGTTCAGCAATTTAATTAAAAGATAAGTGAAACCAAAACTATGCAGCTTACATACATTAGCAAAGTTGCACCGTCCAGTTTTGAGGTGCATGACTCTTTTCTCGATGATTTTAAATCATTTTTCCTCAACAGAATATGTATGTTTATCACCTAGTAAAACATTAGAATTTTAGCAATTGCAACCTATTACCACAAAATTAAAATGTTAAAAAGGTACCGAACAAAATCTAATGATAATAGAACTAAACATATAAAAATTTGATTAATGAAAAGAGGTCCAAATATACCAAAAACTCAAATGTCAAACTATACCACAAAACGGTATTTTGATATTTCGAAAATTAGGTGCTATCACCATCATGTTTTGTACCCATTAGTAGCGCCTAAAACAGACCAACAAATTTCAATAAATTCAAGGAAACTTGTGGCTTTTGTAATCACACAATAAATTTTCAAAACCAAAGTCAGTAAAACGCAAAATTTTCATTTCATTTTATATATGTATGTATTTTTATAAAAAGAAGAAGAAGAAGAAACTCGGTAAAAGTGTAAGTAAAAAGGTTCAAATGGCACCCAAAAAAAAAGAAAAAATTAAAAACAAACATACAGACGAAGACCGAAAATTGGTTGAAGAAAAACGAAAAACGGTTTTCAACAAAACACCATCCACCCAACAACAAACAAGTAAAAACAATAAATTTTTTTTCCTTTTTCCTTTTTGTCTATATAATAAAAGTAAAACACAATAAAGTGTTGTTGTATATTTCCAACAAGAACAGTATTTTCTGCTTTTCAGTTTGTGTGTTATGGAACAAGAGAATTTTCTTTATTTTCCTTTAACATTCAACCAACCACAATCATGAAACATATATACAACACAACAACACACCAGCAAATTATTAAACAGAAATTTTTATTTTTCCGATTTTCCGAACGAACATTTTTACACGCGCAAAAAAAAAAAAATGAAAAACCACCAAAATGATAAATGAAATACAAAAAAAAAAAAAAAACATTTTACCATTCGTAAAATCAATAACGAAGCAATTTTCTTTTGTACAATTTTTCCCGCCATTAAATATGAAAAATCATACCATATTTTCCATTTCGTATATACATACTCGTATATTGATATTTATATACGTATCCTTTAAGTTCTGACGCCGTTTACTTAAGCAAATAAATAATCGACAATAATTTCGGATATGAGGAAAATGGTGGAAATTTTTTATTTTATTTTTTTTCCCAATTTTTAGTATGTTAAATCACTCGAACAAAACTGTAAATATGATATAAAGCCATTGCATAAATTAATCTACTCTAACTATACGTAAAACTATGAACTCAGTACATATTTATATATATGTAGTTACACTATGAGTACACTGTTAAAATATAAAAGAGTCGTAAATTTTTAATCTCAACAAAAAAACCGTAACAAAGTACTAATAAACCAATACCCGAAAAAACCTCACCCCATTATGATGAATATTACAAGTACTAAATGGTTTGATCAATCAAAGGACACAAATAAAAAAAAGGAACAAAAACAACAAGTATCTAGTGTAACATAGATTGACTGTTGATTATTGACGATGATACAATGATGACAAGGTTAGCTCTCCCATCATACAGATTTCACTTCACATTATACTATGTATTCGTGTATGTGTGTGGCATATGTATGCACGAATAGAATATTATATAAGACAGATAGCCCTTAGTTTACGTAGTATATTTGTCCTAATACAATACCAGAGGTCTGAAAATAACAAAATATATTCCTTCAAAACAGGTATGAAGTTGACATTTTTCAATTCATCCTGTAGTTTCGCTGCATCCTTCTCTATTCTATCTTACCATCCTGAAAGTTCGCAGTGACCAGTACGCCTATACCAAACGTTTAAGGTTCCTCACTGCATTTGGTATTTAACATTTTTTCTAGAGAAATTGATGTAGTCTAGCCAGCGTGCTCGCTGTCCTTTTCCACCATGAACGTAATCAGAAATTGTCATCAAATTTCTGATCTCGTGATTGAAGAGTACTCGGTAAGTGTTTGGGCCATATATCAAGCGCAAAACACAGCGTTTAAATGTCATCTGCTATCTCTTTTACTCATCTGTCAGGACTTAGGATCCAACTCGTACACAAAAAGCACGAAAAGCACGGTTGCCAGTGGCAACGGATGGTGGACACCACTAATAATATTTATCAATTGTCTTGGTCTCTAAAATCTGTGATCATACATTTTATTTTGGACTTATTGATTTTGGACTTACTGATTTTTGGATCCAATACTTCAACACCGTTGCCTCATTTAGTCCAATTGCACAGATGTTCTCTGCATATGTCAGAACCTGAACTGACGGTATACGATGTGGTTATAAAATGTTTCACTTTTGCGAAAGATACATTTTAACATTGGATTTAAGAAAATCAGGGATAATACATCTCTCTGTCGTATACCAGTGCATTCAGCATTCGGTTATATCGATCAAGCACTTGCTGTTGATTTATTTTGTTTTGTTGGTTACCAATTTTTACGTATTATTGAGAAGCGCATCTTTCCGAAACAATATTTCTTGCAAATTTCAATTGTTTTACTTATATCTAAATCTGTCTCGATTTTTTTTTATTCACTTCATAATTAAAAGGTTTATTCTCATCTTAAATTGGATAAAATTTACTATATTCCAGTACTACAGTTTTTTAGCAGAAATGGACCAGGATTACATTGGGTTGTAATCTCCTAATCCTTTTGCCATACCAAAATTTCTATACCTTATAATATATCGAATTTTGCGTATCGTAATTTTTCCTCTAGCAGTAACGTTGCATCTGGAAACAAATTGCGTGTGAATGAGTTCTTCAAGTTCCTTTGGCCTCATTTAGTACTTAACCCAGTTCTCTTGAAAATAGACTATCTAACCACATTCAACAATTTCAACTTCCTTTAATTTTTAAGATTCTTTCTCTGTCTATTGACCAAACAATAGGTATCTAGATAACCTTTATGGACCACGCAACAACAACTCAACAGCCTCTTTATTTGTAATTCCGATGCTGTCACTTACCTTTATTGTCGCCTCAATAATATTAAATTCCGGATCCTCCCCAATAATTTACATGAGCTGTTGCTGCCAAATCTGATTCCTCTGTTGGTTTTGTTTACGTATATTCTACCACATATTGTGGCCATGAATATTCTTCGATGATGACTTATGAAAACTCTCAACATCTTTCCATTTTAAGTACAGGATATTCAGGTATGGATTCCAAACTTAATTATCTTGTATTTAAAATGAAAAGATGTTGAGGGTTTTCATAAGTGTGGTTATTTTTAAAGCATGTACATATGTGGTGGTGGGCTTGGAGTTTGATGTTGTCAGAAACCTCTGATGAGGATATTGACATAAAAATACAAATTAGCTCATAGGATGCTTTGTAATCTGTACCTTGTGCATCTTAGTTGCATTTTCTAATCTAACTAATTAATATACCACCAATAAGGGATGAATTTGGTCAAATCTTAACAACAGATGAAGCACACTTGAAGAGATGTAATAAATATTTCGAAGAGAACACCCTCAACAATACACAAATTTTTGAATTAAAAACTTGCACCCTTAACGAAACTAGCAACACCCATCCACCAACGGAGCGAATTTTACCAGCTGAAATATTCAAAGGGGACATATCCACAATTACAAGTGTTTTTCCCAAGAAAGGTGACCTGAGAAAATGCAAAAATTGGTTAGGTATTTTCCTCCTCAACACAAGTATAAAGATATTAGCAATGATCAATCTGGACCGAATTTTACCGACAGTTAACTCGAAACTTAGGAACGCGTCAGCTTGACTTCAGACCAGGACGAAGTTGCACTGATCATATCAATACAACACGCATCATCATAGAGCAATCTAATAAATGGAGTTCACCATTCATCTAATGAATGGAACCTACTCTCCGTGGACTTCGAGCGTGCATTTGACACAATACACAGGAACGCCATATGAAATATGAAATGAATCGAACTCATCCAAGATATGTACAGTGATGCAGATATTGGAGCTCAATACAAAGGCAAACAAAGTAAATTCTACAATGACAACCTAAGAGTAAGGCAAGGATGCATACTCTTGCCACTTGTGTTCCTAGTAGTAATAGAAAGTGTCATGAGAAAATTAGACAGCGCGTCTCCCAATAGCATCCAGCTAAAGAGGTTGGTCTTAAAATAAATATCAAGGAAACCAAGACGCTGAAGCTAAACACATCAATATCAACACCGATGTAAATATCAACTACGAGAAAGTAGAATAGGTTAATGAATTCGTGTACCTTCACTGTACACTAGCAAAAACGGGTGGCCCAACAAAATTAGAAATCTTGAGATCCTAAGGAAAACAAATCAAATAGTCATTGAAACCTAAATAATAAAACGCAAATGGTGATGCATTCACCACACGCTAAGGAAGTCACCAAATGATGTCAACGCTCAAGTGAACGCTCAGCTGTTTGCTGACTTTAAAGTCTGTAACCTTCAACTAGTCATGGGGCTAATTTTAAAAACTACAGTAGTTGTTCACGGATTACCTTATTATTCCCTAGGGTTGGTAACTGATTTCATCGTGGAAAGATTCCACGGAATATAGATTTATTTGGGCACATAACTGAAATATTCCCTATCGGCATATAGATAAAAGAAAAATTAACTTATGATTATCGATGCTTTTTTGTAGATGAACATGTCAAATATGATTTAGAGGTGTTCATCGTCGCATTTTAACCGTCGCGACTTAATCTAGTTATGACCGCCTTATGCTAGAAGGTATAAAACATTCCTATTACCCCTAGCATTGAAGTCATCATTACCACTGTACCATTCGACTGCGTATAGTCCTCATGAAAGAAGTCAGGAAAGTCAATCGACTTTAATTCGGATTACGTAAACCGAGTGACATCTGTACACAAACCAAAACTGAAAGCAAGAATATATAACAGAGAAAAAAACAGGATATTTTTAATATTCTATTTGTATTTGTATTAAAGGATATCACAAAGCGCAACAACAACAAAATGTAAAAAATTTTGTTGCCATATTTGTGTTTGTATTAAAATGGTACAAAAAAAGGGAAAATTATATCCTGAATTGATTGTCCTCTTTTTTTTTTTTAATTTTTTTTTGTGTATGTTATTCGTAAATCCTTTTTGGTATCTATATACATACGGAGTATCATTGTGTGTTCGTTTAGTTAAAATGCGGATGTGTTAGTAATTTATAAATTTTGTATTATTGTATCATGATGCCACACAGAAACAAAACGAGTGAGAGAGGGTAATCGTAACAAAAAGGGATCAGAATAGAACACAAAATATATGTACCCGAACGTACGAAGGATAAAAACGATTCTATCCTCGAAAATATCATCTACATATGTATGAATGTTCGTGTTTTGGGTGAATTTTTATTATTATTTTTTTTGAATATGTGTCTGTACATACACACAATGACATACCACACCGGTGGGTGACAACAAAGTAATAAATATAATGGAGTAACAAATCATGGGATATACGTGAGAAGGCACTGTGGATGGATAAATATTGTTATTTTCCGTTGTTTTTCATTTTATTATTATTATTGCTCCACGATGTTGTTGTTGTTGTGCTCTCGTATACGAATGTATATATGTATATATACATATATACGTTTGGCTTTTCACCTAAATTATTAAACTGAAGAAAATTCATGAATTTATACACAGCACACAAACTCACTCACACTCACCAGTATATAATTTGTTTTCCATACTGTATTAAATGTATATGTATACGTATAGATATATAATTTTTAGAGCTTTCAAGGAAACTTTTACATAGCTTTTTCTCACCCGAAAAACAAAAAAAAAAAAAAATTAAAATGAAATGAAAATTATTTTAATTAGAATCGAGGAGGATGATATGAAAATATATAAATAAATTTATAGGGATAGAATTAGGAAATGGGAAATTGTTTTTTTTTTGGAATTAAAATATTTAAATATTAATGAAATTCTGATAATACGGGATTGGTTGGTGGTGTGCGGCATTCGATGGTTAAATTGATCGAAATGTAAACCGCGTAATTTTTTTTTCGGAAAACTCATTCAAGCCGAAAATAAGAAAGGTCAGGAATTTTTATTTTAATTGAATTTAGTATGTGTGTACCTACTGTACTCTAATATCGTATAGGTGAAATATACCTTACGTTTTTCTATCTCGTCGACGTTGTCTTTTTTCTACTACAACACAAAAAGCTAGCAACAAAATAAATTAAAACATAAGAAGAGAAAAGTTTTTCCAAGATATCTACAACATGTACATAAGAAAAAAAGAAGTCAAATTTACAAAACTTTAAGAAAATCAAAAAAAAAAAAAAACGAAATAAAAACATTTGAAATTCTCGAGAAAATGAAAGGTAAAATAAAAGAGAAGTGGGTGGCTTTTCATTTTATTTTTAAATTTGGGTGGCGGTATGAGGGTTATTCAGTATTTAGGAGGAAGGAGTGAGAAAAATTTAATAAAATTTTATCAAAAATAACAACAACAAATTTGTATTTAGGGTTAAATATGTTGATGTTAATAATAATGATATGATAAAGTAAATTATGTTTCTTGCCTACATATGTATCTATATACAGATTATATGTGTATATTATAAGGTAGGTAGTTTTTAGCCCTCATTTGTCGGTTTATCATCGATCAGTTTATGTATCGACAGTTTATATCGAGATTTTAATGGTTTTTACACTTGTTTGTAACTTAATTAAAATATGTCGTCTTAATCGTATGTGCATTGAAATCATAATGGTTTCTAATCCAAAAATCTAACTAATGCAGCCTAAACCACTATATCAATTAGTTAATAGCATTTGGTTGATTCTTATAGTTCTGATCACGAATCATTAATCACCAAGAGATAAATAAAAAAAATGCAACAAAGGCGAGTTTGATAACAAATGTTTTAAACCGAGTAAATTTTTCTGGAAATTTAAACCATGCCAGATTTTCTATAGCCTTTCCACAAGTACAATTCGATCTCTGGGATATGCTGTCTCGAGATACATCGTATAAAAAAGAAGATAACTCCAAAAGACAGTTTGGATGAAGTTCCTGTAACTATCCTGAAGGTTTTGTTATAAGTGCTCATCATTTATATCTTTTCTCTCACAATAATGTAAGAAGTTCCAAATTTTACTACAAATTGAAAGAAGTAAAGCAATATATTATAAATCTCTGAGAAGAAGATTTATAATACTTGTAGGCATGGATCATCAATTGGTCATTACAAAGCTAAGATGACAGTTTTTGTACAATTTAGGGACCATAGGAAAACAAATCGTACTTTTCAGCTATGAAGGTCTGTAAACTATGATGAAAAAGCACAATATCAATATTTTGCTAGCAGTTTAGCATTATGAAAACCACTTACTACCAAACTGATGTGAACGCGCTATGTGCGGGATTCAAAACTTCGGTTGTCAGTGCTGCCCAGGCGACTATGTAGACGAAAACAGCGTGAATGTTGTAAGGCTGAAGTCTTAAGAGAACAACATCTCAGCATTGAGCGCAGTTCACGTAACTTAAATAAGTCACCCAGCTGACAAATACAAAAATATAAATTTCCATGGTAACATCGATGCTGTCCTCGATATTTGGATGGAGAACTATCTTTTCGACCAAATTCGATTAGTATGGCAAAGCAAAGTTATGCCTGATGAATGGAAAGTGACCGATGCATATTATGTGCAATCGGACCAAATGGCAACAGCTGTATAAAACAACTACAGGATCCAATTGCTCGATTCTCGGTCTTCATTGGTCTCAAAATCAATGAGTCCATAAGAACATTTATGATTACTGGTTTAGAGTAAAAATTACATTACCTTGGGTCCCTTGTTATACATGATAATTGTGTAAAAAGGGATAAAAAGCGCGTCTTGCCGTCAGGAATCGGGATTATATATGTCTTACGTCCACTGCGCTAAAGTCTGAATACCTTGCAAGTGGCGATCAGCTGAAGTTGGGTTGTCTAAAATATCACAAAGAGCGCGATCGGAATCTAATCCAATGGGGTCAGTTGATATGGTACGGGCAAGCAATGGCCTATAAAACCAGTTTGTTTATTTTAATATTCAAATCACAACAGGCTACATAGTAAGTGAACTTCTGCCAATACCATGGATCCTGAGTGGGACCAACTATTGCTAAATAGAGGGAACAGCTTCCCTAAGAGCACGTTAATGTTGAGATCACCAACTCTTAAGGTTCCAAATGTAAGTAGTTTTACACTACAATTAAAGACGGCAGCGGCAGTTGTGACTGCGTCCCATGTTCCTATTACTAATCCCCAATCTGAGGAAATAATCAAAGCTCTAGCCGAGTGACAAGAAAGTAAAGAATTAAATTCAGCAATTCAATGGATGCAGCAACATATTCCACTTCTTGAAGAGGAAGTTAAAAATCTTAAAAATAACCGAAAGATGAACTATCAAACTGGGCATGAAGTTTTATGCCAGGAAAATAATAAAAAAGAAACGAAAGATGGAAATCTAATCGAGTACCAAACCGACATGGAAATTTAGAAACCAAGCGGATAATCAGGAAATCAAAAAGAGCTTTATAAAACCAAAAAACACAAGAAGTAAGTTCTTCCAGTAAAAGGAAAGCTAAATTGTCTCCAGAAATGAGCACCAGTGTGAACACATTGGGAGCAAAGGCAAACCAAATACTAACTATCAGCAATACCAAGAAAGAAAAACGACCACCACCAATCAATATAACACTTGTCGATAAATTAAGCGTTATCCAAGAGTTAATGAAATAAGTGACAGAAAAAGAGTAAGAGAACAAAACACTAAGAATATGAACCTGGAATGCTCATGGACTTCTACATCATCTTCCAGAGCTAGAAAGCTTTTTGAATACAGAAAAAATTGATATATGCTTAATAGCAGAGAGCCATTTCACTAGAAAGCGCTAGGGGTGGAGCAACTTTCTTCATCAGAGAAACCATCAAACACTTCAAAGATGTCAAACTCGAAATAGAGACAATGCAAATTGCATCACTTAGCGTGCAATTAAATAATTACATGAACATGTGGGTTGCTGCGATATATTGTTCACCAAGGCATTCATTAACTTAAAATGGATGATTACCTCATAATTTTCAAAATGACGGGCTCAAACTTCATCATAGGAGACTTCAATGCTAAACATAGGGGTTCAAGATTAATATCACCTAAAGGTAGAGACCTTTTGGAAGCTGGATATTAAATAAACTGTGGGTTTCTTTCAAATGGTATTCCTACTTATTGGCCAACGGACACAAACAAAATACCAGACGTTATTGACTTCTTCATAGCTAAAGGTATTTCAGAAAATTATTTCCATATTGAAAATAATGAATCAGACTTAAGATCAGTAAAACAATAATTGAAAAAGAAAACCCACCAAGGTTAATAAGCGGAAAGACTAATTGAGAAACCTTTACCCACTGTTAATTGAGGAAAGTATTGATCTTTAACTACCAATCACAAACCCCAATCAACTTGAAGAAGAAGTAGAGCTGCTCATAAACAATTTTCAGATCGCAGCATGGAAAAGCACCCACTCCTCCTGCCGAAAATAAAGCTCACAAGAATGAAACCTATACCCTAGAAATAAGAAACTTGGTCAGAGAAAAGCGAAAAGCTCGCAAAATCTGGCGTTAATACAAGAAATCGCTTTGCTTCAACAAATATTTAAAAAGTCTGTCTGGCCACAAAGAAAGTGAGTATTCTTCACAGAAAATTACAATCAAAAAAGCAGATTCTACTTGGCCCAAAGGTAAAGCTGATATTTTTGCTGAACATCTGGAAGAAACGTTTAAACCTTCAACTAGACAAATAGAAGATGAAAATACCTTTCTAATGCAAAAAGAAAACGAGTTAGATATACGACCAGTTATAATTAAAGAACTCAAAATGCAATCAAACATAACCTAAATGCAAAAAAAGCTCCTGGATCTGATTTCATTACAGGCAAAGTTATTAAAAAGTTGCCAGAAAAATGTCTTAAGAAGTTGCTACACATAATCAACGCAGCATTTAGAATAAAATATGTTCCTTAGCAGTGGAAAATAGCTGTAGTTATTATGATACCTAAGCCTAATAAGCCACCTAATGAGAAAATGTCTTACAGACTTATATCTATATTACCATCATTGTCTAAGCTGTTTGAAAAATTACTCGTCAAAAGGATGAAACCTCTGATTGAAGAAAGATACCTATTACCATCTCACCAATTTGGTTTTAGAGAGAAACACTCCATAATAAAGCAGGTACACTGAGTAATTAACGTGATTGAGAAGACGCTTGAAAACAAAAAGGTATGTTCTGGAGTTTTCCTTGAAGTTGCCCAGGCCTTTGATCGAGTCTGGCATCGAGGACTGGAATATAAATTACAACGCTTCCTCTCTAGCAGTTCTATGAGATAGTAAAATCATACAATAAAGGGAGATATTTTAGCGTGAAATATGAAGGAGAGTTCTCAAAACTCAAGAGAATTGAAGCAGAAGTACCACAAGAGAGCGTGCTGGAACCAGGTTTGTATTACCTTTATACGACAGATATACATATTACTAGAGAAACAGATATCGCAAACTTTGCGGATGATTCAAGCAGCCAATTACAGTCCACTGTCAATGAGATTGTCCACTGGACAAAACAATGGAGAATAAAATTAAATGCGCTAAAATCAGTTCATACAATCTTCACCTATTCAAAAGTAGATCTCCTAATTATTTACATAAATAGGCAGGAAATACCACATGCCAACACGGCAAAATATCTGGGTATAAGGCTCGACGCCAAGTTAAAATGGAAAGAGCATGTCAAGAAAAAAAGGCAAGAACTGGATATAAAGTTCAGAAAAATGTATTGACTCATTGAAAGAATCAGTGAGCTTGCAATTCACAATAAGCTGCTTTTATACAGGCAATTACTTAAGCCTGTGTGGACTTATGGCATCCAGCTCTGACGAGATGCACAAAGAAAACTAATGTTAAGATTATACAAACATTCCAGAACAAAGTACTACAATGCATTGTCAATTCACCTTGGTTTATTAGAAATGATAATCTACTTGGAGATCTAAAGATGGAAACCATCAACGAAGAAATCACAAAAAAATGTCAAAAAATATATCCGGCCTTTACAACTCCATGAAAACACTGATATTCAACATATATACGACGCCGACAGCGTAGGTACAAGACGGCTAAAAAGAACGAAGCCGCTTGATTTAGTTCCTCAGGACTGAAATTTGCTGATGTAACCGGAAGAACTGAGCCCAATGAGAGTTACTACTGTGTTATAGCCCAACTAACAGAGAATTAAAATAAGAAAGAAAAAATACTAAATGAGTTTTAACAGCTTAGTCGTAATAAAAAAAAAAGTTCAATTTTGAACTAAAAATGTCTGTAAAATAGTATCTTTTGGTTCAAAAAGAAACCCCCTTTGTGTATAAAATATAAACTCGATAGTTTGTACTCTGATAAAAAAAGTTTTATTTTATTTTAAATAAAAAGTCAATAATTTTCTGATCTGATCAGTTACGTATTGGTTTTTGAACTGCTCTGTCATTCCACCACACTTGGTGTGTTCAAGTGTTGCCTAAATGACTAAAAAAATATAAACATTGTTTACAATGAAAAGGGACGACATTTGCTTTGTTTCATTGATATTTCGGTTTCGAGCTTATGAGAATATGTGAATTATATTTGATATACAAATTAAAAATGATCTCTTATTAGTATTACTAATCAGTCATCATGCAACTAGGTTTTTATACTTCTTATGATCACGTTGTTCTAGTGAATTATAAGCTATGAATTATAAAAAAATTGTTTATTACACCTTCGATGCGTTCAATTTTTTAATAAGGAAAAGTTAATCTAACTCTTATGTTATTTTTTGAGTTGCGAACCACTATGGACAATTTTAAATATTTTATGTTCTAAATTTTAAAATTTAAGATAAATTAAACCTTTTATGTTTAAATTTATTATGACCAAATATATCATTTGTTTGCACTTAAAATTAAACTGTTGGAGCTTACTTTATTAGTTGCCAAAACAAAAATCAAATCTGATTTTTATTTTATTTTTTATTTTCTTTAATGGTTTACTTTTAATACCAAGGTCATCTTGTATGTTGTTGTTTCGAATATACCATCGGACGTTTTTAATACTTTGAAGTATTTTTGCTTGTGTTCTTTGCAGGAGTTCTCTATTTGAAGTGCTGGTAGATCCCCACAACTGAATTCCATAGGTCCATATGGGCATAATTATCACTTTGTATAGAAACACTTTATTGCATAAAGATAATTTTGAATTTCTTCCTAGTCAGTACATTTTCGAAAAAGTTATTTTTATTTTGTTGCGCTTCGCTTCGATATGATTTTTCCTAGTATTTAACTTTTGTTTGTTGAGGGATATTTACACCATTTAATTTTACTGGTGGGCAGGTGCATTTGTTCAAAGTGAACGTGATGAAAGTTAATTTACGTTCGGTCACTTTTATTCGCCAGTTTTTAACCAATACTCAATTTTGCACAGATAATTTTGCAATTCGCTTGAGGCAGTTTTTGTGTGACATCAAGAGGGCCGTATCATCAGAAAATGTTGATTTTATTAACTATTTAGTAAAAGGTAGATCGGCTGTGTAATAAGTACAACATTGGCCCAATGACACTGACATTTAAGCAGTAAATTGTCATTTAGGCCAGTAATTGATTCATTGTGTTTTACTAAGAGCTACACGTTGTAAAATGCTTGTGCAACATTCGGAAAGACAGCAGAAAATTACTTCTTTTCCTCAAAGGAATGTTTGATTATAAGTACTAGCTCTATGATTCCATGTTGACTTCGGATTCCAAATTGATGGTCTAGAATAACCTGTCGCTCTTCCAATACTGGTTTAAGTTTACTTAGTATAATTTTTTCGAAAAGCTTCGATATTGTAGGATATGACAATATGTGTGTTTCATTTTTCACGGTCTTTTGAATCATTGTGATAAGGGAAATTTTCTATTTCGCTTCTTGCCTAATTTCCACATATCAGTCTAATCGGTGAGTTAGAATTAACTGATTCTTTTAATGTTTCTTTGCCTTCCACAAATTGTAATCTGTTCTTTCGGTTGCAGAAAGTTCACTTAAATAATTCTGTAAAGCCTGGTTTTGCACTTCCTTTAGTGCAATTCTTAGAGTTTTAATAGCGCGATTAAGCTTCCACTTTAATAAAGGAGATTTTGATTGTTGTAATTGCCTCAGAGAAGATGTTCCTCTGATTAAATAAGAATCTTTTATTTATTTGTTGGTCAGTTGGTGGGTTGACTAGCTGATAAGTAATCTTAACTCTGTTCCTCAATCTCGTCAAAAAGTTGTCTGCCTTTCGGCGATGTTCGTCTTCGCATTCCCCTGCAATGAATTTATTACCCAACTGGTTAAAGTAATCCATGAACTGTTTTTTAGCGTGTTTTGGAGGACAATATACTGCTGATATTACACAGTCCCATACCATTCCTGCAGGCAGATGCTCGTTGATTGAATATGTTTTTTCTCGTTTTATTAAGTTCCTAGTATTTTAACCTCCTCTTAATCAGGATAGCTGTACCACCATGTGCTTTGCCGTCCGGATGCTTAGTGTCATAAATTGAAAACTCATTAATTTTGAAATAGTTCTTATTTGTAAAGTGTGTTTCAGATATTAACATTATGTCAATATTGTGCTCAATGAGAAATGCTTAAACCTCGATTGATTTGATTCGCGTCATCATATTCATATTTTGCATCTTAAAATTCATGTTTCTCTCCATCATTACCAAGAAACTTTATTTTATATCGGTGAGCTTGTTTAATGCTAAAGAGATATTTCCTTCATCAATATTTTGCACTTTTGGAGCAGTTCCTTCCAGGATACTAGCATATGAGACTCCATGATGTACGTTACTGTTTACGGTTGCGTTATGATTTTCACCTTGAATGTTGTTGGGCGAAACTTCCTATACATTTCTTTTCTCTCGGTTGAGTGTACATTTTAAGCATACGCTACTCTTCTCGCTGCCTCTATAGAGGGCGCCCTCTATAATTTGCCATGATTTTCTCCGCAGAAGTATCGGCTTTCACAGAAGTATTGGTATTGTTTTTGCTGCTTTCGTTGAAATTTTGTAGTTCCCCGCAGATAACACAGGCATCGCTCAACAAACAATAAGCTTTAGTCTTGGAATTTAATACGCCCAGTTCTTTTTCTGGGTTACTCTACTGTGGTTCATCTATGCAAAAGATATTTCAAGATATATATTCCATGCTCTTATTTTGTATTTTTACTTTCTACTTCCAACTCTACGCGGAACAATGGTTGAGGCACCTTTTCTCTATTAAAAATGTTCGTTATTGTGTTAGCAAAAAGCCTTTATCAATAAGAGCATTGTTTATCGCTTACCACAAAGTAAGATATTTTATTACAACCTCGTGTCAAACAAAAATTTCTTTCACTGTGCTAGTCATGTTTCTTGATATGCCAGCATGTGCGATAATTTCTTGGATTCTCTATTGGCGGTACAGATAATCCGGCTCGAAGGACAACAGTTGGCGCGATGTGGTTGCTTCGATTTTGTGGATCCTATATTTTTGCAATTTAACACATTCAACAAACCTCAAGAAAGCTATTAATTATTGTGTAAAAGTTCAAAAAGATACGATCCACAAAATCGAAGTAATCGCGCAAACACCCGTATCCGCTACCTGGAGACGTGCCTAGTAGTTGGATAGAAAATATTATTATGATTAGCAAACGAATTTGACAGCCAATTTTTATAATCTTCACATTTTAGTGGGCCGACGATTGTACAACTCGTGAACTAAAATTACAGGATTGGATTTTTATTTGTAATTTTACAGAATAAGTAATTTTAATGATGCAACGAATATGTGTAATTAATAATTGAACAATAAATAAATTATTATTTTTTGCTTGATAGTCCCGGAAGTCCCGGAACTATATGTGTTGATGTTAATATAATTGTACATGCAGCCCTTATTGTAGTTGTGTTACCTTTGGTCGCTCTCAACAGAATGGCCGATCACAAAATGATTTTTTACATAGAAACATACGCTGACATACTTACGATGATGAAGTATGCGCGTAGTCGCAAATGGTATAATCTACTCGTATTTGAAATAAATGCACTATAATTGTTTTTTAATTTCTGTACTACTGTCAATTGTTTCCAATAACAATAATAGAGAATATTAAATGTGCAGTAGATTATTAAGTAAAATTTTGTGTAAGCGATTTATAATGTATGGAGTGGAAATATAATTTAAGATTGTGACCATGAGTGGTGTGCTGATGCCAAAATGCCTCCCCTAAAACAAAAAATGGAAAATTAAACAATTTTTTTTTTTTTTTAAATCTGCATCATCCAAAGGTAATTTGAATATTTTACCAATCGGTCTTTTGAGCGTTGATGATTTGGTTTGAATGGTGACCACTCCATCCGGTGTCACCCCATCTCTTCCTGGATGTAATTCGATCACTCCTCCTAGCGGCCACGCACACGGTGGTGATTTGTTGACATATATTAGAACAACCTCATTCATTTTCAAGTTGTTCTGTGTTGTTTGCCAATTATAACGTTGCTGTAACGTATAGTTAAATAATTGAGTGAGAATTTCTTTTCCAGAACTGTTGCACAGGGATCTGAACCAATTCTTATCGGTTCAATCTTGTCCAGTTGATTGCGTCATAGTTGGCATGGGTTACCGCTGTAATTGATCCAAGTGTCAAAAGTTTGTTGGCGTCGAGGCATCAATGTTACATAAATCTTCGTTTCGAATTGCACACAGCGGCCTCGAATTTAATAATCCTTCGATTCGTATCATCACAGTGATCATTTCCTCGAATTTTAAGTATGCGTTCCCAGTAATTTTGACTAAATGACTTTTTACTGATCTCACTGCTCGCTCCCAGATTCCTTCGAAGTGCGGAGCTGTTACACAAGTAGTGTGCACCTTTTAGTCTGCCACCGACTCTCAATAAACCGGTTGCATCAACAAAGGGTGACAATGTTGCTCGGTGCTCAGTTATGTGTCTTAAACAACTTTTAAAATTATTCATTCTGCATTGGTTATTTCCGAAATGGTTAGATGACTTGTCAATTTTTTCGTTCAATCACGACTCCACGAGGTTATGGACAGATAGTTCTACATATGCCATTATTCGCACCATCCTTGACCAAGTTGCTATACGTTCTCATAGCGCAATCACTGGGTTTTGAGTGGATGTTATCATTATACGGTGTTAAGTGACTGGGCCTTAGCTCGTACTTCTTGAATCGTTTCGAGCTTTGTAGTTTGTTTGCCAATGTTGTTCGTTTAGATTTAACCAATCTGGCCCATTCCACAATAATTTACTTCCAAATAATTTGTATGCAGTATAATGCAGTAGCTAAACCTGCTGGATTTTCAGTGCCCTTAACATGTCTTCAGGTCGCTTCGGGTACCAATTGATGTATGGCTGCTACCCTGATGTATGGCTGCTACCCTGATGTATGGCTGCTAGATATGTTTCCCATTTGCGAGGATGTGTTGACAGCTAAGATAATTCCACTGTTGAATCTATCCATAACCAAACGCGAGCCCCCTTAATTCGATACACTTCCGTAAGCTTTTTGATTAATCTTGCTTGCAAATGTGCTCCACAAAGCTCGAACCTTGGCAGACACACTTGCCTTATTGGAGGGGCCTTACTTTTTGTGGTTAACAGTTTTACGTAAGGCACGGTACTTGTTTGTGTGCGGATATAGACTGTCGCTAAATATGCTAACTTGCTGATGTCACTAAATCCATGGAATTGAATGTTTTGCTCTTAGCTTACACGTTAACCTGGGTATTTAAATGTAGTTTAAATTCTCAAACTGATCTTGAACTTACTGCTATTTGAGTTGTTACTCAACTGATAATGGATCATCCCATGAATGTTGGGTTAACCATATAAACTCTGAAGGAAAATTTTTGAGCTAACTGTAAACGAACTGATCCATTTAAATGAGTCAAATATTTGAGATGCGATGGATAAAATGTTTCGCTTGGTATGAGCGATATTTGACATATATCTGCAGCCTGAATGTGTCGGATTCCAAAACAGGCCTAATACCTTTGATGTGTGAATTTTTTCCGTGACTTGTGGGTCCACATCTTCATCACTTAGAGAATGACTATTTGATCTCAATTTTCGCAATACAAGTCCAGACTCGGCAAATACTTGCGATATTTCATGTCAACACGTCATCCACGTAAAAGTTAAGAAAACCCATTGCAATATGTGGAAATTGCCCTTCATACACACTCGCAACTTGGTACAACACTCGTACAGCTAGAAACGGAGCACATGAGGAGCCATATGTTACATTTAGTAATTCGTATTGATTGATTGGTTCTTCGACAGACTTCTTCCATAAAATTCGTTGGATTGAAGTGTTTGTTGGATCCACCTAAATTTGTCGGTACATCATTTCAATGTCACCACACAACGCGACCTGAAATGTTCGAAACTGTAACAGTATTGGCAGCAAACAGTGTATCTTGTAAACGTTCCGTTTGATGATGCCGCTAAACCATCAAAAACCACTCGCAGTTTTGTTTTTGTAAAATCAGTTTGTAACGTTCCTTGAAGTGGTAGATAATACACCTCCATGGTGGTTGCAATAACTTTATCGCAGCTGATAATTTTTTCATGTGGCCTAGTATTTCATATTCCCGCATAAAATCAGTGTACATTTTAATGAAGCCACGATTCCGACTTCCCTTACGCTCCATGGATTTTAACTAATGCAATGCTGTATTGTACGAATTTCCTAATGGTGCTGGATTCAGTTTAAAGGGTAGATGTACCATAAAGCGACATTTATTTGTATAAAGGTTGATTTAAGATGCTCCTCAGATACAGGAACTGACTGAAGAATTTTTTCTTGCTCCCAAAACCTGAGCAGAAATGTTTCCAAAGTTTTACCAGCTTCTACCAGTACGTTTAAGTTTTTACACAGCCTTGCCTTATCGTCTTCTTGAATTAGATCTGATGGTGGTTTCCTTGATATTACTTTCTTGTTCCACAAAGCTCTTAATATATGCTGTGTGCTACCTAAAATATCAAATAAAATAATCCGCACCAAATAAAATGTCTATTTTTTTCCTTTGTGGAAATGTTGGACCCACCAGTGGCAGATTGAGCCCTCTAATTCCATCTGTGATTATCTCACCAGTTGATGTTAGTTAACACAGTTATTTTTGGCATCATATATTCCTTAATTGTCAAGGTCTTAAACTCATCAAATCGAAAATGAATCGCAAAACATGCCTTTCTTGTTGTTGATACGGTTTAGGTTGCAAGCCCCTCAATGCGGTACTCTTCCTTGCTTTCGAGGGATTCCAAGTCGGGTGATACATTGCTTGGAAATAAAAGATAGCTGGACCCAGAGTCTAGCAACAGATTACATTATTTCTGATTACTGCTGTTGGTAACAGGACTAAGTAGTCCCCCCAAAGTTGCCATTGACGATGCTTGTAGATTCTCTGGATGCACTAGGTTTGGTGTCAGTTATGTTACCTTGAGATGATTTCTGTTGACTTCGTTTTTTTTTCGGGATCTAACTCCTTGAACGATTCGCATGCATACATTTTGTGGTTGTCGTTACAATAAGAGCAATGCTCTTGAGAATTTGGCAATTGCTCTGCCGCTAGCTGATGCGCCTTAACCGCGATGGGTTTAGAGGTGCATTTTCATGGTTCACAAGTTTCCATGGCATCACAGTTTTCATTGAGGAAGGTTAGTAGGTCTTCGAACGTTGAGAAGTTTATTCCCACCGAGCTCCCATTTTTGTTTGGTTTCTTGGTCTAGTTTCTGTATTAACAGGAATGCCAACCACGGATGCCTACCTGCGGTTTTGTCTCCTAATGATGTGACCGTTGATAGTTTTCTTTAAGGTTGATCCATGAAGGTTTTGATAAAGTCCCTTAGGACATGCCGTTTCTTGTCGTACCGCTGACATACCTTTTCCCATGGCAACTTGTAATTGGTTTTGGACACTGTTATATGCCTAACTAAGTCTGCTGCCTCACCGCTCAGATATCCTTTCAAATACAGGAACTTTTCCACGTCAATTAACCCTATTTTACGATGCACTGATGATCCATATAAATCCATGAAACTCGGAAAGCCACTGTGGTGAAAAATTAGGTGCATTTAACTTCGGCAGGCGTACAACGATACGATGTTCGTCTAATGAATTGGCGATGGTTTGATTTAACGAACCCGAAAATGTTTCAGAGAGCGTGGTGAGAAATTGGTTTTGCACACGTAGCATGCGTGACATCATTGCTACTAGACATCATTGCTGAATTAATATTCAGCTAATTCGGAAGGTACATCATATTTGCCTGTTTGGGCTTCCTAAGTTACAAACTCAGTAAATACTCGTTCCAAGAGTTCCAGGCGAGTTGAGATGTCGACCACTGATGTTTTGTCCATCATGTCATCTGCGAACGTATCTTTTAATAGATCCCTGTGCAAGGCCCTTTCAGATTGTAAATTCTCGTGATTCATCATGTTTGTTACGACAATTCGACAACTTGTTCTGCGATTAGCCCGTTTTATGCTGACGCGTGAGGTTGAAGATTACTCTCGATGCTCAAACAGATAGCATTATTTTGACTTTGCAAAGTCTTGTGTGGGTCTGTCCAGGGTTGCAATTTGATATTTTTGCGAGAAGTTAAAATAGTTTCATCTAATAAACGAACCTATTTTTTCAGCAATTCTACTTTTCGCTTCTTAATCCCTAGGCCATATAATGTTTTGTTTATTAAGTAACCTTTTCTCGACCGAACTAAATAGTTCCCGATTAATGTAGGAGTGCAAAAATGTGCCGTCACTGGCCGAAAGAAAACTTCACGTACAAAAATTGGGATAAGACCTAATAAAAAATTCATAGAAATTCTTAAGAATATTTAGAGAATTAGAGAAGAATCAAAATATCTATATGTATCTATATCTATATAGAGTATATAATATTTACTGTTGGTACGTACATATAATACTCGTATAAGATAAAACGAATAGTAAAGAACTGAAAACTCATTCGTGTAAGAAATTTTTATTTCATTTTAAGACAAAAACAAAAAAAAAACATAAGAAAAATGAAATAAAAGAAAATACAAAGAAAAACATGATGTTGATTATAATAATAATAATGACGATGATGCTGATGATGTTACTGTTGATGATGCTGATGATGATGATCGTTTTCAATCCCTTCATATATCGCTTTGTTGTGTGTACACATAATTTTTGTTGTTTTTATTTTGATTATTTTCAAAGAAATGAAATTCTCTTCTTGCCGTCTTATAATTTCGTTTCGTCTTATTTTCTGTGCCTTACAAAATACAATAAATATGTACACACATTTATATATATATATATATATATATATATATATATATATATATATATATATATATATATATATATATATATATATATATATATATATATATATATATATATATATATATATATATATATTTAAAATAACAAAATGTATCTTAATTTTTTATTTTATCTTCTTATACGAGTATGTACGGTAAGAACAAACTGTATACAGATATTTTGCTTTCCTTGAGAATTCCATACGCCGTATGTATGGTTTATAGAATTGACATGTGAGAAAAATTAAATAAAAAAAAAAATTCACAAAGAAAATGTATTAAAGGCAAGTAAAGCAGCGCGCAATGAATTGATAAAATACAAAAATTATATGCGATGTCGTGGTTTATCTCGCGCGATTGAATATTTTATGGTGATTCATATTTCGTGTATAATACGCGTTCCTATATATTATAACTAATTAAGCGAAATATGTTGATATATTCAATACCTATATGCGAACTTTTATACATAGATAAACAGGATGACGGTAAGGTTAAAAATGTATGATATTTGTCAAAAACCAACGGATGACATTGTGCAAAATTGTACAAAAAATCATTAAAAAAAATTTTTTAAAGTTCATCTGTCGCACTAAACCAAGGTCGATATTGATTAAATGAACTTATAGTTTGTGAAATTAAGCATCATACGATAACTGTTGCGTCACTCTTCTTAACCGAGTTGTTTTACATATGACTTTTTGATGCAAAGATTTAAAATTAAAACAAGTATTTATATTTTAGAACTTAATACACTTTCAGGTTATGGTCATAATTTATCAAAGCTTTTAATCAAAGGTTCTTGATATCACCATGAATAATACCAAAGTCATCTGCGGACGATATTTTTAAAGAGCTTTTTAACACTATAGGTCAGAAGTAGACATTTAAATTTAAAAATAAAGATTGATTTCCATCTGACATGAAACTCATTTTACGAATCATAAAGGCAATGAGCAGACAGTACACACATATTGCATAAGAGCTTAGTTTTACCAAATGCTAGGAAAAGACGAAAAAAGGCTACAAAACGAAAGAATATGAACACAATGAGAAATGAAAATACTACCCCAAGTGGTATACTGGCTACAGTTAATTCACTCTTTTCTACTAAAAAGAATTGCTCTGTGGATTCTGGGTGGAGCCCACATATTAAGTCAACAAATATTCCATAAAAGTGGCCTTAAACGTCGGTCCACACAGTAAGGATTGTTTCAGTATCAATTTACCGTCCTGTAAAACTTTGTCTGCAAAGTCTTCATTGTAATAAAAATTGCTAAATATAAATTCTTTCCAACCGCTCAGTATATGGAAGACCAATTTTGTACCAATAAAAGTGAACTAGAACGATAAACCAACTGGATTCTTGAAAGAAGGAAAAAATAAACAGAAAAGCGAGAAACGACACTACAGCAAACAAAAGGAAAACTGAGCCATCATCTGAAGTTAAACCAACACCAGCAAATATTGTTTCTAATAAATAAATAGCATCAAAAGTGCAAAGGCATACATATGATATACATTTGAGTCCAAAAATGATCACCCGATCATTGGTGGCTGGTGCCACCAATCTTGCTTAAAAGATGCAGTTAAAATTATGAAAAAAGAAAAAAAGCAAAACAAGGACAAAAACACTAAAATTGTCAGAAAAGACTTACAGTCTTTAAGTTAACCTTCGAAAATAAAAAAAATATAGAAAAAAACTATAATATAAATGCAATACTTTATCTGAAAGTTAACGTTGGGCCATTGAGATATCCACTATTCTAATAGCACAGTACAAGAAGTATTAAGAGCTTAATCACTCTCAAAAATATTTGTGAAGTTTACTAATTTTAGAGTTGAACGAGATCAGTAATGAGCAATTCACAAAAGGCAACGTATGTAAATACGGCTAAATCCTTTTTTTTCTCTGCCACAAAGTGCCACCACTGCGACCTAAAAGATTTTTTGTGCTTTTGGGATTTATTAGTTCAAAAGCTTTTCCACCTTCCAAATAAAGGCGATAATGCTACTTGGAGAGGTCAATTTACATTTCTCCGGGGTCAAATACCTCTTTTCAAAATGAAGGCACTTCAGTGTACACAGAGCAACACACTCACATATAGTATATGCTCTGCGGTTTCTACCTCTTCCAAACAAAGTCGGCACTTCGTCTCTTTGGACAGGTTCATTTTATTCATTATTACTGAAATTGACCGACAAGTCCTTATGGTAAAATAATCTGATTAAAGATCTGGCCTGTCTGAAGCCGGGTATACAGTTCCAATAGGTCCTATTTACTAATTGTGTAGGCTGTAGACGCCCACGGGATGCCACAGAGAGGTCCAACGAGTATAGTCGACGAGCCTACTCGCCCTTGTGACCAGGTACCCACCACAACCTAACTTTGTTATGGCAAGATAGGGATTTAAAAACCAAGCTGTTCGAAGTTTCAATGCAGCTTAACTGTCGGAGAAACTATGGATGGACGCACTTGAGATCTTTGTTCATAAAAATTAAGACGCAAGTTTTGATGGAGTGAATTTCGGCTACAAAACACTGGGATAAGTTCCCAGTGATTTCGATATTTGGTGGTTGCATCCAAAGACACCAATGCCAACTCCACTATCTATTTTTAATCTATCTATGAACCAGACTAGGCTGCTAGGCTCCATTGAAGGTCCACCTGTATCCCAGACTATTCTATCAGGAACTTTTACCCCGAAATTCCTGTCAAAGCAGGGTTCTTTGGGCAATTCGTCCGGAACTCTAAAGTACCTATCCAAGTCTAAAAGTTCATTCAAAATGACGTTGAAGTTCAATCCATATGACCCATATGATCATCATGACTATATGACGTAGATATGAAGTGGCACCAATACAGTTTTGCTACTGTTTATCGAAAGGTCCTGTTTAGTACACCAAGTCGAAATAACAAGCACGGCTTGTTGCTGGCAGACATCGTACATTCATGCTCACCAGAGACTATGATAACCAAATCGCCCGCATAACCAATGGCGTCATAATCGAGTGGATGTAGCTCATCAAGTAATTCGTCGATCACGAGTAACCACAGCAAAGGTGACAAAACGCCGTCTTGCGGATACCACCTTACTGCCGCGATCGTAACTGACTCATTACCTAGTTTGGAAGTAATCTTCCTACTTACATTTCAGAAGAAGCCTAATCTTGTTGGACTGATCTTCAGCTAGAACTTTATGAAGTCGAGCAGCTGTAAGTATATCCTCGATATTACCACAGTTATCCCTTCACGTAAGGCGTTTAGAACGTGTTAGTTCCATGTTGTGATTTATTAGGGCTTGCCTATATTTGTTCCTCAAAATAATGCTTTGACCTATTAACTAATTTCCTTATCTTCTTATAGAGATTAGCCAGTTGTTCGTACCACTATGGAACTCTGCGATTTAACACAACGTTACGCGGCACACAGCTGCTTCCGTAAGAAGATAAGAGCACATTATTTAGAAATTCTAGGTCACTAATTGAACTAAAAAACGATGGCAGCATATCCGCTTTGACAAATATAATTTCCCTGTATGACTTCCAGTTTCAACAGAAGACGCTCTGCCACCTCCAAGAACACACTCGGTATATCAAACCTGATGTGCTTGTGTTCTGACAAAGAAGTTTCTTTTGACACATGCCAGTTTGTGACCGAGTTGGAAATAAACTGACTCGAAAGAGTGAGGGACAACACCTCTTGCCGAATGGTGGTAATGAATAGTGGTTAGACCCTTTATTTAAAATGTCTGTATGACTACCGATAAGATGATTTAAAAGAGACGCACCTCTACTATTTGTATCGCTGCTACCCCAAATGATATGATGCGAGTTTATATCGGAGCCTATGATGAGTTGTTTGTTTTTTATAGGTTGCAGTAATCCACCAAATCCTTAACAACTACAGGTGGAATACTAACCGAGTCACCAGGAAAGTACGCAGAAGCACACACAGTCACCTGCACTCCCCTGTTAATCGGTACTTCCAGGATTACTGCAACCAAATCCTTAGTGATGAACTCTGGAATTGAAAGAACGTTAATATTAAGTAAAACAAATATTGCTGTTCGGGGAACTTTCTCCCTGCGATCGTAAATCAACTTACATGACTTAAGGTGGAGGCCTCTCATTTTTCCTCCACTAACCCAAGGTTCCTGGATGAAGCCAAAGATTCTTGAGGTTGGTGTCATTTACTTGACTTGTGTTCCCTGGACAATTCTTTGTGTTGTCATCTTATTTGTTTTCACCGGTGCCAAAGTAGGAACCACGAAGAGAATTACTGATCGTTCTCCCGACGAAGAGGCAGTGAGAACAAGATGCTCTACAGCGATGTTGCTCTCATTTGCCCCCACGTCGTATGTAACTCCGTCTGAGGTTTGTAAAGTACCTCCTTGGCTGAAGCTGACTCCAATGGTTGGGTTGGTGGAAGGGAATCGCTTTTGAGAACGAGTCTGATGAGAACGAAGCGGTTTTCCACGTTTCCCTTGGATTGACGTAGTGTTTCCATGCAAGAATCGCCTATGGCCATGGCCAAATGGACGAGTGCGCCCGTTGTCTTCCGTTGCAGTATCTTTCATTGCTGCGAGACCATTGTTCTGCGTGGCCATGGTATCGAGAATTTTCTCGCTAGGCAAGCTAAGGCTCTATGGAAAAAACCCCCTACCGAAGTTATGCTTACACCACATTTTGACCTTAGCCTATTGAAATTGTTTCTCATCCATTCCACTGTGGAATGATCAGAACATACGTAAAAAAGCTATACCTCGTAAAACCTCTCGCACTAACCACAAGACCTACTGTCTATGATAGTGGCTTCTGGTTTTGAGGGTGCTTTGACAGGGAACCTGAACTTAGCAGCGGCTAGAGCCTCATCTCTAGTTTTGCGTTCCTATTCACAGGAGTTGAAGGTCAAGTTCCCAATACCAACTCCAATGGTTGAGTAGCCCAATGTTTGTGAGATAACACTATTGTTGTCATCGCAAATGTTGCCCGTTGTTGGATTGGTGGACTGTTCCTCTTCTTCCCTTGTCCGGACATCAAAATGATCTATGGAGGTGGCCCCAGAGGCTTCTACCACCATATCATCTCCTATAAGATCCAGCTCAGCAGCTAGCATAGTTGATAATTTTAAAAAGGCATCACACTCTATAATTGAATTTTCAGAATTCTTATAAAAATCCCGCGAGTAACCGAAAAATGATGGTCACCCACATCAGAGATCGGTATACTGTGGGAAGGCAACATTAAAACCGGAGGTAGCCTGGTATCCGGAGTTCACGTACTAATGAATAATAACGCTCTCGGCGTATATTCTCCCACCAATGGATTGGGGGGCAATGGATTGTCTGCCATTGCACGGTCGTATAAGTTACTTGGCTACATTCTAGGATGCATTGCCCAGTTGCTGCCACGAGGAGGCGAAACTACACTAGGGATAGGTCATATGAGAATCGCTTATGCCTAGAAAGCTTTGACCCCTAAGACTAAACCCGAATAACCAGCTAAATACTTAGATATGACCTTGGATGCCAAAATAAGCTGAAAAGAACATATAAAAAAGAAGGGATAAGATATAATCATAAAATTCAGAAAATGCACTTGCTACGATCCATTGTAAATGCACCGTCATACGTTACAATAGAAACGAAACCTTCATATTGGGACTTACAAATGGAGCTTGCCGATGACAAAATAAATTATCATGCTAAAAAAAAGAATATAGGTTGATCACAAAACCAAATATTAAACAGAGTATCAACAGCGCGTGACACCTACTACAGATTCATTTTGAACTGGGATTGTCCCTCAGGTATAAAAAATAAAAATGTCGATTACAACTGATTCCATATAACTCGGATCATCTACAGTAATTTGTGTAGTTATCTTATGATCAAGTTTGCAGAGATATATCCGATTGGTTAGTTTCTAAAGTTGTTGGACATCTTACTGTGAATTTTTATTGTGAATATAACGAATCACAGGATTTTCGTGTTGTACGAAATTCTGTTTGTGTTTTCTTGAATAACTGATAATTACTTCATTGACGTATTTACATCCGTAGGACCCAAAGTATAGGTTATCATTTCATAATAATCATTGAACTAACTGACATAATGACGGGTGAGTGATCCGATGATTTTTTCAAAAGATGTAGAGTTTTGCTTGTGCCAACATTTTGATTTATGGCATGAAAAGAACTCGCAGTTGTATGTTTAGCATGTTGCCAATAGTACTTTACTGTTCAGATTTGTTAATCTGGACTACTCAAAAATATTTTTTGCAATCACCACCAATGATAAAATAAATCCTTCGTTGCTTCCATAACTTCTTAAAATCCTCTTTGTTTATATTATGGTAAACCAACTATCATTATCGATCAAAAGCTTCACCTTCTTAAACTGAATTTTGAAAAGTATCCCTTTGTTGATGAGCAAAATAATCCGTTTAAAGGCCGATTTTTTGCTTAACAGCTAAAATAAACCAAAACCTTAAGGATTATATAAATGTTTGAACTGTGTGAAATATCTGAGTAGCCAAGACTTCATCTTGTATCAAATTTAAAAAAGTTTCAGTGCTGATCTTTGGTGGTGTTACATCATGCAGCAAGATTGAAATCGAAAGCTCATAAGCTGTATTATAAAACTAGTTTAACAGCTGTAATTTTGCAAATTTTTCTATGTTCCTAATGATTTGACATTTTGCAAAGGCTAACATTTTTTGCAACACTAAAACCTGAATATAAATATGGTTGTAAATTTATGGTTGACCTTTTTTGTTATACCAAAATATATGATGCAAATTGGATGGCAAAGTAATTTCTAGACGATCACAATTATGATCACTTAGGCAAATTTATATAGAATCGACGTATAATCTCAAATTTGATCATTTATAATTTTGAACGAATCCCTCTAAGGCATTCGGATAATAACTTTATAATATAATAATTCACAGGTGTTTACTGATCGTTTTGTAATTTATAGCTAACTATATGAACGACAATTAACGTCAGAATAATTGTAATGTGTGTGTGTGTGTGCAAATAATCGTATGCTCGGAAAATATTTGCATCACAAAAGAATTCTTAATAAATCACATCACACAAAAACTTTGTGAATTAAAGGCGCGCAATCACAATTAAGCTATCATGGTCATCTGTTTTATAGCATAAGCAATATTTTCATTATTTATTGTAAAATATTGTAATGCAGTTATGATTCAATAAATACAATATTTTTTTTTTGTAATTATACATTTTGTACAGTTTAGTATCCATATTAAAAAGTAATTCAAATACGAGTCGCGTTTATCTACACCCCATATGTGTATATCTTGTGTTAATTAGACGGTGTTTTGTCATATGGAATTTTGCGCTTGTGTTTTGACACGCAATTGATTTAAATACATTTTTTTTCAAAATGAGGACTTTAAGTTACCAATGGTATTGATGATGAACGATTTTCAAGGCCAATGCAGGCTGATACGTTATCAATAACCTGACTCTATTTGGCAAAATGCCAAAGGGTGATTCTCCACTCAGATAACACTGCACGATAATGCCAATGGTAGATTAGCCAAGTCAACTGCTTCCTTTACATTACACTACACGCGTCAGTAAGCAAATCATGTTTATATACATATATCAGTCTGATTACAAATTGGCAAAATCTTCTGCAATTTGTTTTACAATTCAGCTTGCCAAGTATGGTGCTGAAAATATACCATAGGTAAGTAAGCTCGAAATATTTAATTTGATCATCCGCTGCTGCCTTAAGTAATACAATCCTTTGGAACCATCGACCACGAGGGTGTAGCTAAATTTGACGATACATTTTTCTGGATCTGCTGGTAAAAACTGTTTTATGTGTTCGAAATAGTTTTGTGGTCCTAGCAGTTTCCTTCAAAACTGCATAATAAATAGGTAGACGCAAATGATTTTCAGGTTTTTGGATCGATTTGCGATGCCAATTATATCGAAGAAGTTGATAAGTTAAAGACGCAAAATTTTCACAAGTACGCAAGTTAATGGATACTGCCGATGAAGTTACTCAAAGATTAAAAGCCGTTTAACTGGCTAAAAGCCGTTTAGCTGAGAATCGAGTATTTAGGATAATCATTTATTTTGGTGTTCCGTATTTAAAGCAAAGGCTGTAGAGAAACCAACTTCCTTTACAATAATTGTTCTATCGGTGGTTCCAGCTTTAATCTTATTAAACATTTTCTCCTAAAATCGTCGGCTAATTTATGGTTTAAAAGGTCCCTTTGCGATAAGGGACGTTTACATCCTTTATACCATAGTTTAGTTTTAATTTTTTTCGGAGAAAATTTACGATTTTAAGATTTTCATGCTTGTTTAGGCAGCTGGGCGAATAAGGTGACCTCAAGTGTGGCACACACCATATTTTGAAAAGCAAAAGAAGTTGATTCATTAACGTCAAATTTGTTCACTGTAAACAATGATTAAACCAATATATGCTCAAAAAACCAGTGGGCAATCCACAGTTCAGGTCAATGTCATTAAGTTCACTAATTCTCAAAAAGTCAAATACAGATACAAAACATTGCAATTCAATGGATGCAGACCCATATATAACTTCTTGAAAGAGAATTTAAAACGTTAAACATAACCTAAAGATGGACTATCAAACTGGTCCTGAAGTTTTGTTCGAAGTAGAAGCCCTAAACCTGGAAAATAACTACAAAGAAACTAAAGATGGTAATTCAATCGAGAAGATAACCGACGAGGAAGATTTAGTGAGAGAAATCAATTGGATAATGAGACAGTCAAAAAAGGCTCTAAAAAAACTCAAGAAGTAAATTTTTCTAGTAAAAGGAAAGTAAAAGGAATTTCTGAGTCGTCCCCAGAAATGAGCATTCTATCAGCAAGACTAAGAAAGAAAAACCAATTGCAAAAGACTATGAACCTTGTAAGTAACTGAACTAAAAAGTGGAGCATCTAGCTGAATGCTGAAGAAAAATCCCTAATGCTAAGTAAAGCCTTTTACTTCACTTATCAAAAAGTACTTGACTGGATACCAAATAGAGCTTAATCTCAAACAGTATACCCATATGCGAACACAAATTCCATAAGCTACGAAGAAAGAAACCGTTGGAATTGGGAATTCCAGAAAAAAAAGTCCAAAAATTTAAGCGACTAATCTAGGGGTAATATTTTTAAAAATAGAATATATTAGAGGTGAAAAAATTGCCTAACTATTCAATAAAGTTATTTAGTTACATGAGAAATAGCTGTAAATATACCAATGGAATTTTGACAGTTGTGAAAATATAGAATTGTCGGTGGGATCCAAGAGTATAGTAGCTGGATAATTAGAGTCAATCATACAATTAGACATGAAGTAATAAGGATGGATGGCTCTATGCCAGTTGCAGATCAATATTGAAAGTATTAAAATATCAAATATATGTATCTATAAACCATTCTTCATCTCGGAATAACTTTCTGGCCAGAAAATGATCCTTTTATATTTTTCCATAACATGTAGCTGTAATTGTGGTGATTGCCACAATTACAAAAAAAAAACAAAAGATAATCGTACCATTCTTTTTTTATATCGCAAAGATGAAGAAAAGTATTATTTTCAGAAAATATGATCGTGATTGTCAAACATTTGGCGAAAGGGAAGATTGGGCTAAGAGGTGCTTGTAATGGTCCTTGTATCTCCAGACCTCCACCACAGGTTTTTTTCTTGTTTATTTATCAAAGACAAACATGCCACATTCGATCAACTGAAGGCGGAAGTTGATGAGAAATTTCAAATAAAATAATTTGCTGCGATTTCTTTTCTACGAGTTGTCAGCAATGTTTTGATAGAAATTGGCATCAATTTGAACTTTTATTTTGACTAAAAAAATTTAGCAAATATCTTATCGGGATAAAATAAATAAAATAAAATTCCAAATTCTTGCATAATAGAACAATAGGTGGACTTACAAGACATTTAGCAATTTCTGTGTTATCCTCATAATATTGACAAGCAAGTGACCAATGTAAACGACGGGTGTGAAGTTTTCAACAAATAACAAAAAATAACAAAACGTATACGTATACGAAATTTGTTAAATTAACAAAAAAATTTACATGTATTAGTAAAACAGTCGGTAAAAGCAATGTTGTAAAATAAGGAAGAGTAAATTAAAATAATTTAACATTTAAACAAAATTATTAATGAAAATTTTTTATTGTTAATCTTGTTCAAATAAAATTAGCTTCATTCTGATATGATGGATTATAGACCTGGTTATTTAGGTCGATATATGGTCATTTTTGTTCTTTTTTTTATGAATTTAAGTGGTTCACTGTATAGAGGATTGGCCAGCTCACAGAGTTTTCACCGGGATTTCGCTTATATGAGTAACATATTAAGGGATGTTCTTTTAAATAAAATTTGCCTCATCCTGATATGATGGATTATAGACCTTGTTATTTAAGTTGATAAATGGTCATTTTTGATCTTTTTTATATGAATTTAAGTAGAATATGAAATAAATTAAATTAAATTCCGGTGAAAACTCTGTGAGCTGGCCAATCCTCTATACAGTGAACCACTTAAATTCATATAAAAAAGAATAAAAATGACCATTTATCAACCTAAATAACCAGGTCTATAATCCATCATATCAGAATGAGGCTAATTTTATTTAAAAGAACATCCCTTAATATGTTACTCACATAAGCGAAATCCCGATGAAAACTCTGTGAGCTGGCCTTCAATAAACTAAAACAATAAATTCCAATTTTTATGAAATATTCAATTGTTCACAGTCAATAAAAAAAGGTTCAACCCCATCGTAATAACTATTGACTATTATTTTACTACACGTCTTCATAGTCTTAGCTAACTTTGCGTATATGTCAAGCCTATTGGAAATTTCTGGGAGTTGGCCAATCTTTGGCCACTAAACCACTAAATTTGACGTATTTAAATATTTTTAAGAACTTTTAGTGGTCGGATAGTATTACGAATTATTATTGTTTTTGATTTTAGAAGAGATTTTGTTTTACTTGTATTTAGGAATTATAAGTTTCGAACATTTATTGAGTTTACGAATATATATTATAATATATTTTAATTATTATATATTATAATATATAATAATATATAATATATATATAATATATATAATGATAGTTAGAGTTGGTAAATTAACAAAGAAATTAATATTAAATAACAAATTTTTGGCCTACTGTAAAATAAATTACCAATACACATACAGATTTTGTTATTTGTCGAAAACTTCACACCCGTTGTAAACGCTCTTATAAATAGTGGTTTATCTATCATAAATAGTGCTTCTGAAATCTTTTAAAGCTCCATAACAATTTAGTGATGTTGTATATAAAGATCACCAAATTCAACACAAAAGATAACTAGAATGTCACTAGGTCCAGGAAGAAAAAAGTTGGCAAAACGGGATGGAAGCTAAAAGGTAATAGTCCTAAATCGAATTCGATGGAAAAATATTCGAAAACGATTGAATTTATTAGACGCGTCCTGGCTTTTAGAACCTGGCTCTAAAACCTAAGGGAAGGAAATGTGAAAAACAGAATTTAAATTTGGTTATATCTCATTGTTCTCTAATATACTCGATTTTCGAAAAGGAAACACCATGTGTCCGAAGGAACTGATACAACAAATTCCTTTGTTTTGAAACGTTTGCATCTTTTTTGCGATTGTTTTCTTAGCACATGCCCAAAGTTGGATACCATAAGTCTATCTCAACTGCATAATATGCCGATATAACAGCATCGTATTGTAAATTGTAAAGTTAGCCTTACCTATGAGCCAATTCATTTGTTTAAACTTTATGTTAAGTTCTTTTTTTTATATGCTTTTTCCACTTGAGTTTGGCATCGAGAGTCATGCTAAGGAATTTTTGCATACAACACCTGCCTTGAGTTGATTTCTAGTGGTAGATGGCTAACTTTTTAATATGTAAAATCAATTTGAGCTGATTCACGTCATTAAACTTGATATTTTTGTTTGCAATTTGTCTATGTAGTGGTTGAAAGGTTTTATCAAGGTCAAAAAGAGCCTTTAGTTTACTTTTTTTGTTTTTTTTTTCAAAGACACTTTTGGGTATTTTAAATCCTTTCGTCGCCTTCCACAGTATGAGTAATAAGGTTTTTTTTTAACTGCCTGTACGACCTGAAATTAGTTAGATAAGGATATGTAATCCTGAGATAAAGCAGATGCCAATAACGCCCTTGAGATTGCTTGTGATAGCAAAGTAAATAATCCTTTGATATTGTACTTTCGTGTTAATGCCATGCAATTATTTAAATTGTTGTAAAATGATGTCTTTGCGTGGCTCTCCTTATGGATTTTAATCGGAAGCATCACCGTTAGTGCACAACAGCTCTTTTTACCTATTCAAAGTGATAATTTTTCATTATTAATATTTCCTCTGAAATATTTTAATGGGTATCCCAAATTTGACTTGCTATAATTAACGTGATACAGTTCTTTCGAAAATATTTGTATGAGTGAAATGCATCCTCGCCGACAACAGTGGCTATGGTCGAGTAGCATTAACCAATTAATTAACCTCAACCACAATATATGTTCATAAGTATGGGAGGAAATGAAAACGCGAGCGCGGGGTAATAATTTTTCCATGCATGATAAACATTTTTATTGATTTTTCGTTCAGTTTTTTTGTTGCTGTTGTAATACTCACAAACATAACGCTAAATCAATTAATTGAATTTAAATAATTTTTATTTAATTATTCATGTGCGAGTGATATGATAAAAAAAATTAAAATTAAAATTTTAATATGTCGACTAATGGTTAGTAGAACAAATGAAATGCACTGTAAGACGAAGAAATCGTCTTCGAACAACATAAACGAATACCTACACATATCTTTGGTCTAGAAGAATAAGTCAGAAGTGGTTTTTACATACATACAGACGTACGTTACGAAATGAATGAATGATTGTAATTGAATCAAGGCGTATATATTACGTTGATTATAATTTTTTCAATGGCTGTGATGACACGCAAACATAATTTATTTTAATTTGTGTATGATTGTGGATTTATGATGGTGAATGGTTGCCTTCGTAAATCCGTTTCTACGTGTACGTGTATGTTTGTATTAGGAAACGCGTAAATTTTTTGACAGCTGTATATATTTAATTTATTTTAAGGTGGTGCAGCATTTGTTGTCTCTTTCGAGTATTTAAAATATAAAATGAGGACCTCCTATATAGGCGCTTATGATTTTTGGTGGATTCCTCTGGGCTAATTCATCACTCATTTCCGCAACGCATCGAAGTGTAACCAGGAGAAGCTATATGGATTTCTGAATCTTGCTCGAAGAGCCATCTTCACTGACAAAAACCTATGTGTTTTCTCATTTAGAATGGGATCCCAAAGGTATGTGAGTACTGACAAAATTGGTTTGGTTTTCTGGTAGCCAATATTCAAACTACTAAGACAATCACAATTTTATTGAACTGCTTTGCATTCTGTTTTCTTAATTCTGTCATCTCTTATCAGCAACTCTACACTATTTAACTGTAATCTGCAAAAAAATTCCCTAAAAATAAAATCTATAAATAGGCTAATTCCTCCAAGCCATAGACTGTAATAAATTAAATTAATTTTCACCTGAAAATTATAAATAATCAATCTATAATATAATAATATAATAATATAATTTCAACAAGCCGTATGCTGTAATAAATTATATTCGTTTTTGACTGAAATTCAGAATAAATTTATTTATATCATCATTAAAAATATAATATTATAAAAATTAAAATATAAATTAGATTTTAAAACAATTGATTAAACATTTCAAATCATTTGAATTAATTGTTTTATGACCAATACATCATATAATCGCTGAAAATCTAATTTAAATACACTTTGTTTGACACAAAACTTTAAAATGAATATAAATTAGATTTTAAAACAATTGATTTAACATTACAAATCTATTGAGTTAACCGTTTTATGACCAATACGTCATATAATCGCACGAAAATTCACTTTTTATACACTTTATTTGACACAAAACTTTAAAATTAATACAAATTGAATTAAAAAAAATCGATTAAACATTACAATTCAATTGAACTAACCGTTATATGACTTATACGTCATGTAATCGCCGAAAATCTAATTTATGTACATTTTATTTGACATAAAACTTTAAAATTTATATAAATTAGATTTTAAAAAAATTTATTAAACGCTTTATTGTGCGTTCCCTATTGAAACCAAATTAACCACGCCTAAATATCTATACTAGGGTTACATGCGAGCAGTGCCGAATGAATCGGGGAGCAGTGACAAGAAAATGTGCTCGTTTCCACATCATGGGGTATTACGCTAAACCAGTACGTCAACAAAATTAAGAGTGGTGTTCGACGGATCAGCTCCAACCTTAACCGGTAAATCAATAAACCAAAATGTTTAGTAGGACCAACATTGCAAGACAACTTATGGACCTTACTAGTACGATTTTGAAGGTTTAAAATAGTTTTATTCGCAGGTATAACTAAAAAGTGCAGGCACAATTTGGTTGACCAATAGTCTACTCAACGAATGGGTTGCTACCCAGAGGCTCAAATAACACCTAGCCGACCATTTTCAATAGTCGGAGTAGATTAAACATAAGATCAATTTTACTTTCTGCTAAAACAGGCAGAGAAGAAAGGCTTTCAAAGAAATTTATTGTAATATTTGTATGCTTTGCTACACACGCTTTACACATTGAGTAGCAACATCATTGTGTATCCCTGTTGAGTACTTCTGCGTTAATTGAACGACCAAATCGTTTGGCGTTTTTAACAGAATTTTTCAGTTTTATCACTTTTAATGTAGTAGAGCTTCCAGCATGAAGTCAAACTGGCTAAAGACTTTTAAGAACGACTATATTCATGATTGTACTTACTCCGTTTAAAATTAAAATGGGGCGAGTAAGCTCTATACTATTGACTCTTTACTATTTGGACTTTGTAAATTTTCCAACTGTCTGGATAGTATCCTATTTTTAGGATTTCGTTTAGGATTTTGGTGCTCTGTGTGATACCTTCATCTGGTTAATTTCTTAGTACTGAATTGGGTATGCTTTCGTCATCCAAATTTTTTTTGTTAAGATGCCGAAGAATGGGTGCATTCAGGTTCGCCAACATTGATACCGGTACTTATCGGTATCATATAATTATACATGTTGCCAATATAAAATGACCTAATGTTTGTTGCGACATGGGAAAAATTACATTTCGTTGGTAGACCTGAATGCGCCCAACGTTGGCAACTTCTAATTTGTTAACCATCTCAATTGTTGAACTATAAGGCATCTAGTTCGAACGTAACATTGGTTTCAGACAGGTACTGCATTTGAGTTGCCCTACCATGTTGAATTGGGTAAGGAAGCTAAATTGGTTAAATTTAAGGTCGGGAAAATTAGTTCCGAATAGTTCCTCGCAGTCTTGTGTCAGGCGGTTAAAGCTGTTTGGAGATTTAGGAGACTGTCAAGAACCGTGCAGGTTACTCGCGGTTACTTTTGCATATGATATGGATATGACCTTTCTTCGCAGTGCTAGTCCTAAAGGGACTAGACTTGGGCATAAGTTTCACCTGACACCTGCTGTAAATCGCCGGAAGTTGTTCTCCGCAGTCCACACATTCGGCCGACTTTTAAAAGTTCGCACAGTTGCTCGGCTCGTGCATTTTCTTACACTTGGTGTACCTATAGATTTGGCCTCAGTTCAATGAAGTGTGGTTAAAATTTTGTCAATTCCAACATTGAGTCACCTGGACCTGCCGTCTTTTCTTCTCCCAGGTAACTTTATGGTAGTTCACTTACTTTACGCTTAGCAGTTTCTTAAGCGAAGTGTCCTTATCAATAAGCACATAAAATAGGGCATAAATAAATTCAAGTTTTTTCAGAAGTTCACTTTTTAAAAAAATTCAGTGTTCACCAATTTGAATATTATTGGTCGAAACAAAGCTCCAACGGTAGGTTAAATATCTTTAACTTAAAAAGTATTATAACTGAACATAAATTCTCTATCAAAACCTTGATAGCAATGTGGATGTAAAGACTATTCACCATCGTAATAGAAACCTTAAAAACTTTAGTTAACAATGCTACGCATTGTAAAGTTTCATAAAGTTTAAAAAAAAATAAGAATAAAAGATGTAAAATGCTGAAGGCTGGAGATGGAAGTCCAAGTCCATACAGTTTTTTTTAAGAAATCTTCACCATTCCATGAAACCTTGGTCTATAGCCAATTATTTTTAATTACATGGTAAAATTATTGCTTTAAATTACTAATTTGTCTGCCCAAAGTGTAACGTATGACGGATAAAGTGGACTACGAAGAGGTTTTTTGGTCCCAAACAGAAAAAAGAGGAAACACAAAATCTCCTGCTCATTTATTCTATAAGTACCTCGCACAAATAAAACGGCAACATAGAATAATTTCTATGTGATCTGGAATATTCATATACCAGCAAACTAATAGTTAAACATTTTGTACCAAACGAAACCACTAACCGGTTGTCTAGTGCAGCAAACATTCAATAAAAACCACGAACTATCCAAAAACATGTTGAGCTTAATGCAACGATAGCATTTTAAATGTTAAGCATTTCGACAACAACAACAACAGATAAAATATAAAAATTTCTCGAAGCACAAACACAAAGCGATATATTTTGTACTCGTATATACAGGCAACCATATACAGTTCCCTATACCTACACCAAACTGCATTCAAAAACACTGCAATAACCAACCGTGTCTAACGTCGTCTATATAAAATTTTCAAATATCTGCCTCCTCATCGTGTCATAATATAGTTCTTATCAGATATAAATATTTCAAATGCAACCAGACTGAAAATCAAATTTGCCAATCCGAAACATAAACACACAATCGACTGTACACTTTTTTACACGACTGTAAAAGCAAAATAGAAAATGTATAATAATTGTGTGCTTGATATAAAAATTTAAGCTTTTTTTTTTGTATTTTTCCGTAAAGTGTAGAGAAAAATAAAGACTGCAGAAAAAAGCAAAGCACAAAAAAATTAAAAAGGACAGAAGAGAAACAAACATTTTCCTCCTTGTACACTGTATACACGTACATACAAATCTACACACATTTTCATATTATATACGATTGTATTTATAGAAAAACGAAGGAAAACACAAAAAAAAATGAAAATGAGGGAAAAAAGAAAATAAGTTTTTCTTTAATTTTCCTTTTTGCTTCTCATTTTATTTTGTGCTTTACTGTTTCCTTTTTTTTCGTTTTTTATTTTTTTTTTTTGTTTTGGTTGAGTTTGTCAGTTTTCTGCCATCATCGAATTTTTTTTATTTTTTATTATTTCTTTTTTATATTTCTCTGTTATACAACAGGCATTGTAGTGTGTTTCTAATATAAAGAGATCGAATATAAGGCGTTTTATATATTCATAAGTGTATGAGGATAAATCTACTTTGTCTTTTCTACTCTCGTATCTATATATGAATATATGTATGTAATATATGTACAGATATTGCTCTGTGTGTTCACAATAAATGTATGTAGAATACAAAAATAAAAAGGATAATAAGGAGATACATTCACCAATGTTACATATGGAGCTCTGGAGAACTAAATTTATATAATGTTGAGAAAAAAAAACGATAAAAAAATGGATACAGGGTGTGCTACCTAGTACTTTGTGTGCGGTACTACCTAGTACTTTATGTACGAGACCAAAATTATTATTATTTGGGTAATTCTATTCTCGAGAATGTTCATTTTAAAAGGTTTAGCGGTTGCAATTACCTGTGAATACTATTATAGGTAAATAGTTTTGCAATTAGTAAAATTTCAGTAAGATGGAAGACGATACCAAAACATCATACTGTATTCGAATACAACTCTCGTATTTACATCAAAATTGTTTTTTTTTTCTCAACGAATTTTTGACTAACATAATAACTCGACTAACACTTAAAATGGCACTTAAATTATTGTAATAGCGATTTTTCATAGTAAAACCATTTTTCCTTAATTTAAATTACGAAATTCTCATTACAAATCAAAGTTTTCTTGAAATGAGAAATTTTTTTTGATAGTAGAATATAAGGAAAAAAGGTCGTTGACTTAGTTATGAGCAAAATAAAAGTATCGGGGATGAAGTGACTATTGATGAGATTGATTAATTGAACTGTAGAATCAAACTACGCTCAGTTACCGGATAACACAGAGTCTATTCCTATAGCAGTTTTATATAAAACAATATAGGTAAAGATGGAAAAGGAATGATAAAAATGTATCCATATACGTAAGCAGATATCTCAACACGCAAAAACCAACATAATTTTAAACTACCCGCGATTGCTCTTTTTCAATAATATCAGGATATTACCTAAAATTTCAATTATCAATTAAAATAAAATGGTAAACTGACAAAATAAATCCAGAAGTAATTAATAATAAATACAGAATAAAAAATTATTTGAAAGCAGGAAGGAGCTAAAATTGTCCGTTAGTTTTGTTTTGTAAAGGAACAACAGTTACTTGGTTTGAAAGGGTTGTAAAATAAAGCAAAAGATATGTAAAGGTTTTATCCACCTATATCTGTGCGTGATGTCATACACGGGATATTCGAAGAGATTTGGAACAGTAAAAATAATTCCGGCTTAGAATTTGAAAATGCACCGTATGCTGGTGTACACGAGCCTAGTTGTTCAACATCAATTGAACCATCGATTTGCGAAGCAGGAACTAAAATCTAAAACAACAAATCCTACAAAACGTACGACTTCTAGAAGAATTGATGCAATTTTAATGGGAAAAAGCCATTGCGGTTCGGCTACAAAGTCCAGTCATTATGCACTCCTTCTGGATATATGATGAATTTTGAATTGTATAAAGGATAAAACCCTCGTTTAAATATGAACCACCTAGTAAATATGGTAAATATATTGCACCTCTCATTAGCATGATCAACGAATTACATGAGGCTACCATAAACTTGCCACTTCGATTGAAAAAACAAATGAAGAAGGAAAAACATGGCCATTGTAAATCAGTTACAATAAATGAAAGTGGAGTTCGTCTGACAAAATGGTCGACAAAAGCGTAGTTTGTATGGCTTTAACCAATTTTGGAACACATCTGTTAGTCCCTTTTCTATTTGTAAATAAAACACACATTTTGGAATGAAAAGTCAAAATGTTTTATTTATAATGAAAGGTGGTTCTATGCCATTTATTTTTAATTGATTGATTAATGTAGAATATACGGCCATGCATTATGCAGGATTGCCAAAAAATTCGCCGGGCCCACCGTACAACAATTTATAACATAAACTTGGAAGGATAAAACAGGATATTAGTTAAATCATCGAGATCGACTCGGTTACAGACACCTTGGCGGCCAATAGGTAGTAAATTTGTGTGGGTTAGGGAAAGGAAAGGTTTGTCAATAATTACAGAATTGGTTTGGTAATTGGTCTGTTAGCATAAGACAATCACAATGATAATGAACTGTTCTGCATTCTGTCATCTCTTTTCAGCATCTCCAGTGTGCCACCATTCAACTGTGATCTACAAATGTTTCTCCTAAAAAAAATTAAAGGACTAATTTCTGCAAGCTGTAATAAACTCGATTAGTTTTTGCCTGAAATTTACAATTAATTAATTTGCTACATTGTAAAAATTAAAATATAAATTAGATTTTAAAACAATTGCTTAAACATTTCAAATCAATTGAAAAACCCGTTTTATTAACAATACGTCATGTATTTGTGCGAAAATCTAATTTATTTACATTTTATTTGAGAAAAACTTTTAAATTAATATAAATTAGATTTAAAAAAAAGATGAAACATTATAAATCAATTGAAATAACCGTTTTATGAAAAATACGTCATGTAATGAATTCTTCGATTTACTTTAGAAATATTAATAATATATGTTACTATTTTATTGCTATTGCTTATAGAAAAAAGGAAATACGATAAGATATAAAGGTTCCACACTCCCTTCGGAATGCTACAAAAGGACTTAAATAATCAATTATTTCAAATTCCAAAAGTATGTTGATGAGAGTGGTGCTAGCAACACCAAAAAAGTGACTAACAGTTGCTCTAGCATATTCTTGCATATAGTTCGTATTTATATTCCTTGGTATATTAGTGTGATACCAATGACTATAGAATATAAACTGCGTATAAGTCTACTAAATAAAATTTAACAGATTCTGCATTTTCTAAAAACCTAAGGCCGTTTCTGAATATTCAATTGACATACCGATTCAAAAGATACCAACAACGTAACGTTTATGGATGGTATTTTTTATATTGGACTAATACGACCAATATTCAAAGAGACATTTAAATTTCTGTATTAGCTGTTTCTCATAATAAAACATTGTTTTCTCAATTTAAACCACGAAATTCTTATGACTAGTCTGAGCTTTCTTGAAATGAGAAAATTTTCTTTACAGTAGATATATAAAAAAAATTGCTTGCTCAGTTTTAGAGCTACTAAGTAAAGGTTAATCTCACACTCACTCACTTACATCTCAACGAGTTTATTAGAACTATAAAATTTAGCCCTTTTTGTCGAGCGGTAGTCACATGGGTCATTCCTAAAATGGCTATTAAATAGTTTCGGCTGTAACCTATTTTTATCCTTCATCTAGGTTTTGCTCCTTCATCTAAAATTGTACAGCACTTAATTTTAAACTACTTTAATTTTGTCTATACTTTTATTCAGTCATCAGTTTTTAAGACTATTTTTAATGCTGACTTTACAACACCAGCAGCTATATAGGGATATTGATTCCTTTTCAGTATCACGATGTAAAGTTAATTTTTTATTTGCATTCGTAATTCGTTGACTTGTGAGATTAAATCCTCAAGTCGTTGTTGCAAATTTTATCTCGGCTAGAATTTTTTCGAAAACAGCTGGATTGCTAAGTATCTGTTTGATGTTATTTTTCGGAACTAACTTAAGATTAAAATTCAGTTTATGTTATGATTACTAGTTGATCAGCCATTTCACAAATTTCACGAATAATCCGCCTTAGCACAAGAATTAGTTACCGCCATGATGTTTTTTAATTCAACATGTTCTTTAATTTATTTGTCTTCAGTCTTATTTTTGGACATTTGCTTTACGTTCCTTAAACAAACAGCGAATCAATTTACTATACTCAAGACTACCGCTTCTTAAAACAACCACCAATGAATGAGGAACAGGCTTAACATTCATTTATTTATGAGCAAACATTTATGCATAAATCCTGGATTCACCAATTTATTCAACTTCTCAATTTTTACTACAGGATGATACTTAGTGTCTGACTTTGGTACATGTTATTCTTATTCGGTACAGAAATAAAATTTGTACCCGAAGTAAATTTTACTTTTAGCAGTTGGTAGAATTTAAATAAAATAACGATTTCGTGTGCACTATAATTTTGAAATTATCGTACAATCTAGATAGCGGTTAAAACAACTGTTTTTCTTTGCATGACAAAGAAAACAATAATAGTGATATTTTATTTACTAAATTACACTAACAATGTCATATATCCAATTCCTATTTGGAATTCACCAAATACCAAATAATTTGTTGATATTGAAATTCAATTACAATTTTTTAGTTTCGGTGTTCATTCCTAGATATCATATAATTAAAAATTTTTGTTCTAAATTTTGCCAAATTTTAATAACTTTTAATAACTTTATTAACATTAATAACTTTTAATAACTTTTATTTTTTAATTTAAAATTGAGTTTGAATTAAAATAAATTAGTATCAATTTAAAATACACTACCAAATTTTAAAAACAAAACTCGGGAATTGGTTGGTCATTTCATTTGACCAGGAGTGGAATTCCAATTTGATATTCAATTTCATGGCAAATGAAATACTGATAGTAATATAATTTACACTTCAATTTTAGACATCGAACATATAACAATTATTTTTTTAAATAATTTTATCACACGCGTCAAAATTTATTTTGAATCTTGTCGTTTTTTATAAACAAAAACGGAATGACATTTGCATTGCCAACTTGTATACATAAAACAAATTAAAGCGCCTCTGGTGACAACCATAACAATTAGAGGTAGACTAGAATTATTCTATACCAACTTAAAGTTGGTTTAAAACTATTCCATATTGGTTTCAAATATATAGCATTGTTAGTGTAAGTTTACCAAAGTAAGAGACCGACTTTTCTGACGAAATATTATTAATAATAATTTTTGTACTAAATGTGGGCAAATCCCAAATTTTAATAATTTTTAATAATTTTAATTACTTTTAATAACTTTATTAACTTTTAATTTTATATTTGAAATTGAGTTTAAAATTGAAGTAAAATAAATCAGTTCAATTTCAAAAATACACTACCAAACTTTAAAAACAAAATTTGAGAATTGGTTGGTTATTTCTTTTGACCAGAAATTGAATTCCAATTTGGTATTCAATCCCATGGCAAATAAAACACCACTTATATCAATTACAGATTCAAAAAAATTATTTAAAACCAAAATTCAATGAAATAACCGTTAAATTAGCCGAATACGCCCCTCTATGAATACTTGCAGGTAAATATTATAAAATTCGTTTACTATTAATTTATGATGTTATAGCGATTATAACTCCATTCTAATGTTTAAAGTGTGCAACTTGGCAATATCCGCAATGGAAGGTAAAGCAGTCGTTATTAAGTCAAAATCATAGTGAGTTCTTCATACTAATCAAAGTTGAATCTAAGTTAGATCGTTCTTTACATTTTTTGAATAGTTTCTCAGTGCTTCTTGTGACAATTATAAAAACTAAAAAAACAAAATTTGAAAATATTTTCAATAAAATTGCAAGGCAATATGTTGTTTAAATTTCGATTTATTTCGAAAAAATAATGAAATCTTTCGTCAATTTGGCCATTTATAGTCAGATGAAATTTGAAACTATAACTCCATCTTGGAATACACCATCCATAGACCACTCTAATACAGTATAGGTGGAGTATAGTTGGGTTCTCGATTTAGCTGGTGACGGTGTAAAATAAAGATCGTGAAAACTTAACCAAGAAAAATTTAATATTTCCTAAACTTTGAGAAATTTTAAGTTTACTATGTCAATGTCATTAAGTAGGCATTGCCCATAGATGAAATTTTAAAACATTCATTTTTAAATCTTTCATATGATAATTTAAGATCTTCTGGAAAAATGGGTTGAGAATTGCTTAGTATTGGTTTCGAACCAATGAGATGAAATTTAAAAATTAAAAATTGGGTAATAACAATTAGTGAATTATATAATTCACTATAAATCAAAAAGTCCATATTATGTTTGGAAATATAAAGTTTTGGACAATAATTTTTGTAGTTTGGTCGCTGCAGCCTAATGAGATGACCGAATTTCTTGTCATTCATATGCATAGGAGAACACTTCCTATGTTCCTAAAGCATTTGGTTGGTGTTTTCTTCTTGTCTGATGAAAACAAAGGAGGACTTGTGTGGCGTATTTTGAATAATGGATTTGGAATTAGGTCTGCAGATTCTGACAACTGATATAAGCTTTTCCTCCCGCAGTAAAATAAAAATTTTGGCCGCTAGTGGTAAAACTTATGTAAAATTTTATCGTCTAAATACAAAGACCGAAGTGGTTCAATCTAGGCTGAAAAGAGTACATCATGCGACTTTCAAACGAGTCAGACAATATATAAAATAACGAGTAACTCAGCTTCAAAATGCGGGAGCTTTAATATCCAGCTAAAATTTTGCAAGGAAGTATAAACATCTTTGAGTTAGAAATTCTAAAATTTCCTTGATGAAAACTGAATTAAATTGAGAGGAATTAATTCAAATTCCAACTTACCGGATACCATATTTTTCTCAGAAATTTGAATAGGAAGTAATGGGGTTTCAAGTACCCTAATTTTGATTTGGTTGACTGTTGTAACAATTCATGCTTATCCGAAGATTTTTTGGTGATTTTAATTTCGATAACCTCCAAAATTCCACATTTTCTAGAGATTTTTGAATCTTATAAATAGTTTATACTTATCCTTTTATAGCACTGTTGCACCATATTTTTGTTGTCCAACCGCTAGCGGTATTTCTTATTCCCTTATTGACCATATTGTTTCCTTTAGTAATATCCCTATTTATTTTTTAATTAGTTGTCCCTTGGTATAGGCATCCATTATGAACTTTTAGTTTTTTCTGTTAATTGTTCTCCCCCAAAGCTTTAGTTTTAGAGATTATTCTAGATTAGATGATTCCTGTCTTTATTTAGCTTGTACTTTGGCTCCTTGGGATGATATCTTTTCTGTTAGCTCTTCTACTAGACAAATCGAAATTTTCAACGCTTATCTTGGTTTCGTTTTGGTGACTTGTATTCCGTTTTAGACTGTAACTCTAAAACCCAAATTTCCACCTTGGTGGTGTCAGGAAATTTCTAATGCTCTTTGTGTCAGGAAAAAGTATCCTAATTTCCGGTTCCACTTTGACTATAGGTAGGTGCATAACAAGGATGAATGGTTAATTACGTCACCTACAAAAAAGGTTTTTTAAAGATATGATAGATCCTTTTCTTCCTTCCAAGGTCTTCTGGAGTAATGTTCGTAATTTGGGACTTGGTTTTTTTAGCTCCAATCTTAACTCTGGTAGTAATACGGTCGAATTACTTTCTGTTGAGTCCTCTAATTCTGTTTCGTTCACAAATATTTCGCTTGGTCATTTGCATTCCGCTATTTGGAAGGTTAAATCGGAATCCTCTGGTTTTAATAATATCATTTTAAAATTCGTAAAACGAGTTTTTCCTTTCGTCTTAAAGTACTTGCATTTGAAGCTTAGTAAAATTATTTCTATCCCAAAGATTAGCAATTCTTTCGAACTATCTCATTTTTGACCAAAACGTATGTTAAGTTCTATCTCTAAAGCCTTCGAGATAGTTGTCAAGAATCAAATTCAGTTACCTTTAATAGTAATAATTTAGTTAGCTGTGTTCAATCTGGGCTTAGAAAATACCATAGTACAACCACTGCGTTATTAAACGTTTGTGACGACATTAGGCGTAATATGAGTAATATTTCTCAATTTAGATTTTCGTTTTCCGCCGCCAAATTATTTTTCAATTACCTTTCTAATCGTTCTCAAGCAGTTTATTTCGGTGATAGCTTTTCTGATTTCCTTCCAGTTACTTCCGGCGTACCTCAGGTACCCTGGGTCTCTTATTGTTTTCTATGTACATTAACGACAAAAAAACCTTTATTCATCATTACTCTCTAAATATATTTGCTGATGATGTCCAAATCGGTTTCGAGTAGGCTTAGATTAAATGCGAGTAAATTTCAGTCTATTATAATTTATAAGAAACCTTTAAATACCTCGTCCTTTCCTGGAATTTATCTTGACAATTCTCTTATTCCATTTTCAAATACTAATTTCTTACTTGGGATGACCACTTCAGTAGAAAGTTAATATTAGTAGAAGGGTGTTTGACATGCTTAGTTGTTTGTACAAAGTTGTAGGGTTTACGGCTAGACAATTTAAGAAAATAATATTTTTGTCTTATCTTCTCATACATTTACTAGGTTTATATTTGGTATTAGAAAATTCGATCATATTTATCCTTATTATATTATTGTTTTAGGATGCAGTTTATCTATCTTTTCTTAAAACTAAGGATACAATTTATTTGTATAGGAATTTGTTAATTGGTAGGTTTCATTCGCTACTTGCAAAATTCTGCTATCCACAGTTCTACTTTTCATTGTGGACAATTACGGGAAACCTCATGCATACAGAGCATTTTTGGATTCCGGCTCACAATCGGTATTCATAGCCGAAAATTGTGTTCAAAGTGTCGGGTTTCGTAAAAAATACTCACCTATTACAGTTAAAGGGATATGTCACAGGAAAGTACAAGCGTCTAAAGGCGAGGTTGTTCTCACAATAAGATCTCGGTACAATCAAGGTTACATTCTGGGCAACGATGAATTTCTGGAAATATTATTGCCACAAAAAATCAAAATCGAAAAACATCTATTTGCTCAATCAACGCAGTTTGGTTGGATACTAGGTGGTTGTCTCAACCGAGGAAAACAACCATCACTTACTTTCCACCACATCACTACGACAAGTAATGTTTCCGACTTACAAATGCTTTAAAAATTCTGGCAAATGGAAGAAATCCAACTATTCAAACCCAAGTTTACGTTGGAAGAACAGTACTGTGAAGACCACTACGTACAAAACACCAATCGAGATCGAGAAGGTCGATATATGGTCAGACTACCGTTCAAGCAAACAGTCCTTGAATTGGGATCAACTTACCAGGCTGCAGCAAGTAGACTAATGACACTTGATCGCAAGCTTAATCATAATATTAATGTCGCAAAAGCGAATACCTCATTCATGGATGAATACAAACAATTGGATCACATGGAGTCGGTGACAAATACTGATGAAAAGAACTATCATTTACCTCATCACTGCGTGATAAAGGAACAAAGCAGCACGACGAAATTACGCGTTGTCTTTGATGGTTCGTGTAAAAGCACATCAAGGTTATCACTAAATGATGTTCTCCATGTTGGGCCAACCATTCAAACCGATCTTACTACACTTCTGCTTCGATTTCATGAACACCCAATAGCCATATGTGGTGACATCGAGAAAATGTATAGACAGATCATCGTACATCCAGATGACAGATGATATCGACAAATTTTGTGGCATCCGAAGCCAGGAGATCAACAAATACAGCAATTCCAGTTAAATACCGTAACGTACGGCCTGCCTAGTGCCCCGTTCTTGGCAATTCGAACGTTGCATCTGGATAGTAATTATCACGAAATTCATCCTAACGCAGCCCGATGCCTAACTCAAAACTTCTATGTGGACGATGTGCTCACCGATTGCAACTCTACCCAAGAAGCGTTTTCCTTATATCAAAACATGAAGTCATTAGTAATCAAAACCGGATTTAAAATTCGTAAATGGATGTCAAACGATCAACGTTTCTTAAGAATAATACCTAAGGTTGATCGTGAAGTGGCTAATATGGACGTTGAAAGGATTGGTTCCTATTCAAAGTTGCATTATCAAATAAATAAACTTTAACAAAAAGAAATTTACTATCCGAAATCTCACGTATAGTTGATCCGTTAGGTTGGCTGGGTCTGGTCGTCATCACAATGAAGCTATTATTTCAGACACTGTGGCTTCGCAAAGTTGACTGGGATGAACGATTACCACGAGATGTCTTGGAGCAATGGTCAAAAATACGCAGCAATTTTTATCATTTGGAACGTATCGAAATTCCACGATACCTACACACATCACACAATCAGATCAAATTCGCACAATTTCACGGATTCGCTGATCCTTCGGAGCAAGCCTATGAGGCTCCACCTGCGAATTTAAAATAATGACGGTCATTAATTACGATCATCTACTTACAGCGAAATCAAAGGTTACACCAATCCAACAAGTTACTGTCGCCCGTTTATAATTGTGTGCTTGTGTTTCTTAGCCAGTTAATGGCATATGTACAAAAAGAATTATCGGTTGTAGCTCATTCAATGCACGCATGGGCAGATTCTCAAATTGTGCTCGCCTGGTTGCCAGATTACCCAAGAAAGTGGAAAAGCTTTATCGATAATCGCACTTTGACCATTCTAGAAATACTTCCAAGGCACACATGGGCACATGTTCCTGGTAAGCATAATCCGGCTGATCTATTGTCTCGAGGTGTTAGTCCAGAAAATTTAACCAACCACGAAGCTTGGTACAAAGTAAATATATCAGAGTGAAATACGTGCTGTGCAAGAAGGTGGTGAGTTAGATAAAAACAGTAAACTGGCTTCGTTAACACCAATTATCCACGAAGATAACATCTTCCGTATTAGGGGCAGAATTGAGAAATCAATATGAAATGTTGATGCGAAACATCCCATAATTCTGCCAAAACACCATAAATTCAGCAGACTACTGATTGCAGGTTATCACACGAAGAATTTTCATGCCGGACCAACTCTACTCACAAGCTTATTACGTCAGCGCTTTTGGATTGTCGGGTGCCGTAATTCGTACCGCAATCATGTATCAAAATATATTCTATGCTTCAAACTGAAGAGATTAAAAAATCAACAATTGATGGCCAATCTTCCAGCAGAACGAGTCAGCATAGGTCGTTTTATATGTTGGGGTTGACTACGCGGGCCCATTATACCTTCGAAATCGAAAGGATCCAGGGAAGTCGCAATCAATAAAAGCTTTGTTTGTGTGTATGTCTGTCAAAGCGTTACATATTGAACTCGTGACTGACATGACGACATCAGCTTTTATCTCTGCATTGAAGGGATTCATATCGCGTAGGGGCTATCCAATCAAAATTCACTGCGACAATGGGTCAAATTTTGTGGGCAGCAAACGAGAGCAAAATGATTTATTCGAGTTATTCAAATCTGAAAATCACATTAAGCTAATCAAGTTTTTCTTATCTCCGCAGAGAATTGAATACAGTCTCAACCCAGCTCAAGCACCTCACGTCGGTGGGCTTTGGGAATCGAATATCAAATCGGTAAAGCAGCATTAAAGAGGTCCGTTGGATCAACTTCATTAACCCACGAAGAAGCTGAAAGAAGGCATTTTGATCTCGAGACCGCTCTGCGTAATTTCAGAAGATGTTACAAATTACGATGTGTTAACCCCATCACATTTTTTAATTGGAGAGCCAATCACTGCCATTTTCGAACCAGACTTGTCACACATAAATCAATCACGTATATCAAAGTGGCAAAATGTGCAGAACAGAGTAATAAGGGGTTCTGGAAATCCTGGGCGCAAGACTATACTAGCACGCTTAATCAACGAGCAAAGTGGCAGCATCGGTATAAAAACATTAAAGTTGGTCAACTAGTGTTAGTACGAGAGGACGACATTCCACAATCATGTTGGCTTGTGGGCCTTCAATTGCATTCGGGATCGGACAACTTAGTTCGTGTTGTCACAATCAAATCACAACTTGGAGAACTCACACGGTCAATAGTGAAAAAAGTTCCATTACCAATAGACGATGACGAAGAAAATAACAAGGAGCTAATCCGTAATCAGACCATTGTATTTTGATTTTGTGGATTCAAAACTTCAGTATGCGGTATTACTTGTTGGTAATTATGTAATTGCTGAATCGTAAATTGTATAATGAGAAGTATATGCCGCCAACCATGATTAACTTCTACTTTACCCTTATTCAGGCATTTTAAAAATGCTTCCATTAAGACATTTATACATTTACAAAGTTTTAAAAATGTTCTTTGTTCACCACCAGAAAGGAACACTTTAAGCATTTTTTCAGCTCTGTGGCTAGAATATTACATCTAGAAATTATTCGACACCATGAATCCTGAGTGTATGAAGTTTACTGCAATATTCTTCAAGATTTTCACAAGAAATTTCTATTATACCATGGTTCACGAAGGTTCGTTTTGAGTTTAGCCAACGGAACACATATTTTGATTCCTGTTTTGAGCACCGAATTTAATGACAAAACGGCATTGTTTAGATTGAACCCTTGTATCCCATTCTGAGCATTGAGAAAATTAGTGAAGTCGGTATTGCTATAATTGAATAAAATTGTGTTAGTCAATGAATCATTGTCGCTATTTTCATGATTAACAAACGAATTGCGATTGCATCAATAGCACAATATCTCTTAAACGAAAAAGTTGGATGAAAAACTCTCTTAGTAGTTCATTGGCAATGTTACCCATTGATATCATGTATCTCAACAACAAAACTCATACGAAACGCTTGGATTTACCTCGAATACTAAAGCTATTATAATAGTATAATGAGATGATTTCCATATTTCAATTGTAAAATGACATAAAAATGACAAACGGCGATGATGGAGGTGTTTGTTTACGGCTTCACTAACGCAGACTTAGGGGACGTAAGCTTCAATCGTTGTTTGATCATTTTTGGATCCCAGATATTAATTAAGGCCCTAATTAAAAACAACTAAAAGCTAGTAATCGAAATCCGTTACAGGAATTTTTAATTTCTCGGGTCTAAACGACATATAAAAGTTTTTACTTTTAATATACACATGCATAGTTTGCAGGAATTCATCTGAACCGTCAGTGTGTCAGTTATGTGATCTTGAAGACTAGCATTATTAACGTTTACACATTGAGCTGCGATATTTAAATAACGATTATATCAACGAACTTCGAGGGATAGGCGCCATTGGAGTAGCCTGACAAATTTGTTGACATTATTCCGAACCAGTTAGTTGAATTATATCTCAAGCAGCATCAAATTTATTAGTAAATGCTTTCAGAATTGGTTATATTCGACCAATTCGCTCCTTCAGATTATTCAGCTCTATCCAATAAGTATATAGGGTTATCCAAATGAGACGCAGGAAAATTAAAAATAATTTTGCAAAGACTCCATTTTTGTTTTCTGTCATTTTGTTACTTGAATGTTTGCCATTTAATGCTATGGAGTCGTATCCGATTTGATTGAATTTACACGCATTCAAGCTCCAATTAATCCAAGAGATCAAGCTAATTGACCATCATTCGCATCATGTCTTCATCCATTGGCTCTTAGAGCACCGTGCAATTAATGCCCTTTTTATTAAAAATCATCTTTTGTATTTTAATGTTGAATAAGGGGGTTAACAAGTAAAACTGACACATTTGTGTCAACAAAAATCCATATGAATATCAAGAGCATTTGTTGCATCCGCCAACAAATGACTGTTTTGTGTGCTTTGTGATCAAAAGGCATCATTCTACCATATATTTTTTTGAAAATTATGGTTTTTTGAATTGATGGTTCCCATAAATTCTACGCGATACTATGCAATGACAACGGACTATGATTTGACTCAGCTTGATGGAATCGATTCGAATGATATTTATTTTCAACAAGACGGATAAACTTGCCAAACTACGCGTAAGAATATCGACGAATTGCAGAGGTTCTGCGAAAATCGCTTAATCCGCGTCGTGGAAATGTGAATTGGCATTGCAGGATCATGCTATTGAACGCAGTTAGATTACTTTTTATTAAATTTTTCAAAACCAAAGTGTACGTTAATAGTCCAGCCATTTCATTACCTTGAAAGATTATAAGCAAATATACTTCGCATAAGAGCAATCTTCAAATAATTTAAGCCAATTATCCATTTTGGAGGTAATGCAGTTTGGATGGAATACCCGATTGCACTGTCCATAGAATAGCAGTAGTTCATGGCTGAAAGCCGATACAGAACATATCTTCATTGCTTTGCCAAATCAGAGCAAATGAAAAAATTACAAATGTATGTACAAATAAATCAAGATTTAAGACTACAAAGCCAGCAAAAGCAACTATAGTAATCATGGTGCGTAATCCATACCCGAAATACCTTGCCATTTCTGCTAAAGAAGGCCTGTTAGCTTCATGTAATACAATTCCTGGTGAAGTTGTTAATATTGCACCTCCAACTTTTATTGCACCTCCAACCAAAGCGGGTTTGTTATATTTTTTCTGTAAATCTCTTATATTGATTCTTAAATTATTGTAGTAGCAAAAAATAAATGGTTCCATTAGTTCACCGAACTTTTTTTTTCCTATCTGTTTCATTTTTAATTCAAGATGCAAAAAACTAAGTTTTTGTGGAGGATATAAAAGCAAAACAAAAAAGCTGTAACAAGTAATATAAAACGGTTGCAAAAATTACAGTGGTGTGGCAAATGAACTACTGATGCAGCTTTATTCTGAACCGTGGCAATACATGGATTTAAAGGTGATTGTCAAAAACCGTAAACATCCTTATTGCCCTAATGAGATTCGTTCCCGATCCAACTATTTGTGTTTTATAGCGCTATTTGCTAGATTCAATAGATTACTCATTTGGTACACTTTGTATGTTCGATATGTCAAAAACAATTTCGATATGTCAAAAGTCCAGGCCTAATGTAATCTTGACCAAAAGAATTTTTTTCTTCTGTTTTTTTTTTAAAGTGCAACATAAAAATTCGACATATATTTTATTTATGTAGCAGAAATAAAGTGATAAAAAAAGTGATGTATTTTTTACACGCGTGTTGTCAGAGGTAATTTTAAATTTCCCTGGAATTAAAGTCTAGGATAATTTCAAGGCGGTTAATTGTGCGAAGAGCATTTGCATTACTCATTTAAAACGAACGATCGTGTAAAATCTGGAAGGTATATAACTTTTGTTGCAATGCATGATAATCTTTAAAAGATAACTAAATTTAAGTAGAACATGAGTGATACAGTCATGACAACAGATAAACTATAACGGTTAAAAGTAATATCCAAATAACCCATAAACAGACAGGTGCATAAAATCAAGTTACGGGAAACGAATTTTCATCTTTTTTGGGAATTTTATTCATAACTGCGGTGTCTCTATCTAGCCATGAGCTATATAATCTATTATTGGGACTTACAGTTGGTTGATAATATATATGATCCTGTGTCTTAGGGCCGTTAAAACCTGTATGGTATGTGCCAGCAATGGCTTTTAAAATTATATCATTCCTATTATATAAATACGGTACACAAACAAAAAAAAATGTTTTGCGATCTATATAATTTTTACGTAACCGTAACCCAACCGTTAAACGATCATAAAATTTCCTAAACGATCATGAATTGTCATTTTTGCGCACATTACAAATCAGTCAAGTTCCTCGATCAACGTGCTAATTAATTTTTAATTTTTCGCTATACCTTTGCAGTTCTTAAAAAAAAAAAACAAAACAAAATGAACATAAAATTATCAGTGATCGCGATATGTACGTTAGTTTTCCATTTCGTATGTTTGATCGCCGTACAATTTTTAATTTGTGTATAGCTAATTAATAAAACGATCGGTTTTAATTATAGTTCCTAGTAAAAACAAATGTAGTGTCTAAGTGTGCTGGTGCATATTTTAAACGTGTTGCGTCGTTTGATGTCAATCTAACTTCGTTTTAAATTTAAGTATGTTATTTTTTTTGTTTTATTGTATAATAGCCATTAAAATCTTAAGTGATGATCGAGTTTTGGTCGTGCCGTCACTAAAAACTAATGAATCTATCATGGTATTACCATTATTTAATGTCTCGTGTTTTTATATTACACCGAAGATCACGTGTGCGCGTATCTATTCAAGATAACAAAGACTTGTTCATTATATACTTACGGCCGATTTTGTAGATATTATGTGCTCGTTTACAACGATCTGGCAACTGTGGAGTTTTTGAAGTAAGTCAATGAAAGAAACTGATCACTTGCATAAAATAAATGCGATCATTTGTTTTTCGCTTGATAATTAGTTTTAGATCGGCCTATAGGTTTGGTATTTGATTTAATTCAATTTTAGAGTCTTGATGCTAAAAACGATTCTTCTCGTCATCTTTAAATACTGTTGTAGTAGGAACGGATTATACATACTGCATCTATAATTATCAAGCGCAGTTCAATTAATTAAATTAACAAAGAGATTAACTTGATTAATATTAATGCTAATGTTACGCTATGTTAAGGGAACCTAATCTGAACAGCAATGTATTTGTGACCGATCTGTTTGTACCTTAAAGCTGTTCCACCAAAGTGAGTTAGTGAGTTATAATGCATACTGACTAAGACCTGCTTATTTGTGGAATTTGAATCATGAAATCAAGAATCATGTTTTCCCTAGCTGGATACAATGTTTCAACGAGCATTCTTGCCATTTAAAATATTTCGGCCTGGTCATCTCTACCAATCAAAAGACTTGTGTCGCTTCTTTGAACTTCTTATTCTGCAAGAAGTACCACAAGGTTTTCCGTACCTGCATCGTTTTGTCAACCTTTGGTTTCTTTTTAAATTTGCACTCGTATTTCGTCTACAGGTTTGCTTGAAGCATTACAAGAACTTCTCTTACATTTTTTCTTTAAACTTCTAAAATATGCCTTTTAATTCACTTCGATCTGCTCTTGTGATGGAATCATTTGGTAAATATGTTGATATTTAACCACTGTTGCAACGACTGTCAACTGATTTTTCTAAGCATAATTTTAGTAAAATTTCATAAATTCTTTTGTTAGATCACATATTGTATTTCCTACATTAAGGCTATTAGGAACGGATTCAGGACTTTCATTTTATTAAGAAATATATTAATATTTTAAAACCAATACAAAAATTAGTTCTATTCGGTGATGTGTACTCTGTCCTACTTCAATGTCTTCCTATCATTTTGCTCACCATCTTTCTATCACTAATGCGTTTGTCGCGGGGTTACTTTAAACGCCCAAAATACTACTAGAGCAGGAAGCTTTTACAATTTTTACACAAATTGGCTAAAATTTATTGTCCAGTCACGTTCATCCATATTAATACCATACCCAAGTATTAAGGATTCATGATAAAACATAACTATAGCAAATGGAGGCGAGTCCCTACTTTGGTTTGCTTACACGTTTTAAATTCGCATTTGCTTCCTAAAATTGTCAAAAAAAGACCACACTTTTAATGACCCAGCCTTTGTTGACTCAAATATCCGTTCAAATAGTTTTCCAAAATAAATAATTTGCTCTGGATCGCGCAGTAGATGTTAGTATTTTTTTTGGTGGAGGAGGAAATTTTTAAAAGATCTCACAAGTGAACATAATAATCTTCCGTTCCTGTCTAATCCTCTCGAAGTTTCCTAGTTTCTTCATACTTTCACTCGTACTCCACTATATACAGTCAATAATATTTTTTCTTGCTAGATTGACTCCCACAGGCCTATAAATAGGTCAGACCTTTCATTTTCAAAGCATATACATTCAAAAAACACGAGCTCTAAGTTCTCACCATTGCATTCTCGGCTATATAGATAATCACCGTGCTTTAACTTATATAGATAATCTCAAAAATAACCCCTAGTTAGGAAGAAACCCAGTTAGGAACAGACTCAAGTAGAACTCTATCCTACCAAATCTCTTATTTGTCTATTTATTCACCGAAGAAATTAGTCGATGGGTCAAACGTCATTTTAAATTATCCCATCGCACATGTCACTCATCCACAGTTTAAGCACGGATCATATTACGATTATATTTTTTGTTCCTTCCCCACGACGGGAATACATAGTAAGACGCTTCATAGTTAATAAATCCACTGGCGGCATACCCCCTATGAAAAACATGGCCTTGTCTATCGACTGTTCTATAAATACAGAAACCACTCTTTAACCGCTTAACCTTTAAACAGAAGATACTTGCTCCTTATATATGTACTTTTCCAGTGCGTCATACAACTGAATAGATGTAACCACGTTACTAACACTAATAGTTTCTGACTCTGTCGAGTACTTTCTACGTTTGGCATTATTTACAACAGAATGTTTTTTATATACCCACCCAGTTTTTCACACACAGTACCCAAATGGGCTTTAGATATAGCATCAATTATTAATTATAGACACAATCTGTTGTCCACCCACTTTTACCGTTATTCTTTCCATTCTTTTTCTAATGGAGATCAGAACTATTTCCGTCTTCTATTTTGCCAGCTGTCGTAAACGATAGATAACCAATCCTAAATAACTCTTACTCGTCAGATATATATCTGGCTTTTAATCTTATGCCATCGTTCCTTTTGGCAGAAGTACCAACTGTTGAACTTCCACTGAAAAAGGAAAAATCCTTCTTCTTGGCAAGTATTATAAAACCTAACAAACTGCTCCGAATATTCACTTACCGCAGTTTCCACCTACGTTTTCAATATTAGGAATTTTATTAGAATCAGAAGTCTTAAACATCCCACTTTGCCACATTCCAAAATAGAATTACTTCTTCCTCGCCCTTTAGTTTGATGATTCTCACAAATAATCAGGACATAACCAGGCACGACGGTCATGTATTGTATGTACCTTTGAACATTGTGATAAGTTTTCTATAAAGCTTGCATTAAAGATTCCGGTTTGATTCTTCACACATCGCCATTTGCTCGCTTTAAAGGAATACTTAATTAGTGATGAGAAGCACTATAAATGCTCAATTTTGTTGTCGTAGCTCGTATTTTGGGCCTTGTTGATGTAAGCGACTAGCACGGAGGCCATGTGTATAGATCATTTAAATGCCAACTTAATATTTTGGTTGACAGCTACTCACATAATCAATGTGAATGCCCACTCACAATTCTACATACCATTGGAAGTAATGAAAATGCTTCGAATAGAGATTTACCTCTATTATTTATAACTCGGGTTTTCCCCACAACGGCTTCAACATTAAAATCGCCCGCAATCAACAAAAATGCAATGGCGTGTTTTACTCTACAGATGATCTATAAAAACATTGAACTCTTCTAACAAAACCAGATTCAGCAACGCTAGTTTTCTTGAAAAAATACCTTACCAAAGGCTAAGACAGCAGAGTGATATGAGAAACCTGCTGCTCTAGTCTTACTTTTAGACTTCCTGATTGTTCGCTTTTAATAACAACATCTGTGTCCAAATCACGTGCACGAACCGTTTGCTAAAGCAGGCTTGCGCAGCTTCTCAGTAATTAAATATTTTTGGTTCAACCTCATCTGGTCAGTTTCATTTCCAGCGCCTGTTGATATATCGGATACATCAAACTACCAGCAGAATGTCTGTTCCGTTCAATGGCTTTATAACTAACAAGCATGCTTTACAATATGACCCACTTCTCCGCACTTTCTACGCTTAGACCTATCCTTCAATATCCAATATTGTTGAGCTTGGTGACCATATTCAAGGCATTTGAAACAATTTTAAGTTTCGTTTATTTTTCGAATTCGGCCAATTACTAAGCCAATCCTTATTTTCCTTTTTGGATATGACATTCTCTGCTATTTGACTCTATGGAAGGCTAATCACTACAATTTATGCCCACCGATAAGAAGCTTTTGGCTTTTTATGAGGCTTTTGTTTCTGCCACCAGCGATTGGAGGGCCTGAAGAACTCCCTCTTGTGTAGCCACTACATCAATGTTCCTTATTTCTACAATTGCTTCCTGTGTGAATACTTCTTGTGAACAATACTTTCTCCAATTGGGAAAAAACAAAAACAGCTGTTTGCGGTTGGTTCCTATAGTTGCCAACTCTAGCAAAAGGCTTTGTAGTTTGGAGATTATGAATAAATTGTCTCTCAGTCTGCCTACATTTTCTTTAGCAGTTTAGCAAAGGAAACAGCTATTTTCTTTATTCAAAAGCGCATCCAGTCGAGGTGGTCGTTTTCAATTCCTTTTCCGCCTTTTATTGTGTTGCTTTATTCCATTCTGATTTATCTTCTAAAGCTTATTTCTCCAGTTCTCGTTCTAGTTCTAAGGCTGACTCCAGATTTGTCATAGTAGGTGCATTTGTTGTAGGGCGTTTCTTTTCGTCCAATTGATAACCAGTCTGTGGCAGTGAATCTCTTTTTCTTTCAGCAGTGTCTGCATAAGAAGTGTTCAGGGTTTCGCTTATCCCTTTATCTTGATTAGTTGAAATGCATGTTGATTTCGCACTAACAATGGGTCTCGAATCACTGGAAAGTACGATTTCCACTATTATCCGTCTCGAGTGGCCGATCCACATCTTTACGACTCTCCTTCAGATCACCTTGGATTTCCCTAATTTCTCACTGAGTTATACAAACGCTATTTCCTCCTCATTAAAGGATAGTATGATCTACCGAACCATCTTTATTTCACCATGCTCATTATACTGCTTTTGAACATCAGATAATTTTCAAATACTACGACGTTAAAACTCAATTCGTTTACCTTCTTTTAACATGGTTCTTCATTAAATCAGGAAATAAGACTGTAATATGATCGCTTCAAATATGATCGCTTCTTCAATAGCTTAATTAAACGAACTTGTAACATTTTGTGCTTCGGCAGCCAAGTTTCCCACTGCTGAAACATTGCATTCGATTGGTTTCGACAACCAGCTTGAGGCCTTAGGGGGTGAGCAAGCTGGCTCAGCTCTGGTACTGGGATTCTGAATCCCTGCACCGTCATTTTATAGTTTTTCTTTTTCATTCTTAATTTTTATTGCGGTGCCTTCCCCTTGTATTTTATACCTACTACCAGGGTTGGTTTCATCAGCCTCTAATATGAGAGACAGACGCCGTTTCCTTATATTCATCTCCTGATGAACAAACGCTCATTATCCGCCACTTGCAACCGCGCCCGATGGGAGAGTACCAATTCCTTATGGGTGTATGTGTGTGTGTGTGTGTTTTGACGGATGTTTAATATTAGCAACTTATAAAATTGGGTCAGTCGAGTTGGCTAATGATTAGCTAGCTGTAACAATTTTATGTAGTAGTTTTTTTATGAAGTAATTAAATTTTTGGATTTTGGCAGCTTTAATCAAATAAAAATCTATAAAATATTTAATTCTAGCAACATATAGGGTGAATCTATAAATATAGTTTGTAATTATATATCTAAAGCACACAGGGTGATTCTATTTTTAACAAATTTATTTCGCTTTATTTCATAAAGCTACTAGTGAGAAAATAAATACCAAGCTGTCATTAACTAAATAACAAAAGATCGAAGCAGTCTTATAGTTCATTGAACCCACCACTGGTCCTTGTTTAAATAAAGGAAAGTTAAATTGGTAAACGTGTAAAATGTAATTAGGTCATTTTGACAGAACATACCATGAAATCAATAGCTGCAATAGATTGGTTGCAGCTCCTATTAATTTGGCCTTATACCGGCGCATGTAGTTTGGGAATACGCTTAATTGTATTAAAATACTAAAAAGATTCAAAAGGTAATGGATTGCTGAGTTACGCTAAGTAGCAAACAGAAAAGTTGTGTACTGCTTCTGCTCACTAGGAAGATGGGAATGAAAATGTTTGTTTTCTTCCGATCAGTCAAAGCTGCTTTTACCATATAATCTGTCAACTAGTATAAAAATTTCCAGATAATAGGTGTTTCGGTTCAACCTTGAACTATAGTCCCCAACATATTATCGAATTGAAAATATCTTTTTTTTGCGCTGTAATACTCCTCCACATGGTTTTTGGTTAACATCGACCTTTTCATCGATACCATCCTGTTTATATATATATATATATATGTGTGTGTATTAACTTCGTACATACATTTTTTAGTTTTTCCCATAAAAATTTTCTCGTTCACTCTTTTTGTGTTTACTGTATAAAATGGGTACAGTATATAGATATGTAATATAAAATAGAAATATATAAAAAGGAAAAAAAAACAAATGAACGAGTGAACATGTTCTGAGCATAGAAAACAGCAGAAAAATTGAGGAAGAAAAAACAAAACAACAACGAATACATTTTTGTAGTTTGTGAGTTGAATTTTGAAAATGTTTTTTAATGTTTTTCTTTCAATTCAGAGTTTTTATTTTTCGCACATGAATGAAGTGGTTAGAGGAGGTGGTGCGGGACGTGAGGTGAAGAGAATATTCATTTTTTTTTCACTGTTGCCTTCATCTAAGATTTGTATTTTTATTTAATTTTGATTTTCTTTATACATATGTACATGCTGATACACACACACATAAACAAATTCACATATACAGTCACATAAAACTTTAGGTATGAATATTATACACATTTAAAGTTTGAGAAGAGAGGCAAAAATCTTAAAGTCGATGTGAATGTATCATATAGATTTATTTGTTGCTGTTATTGTTGTTGTTGGTGGTGATATATTTTTGAAGTTGGATGGAAAACATCGAAATAAGTGCACAACAAAGAGGAAAATAATATTCGTAATAATAATAAGTTTTATTATTTTTGTTTTTCTTTTACTATTATGTACAGTAGTCGAATCGAGAACAGATTATTAAAATATTGTTTAGGGCTTTTCTATTCGTAAACTTATACTTATATATCGTGTACACTTATACACCACTAAAGTTCCGAACACTAATAATTGCAACACGAAATTTATTAAAAATTTAGGCCACTTTATACACAAATTTGGTAACGTGACAAGCTAGTATTATTTTACATATATTTCCAAATATTTTAGCATTCAAAGAATGACGCCTGGTTGTTGTCAAATAAGTTTTTCAACTAAAAACACATACAGACAAACACTTACATACACTCATACAAATAACAAAATCATAAAGAAAATTATGAGAGATAAGAATAAGTAAACATAAAAAAAGGATAATATGATTTCGATATTATTGCCAAAATATGTTCTAAGTTGTTATTGTTGTTGTTGCTAGATTATCATATTGTATATGAATTTATATAGTAGAGTCCAGAAAATCTGTGTACTATTTACTCGAGAACTGATAACAAAAATTCTAAAAGATAATATTTCTTATTATTACAGTAGCGTTCTATTTTCGCACATAGGGAATTCTTAATTCTTAATTCTTAATTCTTAATTCTTAATTCTTAATTCTTAATTCTTAATTCTTAATTCTTAATTCTTAATTCTTAATTCTTAATTCTTAATTCTTAATTCTTAATTCTTAATTCTTAATTCTTAATTCTTAATTCTTAATTCTTAATTCTTAATTCTTAATTCTTAATTCTTAATTCTTAATTCTTAATTCTTAATTCTTAATTCTTAATTCTTAATTCTTAATTCTTAATTCTTAATTCTTAATTCTTAATTCTTAATTCTTAATTCTTAATTCTTAATTCTTAATTCTTAATTCTTAATTCTTAATTCTTAATTCTTAATTCTTAATTCTTAATTCTTAATTCTTAATTCTTAATTCTTAATTCTTAATTCTTAATTCTTAATTCTTAATTCTTAATTCTTAATTCTTAATTCTTAATTCTTAATTCTTAATTCTTAATTCTTAATTCTTAATTCTTAATTCTTAATTCTTAATTCTTAATTCTTAATTCTTAATTCTTAATTCTTAATTCTTAATTCTTAATTCTTAATTCTTAATTCTTAATTCTTAATTCTTAATTCTTAATTCTTAATTCTTAATTCTTAATTCTTAATTCTTAATTCTTAATTCTTAATTCTTAATTCTTAATTCTTAATTCTTAATTCTTAATTCTTAATTCTTAATTCTTAATTCTTAATTCTTAATTCTTAATTCTTAATTCTTAATTCTTAATTCTTAATTCTTAATTCTTAATTCTTAATTCTTAATTCTTAATTCTTAATTCTTAATTCTTAATTCTTAATTCTTAATTCTTAATTCTTAATTCTTAATTCTTAATTCTTAATTCTTAATTCTTAATTCTTAATTCTTAATTCTTAATTCTTAATTCTTAATTCTTAATTCTTAATTCTTAATTCTTAATTCTTAATTCTTAATTCTTAATTCTTAATTCTTAATTCTTAATTCTTAATTCTTAATTCTTAATTCTTAATTCTTAATTCTTAATTCTTAATTCTTAATTCTTAATTCTTAATTCTTAATTCTTAATTCTTAATTCTTAATTCTTAATTCTTAATTCTTAATTCTTAATTCTTAATTCTTAATTCTTAATTCTTAATTCTTAATTCTTAATTCTTAATTCTTAATTCTTAATTCTTAATTCTTAATTCTTAATTCTTAATTCTTAATTCTTAATTCTTAATTCTTAATTCTTAATTCTTAATTCTTAATTCTTAATTCTTAATTCTTAATTCTTAATTCTTAATTCTTAATTCTTAATTCTTAATTCTTAATTCTTAATTCTTAATTCTTAATTCTTAATTCTTAATTCTTAATTCTTAATTCTTAATTCTTAATTCTTAATTCTTAATTCTTAATTCTTAATTCTTAATTCTTAATTCTTAATTCTTAATTCTTAATTCTTAATTCTTAATTCTTAATTCTTAATTCTTAATTCTTAATTCTTAATTCTTAATTCTTAATTCTTAATTCTTAATTCTTAATTCTTAATTCTTAATTCTTAATTCTTAATTCTTAATTCTTAATTCTTAATTCTTAATTCTTAATTCTTAATTCTTAATTCTTAATTCTTAATTCTTAATTCTTAATTCTTAATTCTTAATTCTTAATTCTTAATTCTTAATTCTTAATTCTTAATTCTTAATTCTTAATTCTTAATTCTTAATTCTTAATTCTTAATTCTTAATTCTTAATTCTTAATTCTTAATTCTTAATTCTTAATTCTTAATTCTTAATTCTTAATTCTTAATTCTTAATTCTTAATTCTTAATTCTTAATTCTTAATTCTTAATTCTTAATTCTTAATTCTTAATTCTTAATTCTTAATTCTTAATTCTTAATTCTTAATTCTTAATTCTTAATTCTTAATTCTTAATTCTTAATTCTTAATTCTTAATTCTTAATTCTTAATTCTTAATTCTTAATTCTTAATTCTTAATTCTTAATTCTTAATTCTTAATTCTTAATTCTTAATTCTTAATTCTTAATTCTTAATTCTTAATTCTTAATTCTTAATTCTTAATTCTTAATTCTTAATTCTTAATTCTTAATTCTTAATTCTTAATTCTTAATTCTTAATTCTTAATTCTTAATTCTTAATTCTTAATTCTTAATTCTTAATTCTTAATTCTTAATTCTTAATTCTTAATTCTTAATTCTTAATTCTTAATTCTTAATTCTTAATTCTTAATTCTTAATTCTTAATTCTTAATTCTTAATTCTTAATTCTTAATTCTTAATTCTTAATTCTTAATTCTTAATTCTTAATTCTTAATTCTTAATTCTTAATTCTTAATTCTTAATTCTTAATTCTTAATTCTTAATTCTTAATTCTTAATTCTTAATTCTTAATTCTTAATTCTTAATTCTTAATTCTTAATTCTTAATTCTTAATTCTTAATTCTTAATTCTTAATTCTTAATTCTTAATTCTTAATTCTTAATTCGTAATTCTTAATTCTTAATTCTTAATTCTTAATTCGTAATTCGTAATTCTTAATTCTTAATTCTTAATTCTTAATTCTTAATTCTTAATTCTTAATTCTTAATTCTTAATTCTTAATTCTTAATTCTTAATTCTTAATTCTTAATTCTTAATTCTTAATTCTTAATTCTTAATTCTTAATTCTTAATTCTTAATTCTTAATTCTTAATTCTTAATTCTTAATTCTTAATTCTTAATTCTTAATTCTTAATTCTTAATTCTTAATTCTTAATTCTTAATTCTTAATTCTTAATTCTTAATTCTTAATTCTTAATTCTTAATTCTTAATTCTTAATTCTTAATTCTTAATTCTTAATTCTTAATTCTTAATTCTTAATTCTTAATTCTTAATTCTTAATTCTTAATTCTTAATTCTTAATTCTTAATTCTTAATTCTTAATTCTTAATTCTTAATTCTTAATTCTTAATTCTTAATTCTTAATTCTTAATTCTTAATTCTTAATCTTAATTCTTAATTCTTAATTCTTAATTCTTAATTCTTAATTCTTAATTCTTAATTCTTAATTCTTAATTCTTAATTCTTAATTCTTAATTCTTAATTCTTAATTCTTAATTCTTAATTCTTAATTCTTAATTCTTAATTCTTAATTCTTAATTCTTAATTCTTAATTCTTAATTCTTAATTCTTAATTCTTAATTCTTAATTCTTAATTCTTAATTCTTAATTCTTAATTCTTAATTCTTAATTCTTAATTCTTAATTCTTAATTCTTAATTCTTAATTCTTAATTCTTAATTCTTAATTCTTAATTCTTAATTCTTAATTCTTAATTCTTAATTCTTAATTCTTAATTCTTAATTCTTAATTCTTAATTCTTAATTCTTAATTCTTAATTCTTAATTCTTAATTCTTAATTCTTAATTCTTAATTCTTAATTCTTAATTCTTAATTCTTAATTCTTAATTCTTAATTCTTAATTCTTAATTCTTAATTCTTAATTCTTAATTCTTAATTCTTAATTCTTAATTCGTAATTCTTAATTCGTAATTCTTAATTCTTAATTCTTAATTCTTAATTCTTAATTCTTAATTCTTAATTCGTAATTCTTAATTCTTAATTCTTAATTCTTAATTCTTAATTCTTAATTCTTAATTCTTAATTCTTAATTCTTAATTCTTAATTCTTAATTCTTAATTCTTAATTCTTAATTCTTAATTCTTAATTCTTAATTCTTAATTCTTAATTCTTAATTCTTAATTCTTAATTCTTAATTCTTAATTCTTAATTCTTAATTCTTAATTCTTAATTCTTAATTCTTAATTCTTAATTCTTAATTCTTAATTCTTAATTCTTAATTCTTAATTCTTAATTCTTAATTCTTAATTCTTAATTCTTAATTCTTAATTCTTAATTCTTAATTCTTAATTCTTAATTCTTAATTCTTAATTCTTAATTCTTAATTCTTAATTCTTAATTCTTAATTCTTAATTCTTAATTCTTAATTCTTAATTCTTAATTCTTAATTCTTAATTCTTAATTCTTAATTCTTAATTCTTAATTCTTAATTCTTAATTCTTAATTCTTAATTCTTAATTCTTAATTCTTAATTCTTAATTCTTAATTCTTAATTCTTAATTCTTAATTCTTAATTCTTAATTCTTAATTCTTAATTCTTAATTCTTAATTCTTAATTCTTAATTCTTAATTCTTAATTCTTAATTCTTAATTCTTAATTCTTAATTCTTAATTCTTAATTCTTAATTCTTAATTCTTAATTCTTAATTCTTAATTCTTAATTCTTAATTCTTAATTCTTAATTCTTAATTCTTAATTCTTAATTCTTAATTCTTAATTCTTAATTCTTAATTCTTAATTCTTAATTCTTAATTCTTAATTCTTAATTCTTAATTCTTAATTCTTAATTCTTAATTCTTAATTCTTAATTCTTAATTCTTAATTCTTAATTCTTAATTCTTAATTCTTAATTCTTAATTCTTAATTCTTAATTCTTAATTCTTAATTCTTAATTCTTAATTCTTAATTCTTAATTCTTAATTCTTAATTCTTAATTCTTAATTCTTAATTCTTAATTCTTAATTCTTAATTCTTAATTCTTAATTCTTAATTCTTAATTCTTAATTCTTAATTCTTAATTCTTAATTCTTAATTCTTAATTCTTAATTCTTAATTCTTAATTCTTAATTCTTAATTCTTAATTCTTAATTCTTAATTCTTAATTCTTAATTCTTAATTCTTAATTCTTAATTCTTAATTCTTAATTCTTAATTCTTAATTCTTAATTCTTAATTCTTAATTCTTAATTCTTAATTCTTAATTCTTAATTCTTAATTCTTAATTCTTAATTCTTAATTCTTAATTCTTAATTCTTAATTCTTAATTCTTAATTCTTAATTCTTAATTCTTAATTCTTAATTCTTAATTCTTAATTCTTAATTCTTAATTCTTAATTCTTAATTCTTAATTCTTAATTCTTAATTCTTAATTCTTAATTCTTAATTCTTAATTCTTAATTCTTAATTCTTAATTCTTAATTCTTAATTCTTAATTCTTAATTCTTAATTTCTT